>NC_051170.1:83700270-84300270 GCF_013339725.1 Rhipicephalus microplus
GTCTATCAAAAAGTGACCATTACTGCAGGCATCAAACCCGTGTCCTTATAGTTGGAAGCTGAGCGCCGTAACCACAAGGCGAACGCGGTAGCCCAGGTTAGTATGACACGCGTACCAACCATACTCGCCTTCTGTTCAGTCGGTACATACGAAACTGGGGAAAACGAAAGAAAGATTTAGTTTTTCGGATTCACGACCAACGATGGGATACGGTGCTTCTCGAGACTTTTGATTCTACTCCACGGACGCAGTAGGAACTTGAAACGCCTGCAGTAAAAACACAAGAAATTTTATGTTGTATACATTATTCCAATGGAGCGACTTTGCCTTGCGTACGTCTCAGTACATCTGTACAATGTGTTCTACGTCGGGTTTGTTTCGCAAGTGAGAGCAGTAACTCGTCCATCTTTTCTGACAGATGCAAAACATCCACGTTTGCATGCTGGTCGATGGGGCATAAAAGGACAAAGCGGAATGTATGTTGGCTAAGCGTCATACAGATCACGATTGTTCCATGCCTTAGGCACTATTGAACTCGTACCCATGCCTCCGTTACAAGTTCGCGATTTACTCACAGCTGAGTATTCGCATTTCACACGGGGCTTCACAATCTCTATTCGCCTAACATAGCTGCAAGGTAACACCACCGCCAACGGAAGAAAGTTCAACTTACCAGTTATGAGGACAATTGCAGTTATGAGACTTAAGACGTTGTTCTCTGTGTGCATAATGTAACTATTAACAATCAGAGAGGTAACTTCACCTACTATATTGCAATAGTATAAACAAAAACCTTAGGGCGGATATCGGAGTCATCATTGCTATGTGATGTGCAGGTATCTTTATCTTGTGCTTCCTGGAAGGTTGATTAACTTTTGCTTTTTGCCTACCATACCTCGAGTATACTGTAGTCAGCCAAAAAACTACAAAAAGCTTCAAGAGAATTTGTGACTGCCACATAAATCAAGTGTTCCATTGGCTATGGACAGTGGCTGCAAACTAATACCAGGTTTTGAGAGGAAGCAGGACAAGCAAAACACAGGCTAATCTAACAAGCAGGACAGGGATCAAATAACTGTATTAAAATGACGACTTGAATTGGCGTTCTGTTTACCTAGTATACGTCCACATCCTTTCCGGTGGGTTGAAAAGGTTCAACAACCACATGGTCTTTTTTTATTCACCGAAAGAGCTAGAAAAAATATACCGGTAAAGTTTCAGGCAGTCTTCGCAATGCCTGGTGAAAAACATTGTCTTCGATCTGCCGTGCGCAGGCAGTCAGACATAGAAATCACACAAAAGTCACACAAAAGTCACACAAAAGAGCTTTCACTGGAAGAGCAACTAGCGAAATTCTATCCCCATGCCGACGCTAGGCTGCTCCAACGTTTTAGACGCGTAGCGAGAGAATGGTTATTTGAGCTCCTCTTCGTGCCAACTGTACTGCAGCACCAGCTTTGCGGACTAGTGTTGTTCCCGCAGGTGAAGGCGAGCTATTCACGACGTTCGATTTTCCAACCGCCTCGGAAACAAGTTAGCCTACGAAGCCGGGGCAAAACGGTTTTCACGGTGGCTCGAAACAGCGCGACTTTGTTTTACGAGCGTCTCGCGGTTTTTTTTTTTTGTTTTCGTTTGCGCACGTCCGCTGATCGAGTGTTTGCTGAAACGAAACAACACACGCGGTTGCATGGAGGGTGGGCGGCTCTTTGAAACACTGCCTGTGTGGTTCCGTCTCGTTTTCTCTGGGCGTGCCTGTTCCGTGGCGATAGAAGGAACAGACAGTTTCCTACGACGTTGTCGAGCTGTGCTGAATAGGAAAGGCGGAACCGGAATTAATGTGACGCTTGCGTGGCCTTCCTCTCGGCTGATTGGATCGGAGACCGAGTGCGCGGAGGCATTTTCAGCAGCCGTGCACTGAACAAGCCGGTCCGGAATCCAAGAAGCAGCATTTTGCGGATCGGGAGAAAGAGAGAAGAGAAAAGGTGGAACGGGAGAGGACCGTCAAGAAAGTGTGGGGGACCTGGGAGCTCTGCGGAATGGCCGCAATATGGGGAAAGGAGGGGGCGGCCCGCGAGAGTCCATATCGACCGTTCGAAGAAGTCGTCGGCGTGGTTTGAAGCGGGGTGAGGAAACGGCAAAGACGGGAGAGAAAGGAGAGAAAGAGGGAAAGGAGAATGCCCAGGTTTCCCTATGTATATGCGCGTGGCTTCCGCTGATCAATAATGGAGCGACGCTGGTTCGGCGTCGCTCTTCCCAGGGGTGGTGTGCCACGCCACCCCGTCGTTTCGCTCATCTGTCTACGGAAGCGGCTAAATGGGCAAGCAAGCGTGGTGCCTGGGCGAATCCACAGTTAGCCGGCGTTATCGAAGTTCTAGCCCGGCGGCGAATGCTATGTTCCCCCGCTTCCTCCGAGCACGCGGAGTCGACCGCATACCTGAGGGAACCGTAATAACGCTGGAGCGGTCCTTCTCTTCCGAGCGTTTTTCTTTTTTTCCTGCATGCATGTTCTGACGTCTCTGATGTGGATTCTGCACTGTCGATGGCAGTCGTATTTTATCAGCGGCACTCGGTCCGGGTTATTCGCTCGGTTAAGAGCACGTGAGATGAGAAAGCGCACTGGCTTATTCATGCGTTGTGCCAAAGTTATGAGTGCTTGAACGTCGAGTGCAAACAAAATGTATCTTCGTTCTTGTGTGTTTACGGACCTACTGAGTCTCGTTGCCCAGGAAGCGCAGAGTCTGTTGCTGAGATCACCAGCTCACAGCCCCCACCAGTACACTACGCTGGATAAGGCAGGAGTAAATGATACGTCCGTTCCTTATTTACGAATTGAGGGGTGCGACTCTTATTATTTCAGAATGCTTACGATAAAATAGCACAACTGAACTAACCAGTGTCTCAGAAAAGGGGGCTATTCTTAAAAAAAAAGCTGGAGCCTACAAAACTTGCAGCCAGTCTATGCTTCATCGTAACGTACAACACTGCTATTTTAAACGCAGCCGAAAGAAGGAAGACTACTTCAGAAAGTTCAGCGCGAGGCAGACACTGAAGAAGCACCGTACCTGTATATACACATTGAATTTTCATTCGTTATTCAAAGTATTTCACATGTGATTGCAAAGAAATTAATTTTAATTGCAGTTTACTCAAGTCACATCACTTCCTCTCTTTTTAACCAGATATGTGAGGTTTCACTCTCCAAAAACACCATATGAATATAAGAGACGCTGAAGTACAGGACTCTGGAAATTTCGGCCACCTGGGGTTCTTTACCGTGCACCCAAATCTGAGCACGCGAGCCTGCAGTATTTTCGCCTCCATCGAAAATGCAACTGAAGCAGGCGGAGGCGGGATTCGAACCCGCGGCCTGCTGGTCAGCAGCCGAGTATCTTAACCAATAGACTACCGCGGCGGGGCTCCTTGATTTTAGCTTCTGAAGGGTTGCACAGACGCCTTGGAAGCCAACTAATTTCTCCTGGGGCCATTCACACACTCATTACAAAAAAAAAAAGCTGTATGTAGTGGAATGCGCACCAATATATTCGATGCATTATTGAGTTCAGGCGCATGTACTGTTCCTCCTTCCGTCATTACCATTGCCTGCAAAAGCGAGAAAGAAAGAAAAGAAAGTCGAATGAGGCAGCATGTGGGTACTCAGACAGTGCCCATTCATCACGTATATTAATGACCTGCCAATCGCACTACCCGAAGCCGGCTCTTTCACTTACGTTGACAATAACGCATTGTTTTGCCAAGGTATAGTCGCTGTCCAAGCTGCCACTGGTACAGCTTCTTCGGGGCTCACCGCATTTTTCTTTATGAGCGCCCACTCCTCTTGCACAACTGCATGTGGCGACCCAGACTCGTTGAATTCTTTCCAACAAGAAAGGAAGTGCGCATATATGCTGAGGCAATCTAAGGAAGTAATTTTTGTTTGCTGTGTACAGTCATGGCTGGAAGGAGCAGCTTTGAAGAACTATGTACTTTTCCATTCTCTTCTTTCCTTAGGAGTCGTTTCACTGAGTAACACATTGTCACTGCTCTTGGCCGGCATTCACGAACGATTTTCTGGCAATAGTGCGGCTCTTAAGTAAACAAAAATTTGTAAATGGTCCATTCAACTTAAAAGCGATATTCTTTATTCTCGTTTTTTTAACAATGCGTAAGTTATGATGCTGCAATGGTCCTTTCCTAGAATACGTAGGCTACGTAATGTCTTTATTATTCATTATTGATCTTGGTGAATGTATCACCAGTTGGTTGGTTATACGCGTTCGTATTGATATGTGGGGTTTAACGTCCCGAAACCAGCCCATGGTTATGAGAGACGCCGTAGTTGAGGGCTTCGGAAATTTCGACGACCTGGGGTTCTTTTACGTGCCCCCGAATTTGACCACACGGGCCTACAACATTTTCATCTGTATCGAAGATGTAGCGGCCACAGCCGGGATTTGATCTTGAAACTGCATGTGGGTCAGCAGCCGAGTACCTTAACCACTACGACACCGTGACGAGGCTTACGCGTCCGTATTGTACCACTGTAGTGAAGCAAGCAGATGCATACTTCCTTATATGGACATGCCAATGGTTATAGCCGTAACGCTAACGTCAACTCCTGTACGCCGGCATTCGGTACAGCGACGCAACCGGTTACCACCACTGGATACATGACGACACATTCCACAAGACACTACGTCATTTCATACACATCACCGGCCTAACGGCGCACAATTAATAATGCGCATACAGGCACAAAATATAATGCTTTAAGGCCAAGCCCATGTTACAATAAAAAAAGAACTACATAAAACACTAAAATATTAGCTTGAGAAATACAGGATATGAGTCCATACTCTTCTTTTTTCCTGGTGATGCATGCGTCAAGAGCAAGGGTCTCATTCTGGCAAACTTTATGCTTTCAGGAATTATGGGAGGCCTTTCTTGGTCAGCTGCCAACTCGCAAAAGGTCAAAGTACTGCGAGACGTCAGCTCGCAATAAGGAGTGTTCTACGCTCGCCGTCGTGGCTACGAGCGGCGCTGGCTAACGCACCACGGTTTGCATGCACAGAAATAACATATGGAGGCAACGGCAAGACGACCGCCGCCGTAGCTCAATTGGTAAAACATTGCACGCATTATCCGAAGTTTGTAGGTTCAGTACCTGACAGCGACAAGTTGTGTTGTCACCCGCTTTACTTTTTTACGTTGGTATTATTATTAGTACGCTACATTTAAATAATACAAATAGCATTCCCTGTACTTTCTTTGGCCTCACTGTCTATTGATTTCACTAGATTATGAACACTTGAATAATTACCCTTCTTTTGTTTCTTCCCTAGAAGATAGACACACATGAGTAACCATCGAGAAGCTACCGTTATGCTTCCTCAGGCAGAGCGTTTTGTATCTTTCGTAAAAACACATAGATAAACATAAATAATAGAAGATTATTCGCTACTGTATATCATAGAAGCTCTCCTGACTCACTCACTCAATCACTCACTCATTCAAATTGACATTTTTGAAGGCTTATCCCTACTCTCAGACACCCGCATTCGAGGCAAATAAGGAACAATCTAATCTACAACTAATTAGGTTGAGTTGCGCCGTTAAAAAGAAGGATTACTCTCTTGAAGGAGCAAAACAATAAGCCTCGCGCACGCGCATTAGCTGTATCCACAGCTAATTAATAATATTTTCAGCGCAGAAGAACATCTCCGTGTAGAGGCAATTTCGTCCACGTGGATGGTTATCGCAGTAATGCCGACTTCTTGAAATGCAAAGCGGACCTGAATCTGACAGGAGAGATGACTGAATAAAAAAAGATTAAAAAGAAAAGAGATGCACACGTCTTCTCCGAAATTGGCCTCATTTCATCAAATCAGACTATTACTCTATTTTTTGCTTTCCTCGTGATCGAAACTTACTCCGGGTGGGCACGCAGCTTGCAAGCTGCAATTATCCTTGGCCCGCCGTCTACCACGCGAGATTAAACCAGTCGAGCTAACTGCGGATCCCAGACTTTGCCGCACCACCGCTCCAGCGGGAGCTGCCCGCATCCTTCTAATCCGCTTTTCATTTCAACGCACCAAACTGGCGGGGCGGCTGGTGTAGCTCGGAAAGGGTCATATAGAGGCCCTACCGCTACATGGCGATCGTTGGCTGCCCGAGGAAGGGAACGGTGTTGAGGATTTCGGAAGACTTCCGCGGGATAATAAAGGACCTTTTCCCGGTAAATCGATCGCGAGGCTAGACAGGGGAGTGCGTGTGTACAGTACGTATTCCGCTCTGTGCATCTACGCGCGGCCTTATCGCATCACCGGCGTACGAACTATGCCATAGCTATCAGCCGTATTTTCCCCACGGAACTTATTCCCGTCATTTTCCTTCTTGTTCATTCGTTTCCTTCATCTTTATTTTTAGATGAGATCTAGGCTCGGTTTCAGATTCGTCAGCAAAGATAAGACCTCTCATTGCCATATCCGCTTGGTTCAGTTGGTTTAAATCTCAGTCGCGCCGAAGATACTACCTGGTACACTCGAGCCCCTCGGCTATTTAGGGTTTTTGTAGTTCCTGCTGTCGATGCTAAAGTTTGAGTCTACGTGGTGGTATTGAGTTACTTTGTGCAGCAGCAAAGGGCTTAGTCCTGACATCGACTGTCTTAGGCTTGGTGGCATTAAAAAACCGCTACTTGGAGGTCACCGACGACGGGAGGACACAATGTTACCGAGCAGGAACAGATATATGCATTTCACTAAGTGCACCTAAACTCCAACCTAAGACTGGAACGTTTAAAATATCTATTGATACGTGTACTCAGAAGGATGCTGCTTGGTCAATTGTGAAGGACAGACATCACAAAGACAAATTTTACGTTTGTTTTTTTCCACGTGTATGAATGAATAAATAAAGTTTAGGTCCGGAAGTGCCCTTCGGGCGAGGTGGGGGGAAGAGGTGCTTTGTCATCAATACTTATATTTTTCTTTGTCATGTGTATTCTAGATTGCGAGTTTTTTTTCTTCTTCATTTCGCACTTATAGTTTCAAGTCCTAGCTAGTTGCTGTAATTCACTGCCATTGTCTGACACCATAACGGTATATGTTCCTGGTCGCGTGGTTTAAAAGATGCGCGATCATGCTAATACGTCAAAGTGGGGATAAACGAATTGTGTGAATCAAGGTGAGCACGATGTAACACTCAGATAATCCAAGACCCCTTCTATTATCTTATTGAGCTGGTTACCCCCGTACGTGAGATTAGCGCTAAACACACAAACCACGCATGCGAGAAAGCTGATGTTTATGATCGGGCATAACTATGCCGTCGCGAAGAGCTCGCGAAATTCTAAACCACCTGTACCACACAACAGGCGTAGCATCAGAGCCGTGACTTCATCGAGTTACAAACATGGCCACAAAAAAGAAAAGCTAGTGACGGCGTGTGCCTGTCACGGCCTTTTCACTCGCAGCTTTCCATTAAGTTGTCTCTCACACCTGCCACTCTCCTGCCGCCAACCTGAGCGCGACGACATTGTCTCCGACACGCTACCCCGGCTAACAATGCGAGCACGCGGCGGCGGCAATGTTTGCTAACCCGCGCTCCCGCCCACCTTCACTCACTGTCGGCCGCACGCGCAGCGAGTGAAGGGAACGCCACGAGTAAGCACGCGGACGCACCCCTCATTACCCGCAAATGCAAACGAGCATCGCCGAGCGAAAAGCAGTGTGACGCTCCAGCCGGCAAGGCGAGCGGGTCAAGACCGCTCCTAATCGGACGCATAAACGTGACTCGTTAGCGGCAAGGTCCACGTCGTCCCCGTTTCAGAGCATGGGAGAGAATGTTTTTGACAGATTGTGGTCCACTTATCCCCCGCGGCGACTACTTGCGCAATTAGACGCGCGCGCCAGCCGCACCTTTCAGACGGCTAAGCGATGAACGCTTATACTATGTCTAGCGTGAGCGCTCGCTCGCTTGCTTGCCGTAGGGTTTCCAGGCGCTAACGAACGGCGCGAGAAGCGTCGGCAGCGAAACGCAGACCGGAAGAGAAGCAAAAATAAAAGTGAGATGGATGGGGAAAAGAGGGAGAAGGGAAAAAAGAGGCGCGGGAGCACTGACAGCAAGGCGGCCGGGAAAGAAAAGGAAAATGAGCACGGCGGGCTGGTTTGGTGAAGGCTTTTGGAAGCACTCGACGTAAGATGAAGCGCCGAAGCTGCGGTACCCAGGGGCGACGGACGTTTTATAACGCCCGGGCCACACATGTCTCCGAAACCGAAGGCAAAAGTAAATGGCACGCGCACAAGAACAGGCAGGGGGTCGGAAGGGCACCCAGGCTTCGAAGAGCTATGGGGACTGATAAAAGTAAAGGAAGACCATAAAGTATAGTCGTTCTTCTCTCTCTCTCTCTGTGTCTCTTTGTGAGTAGCATGACCGTGTAATGTTCACTCCATTCTTTTCATCGTTCTCAACACCCTCCACCTCCTGTCTCCACCCGCCTTTTTCTAGATATCATACACCGCTTTGCTTGAAAATCACCTCATTTTCTTCAGCAACCCTTCGCCATTTTTCATCGTTTTCAGCCATTTATTTGTTCACCCGTTTCTTTCTTCTCTAGCGTTCGTCGTCGTCATCGTGAGCAGGCTTTTCCGTGCGCTCCGTGTTCCGAGTACAGATTTGCTCTCTCTCTCTCTCGCTTTCTATGCTTACCTTTTTTCTTAACCTTTTTCTGACATGTTTGTCACTTTATGGGAGTCGTGTCGGAAACGATTGAGGCGTTAGACGGAGCAAGGAAAGAAAAATCAGGGGGGGGTTGCTTCAATCGATGATTGGCCCTCGTTGGACATGGTCAGGAGAATGAGAACTTTTCCGCGCGTATCTGCCGACAGTGTTTCACGTCGAAAACGAGGGGGTGGAGGGAGCGAAGGAGGCTGAGAAGAAGTGCGAGACTGTACGACTTCTTGTGCGTGGAGGCGATGGAAAGACGCGTCATCGGCGATGGTGCCGAGGCAAACACGTGGCGGACATAAGACGGGAACGAAAACTGAAGCAGCCTACAGTCCCTCACGAGGAAATGTTTGCGCGGTAAAAAAAAAAAAAGAAAAAGAAGGGGAGGCCACACTGGGCGTGCTTTGTCGTCGTTTTTTCTCGCGTATGCGTGTTCTGTGTTTGTGCGTCCTTTTTTTCTTCTTTCTACCCTCATCTCGTCCCGCTTTCGTCGTGGTTGATGGTGACGTTAAAGAGACGACACAAGGCGAACCGCGTCGATCGGCGACGAGGAAACGCCGACAGCGTGCAAGCTTGATTGCTTCGTGAATATCGAGTGTCGTGAAAGTGAGCCGAGATTGAAAAGAAAATAATTGAACTATCGAAACTTCTAAAAAACAGAAAGGATCGAGTGAATAGGCTGAAGTTTAGAAACTCGCAATAAAAAACTTAAAAAAAAGAAAGGTTACCGACCACGGTGTTCCAACCTATTCGGTACCACCTTATTCGGGCCCACCGAAGCGGTTCTCATCTCGGTTTGAGAGATTTTTAATAAGGTAGGACAGGTCGCCCCGGTACTGGATACCAATTTTTACGGCCCTTATTCTTTTTTTTCGAAATCGTTCAGCGAAATTACGGTCTCCGTTGCTCCGTTGAGGTTACAGCGACGGGATTGTGCGTTTCCCTCGCGGCTGCTCACGTCAAGGAGGTCATTTGAATTTATTCTGCTCCGCTGGCAGCTGCTTTTGAGAAGGGCCTGAGCGTTTGGGTTTTCAAGAGTGTGTGGAGGCAGTGATGTCGGACTTTTTTTTCTTTCGTGCGTAACGGAGCATGCATGATCCGCTTGCGGTTTAGCTTTCAAACAAACAAAAAGCGTTGCTCTACTTTGAAATTATTGCCCCCAATGTCTGATCCCATACGAGCACAAGACGAAACGATTGTTGATAAGATAAAGGTAGTTTTTGTATACAAAAATAAAGATTCTGCTGATAAAACACTCCGCGGGGCTAATTATATTTTTTTAATGTGCGTGCAAACACAGGTCTTTGCGCTTAGCAACCAGCCTGATATAATCTGGCTTCTCAAATATTATTACTAATAATATGGCTTAACGTCCGTAAATTATGACAACTCACGGTACACGGGTCTGTAGCGTATTGCCTGCACTGAAATGCTTCCGCCATGCTCCGGGATCGAAGCCCCGACTAACGGGTCGGTAACTGCGCACAATATTTACTGTACCCCTTGCTTATTCACGAATGTATAGCGTGGCAGTGGCTTATTGAATGACACCCCACTGCCCTCTCGTTCACGTTTTTTTTTTTTCGCGCATCTACATTTATGTGCCCTTATTACAATGTATACCAAACAGGATGCTACAATTCTGGTTAACCTCTCTGTCTTTCGCTCAATTTGCTCCCTATCTCCCTAGAACACGTATAAGTTATGGATTGGATTAATATAGTAAATATTCACGCACAACATATTTTTTAGCACCCTGCTCTAGGAGCTTCGATTCTTCAGTCCTAAATCTCCGATTCACATTTCTTACTTATGAGCATATTTTTCATGAACAATCTTGATACAATCATTAGCAAAGCAAGGGGGGGGGGCGGATTAATACAATCATTAGCAAAAGAAGGGAGGGCGGGCAAAAAGTTTCGGCTAACGTTACAATAAAACGCCTGAATTGGCCTCTTCGACAAGAGAAAAAAAATAACAACACTATTGCCTCTATAAGTCAGCCTAGTCGTTCTAGTGAAGTGGATTAGCCATGTATGTTGCATCGCATCGCTAAATGGCACAAAAGGAGACTAATTAGTTCGGGTAAGCAACAACTAAACTTCGTTTTCTTCCTTTAACTCGTTTAAAACACGCTCGTCAGGATGCGTCCCTTGTGTTAGAAGGACTCTCCGCTGCAGAGATGCCCAAGCCTCAGCAGGTAGCAGAATCAATGCTAGCCAGGCAGCTCCTAATTTATCACACGTGCATGCTATTTGGCTTTGTTAAGTGAGTGATCTAACCGGATTGAGTTTATGTGTGTTTCATGCGGTTGTGACCAATACTCAGTGTTGGCATTCAAAAGCCCGCCACCGTTTTGTGTACGTCTGTTTCACAAGAGTCTGATTACGCCTAACGCGGCGAGTGAACGCCATACTCGACATTGATGTATTATTGCGAGCAACAACGCTTCCTCACGCAAATTCCCGCATAGGTTTGTGTATTTGAGTGTTCTTCTTCTTAAGGCACTATAGTATTGAGTGACATTCTTGTTTATATTGCGACCGACCAACCGACCAGCTCCATTAGGGTAACAAATAAATAAAACAAGGATTAGCAACACTTGGAACCATTAAAACAAAGCGATAAACTAAGCACAACGAAACAAAACAACATGAAACCAAGAAACAAGTATTCAGATAAAGGAACCGAATGTAAAGCAAGACAAGTACAGAAACCCAGATGTAGCAGAAAACCGAAAGCAGTCACTCAAAAGTCGAGCACTTGCTTTCAGCTTTCTGAATATATAAAAAGCGTTCTAAAAGTCGAGTGCGGTGGTATGAAATCGATAGTTCGGGCTTAGTGTAGAACTTAAATTATTGCGATAGCAATTATATTCACACTCACGGCTGGATTTCGCCGCCGGCGTCGCCATCACTCACCGTTTATGTACACGCATTATATATATGAAAACACAAGAAAGAAAAATAATCCAGTGCACAGAATCGAATGTCGGACCTGTGAATTGTGACTCAAGGAAACTGACTCAAGGAACATAGCAGGACACACAATACACTGAAATGTGATTATCATTTGTACACATTGAAGTCAAATATTATGGTCACTATAACCTTTTCTACACTTTTTCTAACTTAGGTAGCATGCTATTAAGGGACGTAGTGAACTGATTAGTATTTAGCTCAAGTACGCTTATTGAAGCTATTATTGTGAGAGTACCGAAGTCTGCAGCTACTCGAATCGTTTATCATTAGCGAATAGCGCATTAAGCTTGGCAAAAAATGCTTTTCGTTTGTTGGTAAAAGCGAGTTCCAGAAGAACCATGGTGGTGCTCGGAATGTTCACAATAACTAGCAATTCGGGAACGCTCGTCGTTAATGAGTTTCTGAAGCTTAAGATATAATGGTACGAAAAAGGAAGATTGCATTTGTTTCTTTCCATGTTGTCACAGAACGAGCGCTAAAAAAGAGCGCGCCGCCAAATCCTGGCGACAACGGGCGGCAGAAACGCCGCGAGGTAAAAAGAAAAAAAAAGAAAGCTAAGATCCAAGGCTCCCGGGCGCGCGCTCTCCCCGCAGAAGCACGGCTTCGCAGACGATCCTCCTCACCCCACATCGGCGGCCCAGCAAGGCCGCGATTTTTCTAGAACGAAGGAGGCGGGGTCAGACCGAGTGAATCATTCTCCGGAGAGGGCAGTCGAACCGTCTCGTGCCTCTCCCCAGCCTTCGCTGCGCATCGCGCCGACGAAATGAGGAGAACGTTCTGGAAGGTGGCGCGGAAAGTATTTAATCGAGCTGCCGAGACGAGAAATCAGGAGAAGACGGAAAGTTAGCGCCGGAGCGCGTAGGAATTCCGCCGTGTAGTCGGCGAAGGTTCTGCCCGTAGTGACGGAACAGGAGGAGACGGAAGTGAGCGCCAGAGTGCGTAGAGATTCCGCCGTGTAGTCGGCGAAGTTTTGGTCCGTAGGGACGGCTCGAGCTACAGGCAAGAGCGTGGGTTTACCGCTATCGAGCGAAGACGCGGGCAACAGCTGCGTGTGGGAAGCCGACGGATTTCCGGCGAAGAAGCTTGAAGCTTGGAGAGTGGCCATTTGAGGACGCGAGGTTTCCTGGAAGAGAAACTTCGAGAGTTACGGAACGACAACAACGCTGGACTTTGAGTGAGTGATTCTCGGAAGAGTATCATTCAGACCTTTGTTCCAAGGACTTTGGACTGAATAGGTTTTCTATCGCTTTAGTCCTTAAGTGTCTTGGTTGTTCAATGCATGCGACTGCATTGTAGTGCGTATTGTTGTCCTTGTCCGTTGTTTCAAGTGTGGCTGATTGTATTGTGTAGTACGTTGATTGATTGGTTTGATTGGTGACATATTGTATGTAACTAGTGTGGAGTGTGCATTTTTGTGTATTATTTTCGATCTGCCATTATTGAGAATATAATTTGTTTGTTTATCAACTCTCGGCTCTGTCTTGTTCTTTGGGCCACAGCCGGCGTCCGCTGGCGCACCAATAAGGACCACTCCTAAATTGTCCACGCTTTCGTGGTGCGGTTCGGGGGGCCGATACTTCGGCTCTTGGAATTAGCCTGGCGATCGCCTCCCTAATAAACGGGACAAGTGTGACAATTAATCTGGCGTCCGCGAGATAGGACCTTTTGGTGCACAGTGTGTCCAAAGTAGTGAGAAAGAGCCTCGAGTTGTTGATAGTGCTATCGGAACGATTTTGTGGGTTGTTCAGTGTTCTCGTTAACGAGTGCAGGGGAAAGCTCCGATAGACTGATCTAGGCAGATACTTTTTGCACGCGGCAAGGTTTTATTTGCGAGACACCATGGATCTCGAAAAGTTAGTTGCTCTTGGTGAAAAGATGGGTCTTTCTGGCGCCGAACTACGGAAGTGGGTCACCCAGAGGGAAAAAGAAGAAAAAGCAGCCGAGCTGGAAAAAGAGAGGTTGGCGGTCGAAAGAACCAAAGCGGAAAAAGAAGCTGAGTTGGAGAGAGAGAGGTTGGCAGCTGAAAGGGCGAGAGAAGAAAGAGAAGCAAAAGAGCGACAGCTGAAAGAAGAAAGAGAGCTGCAATTGAAGTTGGAGCTGGAGAAAGAAAGACTGGCAGCTGAGAGGGCAAAAGAAGAAAGAGAGGAAAGGGAACGGCAGCGACAGCACGAGATAGAACTCGAGCGGCTCCGTTTGCAACAGCAAAGTGAAACTCCGGTCCAAGCTAGAGTTGAAAGCAGCGAACGAGAGGATCACGGCTTCCGCTTGAACCCAAGCAAGCTGCTCGCAGCGTTTGATGAAAGGAAGGACGACCTAGACGCGTACCTCCACCGATTTGAGACGATTGCGAAGAGCCAGAATTGGCCGGAACATCAATGGGCAACTGCTTTGAGTACTTGCTTGAGTGGTGAAGCGCTCAGTGTGTACGGTAGGCTGACGCCGACCGATGCAGCCAACTATGCAAAGGTGAAAGCTGCTTTGTTGAAGCGATTTAGATTCACTGTGGAAGGATTCCGGGACAGATTTCGGACAGGAAAACCAGCTGATGGTGAGACGGCTACGCAGTATGCCGCCCGACTTTGCCATTATTTCGACAGATGGATTGAACTTTCAGGGACAGCACAGGAGTACGATGAGCTTAGAGAGCTCCTAATTAGAGAACAATTTCTTACTAGTTGCCACCCAAGCCTGTCGCTGTATTTGAAAGAGAGGAAGGCTGAGTCACTTGAAGGAATGCTTGAATTGGCTGATCAATTCTTGGAAGCGCAAGGTGGCACTAATTTGGCCAAAGTCAAGAAGGAGTGTCCCGACGATTCGAAGAAATTGGCTCCCGAAGAAAAGAAGCGTGCACCAGAGACCATTCCGCGATGTTTTCTGTGCAACCGAGTGGGTCATCGCGCGAAAAACTGTCGAACGATCTTTACGAGCCCTACGACAGTGAAATGTTTTAAGTGTGGTCAGACTGGGCACAAAACAGATGCTTGTCGAAACGGAGCGAGTCAAACTCACCAGGTATCCTGTGTGCAAGTGGCACCGAAATCCGATAATAATGCCGTCACCGACGGATTCGTAGAGTTGAAAAACGGGGAGAAAATTCCTATTGTGGGTGCTGTAATGTCAAAACAGCCAACCGCTGCTTCGAAGGGAATGCCAACGCTGCCTGGAAAAGTTGCCGACAAAAAGATTACGGTGTTAAAAGATACCGGCAGCTCCACTGTTATCGTGCGGAGAAATTTGGTACGGGAAAATGAGTTGACAGGCAGAACGAAGCCGGTTTGCTTAATTGACCGTACAGTTCGGATGCTTCCCGAAGCAGAAATTGAAGTTGAAACCCCGTACTTCAGCGGGAAAGTTACCGCTCTATGTATGACGACCCCCCTTTACGACCTTGTCATCGGAAACATCGTCGGGGCGCGAGGGCCGAATGATCCAGAATGTTTGGGAGAAGACCCGAAGATAGAGCCCTCGCCAACACAGCGGCCGCGAGATACAGTGGAGGAGCAGCCCGTGACGGATCTCACTAGAGCCCAAGGTGAAGCCGCGGCCCAAGAGACAGCGGATGAGAAGATGATCGTGTTGAATGAGTTCACGGGCCGAGCAACTGGACTTACATCGGCACGACCTCAACCGACCGACAGTGTAAAGGAGACGGAGTTGGCCAGCCGGGCAAAATGTAGAGGCATGATCAAGCGGGTAAATAAACAGACAGGACCCGTCGAATGTAATGACGCGGTAACGGTGTCGGAAGAGACAACGATGGCTGAGACGACGCCTCAGATATCGTCGTTGGAAAGGGCTCGCCGAAAAAAAACGTGGAAGCACAAGAAGAGATCGAGCGAGCACCGCAAAAAGGGGCGCAAGCGCTGTTCGAAGTACTCAAGATAGGTGCTGAGGTGGAATCAGAATGTGTTTGGCAGAGCTGAGTGACATATGTTGTGTTAATGTTCTTGTTATCCTGTGTCTCAAGTGTATGTCGAGCGAGTCAGTGTTCTGTGCGATGATGTGATGTATAGTGTTGTATAATTGTTGTATAGACAGAACCTTGTACGTTTGTATTGTTTGGAATGTGTGATGAAGTGTTGTAATCATGTGCCTGTGGTTATATTTTATGTGCTGTGGAATTGAACTACAATGTAAGATTTTATTGCGTGATATATTGTGAATGTGACGTGTCACGAGCGACAGATTGTGTTACAGTCTGTGAGAGTGTGTGGTGACTTTTCGCGCTCGTTTGTGTGGTTTTGAATATTATGAGATAATATTCTTAAAGTGGGGGGCAGTGTCACAGAACGAGTGCTAAAAAAGAGCGCGCCGCCAAATCCTGGCGACAACGGGCGGCAGAAACGCCGTGAGGTAAAAAGAAAAAAAAGAAAGCTAACATCCAAGGCTCCCGGGCGCGCGCTCTTCCCGCAGAAGCACGGCTTCGCAGACGATCCTCCTCACCCCACATCGGCGGCCCAGCAAGGCCGCGATTTTTCTAGAACGAAGGAGGCGGGGTCAGACCGAGTGAATCATTCTCCGGAGAGGGCAGTCGAACCGTCTCGTGCCTCTCCCCAGCCTTCGCTGCGCATCGCGCCGACGAAATGAGGAGAACGTTCTGGAAGGTGGCGCGGAAAGTATTTAATCGAGCTGCCGAGACGAGAAATCAGGAGAAGACGGAAAGTTAGCGCCGGAGCGCGTAGGAATTCCGCCGTGTAGTCAGCGAAGGTTCTGCCCGTAGTGACGGAACAGGAGGAGACGGAAGTGAGCGCCAGAGTGCGTAGAGATTCCGCCGTGTAGTCGGCGAAGTTTTGGTCCGTAGGGACGGCTCGAGCTACAGGCAAGAGCGTGGGTTTACCGCTATCGAGCGAAGACGCGGGCAACAGCTGCGTGTGGGAAGCCGACGGATTTCCGGCGAAGAAGCTTGAAGCTTGGAGAGTGGCCATTTGAGGACGCGAGGTTTCCTGGAAGAGAAACTTCGAGAGTTACGGAACGACAACGACGCTGGACTTTGTGTGAGTGATTCTCGGAAGAGTATCATTCAGACCTTTGTTCCAAGGACTTTGGACTGAATAGGTTTTCTATCGCTTTAGTCCTTAAGTGTCTTGGTTGTTCAATGCATGCGACTGCATTGTAGTGCGTATTGTTGTCCGTGTCCGTTGTTTCAAGTGTGGCTGATTGTATTGTGTAGTACGTTGATTGATTGGTTTGATTGGTGACATATTGTATGTAACTAGTGTGGAGTGTGCATTTTTGTGTATTATTTTCGATCTGCCATTATTGAGAATATAATTTGTTTGTTTATCAACTCTCGGCTCTGTCTTGTTCTTTGGGCCACAGCCGGCGTCCGCTGGCGCACCAATAAGGACCACTTCTAAATTGTCCACGCTTTCGTGGTGCGGTTCGGGGGGCCGATACTTCGGCTCTTGGAATTAGTCCGGCGATCGCCTCCCTAATAAACGGGACAGGTGTGACACATGTACATCACCTGATCTCTTTCTTTTTACCATAGAAAAAAAACTACACTATAACTACATCTCTCGGAAGAATGTTTGCGGGAGGTGGTATCGAGATTTAGAAGGCAATTAGTGTTATGCAAATAAAATAAATGCTGCTTGTCTGTTCCCGATTGCCAAGTTATCTTTGTTGTTCCTCGAAAAACAGCGTCAAGTGCCCCTGCGTTAGGCTCCAGGAATCTGAAAATTGCCGATCCGCTGATTAAATGGTGTTCGTGTTCGAATGTTGATGGTGCGTAGTGTTTCTCTGCATGACGACAATGTGTGGCCGAAGAGAGTTTTGTGACCGCCTTCGCAAAGCGCTTGGCGTTTTGAACGTTGTGAACACATTCGCTAAAGCGCGTCTCTCTAAAGAACGTAAACAACGTTTGTGTGTTTACAGCCTCGGCAAAGATTGAGGCTGGGTTAAGATGAAAAACAATGCAATTTCGTGACATCGATAAGAAACAAAATATTAAAGAAAATAATGATAGGAAGAGGGTTGAGGCTCAGCAAACGCAACCAGTTGAGATCCCACAAGTTGTATGCAGAACATACACCAAGACCGAATAACATGCCGGACCAACTGTTGCGCCAGTATGCATGTCTCAGTGCGAATGGTTGGGACACGTCGTGTGATCCAAAGCAACCTGGTTTTGTTTGGAACTGGTTCCGCGGCAACGTATTTCAAGAAGTTGTTGTCCTGAAGAAGTTAAACAAATAGCCATTATTTGGGTGTACGTGCCCACACATCTACATGAGAGTTGTGTACCTGTAAGAAAGCGCTGAGAATCAGATAAAAAATTTCAGCCGATTTTATCAAAAGCGAATCAGGCTTCCTCGCAGCATATAATTTTTCATTTTCTCCTAGGCTTCTATGTTATTTCTTCCTTCGCTAAATACTCCGTTTTGACTTGCATGTATGTTCAACAAACTTGTCTTGCCCACTCTACACTGCCTTTTTTTATGTATTCTCCGCTTGTATCTGAAGATTCGTGCCATTGTTTACCTGGTATCTCTCAAGAAAAGCACCTTACACTATGTCAAACATTGTCTCGCCATTTAAGCCACAAAGAACGCCGTTCAGCGAACCGGTAAAGCCATGTTTACATGCTCTCGCAGATATAACCTGATTGCAGAAAAATAACTCATGGCCTTTACCTCCTCCCTATAGATTTATCCATAGACGCACGGGCTTTAGGAGCAAACAAGAGTTGGTGACTTGTCTTGCAAAAAAGTCTTATATTTTTCGCCACAAAAAATGCCCGTTCCTCAAGCTGTCACCTTCAAAAGTCTGATGATTCGACCTTTTTATCGAGGCACCAATTTTATCCAGAAAAAAAAAGAAACAGCTAAAAATTCACATTGCATAACACTTTTATTATATTCTCTAAGAATGGCACCGGAGCACACCTGCGAACACATTTAGCTTCGAATAATTCTTGCACCTTCGTATGCCACCGAAAAGTGGTGCTAAGTGTGGGGTACGCTTTGTGCTGGTTCAAAATACTCCCGTGTATCATTGGGATCTACAATTTTGACCATGGTGCGGTAAAAAATTGTAAACATTTCACGGAACACCCTTGCAAACCAAAATTATGTCGGTGTGGCAATTGATCGAACGTGATTTCGTGGTTTGTACTTCCACATTTCAAGCTGCATATTTTTTGCTGAGAAAAAGGAATAGCTTCACCTTTTCTGCTTTCGTTCGTAAGTTTTCGTTCGCAACACGCAATGTTCTCTAATCTGAGTACAAATGGGTTCTATGGCAGCCTTTCCATGGAGGCTAAGTTTCAGAGGTGCG
The DNA here is from genome assembly GCF_013339725.1 of Rhipicephalus microplus. Taxonomy (NCBI): domain Eukaryota; kingdom Metazoa; phylum Arthropoda; class Arachnida; order Ixodida; family Ixodidae; genus Rhipicephalus; species Rhipicephalus microplus. The sequence goes on from NC_051170.1 coordinate 83,719,251, forward strand.
TGTACAGTGTGATGTCAGGGCACGAAGGAGAACCCCAGATGGTAAAATCTTCCGGAGCACTCCCTACGGTGGCTCTCATAATCATATCGTGCTGTTGGAACGTCAAATTCCAGTTCTTCTTCTTCGTTTTCTTCTTCTTCTTCTTCTTCTTCTTCTTCTTCTTATTATTATTATTATTATTATTATTATTATTATTATTATTATTATTATTATTATTATTATTATTATTATTATTATTATTATGAGTACAATGCCCTAAGCTCCACGCTTCTGTTTACTCAATAAACAACACCTGTTATTCGTTTCATGCTTTGATTACGTCTATCCACACCAACATAGATTTTGTCGATGATGTTGTCTCTTATTTCTTTTTAAAGCAACCTATGTAAGGAGAGATTGACGTCCATATGTGGCGTCGGCTACTCTACTTCTTATTCTTACAGGAGTTGTTTTTCTTGCTATGCTCGCAACACAGAAACGAAAAAAAAAGAAACTACCCAAACAAACTTTCGTGTACACTAAGCTTGGCTTCGACTGCACAATTGTCGCTAACATTGCGTTTTGTTCTTGTTTTTTCCTCGTCTCTTCCACCAGCAACTAGCGCCACCGAGGCGACGTGCGAGTCGGACGCGGACTGCCGGCGTCTCAGCTTCCAGGCTGCCGCTGTGGGCATCGCATGCGACGCATCGACGCGCCGCTGCGCCTGCACCAACCGGACGCTCGTGCTCACGCGCCGCGGAACGTGCCTGCCCAGTGAGTGCCCGGCTCGCTTTGTTTTACGGGAAAAATAGAACTGTTGTCTTCTTTACCATAGTACCGAAGTGTGTTTCAAACATCAGGCACTGCTACTCGCGAGTGCTGTGGGATATATAAATATAGATACAACTCAACACAATTCCAAGTGTAACTACTCTTCCTAAGTACAGCTGTCATCTGTTTTCTCTTTTTACTTTACTACCCAATTAATTATGCCAAGCATGACATGCCCAACAGCAACCATATATATATATATATATATATATATATATATATATATATATATATATATATATATATATTGTTACGAATAAGACACGGCGCCGTATCAACGAGGCTGTCAAAGAGATTTACTCAAAACCAGCAGTAATGGCGTGACCGGTTCACCAGCAAACGAGCGGAAAGCACCTTTCTTCCTTTTCGTAAGGCATACATGCTCATCGTCCCACAAAATATCAATATGCATGTAGCGATATATATATAGAACCGGCTGAGACTATTGTGAATTTTGCAAAATGAAATTAAGACTACTTCTGCTGAGTATATAGTATTTCAATGTGTGCGTGTGTGTGTATACAAAATTATTATGAGCTTAATATGCAGATGCGCTTATTTGGAGCGATTTCACTTTTCAATTAGTGAAATTGACTACACGTACCTTCGCTATGCGCTGCTTTTAACGTCTCTAGTTAGACCTGAATTCAATAGAGCTAGGATATGACAGGTAGGCATAGAGAGCAACTAAGGTTAATCTAATATACAATGCTTGGCTGCCTAGCACGAAGAGTCACATATACTAAAGTCATAATAAATAAAAAAACAGTGTATATACAACGCCGGCCATGTAGCCTACGCAGTTGTAGAAGATACAGCTGTTCAGTTGTATCATCGAGGTCCATATTTCCCAAGAATTGGGTCAGTGGAAGCATAGCACCTATTTGAACGCTTGATATTCTATGCGATGTACAAAATCATTATTGATCAAGTTCAGACACCGTTAGCCGATTTGCGACACCTGTTAAGTGCAAATGTAGAAGCAGAGAAAGGACACGTCTAACACCTGCTGGATACCATCTAACAATGTGTGAAATAATTCATTCTAGAATACAGGGCATGCAAACCGGGACACAAGAAGAATGTCTAGGCTCTACAAGGGCAAAGTTCGGAGTTTGTTGTGTATTGACTACTTTCTTTTCTGCAAGGTTGCATGACCAGTCTTTTACTGTGAATACTTGCAATTATCTCATCTCTCAATTATTTTACGCAAAATAACCTTCTGTAAAGACACTACATATTTAAGCAAGCAAAGTACGCGCAACTTAATATCTGTGGCCTTCGCTGCTTTCCCTTATGACCCTTCCTTGAGAACATGCCCGCAGCGGGAAGCGCACCCCTAAGCGTTATGGCAGGCAGCTTGCAGTGTGCGAACATTGCGCCACCCGCTCACTCGTGCTTAGTAACGAGAGACGGAGCGCAATTCTCCCGCGCGCTTTCTTGATATAGCGTAAAGCAACCAAGTCATCCACAACTCATCTAGCGCGATTCGGCTTTTTCCCACAAGTTACCATGCATGCTCTAAAGAGCTAGATTAATTCTAGCGGTGTAAGTTCGGCTTTCTATTCTGCCGAGCTTTGCCTGTTCTCCTCAACTATTCCAAGAAAAACTTTGCTCAACGTCAGAGTTGGGCTACTGGAGCGCGGTCAGCAGCAGCCCGGCCAAAACGCAATTACTTTATCCACACGTGCACCCCCCCTTTTGTGCCGAGCCCTCTTTTGTGCAGCTGGGTGCGGGATGAAGGCATTTCTTTCATCTCCCGCGAATGCTTTTATGTGCAATGCTCGGGTCACAGGTCGGTGCCATCTGGCGCAGCAGTACGGGAGAGCCGCTGCTTTTCGCTCGACCGGCATTCCCTTTCATTCCAACGTCCGTTTGCAGCAGGCAAGCGTTCTCTCATACCACACTTTCTCTCTCTCCCTCTTCTTACCTACACCTCTCTGTGTCGTCACCTCTCCGGCTGAAAACGCGCAGTCCTCGGCGCCGTCCCACGAAGTGCTCTGCACGTATTGCCCTGCAGAATCATCACCCGAAATGTACTCACGTATTGGGCGTGTCCTTCCGTAACAGTCAATGCGCTCACCCTGTAGAGCGTGCTTCACAGCAGGCATTGTCTTTTTGAGAAGAAGCCAACGTAAGGGAGGCAAAAAGGGCGCGTGTTACTAGTCCGATTGTTCCCCCTTCGATTACTTTGGGAGAGAGAAGAAAAAACAAACGAACCATGAAGTAACTTTTGACAGCTTTTGCCTCGGCAACAATCGCTCACCGCCAAAATTAATTCACTCGGCTGTCTCAATTGATATTTGGTCTGACGTGGCCATTTTCCTCTTGCACGGCGTCTAACGCATCGCTCTCGAATCAGACCACAGCCCGGGCTGACGGCTGACAAACAATCATTCGTCGTGCCTCCCAGTCGCGTGAATTCTGACTGCCTAGCCCCGTTTGTTTGGGGCGAGGCCTCGGTTGTTGCTGTCGAACACAAGAACAGAAGCGCCCGCGCACTGAATTTGTGTGTGAAGGAATACTTCGATCGAATCGCAGCTGAGTGGCGTGAGGCAGATTTACGGCCTTTATAGTCAGCGTACACGACTTAAACTGCTTGCTGCCACCATTGGAGTTCTTTCTTGCCGGTCTTCAGTCACCGGTCCCGTTCTTTTTTCTAATATCGATTAACAGTTCCATTCAAAAGAGATGTTTCTCCATGTCCCCTCTTGTTAGGATTTTGTTTTTATTACACCGATGTCGCTCAGGCACTGTTAGCAGTACCTTATTAGCTTTCTGTTGCAGAGATCAATCAACAATACTGCGATGTATGGCACCCGATTAGTCTGAAGGTTTGAAAAATGCAATCTCGTACAAAAGTTGGTGGCAAGGAAATAAATGTCACTCGTTTCATAATGATTCCCGATATTTTCATCGATAGCACCGCTAGTGTTCAAAACAAACGGATGATAGGAAAATAGGCATACGTTTCATAGATACCACAAGCTAAAAATGGTTTATAAATGCTGCTTGGCATATAAAGAGGATTTCGTCTTTGAAATGATTTATAAACACATTTCTGCACGATTGCCAAATATACACTGGCACAGCAATGTGGCAGCCTAAGACATTGGAGAGACCATATAGAGCTGTTAGAGAGGAGGAGGGTAATTAAAGAAAAATTAGAGAATCGTTTACTGGCTGATGCAGACATGAAGGCATATAATCGTGAATAGGTCGTTCATGAAGTTCTTTAAAAACCGAAAATTGTGCGATGCAAAAAAGAGCCAGACTTTGTGGCTCAGTCTTAGAGTGATAAATTTTAACACAATACGTTCGAGATTGCTTATTTATTTCTAATAGTAACAACCCGTGCTTTGCTAATGAATAATAAAAACTTATTCTTGAAGATTAGTAAACGAAAATTGGGTAAATGGACGAAGATACTGTAAAATCAGTCGAAGTGATTTCACTGACGTAATGGCTAGCTAAAATGTAGAATACTGATGATGTGTTTGAGTGTAATGTTGGTATGCATATGCTAATAATGACTGCCTGTTCTCAGAAAGGTTTTCAATTGAGGTTGGTTATAGTCCAGTCTTTCAACCAACCACAAAGCAGGATGCATTATTAGTAACGAACGAAAGGTTTAACAAAACGTGACGTTTGTCCGAAATCCTACCTAAAGCAACTCGGCAGCTTGAAGCATGCATCATAGTCATAATTTTGATGAAAGCAATAACAACATCTTGTCGGGTCAGAAACTAAATTAGCCTCGTTTGCAAGATCTGAAGACGCCTCCCAACAGTGTTTGCAGGGTAAAGTATATATTCCTCTGCCTATAACAATTTGCTGTGGTGCACGAAGAAGTCACTCTCAGTTGTTTTTTTTTTACAATTTACTTCAATAGCCTGAGGTAGCAATAATGAAAAAAAAAGACACGTTAACTGCTCTGCCCGTATTTAAAGAACAGAAAAAATGTATTATCAATGTGTACACTGAAAATTGGCACAATATAAATTTCTAGGCAAGTTATATTGCAACTGCCACATAAAGCGTAGGTGCGCCTAACACTGGAGAAAGGGCATGACAAACGGAAAAAGTAAAACTATCACTACATGATTGCACAGAACAGCACACGCAGTTTCAACGCAGTAGCGTTGAGGAACCCTTTTCGGAAAGAAATGGTGTCGTAGGCATAAGCGGCGTTGTCCGCGAAAAAATACCTCATTGGACGCAAATATATATTAGCAGTGTACCAGTCTAGATTGAATCACACCATTCTGCGTGGCAGTCAAGTATTGTACTTCAGTCGCCCAGTGCACGAAACTGCTTAAGTAAATGTCCCATAGAAGCATTATGTAGGGCTTGCGTTAAAGTTATCAAACTTAATATTGCTTCACGGAAGTGCACATGTGCAGACTTCGCATAATGTCAATAGCGTAAAAAGTAGTTGGTTTAAAGGTTCTTACCCGTACCGAGGCACTCGGCTAGTATTCGTCTATAGTATAAGCAACACCAGCGTCAATAAAGTGTACAATTCGAAATTGTGTGCACTTATCTCTTTAAATACTGACGTGCTGTAGTTTGTTCGTTAAATGTTAAAACGATCAATTATGTCGTAGAAGCTGCTTCGCGGTTATATAGTTGAATTACACACCCCAAGAAAGTTTACAGCGGTGAATTACACACACGCAGATGTTCTTTCTCTCGAGGCATGCTTTAGGTGTCCATCTAGAAGAGAGGCATGACAAGTGGTTAGGAATGCGATACATCGCCCTTAGAAAGTCGAAGGTTAAGCGTCATCCTAGCTTCTTTTTCTGTCTTTTTTATTTTTATGCTGTGGTGCCGCGTCTTTCTTATCAAACGGCCATTGTCAACGTTAACTTGAAAAAAAAAACAAATAAAAAACTCTACACTTCTTTGCTCAAATAAATCTTCATGATTTTGTAGACCATCACAATTTGACATCCGATGAAAATAAAAGTACAGTTACAGCATACCATGGTGCCAGTCCCCTAAAAAAAGATATTTCATTATGACCACTTCGCATTGCAAGTATCCGACGCTGCGAGAGAAGAATTAGTCATTTTTTCTTGCACGAATATTAAATGAAAAAAAAAACGCAAGCGGTTCGTTTCTTATTTTGTTGTTGTTGTAAAGATGTAAAAAAATTTTATTAGCTCACTTTTATTGCTACACATTTCAATATTACAACGCCTTAACATTGCTTCTAAGCTTGCAACCGCAAATGTACGTAGTTCTCTCGCTACACTTCAAAAACCTCCATAGGAACAAAAAAAAAAAAAAAACGGGCTTCTAGACAAATTACTGTAGCTTTGAGCACTAATTGGTCGCCATCTGGTCCCGCGATACGGTATTTTTTATATTTGAACTGGAGTAATAATTGGACGTTTCTGTATTTTTTCTATCCTTCGTCTTTGTTTTCATATCCTACCGAATGAAAAGAAAAAAAAGGGACATGATAGAACGTTCCATGGTATTTCTTTTCTTCCTGTTAAAATCAAACATCGCGCAAACTTCTGTTTTCAACATAAGCTTCTTTCCTTGAACGAGAATCAATAAGGCATCCCATGAGGAGGGTTCGGGTTTTCAGATATCTATCACGTCGGAGCGCCGTACTCTATCTGATGAAATATGGCAGCGCGAGGAACATTAAAGCATACCGCCGTCATTACGTAGCATCTTGAAGGAATCTACCTATTTTTTTTTTTTTGCCGTTCGGCAATGTTCAACTGACTGTAGCAACACTGAAAAAAAGAATGTACTCAGGCAGGAATGCTAATAGCAGCCATGTTAATGAGAAACGCTATTTTCAGGTTTTGAACAAAAGCCTTCTTTTTGTTTGATTGTTACTTTCAGAACACGAGTCGGCTGTTCATCAGCGTACTCGGAGCGAGAAAAAAAACGTTATACTTTCATGTAGGGAAATCCTTTTTATTTACAAAGAAGCAACACGGACGTAAAAAGACACGTTTAGACCCGACTGCGTTTGATTGTAATTATAAATAAATCCTTACGAGTTCTTGGAATTAGTAAAATTTTTTGCGAAAATCGACAAATGAAGTGGTTTCAAGAAGATTGCTTCAAGAAATGGCAGTAGTCGGTACTCGAGACTGCATTTTTAAGTCTAACACTTAAAAAACTCAAAACACTTACACTGGGAGTTCAAACATAGCCGCTTTGTTCTTCAGTCAGCAGTTATTCGTTTTGCCCGTGTTGTTTATTTTTTAAAAAAAAGAGGGCTTTGTGGAAGCTTACTTACGGAAGTCCTTTATTACACGAGGCGTAGGAAAGGTATGAATTAGACGATAATTAGGAATACGACACAGTTTTGACTGGTTTGTCACTCGAAGTAATGTGCAAGCTTCACAAAATCAATGTGGATTGTGTGTCTGGTATTAGCAAGTGCCTGGAAGGCAGAGTTTTTGTGCCAGCATGTCGCAAGTTCAAGTACCCGAAAAAAGTCACATATTTCGTCAACATTTCTAAAAAAGTGTACGTTATTTCTCTTAGAAAATTACGGTTCATTAAAATATCAACATATCAGCACAGCGCAAGAAAATGAGCAGTTACAGCGTAACTACGTTAGGAAAAATTACAAACTAGGAAGAGCGCTGTTCAGCGCTCTTTTGTGTCCATGATTCTTCTCACAGTGACTACACTTTAACTACTCGTTTTCTGGTGCTACTGCGCCAATGTGTGTATGCCGAATCACTAACTAGACCACACATCCGTCCTATTGTTAAGATACCAGTTTATATAAGTGGCTGGTGTTCTCCAGCGTAATCAGGGATAACACAGAAGAAAGTTGGCTCAGAAACATCACTTTATTGTCAAGTATTATCGTTTAAAGCATGCAGTGTGCATTTAAAGAATGTATATTGAAAGGATGTATATTGTATATTTAAAGAATGTATATGGAAAATGTCTTAACTTGATTAGGTACAGTTAATTCCTTCAAAACTTCAGAATGATAGGGGTTACTTTTTCTGCGTCCACAGCCTCTCTACACTCGCACGGGAAGCTTCTTGACTATGGGCATCAACAGAGGTCACTTCAGTTTCGCCAAACCGGATTAGGAGGTGGTATCACGATAGTTATAGCACGAGAACAAAACGACGACACAGAGACAAGAAGGACACTCTGTGTCATCGTTTTGTTCTCGCGCTATAACTATCGTCATGCCATACCAACTAGACCGAGCTGCCACACTTCTAGGAGGTGGTGTTTTGATAATGGCTAAGTATTCAGTCGGATTTCGGAGGGCTCAAGAGTTCTTACACGTCACTAATGATTATAAAATATTGACTGTAGAAGTGATGGTTAGGTGAATGGTGTGTTATACCGCCTTCCTATGGGTAACATGTCCAATCGCTTAACATTCTTAGATACATACTTATGTTGAGTGGAAGGCACTGGTCGTACGCTCGTTCTTGCAGGTGATTTCAATATCTATGTTGCGAAACCATCAGAAGGTCAGTCTGGACTATGTGAAGTCATTGAATCAATGAGTTTTTTAATGTTATCACCATCCGAACCCACATTGACAAAAACGGTGTGACATTACTAAATATGTTCATTACTAACATAAAATGTTTGAAATGTTTGTTCGGCGTACTAAGCGCAACCATCAGTAACCATATTTCTATATATTTGTTGATAAATAAAGCCGAAAATTGAGTGTCCTGCGAACTCATAGAACGAACAAGGTATTAATGTTATTCAAGGTATTAATGAATATGTATTGGCTGCATTTTGCGGGGAGCTATTGTTAACCAAGTGGTCAAGCATGTATATCTAGCAAAAACCAGACGTTGCTTATAGCATTTTTTATGACAAGCTGATTAGGGTTTAAAAAAATGATTTCCGTACAAACAGCTCAAGCATGCGCGCAAAGATGAAAAACCGTGGCTGACCTAAAACTTGTTTTAAGGAAATAAAACGTAAAGAAAATCTATTGTTCCAAAAACTTCCTGAAATACAAGAACGCAGAAAAGATTTAAACAGTTTCGAAATCCAGCAAAATAAAGTAAAGAGTCTGTTGCATTACGAAAATAGAAAATACTTAAACAGCATCTTCAACAGCGATGTAATGATTAAACAAGACATAGCTTGGTTCAGGATAAACACGTTTCTTGGCCGTAATAGCGATTACTTCAGGCCTACTGAGCTTTTGATAGACGGGGACGTTACTTTCAAGGACAATTCAGCAAATTATTCTATGAGTATTGTAAGGAAGATTTAGCAAGTTTATCTAATGATTATATTGTATCCCTAGCAAAGGAACAACACCATTTGGTTTGTACCACATATTGATTTGACAGTGTCTCTGACAGTGCGTTTTTAACGCCAACAACAGCCGGTGATTTTCAAATGCTTTTTCGTCTGTGAAAACAGCCCATGCTATGACAGATATGATATAAATACTACACCCATCAAACACGTGTTTGATATTATTGCTGAATTATTGGAGCATATCTTCAATCTTGTTTTTTTTTTCAACGAAATTTTCCCACAAACGTTGCAAGTTGCAAAAGTGGTTGTGTTGTATAAAATAGGAGTTACAAATTTCCTTAGCAATTACCCGCCGATATATATACTTGCAGTTGTTACAAGGGACAATAAAAACTGATTCAATAGCATATGGTTGGTTAACTAGATAAGTAATTCATACTAAATTTTTTTGAAAGTAAACTCCACACTTTAGGCAATATCATAGACTATTCAAAGCCATTCCACACAGTGTATCACAATACGCTGCTAAAGAAGTCTGCACACTACATCTTTTGAGGTGTCCTTTTCTCAACTCACTAATTATACCTAATGTATCGGTAGCAGGAGGTAGACGTCGGCAATTTTACCTCTAATCTACTAAAACATTTAGCGGGTATTCTACAAGGTTGCATATAAGGGCCTTTGCGTTTTTCGTATATACATAAATGATATTGTAAAAATTGACACGTCTGTGAAGTGCATTATATACGCTGATTCACACAACCTTGCTTTTTACTGCTGATCATTATAAAAAGCTACTTGATGACGCAAATGAGTTACTGAAGAAATGGACCACGTGGACAAATTAAACACATGAAAAACGAAAGCTGTATATTTCAGGTCCAAAAATATACAGTCCTCTTGTCACGTCTGATTAAAACTTGGTAGTTAAGAGCTTCAGAACGCACAGCCTATTAAGTGTCCGGGAATAATTTTCCGGTGAACACATGCTCTGAAAGCACATATATACTGAAAACTACCTGGCACAATATCAAGTATTTCAGGCACATTATCGCGGGTGTGTTTCTCGCTAAACAGGCAGTGAAACTTCTCATCTATGAATCCTTGTTTTTATCTCTTGTAACCACTGTCATCCTGTTTGGGCTATGACAATGTAACAAAAATATCTGCAAATTTCCCGTCAAACAAAAAGGGCTGTTCGTGCTACTTTAAATGTTTTCTATTGCAGTGACCACACTCCCATATTTCAGGAAATGAACCTACTAACTCCACTGGAATACTACCGCGCAATGCCTGTGAAGCGCTACAACACAGGCACAAAAGGCGGCAACTTTTGGAGAACCATTGCCATAATAGACCACGATGTTGTTCATAAGTAGCACGGACTGCAGGGAGAGTTGGTAATTCTTTCTAATTGAGCGTGCAAAAAAAATTGAATTACAAAAGGAAGACACCTGGACACAGCGCACACTAACACCTGAAACATTATTCGAGAAAACAGACATATACATGGGGTTAAGAGAACAAGTGCGGTAAAAAAACTGATTAGGGGAGCAGACAGATTGTAATATTGCTGCGCTTCCAGAAAAGCTACCTGAGCGGAAAGTAGCATAACAGAGGGTTGCTTGACACATGAATCAAGAGCTTTGTTGATGAGATACGCCTCTTCAATTACCCACTCTACCTTGTTCCTGAATCTAGCTTTAACTACCATATCACCAAACAAGGGCGTGTGGCCACACTCACTACGATGCGATGATAGGTTCGAGCATGGTGGTCTCTTTAGAGAAGCTTTGTGATCCATAATTCTATTATTGATACAACGCCCCGTCTGTTTAAAATAAAACTTCCCACACGACAGCGGGTACCGCACACCAAGGCGACAGTGCAGTCAACCTCTTTCACCCAGTGCCAGACGTGGCAAGTACCCTCGCCATGCCGGTCAACCTCCATCCCATTCACAACGGCCGCGCAAACGCTGGCTAGATGGTTGCCGGCCGAAAAGAAAACATTGCGACCATACTTTGCTCCGACTTTCTTTAAGTGGTGTGAGGCACCAAGTAGGGACGGGATGCTGGCAAACGGCATTTCCTTCGAGCACCTACTAAGCACGCAGCTCCTTTTCTGCGTTTTAACACCCTGCAGAAACCTTGCAGCCAGCCTAGCCAAATGGTCCTCAGGAAACATTGACAGCTTGAGCCTGTCAATATGCTTCCCAAGGCTTTCCCCCATGCTGTGCAGGCAAGACTTCTTAGCGCACAAGATGCGGTTGAACACGGTTGCAATGTTTTCGTTTCAGCCGGCAAACGTTTAGGCAGCGTTTGCGCGGCCCTTGCCAAGGGGATGTAGGTTGACCGGCATGGGTAGGATACTTCCCAAGTCAGGCACAGGGCCGAAGAAGTTGACTGCGCTATCGCTGTGGTGTGCGGCACTCCACTGTTGTGTTGGAAGTTTTATTTTGCACATACGCGGCGTTGTATTATTAATAGAATTGTAGATCATAAAGCTTCTCTGAAGAGACAACCATGTTCCAACCTATCATCGCATTGTAAAAAGTGCGGCAGCGCCCTTGTTTGGTGATACGGTACTTAAAGCTAGATTCAGGGACAAGGTAGCCCGGGAAAATGAAGAGGCGCATCTCATCAACAAACCGGGTGATTCATGTGTCGCGCAACTCTCGGTTATGTTACTTCCCACTCAGGCAGCTTTTCTGGAAGCGCATCATTATATAATCATAATCATAATCTCCTATAATCAGTTTTTTCGCCACACGTGTTCTCGCAACCGCGTATATATGCCTGTTTTCTCGGAAAAAGTGATAGTTGTTTGCGTGAGCGGGGCCTAGGTGTCTTTTTTTTGTACTTCAATTTTTTGCGCACTCAATTAAAAAGGTTAATTCGTTCATAACAACCGTTTCAATCACACGTAGTTTATCTCACGGAAGCGCACTAAATATGGCTAAGAAATGTTTCGTTCTTTTTTCCCGTATGCCGTTTGGGTAAAATTACACATAGTTATTTTTAAAATTTTTGTCTTTTACCACAAGGGAAAGTGCCCAATCTGACCTTGGTCAGGTCGCGTGATCGAACCCCGGCTGTGGCAGCTGCATTTTTGGATGGAGGCGGAAATTTTGTAGGCCCGTGTACTCTGATTCGGGTGCATGTTAAAGAACCCCAGGTGGTCGAAATTTCCGGAGTCCTTCACTACGGCTGTAACATAATAGCCACCGCAACACGTGCTGATATGTGATGTGTGATATGTGATATGCATCGTGTTACGTCAGCACCAGGTTGCTATAAAAGATGAGTGCGTAGGAAATAAAGGCTAGTGTTTTTCCACGGTATCAAGTGTGCTGTTCTTCCGTCAGCTGCTCTCCGCGAGTTGTCTATGACAGTGGCGACGAGGATGGGATCGTGATCTGTTGGTGCCGCCTGGAACTTCCCTGTAAGGCTGTGTTCTCTACCGTGTGTAAAATGCCTGGTGTCGGCAAGCTTGAGCCGTTCGACGTGGGAACAACCAGCTGGGATGAGTATCAAGAGCGGGTAGAACAATTTTTCATAGCCAACGACGTCGAAGATGAAAAAAAGCGAGCAGTACTTCTCACCTGTTTGGGACCGGCCACGTATTCATTACTGCGGAACCTGCTGTCACCGTCGAAGCCGTCAGAAACAAGCCTGTCCACGATCCTTGACGTACTGAAGAAACATTTTTCGCCGAGACCATCGGAAGTGGTTGCAACGTTCAAGTTTAATTCAAGAATACGTCATTCTGGTGAAACGGCTGGGGATTTCTTCGCTAGCCTGAACAAACTTGCCGACGATTGTGCTTTCGGCTCGTTTCGAGACAGAATGCTTCGTGACCGCATCGTGGCAGGCATCAACGACGAGACAATGCAGCGACGACTGTTGGAGTCGCCAGATTTGACCCTTGATACCGCAAAGCAGACAGTTATCGCGATGGAAGCGGCGAACAAAGATTCTCGCGTGCTGTCAACAGCCATGCCAATGACTGTTGCGCCAACGAATGCCGTGTCACGTGATACAGGAAAGCAGAAGCATAAACCAGTTTCATGTTTCCGCGGCGGAGGCGAGCATCTGGCGACGCAGTGTCGACATGCAAGTAGCGTCTGTCACAAGTGTCGAAGCAAGGGGCACCTGGCGCGAGTATGCAAGGGTAAGGCAGTTACAGTTACGAGCGCAGGTGGTTCAGTATTTTTGTCCCGGAAGCATCAGTCAATCCATACCGTAGACGACGAAGAAAGCCGTTCTGAGACACAAGAAGAACAAGGCTCGTCGCACTTGCTCCGCTTGCTTGCTCTGGGGGTTTGGCTGAAATCTGAGTAGCCTCTACTGAATTTCTTCTTGGATAGGCGTATCTAAAGCCTTAGCATTGATTAGCTAGTACCCTTCTGGCTAGTCAATCCAGACAGATGCCGCTTTCTTCGCCTGGACCAGGGACTTATCTCTGGTCTGCTTCTCTTTCACCGCAGGAGCTACCAGTGGACCAGTTCCTACGCAATGGCGTCGCTTCCGTTCCTGTGGCCCTAGTCCCAAGCAACGACGGAGTCATTAAGATGAAAAACCCTAAAGTGATCCAGTCGGAACTCAAAGCAGCGACAACTCACTATCACACCATCACAGAGGTCCGGCAGTTTGGCAAGGGAGGCATTGTCTGCTTTTCTCCTGACCAGCTCTGTGTCAAAGACTTACTTAAATGCTCGATGTTCGCTACCAATCCGGTGAGCGCCTTCATTCCTCCTCACCTAGCATGCGTCAGAGGTATTGTCCGAGGCGTAGACATCAACATGACTCCAGCTGAGGTCCTAGAGATGTTCTCTGAGGCAGGTGCTATTGCAGTTTATAGATGCTCACGAGTTGTAGAACAGACAAAGATCCCTACTGAGTCTGTAATTGTCACATTTGCCGGGTCGATTCGCCCCACTGAAATCAAGGCGTGGCCTTTAATATTCAGAGTCGAACAACTGTCACCTCGTCCCCTCCAGTGTCAGAAATGTTGGCGCTATGGACACACTTTAAAAGGATGTAGGTCAGCTCCCAGATGCCGAAAATGTGGTGAGGCACATACTGCAAATGAATGCAATTGTACTGAAGAAAAGTGTTGTCTTTGTCATGAGCAGCACTGCGCAGATAACGCTAATTGCTCAGCCAAAGCGCGGGAGACTCAAATTATGGAAATAGTTGATCGCAGACGCTGTTCACGAAAAGACGCCATCGCTGAAATTCAGGCAAGAACCCAGGGATATGCTGGTGTTGCAGCCCGACATAATGCAACTTTAGAAGCTTCTCTTTCAGTGTCCATTGCAGACATGATTGAAAAAGCGATGGAGAAAGCTATAGATCGCCTGGCCACCACCCTTTGTGACTCCTTATCTCATATTGTAGCCACTCAGTTGCCGCAAATATATGGGACACCAAGAGATATGAAGGATACTTCCCAAGACAACGTAACTCTCCCACCAAGTGAAGCAGACGCAGAGTCATCTCCTTCAGGGGTACAGGCTGCAGGGCCCTCTTGTACAGACAAGCAGAGGATAGGTGAAGACATACTAGAGGATGATCAGGATTATGATGATATGGACATGGACATCAAATCACTAAAGCGCACTCGATCCCCTGTCTCCAAAAATACTGGCTCTTCAAAACATTCAAAAAACAAAAAATACCAGAAGGAGAACCTATCGAAGAGCGATTTTCTTAAAGACAGCATTTTAGATAAGGTAGTTGCCGAAACAATTCTGTCAAAATGATAGGTTCTATCAAAATTCTTCATTGGAACTGCCGATCTATTCATTCAGCTAGTACAGATTTATTGTATTTATCTTGTAAATTCAATCCAGACATTATTGCACTGCAAGAAACGTGGCTGTCATCACATAATTCGTTTTACCTACCTAATTTCCGGTCTTTTCGCCTGGATCGCCCATCCAAAGGTGGAGGTTTAGCGTTCTTTGTCAATAATAAAATTACTTCAAAGATCAAAACTTCGTACAAAAGTATATCCCCCGAATGTGAAATTTTCGCTTTAGACATCACCTTGCCTGGATGCTCTCCCTTCTCTCTGGTAAATCTTTACTTTCCTCTGGGTGTACAAGACACGCGATGTTTAGACATGGCTGTTAATTCGTGGTGCACAAAAAAAATTATGGTTGGAGATTTTAATTCTCACCACACTAGTTGGGGTTTTAGGACTGATCAATGTGGACAACGCTTGTGGGACTGGTCTATAGACCATAATTTATCATGCCTCAACGCTAGAACTCCCACATTTATCCGAGACCGATCCCGCTCTGCCTTAGATTTGAGTTTTATAAGCTCGGGTATTTCTAGCGTATCTTGGACTACTCTAGACTGCGCCACCAACAGTGACCACTTACCAGTACTGTTTGAAATTTCTTGCCCCATTATTCCATCTTACTCCCAAGCTCGAACCTTTATCAATTATTCCAAATTTAAAAATGACCTAGAAGTTGCTTTGACTACCACCACTGAAGACAACGATGAAAATAAAGCCATGAAATTAAGTGCGGTAATTAAAAGAACGTTCAAAAAAGCAGAATTTTCTATTGAGTCTGATACGAGAAAGCCTTGTAGTCAGTGGTGGAATTCTGAGTGCTCTCGTGATCATAGACGACGACAAGCGGCTTGGAAGCAGCTAATTCATAATCAGTCCCCCAAAAATTGGGCAGATTACAAGTTTATTGCTGCTACATTTAAGCGCACCGTGGCTAAAGCTAAAGAAGACTATGACAAAAAACATTTCGACTTTCTTTCCAAACCTAGAAATAAGAAAGCGTTATTCCGATATATGAGATCGCGCAAAATTCTGCCGTCTCTAGCTAACTCTGATTATGACAGGTTATCGACGGAAGAAATGACTAATTCGTTAGAGGCAATCGGAAGAGGTTTAGCTAACAGATTTTCGTCGACTTTGACAATCAACTGGCAAAAGTCCTCTATAAAGACTGACTACGAAAAAGTGACATGGTCCGAAATGTCAAGCGTAATTAGAAACTTACCCTCTTCGGCTCCTGGTCCTGACGGTATAACAGTTCCTATGATTAAAATTTTATTCCAGATATCACCCGGCGACGTCCTCAACCTTATAAACTATTCCTTAAGCAATGCCTGGATACCACATGACTGGAAAATAGCTAGAGTGATTCCCATATTAAAAAAACAAGGGTCAGGTTTTAACATTGACAACATCAGACCAATCTCTCTAACATCTCACCTGATCAAAATTATAGAGAGAGTTCTCAATAATAGATTAAAAGTTT
This sequence comes from Rhipicephalus microplus, assembly GCF_013339725.1. NCBI lineage: Eukaryota > Metazoa > Arthropoda > Arachnida > Ixodida > Ixodidae > Rhipicephalus > Rhipicephalus microplus. Next base: position 83,735,599 of record NC_051170.1, read on the forward strand.
GGATGGCTGACAAGCTAATATTGAAACCATTTCAAATAGGTTTTCGTAGCGAATGCTCAATTTGGTGTGCTCATGCCGACTTAGAGAGCCGAATACAGCTTGCCCGAAAAAGACGACAATACGCGGTACTAGTAACACTAGACATAGCTAAAGCTTATGATAGCGTTGAGCACTCAATTTTATTGAATTCTTTACACGAATGTGACTTTCCGCGATATATTGTTGATTGGGTAGCAGAGTTTCTAAAATCGAGAGAATTTTATTGTGCAAAGGATGGATGTCACTCATCTAAATTCAAACAGCAACGTGGAGTACCTCAAGGGGCGGTCCTATCTCCGCTGTTATTCAATGTGTTGATGAGCTCAATTCCCATTGAACGAGATATCACTGTCTACATTTATGCAGACGACATTGCATTTTTCGTTGCAGACAGTGACATTTATTCTTTGCATCAAAAATTGCAAAAGTACATGTATTCTCTTGAAATTTGGCTGCATTCAATTTCATTGTCTCTAAACATCAGTAAAAGTGCGCTCCTGGTGTTCCCTATAGCAGATTCTATTCAAATTTCAGTACTTTATAATCAGGAACCGATTCCACAAGTAGAGTCTATCAAATATTTGGGCATTATTTATAACGAGAAACTTAACTGGAGCCCTCACATAGACTATATCGTGGCAAAGGCACAACGAGCTTCAGGCTTATTGCGAAGGTTGAGCAACAGAAAATATGGGTTACGTAGACACACCTTATTAATGATATATAAAATGTACATGCGCCCAATACTCGAATTTGGGTGTATATTATTTTCGGGTGGCCCTACGTACAAAATTAAACCGTTAGTTCTATTAGAGCGAGAAGCGTTACGGTTGTGTTTGCGACTCCCCAGGTATGTCGCTATTAATGTACTATATCAGGAAGCTCGCATACCAACTATTCTTTGCCGATTCCGTATCTTAACAGTACAAACATACTTGAAATTTTATGGCTTATCAGCGAGACGGTCTGCATATGCCTTTATTAGTGACCCCGACGCCTTCTTCCTCGCTCACTGGCCACGCTTTCGTACTCCCCAGATTATTTTTGTACAAAAGAAACTTGAAAGCATAAAGGTGGATATCAGTTCGGTAATTGGAACCAAAGCATTAAATCACAATATTACGATAGAATGTGATGAAATTTTTCCCCCACTATCTAAGTTTCAATCTTCGAGTTACTTAAATGACAGGTTAGAAGACTACATAGCTCATGCGGAAATAAAGAACATAATAGCCACAGACGCTTCTGTGAATAAAGAAAAGGCAGCAGTAGGAATCGTCTCAGATTACCTCGGTTGGTCATTCTCGGTAAGACTACCAGACTTCACTCCGGTTTTCGAAGCTGAGCTCCTGGCTATTATTTTAGCGCTACGAAAACTTCCTTCAAACGAAGAGAGTGCAATGATAATTACTGATTCTCTTTCGCTGTGTACTACTCTCACAGCTTCAGAACAATCAAGAGCTCTAGCGACATTACAAACATTAGTTCCACCTCATGTGAAGTTCCTGAAGTTAGTCTGGGTCCCGGGACACTGTGGCATACGGTTGAATGAAATAGCCGATTCACTATCTCGAGCCACACTTGATGGCCCTGTGATCTCGGTACTACCAGAATCGGAACACATAGTGTCGATCAGATATAGAAAATGGGCTATTTATACGGATATTATGGAAAATATTACTAAATATACGGACTATCAGCACCTAACATACCCCTGGAAACCTCAGTGGAGTCAATCTAAAAAGTTAGAAGTTATTTTAACCAAATTTCGATGCCGTGTCCCTCCATTAAAATTTTACTTGCACAGAGCTGGTCTGGCGATATCCCCCCTGTGTCCATTCTGTGAGGAAACGGAAACAATAGAGCATTACTTTATAACATGTAAAAACTATTCATTAATTAGGAAAAGACTTTTAATTGTTCCTTTTCAAGCAGTAGGTTTAAATTTAACTGCAGATAATGTTCTAAGTTTCGGTGCCTTTAGCTTGGGACATTGCCTCAGGAGCGTATTCGATGCTGTATGCAATTTCATTCGAGAATCAAAGCGCATGTCATAATAATGCCTGCTTAAATATATTTCTGACGACACTTGTCTAATTTTGAATGAAATTTGCATATTCATTTGATTGTGACCGGGTGAGATAAGCTCGATTGTCTGGTCTACTCAAAATTTCTGTCTTCCACTGTAGTATTACCTCACCTTTTCTCTTCTTGATTCAATCTTCAATTATTTGTTTAGTTTAATATTCCTTTTTAGTTAATTATTATTTTCTATTACATCATTAGTTTTTTCATTAAGGATAAACCTTTTAATATATCTCATTTAGGATACTTCTAGATTTCATGGCCAATCCCCCGTAGTGGGTATGTGCCAGTGCGAAGGGGCAACAACAACAACAACAACGACACTGGCACCGCAAGTCTACGAAATGTGGCAAGTGCGCGCACCGGATCACGACGGTAGCCCGTACCGGGTTGAGGTGTCCGGGAATGGAACTTCACTCATTATGAAAATTGACACGGGAGCAAGTGTGTCTGTCGTGTCGGAAGAGACCTTTCGCCGCATATTTCCGTCTTGTCGTCTGGAACCGTCAAGCGTCATGCTGAAAGGTTACACCGGTGAGCTGTCCGCGGTGCAAGGCAGCCTGCCTGCGACTGTACGACTGGGAAACCATGAGTGCCGGGATGTGTTGTACGTCGTCCCAGGACGCTGCCCGTCCCTTATGGGGCGTGGCTGGATAAAAGGCCTCGGAATCGAGCTGCGCAGTGTGATGGACGTTAAGGCTATCACGTCGGTTGAGGGACTCGTCGCTGAGTATGCGAGTGTTTTCGACGACGCCTTGGGAACATTCAAGGGAGTGTCCGCGAAAATAACCATCGCAGACAACGCGAAGCCGCGGTTCTTCAAGGCTCGCCCTGTTCCGTTCGCAATGATCGACCGCGTCAACGAGGAACTGATGCGCATGGAACGAGTTGGAGTGCTGCGTCCAGTTAAGACTTCGGAATGGGCTGCGCCTATCGTGCCTATTTTGAAGCGGAGTGGCCAGATTCGGATATGTGGCGACTTCAAGGTCACTGTAAATCCCGTGACAGTGCCTGAAAAATACCCGATACCACGCGTTGAAGACCTGTTTTGCCGTCTTAGCGGTGGCGAGAAGTTCAGCACATTGGACTTGAAGGATGCGTATTTGCAAGTTGAACTGGACGAGGCATCCCGCAAGCTGGTGACAATCAACACACCAAAAGGACTGTACCAATACACGCGTTTGCCTTTTGGCGTCACATCTGCTCCTTCAATTTTCCAGCGGGAGATGGAAAACCTGCTACAAGGGCTCAGACACGTTGAGGTGTACTTCGACGATGTTCTTGTGACTGGACGCGACGACCGGGACCATCTAACAAACCTGGTTCTAGTCCTAAGCCGATTGAAGCAAGCTGGGCTAAAATTGAAGCTTGACAAGTGTACCTTCCTGGAACGACAAGTTGAATACCTGGGTCACGTTGTCACGGCTGCGGGGTTTCAACCCAACCCTGAAAAGGTAGAGGCTGTGCTGAAGGCGCCTAGACCCGAAGATGTCAAGACATTACGGAGTTATCTAGGTCTAGTCAACTTCTACCGCAAGTTTCTGCCGGGGCTGTCTAGTGTGTTGCATCCCTTGAACGAGCTGCTTGTGGCCAAGGTGTCGTGGGAGTGGCGTGAGGATCATGAACGCGCTTTTCAAAAGAGCAAGGAGCTACTTGTTTCAGCAGCAGTGCTGGCGCATTATGACCCCAAGAAACCCGTCGTTCTCGTATGCGATGCGTCACCGTACGGCGTTGGCGCCGTTTTGGCCCATAGAGAAGACTCGGGGGCTGAACGACCAATCGCATTTGCATCACGAAGTCTCGCGCCAGCCGAGCGAAAGTACAGTCACATCGACAAGGAGGCTCTTGCGCTCATGTTTGGCGTAACCAAGTTCCGACAATACCTCTGGAGACGCGAGTTCGAGGCTATTACGGACCATAAACCATTACTGGGCTTGCTTTCTCCCGACAAGCGCGTGCCTGAGATGTGTTCACCGCGTATCATGCGTTGGGCTCTGATGCTTGGTGCGTATAACTACAAGCTGATGTACCGGCCGGGAGTAAGCATTGCCAACGCGGATCGTTTGAGTCGCCTACCACTACCAGGGTACGCTCAACCTGTGGAAAGGCCAGCGGAAGTTTTCATGCTGGAGGCTGCTTATCCTCGGGTGCTACGGTCGACTGTAGTCGCGGAAGCTACTTCCAAGGACCCAACCTTAGCGAAGCTACGAGAGTCCTTATGGTCTGGAGCTGAGCTACGTGACCCCGAGTTCAGGTTCTACGCAGATCGAAAACTTCAGATGAGCGTGCAAAAAGACTGTATACTCCTCGGATCGCGAGTGGTCATCCCAAGTGCATTACAGCAAGAAGTGTTGCGACTCCTTCATGAGGGGCACCCTGGAATGACCAAGATGAAGGCTATCGCCAGGAGTCACGCCTGGTGGTCCTCGTTGGACGAGGACATTACCGCTGCAGTTCGCCAGTGTCAGATCTGCCAAGAACACCAGAGGGTTGCGCGGCCGGTAGCGATGACGCCATGGCCGTTTCCGGACAGACCATGGTCTCGCCTTCATATTGACTTTGCTGGACCTTTGAAGAACCGCTACTTGCTGATCGTTATCGATGCATTTTCAAAGTGGATAGAGGCCGTTCCGATATCTACACCATCGGCAGAGGCAACTATTCCATGCCTGAAGGTTATGTTTGCTACTCACGGATTGCCAGACGTAATCGTGTCCGACAACGGACCAGCGTTCATGAGCGAGGAATTCAAACTGTTCCTGCATCGAAATGGCATCAAACAAGTATTGATACCCCCATACCATCCAGCGTCAAACGGGGCTGCAGAACGGGCAGTTCAGTGCATCAAGTCAAAGCTAAAAAAATCGGCTGGAGGGAATTTTTCATGCCAACTTGCCCGTATTCTTTTCAATTACAGGATTACTCCCCACGAAACTACCGGGTGTTCACCAGCGGAGCTGATCATGGGCCGTAAGTTAAAAACTGCTCTAACGTTGTTGCATCCAGACATGAAAGCTAAGGTCTTGCTGAAGAAGCTCAAGCAGAAGATTGTCCCTGATGGTGGAGCTCGAACCACCCCACCCGCAAGACCCGGAGACTACATCTACGCACGGAAATTCCGTTCGGGGCCAACCTGGATGCCCGCAAGAGTGACTGACAGAGCCACTGATAACATCGCTGATGTCGTTTTGTCAGACGGTAGGTGTTGGCGGCGCCATCAAGAACACCTGCGGCCGAACTTCGCCTCAGTTAGTGCGCCTCCTGGACTGCCGCCTGAGCGACAGACTTCTTCACCGACGCCAGTGTTACCGCCTGTGCAACAAGCTACGTCAACCACGGAGTGCGTGTCGGAACGAGCGGGTGTGCAACCGGCTGAGAAACTAGTTCCGCTACCCAGGAAGTGTGAGTCGGAGCAATCGAGTCCAGTTGCTGAGCCGTGTCCTGAATCATGCAGCGAAAGTGGGACCGCAACACGCGATCTGGTTGTGCCTACTAGCCATGACAGTACGCCAATGCTGCGAAGAAGCACGAGGACAAAAAAACCAGTTGTGCGTTTCTGACCACGAAGGCCGCTAAACTATCGTTGTTTTGTTTGTTGGTGGGGAGGAGTGTAACATAATAGCCACCGCAACACGTGCTGATATGTGATGTGTGATATGTGATAAGCATCGTGTTACGTCAGCACCAGGTTGCTATAAAAGATGAGTGCGTAGGAAATAAAGGCTAGTGTTTTTCCACGGTATTAAGTGTGCTGTTCTTCCGTCAGCTGCTCTCCGCGAGTTGGCTATGACAACGGCATCTCTCATATTCATATGGTAGTTTTGGGACGTGGAACCTCGCAAATCAATCAATCAATCAATCTGTTCTTGGTGCTATTGTCGTATTTCTTGTATTGTTACTCTATATTCATTTCGTATGTGTAAGTAGTAGTTACAATAATTTGTATTAGTTTTCTAGTTTCACCTTTTGAGTTTCTTGTTTTCGGTCTTTATGATTTATTGGACTTGCATAAACTGTCACTAAACTGATTGTTCAAATAGTATGTTTTCATTGCAATAAAACTGCCTCTGCCTGCATCTGTAAGAGGTCATGGTTCCAGTCAAGCCCATTAGAGGCTTTTTGACCACAGCCCTCAGCATCCTGAACGTTGAAATGGATAAACTTTGAAAGCTTCAAAGCTAACACTCGTCAATACCATTTTTATTCTCATAAACCCCCCACAACGTATCTATGAAGGAAATGGCGCTGCGCACAACCAACGGTTTGAGAAAACGTTTTCATTTTTATGGTGTTCAAACAATGCAACCAAGCTTTCTTAATTACATTCGCAAATGTAGCATTTCCAGCTATATTGCAAAAACCATACTTTACAGCGGTGTCCTTCGTGAACTAACAAAAAATTTCGTTGAGATATCGTCTAGAAAAACACGCGAAAAATGAAACGCCCCGAAAGAACAACATAAAGACCGCCGCCAATATACGCATTACCGTACGTTCCCTTATTCCAAAAATGTTGCCGATTCCAAGGTGCACATTAAGAAGACACGTGGCATGAGAAACAAACCATACGCTTGCAACACTATGCAGAAACAGACCCGACGAACATTAAGTTAAAACAAAACATATCGCAGAGTAAAAGTTGACAAAAAGATGAAAATACGCGCACTGAAATAACGGACCACGAGCACCATCTTTTCGAAGAACATCCCCGAGAACCGCACCAGGCGGTGACCGTTAATTCTTATCGTCGTACAAAAAAACACACACACACACACGCACGCACACATGAGCGAGGTGATCGCAGTGAGGCAGCGCTCGGGCGAAAACATCGCGAGAATTCCCACGAGACGACAGCGGGAAGCGAACGAGGAAGGAAAGAAAAAAAAATAAGTAAAAGGGGGGCGGCAAACAAGACGAGGGCTTAATTTCCGGCAGGTTGTTTAGCCGTTCTCCGGCTCCGAAGTTTCGTGCCAGAGAGCATGCCTGCCCGCGGGCGCTTTGGCGCTCGGTCTGGCAACCGCAGCTCGAGTCGCAACGCGTGAAACAACAAACAACCTCGTCGACGCGCCGGAGTTATGAGTCAGGTGCGCTGCGGGACTCGTAAACCGCTTTCTTGAACCACGAAAGAACGAAAAAAAAAAACAACATTAGTCGAGCCTGATTTTTCGCAACGGGAACCCAGCTCGGACGACCTTTGCCGTTTGTTGTACGCCTACGCTGCTGCTGCTACCACTTTTGCTGTTCCTGACTTCGGTAGTTTCCGCGGCCGAACCTCGTAAAACCCAAGGCCTTAATGCGGCGAGGTGTACGCTACCCTCCGGCGTTTATAGGTACGCCAGCTGCCGTGTGACCGGTGCTATTGTTGCGTCAAAAGTGTTCCAGCGGGATGGAGAGGATACAGGTTTTATCGGTCGGTGTTGTAACGGACGATTGCGACGTCAATCGTGTAATGCGCGCGCACGAATGTGCCGCCGGCGCAGGGTGCTTTCTCAACCTATGCCGTAATTCACCTTCGCGGTAATCTGGCTTTGCACAGGCGGACAGCACACTGTTTATAGGACGAACTAAGTAGCCGTTAATAAAGTGTAAAGCCGACCGCGTCTCCGGGGTATGTTTGTTGTTTAACGCACAGCTCCTTCGATCTCTTCGGGTTTTTTTTTTTTTTTGGTAGTATTGCATAAAATGCCGAGCACTAAAAGCAACGCTTGCGCGGCTCAAGGATGCTGAGCCTTGTCCCGGAATGCAGGTGGTTAGTTTGGCTACTGGGGAATTTCTTTACCTGCCAGAAGAATTTCGTCCATTGATAAACGTTTCTAAGCCTCAATCTGGCCCTCACACGTAAGAAGCTACATCAAATTGCAGACTCACTATGAGTGTGCGCTTTCTGAACAAGGTGTGCTGTTATCCTTGGCGGTGTTCAGTGTTACCGCCGTTGTGTTCCTCTCCTTCTGTCAATCTCCCGTTCATGTCGTTTTCAGTTATGCTTTAGCGGGGAGAAAATCAAAGTTCTTGGGATTTGAAGTGCAAATACTGCAATGTGAAATTCAGGCACGCCATGGGGAAAGATTCCGGATTGAGTTTGCATAAGGGGTTCCCTAAGGGAACCCTGCAGCACTTTTTCAAGTAACCACCAAACATCTTTATTGAAGGAGTTTATTACCTCAGGAATCTACCACGGCAAAAAATTTTTAAACCAGTCAAGTACGAGCGCTTGCGCAGATTTCTCGCACGGTGATATTTCTTTCTCTCCTCTCTCGTCCCAACGAGTGCGCTGAAAGTAAATTAGGAAGAAATGACACAGTGCGAGGAAGTTAGTCCATTTGCCTGTCAACATATTAAGCAGTTCTTTTTTTCTGTTTTCTTCGAGTGTGTTCCTTATTTTCGGTGTGATCGATCACGAACGAGCACGTGGAAACGTCGGGGTGTCCAGCAGCGGTCGCACTAACTATGAAACCCACGATATTCAAATCAGTCAATGGCCATCTCTGTGTATTTGACATCGTTTGTAGAAAGAAGATGGAGCGATTTCTAGCTGACCTTGAGAAATAATTGTTAATTCGAGGCTGCATTCTGCGCTATAATGCCTGGCTCACGCGCCCTCGGGAGGCTCGACTACCGCTTGGCAGCGTTTTGTGACCATGCTAGAAAAAAAATAGACAGATTCCACGCATCGTGGGAATTGATGTCTGAGAAGCATTCATAAGGATGCTGACTGTGGGGAAATTTTTTCACTGAGCGAAACGTTACGAAATGACGCTAAGTATATGTAAAGAGGTCAAACACACCAACGTGTATGCTGGACAGTCACACATGTTTGTATAACCAGTTTCTTACACCTCTGTAATGAGGCCAAGAGCAACATGTATAGTAGCAACACCAGAAGCGGTAAGTTGAAATGTAGCACCTGTGCTTACGAGGATACAAGTTAAGGATAGTGTTACGTAAACCAAATTCAGTGGTTCGCCTAAGTATAACTCACGCTAACTCGAAAAAATGCCTGAATAATTAGAGTACATATCTGTTTTATATTTTATTTTTTCAGAAAGAGCAAAGTACCCTACAACTGAAACTGAGAAAAACGCACTTTTTTTGCTACTGACAACAAGGTCAGGCCTGCCCCTAATTTTTTTTTGTTTTTGTGTTATTTTCTTTTAAGTGCCTGAATGTTTTTTTGCGGTTGAAGTCTACTGCGCTATAATTGGTATTGTGAAGTGAAATTTGTATTTGCCTAGCATACATTGCGACATTTCATTTGGGCTTGAATTGGTTCGCAAGAAAAGTCAAGCAATTATAAGCAATGGTATAACAATATTTGCAATAATTTTAACATTATCTTTGAGCTTCCATCGGTAGCGTCCTCAGTCGCACGAGCGTAATGGCTATGACCAGACTTGAAGAGCGAATGGTGCATCGCGGCAACAGCAGCGCTATTCTTGACTGTTAGCAACGTTCTGTTGTTCGTGGCATCTATTGAGGACCTTAACATGGGCTGCAGCTCTTCTTATTCTGAGCTCGTTTTGTACCATGCCGTTTCGGATCACTTCTTCAAGATATAGGTGACTAATGCTTTCATTTCATATGCCTTTCATTTCAAATATACTATCGTAAAGCAATAGGATGACAGGATAACGTATTGCTAAACTCGAAAATAAACAATAACAGGCAAAAATATGTTGGAAAGGCCACCTTTTATTATATTCGAGTTTTGTCCTAGGACATCATGTTTCTCAGTGAGTGCCAAATCGCCCTAAAATACTGCGGAACGCAAGCACGAGAACAAGGCAACTACGACACAGATGAAACAGATTAGGTTAGATTAAACCACGTTGGTTGTTTAGGCCACAATAGTTGTCGCAGCAATAGTTTAGTGATTATAGCTCACTTTGATGAAATGTTATGAGGCATTTGGCTGATTTCTTTACAGGAAACTGCCTTTTTCAGCTCAGGATACAAAGGAATATTGGCCCACTTTGATTCCAGATGTTTTAGGAGTAAAAGATGTGTAGGCGTGCTTTATACTCCTGCGAAATTTATCCTAGTTTCAACTTCTGCATTCGGTTCTTTTTGAAAAATAAAAACCGCCACAAAATAATGTCAGGAAAGCTAGACCGGCAGTACTAAAAATAAAATTGACGTTTCATCAACGTTACTACTGTACAGGGTCTTAACCCAAAGGATTTCCGTGACGAGGCATGGCTCTCTCGATGAATAATTGAATGTAACGCAGAAAGCTTGGATTCCGTTCCTCCTCGGACCATAGCATACATTCTTTGCATTCGGAAGGTCAACACTGTAGATATAATTTTTTCTTATCGCTTTTGCATTTAAGTTATCAATGTTCTCACTTCTTTTACAGACAGACAGACAGACAGACAGACAGACAGACAGACAGACAGACAGACAGACAGACAGACAGACAGACAGACAGACAGACAGACAGACAGACAGACAGACAGACAGACAGACAGACAGACAGACAGACAGACAGACAGACAGACAGACAGACAGATAGATAGATAGATAGATAGATAGATAGATAGATAGATAGATAGATAGATAGATAGATAGATAGATAGATAGATAGATAGATAGATAGATAGATAGATAGATAGATAGATAGATAGATAGATAGATAGATAGATAGATAGATAGATAGATAGATAGATAGATAGATAGACAGGCAGACAGACAGACAGACAGACAGACAGACAGACAGACAGACAGACAGACAGACAGACAGACAGACAGACAGACAGACAGACAGACAGACAGACAGATAGATAGATAGATAGATAGATAGATAGATAGATAGATAGATAGATAGATAGATAGATAGATAGATAGATAGATAGATAGATAGATAGATAGATAGATAGATAGATAGATAGATAGATAGATAGATAGATAGATAGATAGATAGATAGATAGATAGATAGATAGATAGATAGATACGTTCAGTGTCTGTAGCAATATACGGAAGAATATAGATAGTGGCGCAAGTATTTCGTCCTGAAATGTATGAACCAGTAGTTCTCGTAGAATCTATCCCGTGTTATTGGTCTTGCAACAGTGCGGTACCTCAAGATACCAACTTACAATTCTCCCGTAGACCTATACATCCGGTACTCCCAGCAGCTGTTTGCTTGTCTAAACTCGCAGAACGTCATCACCCTCAGACGTGGTGAAAAGAGACCCCTTCACATTAGGAGCAACTTATTATAGCCATAGCAGAGTATGAAGCACTCTGAATAAGTCCCCATTTTCATAAACATGCCGGCTGTCATTGCGTACGACTGTGCCAGAGTAACTTTAGTCTCCGCGAGGAAAATCAGTAATCGCAACAGATGTTACACTGAATCCCATGAAGGGGTGATAGGGGTCTCCTTCCTATAGTCTGTTTTTATAGACGTACACCCAAGTGTAACCTTGTGAGCCTCGTCTAGACGTACTTACTCAGCAAGTCTGCTTGGCCTCTTATAACTTATTTGCGGTTGGTCTGTGTGACCATCTGTAGACTTGAAGTGCTCCCCCAAGTGTGCTCGTAATTCTGCCCATCCCATTATTATGTCACTCCTTTCGCCCCTTCATCCTACTCCCACAATGCAAACCGGACGTGCGTCTGCATGGTTAATATACCTGCCTTTTCTAACTTTCTTTTCTATCTCTAAATTTGAAATTGGGTACATCAGATGTACCGTACTACATAAGAAGTAAAGGCATGTCTCTATATTTTTTACAATAAATTTTTCCTATAAAATCAGGTCAAGGTGCCATAAAATACACGCTGAGTAATTTCGTACTTCTTTTTATTTGGCTGACCATCAAAGCTAATATTGATCATATTTACGATACACTAAAACATTTATGAAGCGTGGAAGCTTGGGCAAGTTATAGGGACATTACTAAATGCAGGAACAGCGCAACCTAGAAGTAGTTACCTCGTAACTACGGAAGCGAAAAAAACAAGGACAGAAAACTGCGCTGTTCAGCGCTTTTTTCTGTCCTTGTTTTTTTTTTTTGCTTCCGTAGTTACGAAGTAACTACTTCTAGGTTGCGCTGTTCCTGCATTCAGTTCTGCATACACTAAGACATGTTGCAACTGCCCTGTATAATTTTGCAGTCTTCTACTTTAGGAGGTGAAAAAGGATTCATTCTGAACAAGGTATGTACGTATTGAGTTCCGTTCTGAAACTCGTGGAGCTCGGAGACATTAAGCGGCCCCGCCAATAGTTCGTTTTGCCTAATCTGCTACACAAAGTGGCGACTCCGTGTGAGTCACGTCCGTCCAGACGGCGGCTCATGAGAAGGAATAGAAGGAAACACAAAGAAACAAAAAAACATTATGCGTTTCATGGTAAGCGTGATACACCGAATGCAACGCACGGCACAAACACAGCGGAGTGAACAAAAGAAATAAACATCGGTGTTGTAAGGACCAAGACAATGGTCTGCCGGTCCCGTCATGAAAACTCGAAATGATACGTTGTGTCAATGGCACAAAAATAAAAAAAGACTGGAATGAAAGTTTCGGTTCAGCGAAAGAATACAAAGAAGAAGGGGTGTACAATAAGCGGAGTCAAAAGTAAAAGAGAAACCCTGGAAAGAAGAAAGTGTGTGCCGACTAGAGGAGGTGAACATGACCAGCTCGAAGCCCCAACTCACCGACGCGCAAATTTCTCGGTAAGGGGCCGGACTAACGCTTATTTGATTGAGGGAGCCGAGATTTCGCAGTATCGTTTCCGCTCAGCGCTGGGGTTCACGGCTCCGTTCACTTGAACGCGAGTGCGAAACATTATTATGTTCTTTCTTTCGTTCTTTCTTTCGGGACCGCTTTCGTTCATTCCCCTCTCATTGTGACCGATAGGCGGCGATGCGGATTGTTCGGCGTTCTATTCTGTTGGGCTCTCTGACTGCGTCCGTTTCTATTTCGATGCTGAGATAGGCATATAAATTCTTCTTTGCTGGCTCGACACCATTTGAACGCACGAACCGGTAGATCGATTGACCGGGAATATAACCGCAAACAGAGACACACGCATAGACGCATACGGGTGTTGTGCAGTGACGTTAACGAGGCGCATATCTGCACAAAATAGACAGTGGAGACAAAGAGAAGTGTTCCAATCGCGGCATTAAAACTGGTCACTCCTAGACCTCATGCAGAAAACGTAACAGCGCAATCAGGAGTGACGTATTTTGTGGCCTAAAGGCATGCAGAAGAGGAACATACATTAAATATATATTATATTGTGGTAAAGACCGACTATTCGCGTTGCACAACCGTTCACTGGCTACCCCGTATATGCAGGCGCTGGATCACGCGTTTGAAATTCAGTAAATGGCGTCTTTACTTGCCTTTCGCTTGCCTTGACATTTGCTTGACACGAGTAGATGCGATGAAAGCAACAGTACCTTCAACCAGCAGTGGTCCACAACCCAACATCAGCGTCCCACCACTAGTTCAAGGTGACGCTTCTCCTTCCTTCAATAATTAAATATAATAAATACGAAATAACAATTCAGCATTCTCAAAACATACTCAATTACGCAATATTGACGTGATAGTTCCACCACTATGTGGCCCATTTTCTCGAGTTCCCCACGTGAGAAGATACGGGTAGCTTTTAGGGGCGAAGCTCTTTAAAGCGGCACCCGTTCGTCCCTCGTCGAAGTCGTAGTGCGTAACATGTTTTATGATGTGACCTGCAAGGTGATGCCCGTGGGAGATTTCTCCAGTGCGTTGTTGAACAATAAAAAATTCGCAGCGTGCGCGTTAACTGAAAGCCCAATTCTCCTGTCTCTCATTTCCCATTAGCAGCCATTGGCATGTACATTGAGCACTATCTGACAAAAAAGTGTTGCTACGTCATACTCGCTGGGCGTAACCTCCTTGGTTTTAGAAAGGTTTAGCGAGCGTTGGGCCGCAGTGCCATGGATACAGTGAACTAGTATATACCATGAACTCGAGGTGGTTAAAGGTGGGAAGTAGACGCGGCGAAGCGCAAGCGGCAAGAAAGTGTGCGTGGGCCACCTCTCGTTTAGTCTTTGGAATGTTCGCAGGGTGGTGGTGCTTCTATATGCGGAATATATGATGAAAAGATGCGAGATGGTGGTACTTAGAGTGTTGACTAGATGGACGAACGGACACACAGACAGATGCATGGACGGACGCACGGATGTCTGCACGGATGGCTGAACGGACGGATAGACGCATGGACGGACGCAGGGCTGGATGCATGGACGAACGCAGGGACGGACGCACAAAGAGACGCACGAAGAGACGCACGCATGGACGGGCGGATGGATGCACGGACGGTCATACAGACGGACGCATGGACGGACGGAAGCAAGAACGAATGGACGGAGAGATGCTTCGCCCCACTCTCCATCATTCAGCTCGTGGATATGCTGCCATTTTGTTTCATTACTCCTGCATTTTCTGCAGTTGGCCCAAAGGGCCTTTTTTCATTAGAGCTTCCTGTCCCCTAATCATGATTGAAGGAGACGTAATTGTGCTGAATTGGAGAGAAAAGACTGTGCACACACCTAATGAAAAGGTGCCTTAAAGTAGCAGCTCAAGCTATTTCGATGTCTTTTCTGTTTACGGTATGTAAAGGAAGACCATTAGAGTACAGCGACTCGGTCCAGAACAATTACCATGCAAGCTAAAGAGAGAGAAAGATAAAGTCAGAAAAAAGCAACCTAGAATACATTAAAGTTTTCCTAAAGCACAACTTGGGCTGCCTTCTACCAAACGCTTCCACTAAAACGCTGCTCACCGGTACTGAACAATGTAGCAACATTTGATGCTAAAGGAGGAGGAAAGAAAAAGAACACGATTCACACAGGAAATGAAATTCGTCCTGAAGAAAGACTCGGGGAGTCTCGTGACGTGTTAACACTAGCACTGACTAATGCCTGTTATGTAATGGTTTCGCATTCACTTCCTATTGGTCGTCTTTTTCCTGGAAACAGTCTCTCGGTTCTCTCTCCTTCAAGAATTCTCAAGGGAAATAAAACAGAAATGACCCACCGTGGTGGCATAGCACGTAAGGTGTCATGCTGCTAAGTTACCCGGTCTTCAACAGGAGCCGCTCTGAGGGCTTTGTTGAAGTTTTTATACCCGTAACTGAACTGAGTGACAAACTTTGTAAAAACTGTTTCTCTTTCCCTAAGTTTCACCCTATTTCCCCTTCAAAAGTACAAGGTAGCAAACTAGAGCCTTACCATGGTTGTGCTTCTTGTCTTTCCTTCATCTCTCTCTCTCTCTCTCTCTCTCTCTCTCTCTCTCTCTCTCTCTCTCTCTCTCTCTCTCTCTCACTCTTGAGGTCACTGGTGTTCGATTGGGATGCCTCCCACTTCACTACTAGGGCGGAGGAAGTCGTGCCTATAGGATCCTTCAGGCAGGGGTGGCCCTTACACCGGCTGTGGTTCAACGTTGAACTGGTCAAATTTACCAGTGGGGGCTACACTTCGATATTGCTCTATTCCAGGAATGCAAGCAGATGCATGACACCTTTTGTGAACATGCCAAGGGTGGCGCTCGGAACGCGCTCGTCACCTCCTGCGCAGCCACTTATGACCATCGAATACATGACAACAGATTTCACAAGACACTGCTTCACATCATACACCCCTTATTTCCCCTTCAAAAGTACAAGGTAGCAAACTAGAGCCTTACCATGGTTGTGCTTCTTGTCTTTCCTTCATCTCTCTCTCTCTCTCTCTCTCTCTCTCACTCTTGAGGTCACTGGTGTTCGATTGGGATGCCTCCCACTTCACTACTAGGGCGGAGGAAGTCGTGCCTATAGGATCCTTCAGGCAGGGGTGGCCCTTACACCGGCTGTGGTTCAACGTTGAACTGGTCAAATTTACCAGTGGGGGCTACACTTCGATATTGCTCTATTCCAGGAATGCAAGCAGGTGCATGACACCTTTTGTGAACATGCCAAGGGTGGCGCTCGGAACGCGCTCGTCACCTCCTGCGCAGCCACTTATGACCATCGAATACATGACAACAGATTTCACAAGACACTGCTTCACATCATACACAACACAAGTTTTAAGGTACACGTCTAATTTAGTACACATATATACACAAAACATCATGCCTTACTGGCACGTCTGTGTCTCAGAAATTAGTAAAGAGATTTCCAGCCTCGGTGGTTGGACTTTGGCTGAGGGTGAAGTGTGAATAACGCCGGTGAGGTTAGATTTAAGGTGCACGCTCAAGAATCCGATGACGTCTAAATTGATCCGGACTTTCAAGCAACAGAAAACCTCAAGATCCTATCGTCGTATTGGCAAATGAAAGTCCAGCAATAAAGAACACAAAAAATTAAATAATTGTCTGCCTGTGTTCATGTGTGTAACTTTCTGACGCAAGTGTTCATGTGTATGTCATCAAAATTTATGCCTTCAATAGGGCTCTGAGCTCATTGCTCGTCGACCGAAGGTGTGTTAGTGTTGGGCCGAGCTTTTCTTCAGCCTTCTCTTTTGTCGTGAGGGACTTGATTGCCATTACTAACGACGCGTCTTACGGTTTCCTCACTTATATCACTATAAAGACCAGCCTTTCATTGTTCAAACTCATTTCCTGGCATTATGTCATCGTATAATGCCTATTAGCAGGCGCTCTAAAGTGCAAACTAATGAGCACGCAGCCTCGCATCGAAAGGCACACAGCGACATACCAGCTAAACACACAAGTGTATATTCATAGCTGGAGAAGACAGCCAGCACAGGAGAGAAAATGAAGAAGAATCTGAGGAGCACCCGAAAGTAATAGAGATAGAAAAGGAAAGATTTTTTTTCTTTTTTTGGTCGGTCATTTATTCTTAAGGCAGGCGCTGGCAGCCCTTTTGGCTCGATGATGAACGACCCGATGAAGGGGGAGCCACCGAAGTTTCCCTGCGTGAACGCAAATCCATTCGTTCTTTTTTTTTTTTCCACGCGCGCATGCCTCTCCACGGTTTATGAGAATCACGAGTGCACTCTCCACTGTACGCGCTATCCCGGTGCTGCGCCTTGCATAACCGCGCTCACTTATTCTCGCCGCATTGGGTTGGGGGAGAAATAGTGCGCCCCCACCCATCTCCTCTCCAGCTATCCTGCCTGTATGCTGGCTTTCCTTTCACAGAAAAGAAAAAAATAAAGAAGGAAACCGTAATAGTGCGCGTGCAGGCAGCAAACACGGTGCGCAGAGCTGAGCTGTCGTCCGGTAAAGTCCAGCTCGTCTTCTGTTTTTTTTTTCTTTTTTCGTTCTTAGCTTGCGCACGGCATGCGTCTTTAAATCTTCGATTCCAGAACGATTTGCATCGCGTCAGCACGAAGCGTTTCCGCTGACAGCGGCGCGAAGATTCATACTTGTTGAGATCATTAATGAATTCGTAATCAACGGCGCTTTTTTTAACTTCGTTAAACGTACTTACGTCGTTCCATCACGTGATTAAAGGCATGAGAAGGAAGAAGGAAAGGAATAAAAGAGACCTCATTACGAGCAAACTCTGGGTGCCATGCAGCAAGCGAGATTAAGATATTAACTACCGTTAGTAACGCACTCATTTGCAAGCTTTACGCTTATCGGGTGACTAATTCTTTCGATTACAATAGTGCAACTAACTGGGCTAGTTGGTACGTCGTTACTACGGGAACCAACAGTGCTAGACGCGGGATGGCAATATCGCTGTTTGTTGCTGGTGTGTTTTTATTGTTATTTGATTTTCAAAGCTCAACTGTTTTGCTTCTTGGTTAACTACCACCAACCGGCAGACAAGGTTGAGAGGATGCTATAAGGATCAAGTGGTCAGACGCGTAATGAAGCGCACCGCAGACACCGAGAAATCCGCCCGAAGACACGTACGAAGCGCTGACACAATAGGTACAACGATGATAAGAGTCGAATTGCACGCACACATAGCTATGCGCACCACGATAAGAGTTTACGAAACACAGCCTCCAGTCCGCGCATTAGCGTGCTGTTAAAATAATCCAGGTACACGGCAGTAGGTGAGACGCTTGAAAAACCACCTCTGGAATCTCGTACGCACGCTAGCGTCTTAAACAGGATGGTCACGCGGATCAGGTAATGAAGCGGCGAGTGTATCCGTAAAGTGAATGCTGCAAGTTTATGAAAAATTGTGCAAAGAAAGATTTGACGCGCGAATGATTACGTTGATTATGAGAAATATAAAAGAAAACTTTTGGGGGTGCCCTCACCATACAGTAGAGTACGTAAAGTGCTAGCTAATGGTACGCCCTATGCTATTACACAGTCGTACATTCGATCGAACTCTTATTAGCATCCATGTTATGGTCTAAATGTTAACAGCTGTTGCGACACTAGGTATTTTCACTCGTTAAAATTATCCATAATGATATACCATAACAGTGAGCAAATGTAGTTTACGTTTTCTAACCAAAATTGAACATCACGCCCCCATGTTTCGTCGTGCCCCATGCATGGATATAGGAGTTGGTGGGCGTCCGCACTTTGGCTTTCTTTGCGACACGGTTTAGGTGTCCACCGGACAGGCTATAGCGATTGGTAAGGGTATACGTAAACATCCCTATTCTTTTTAGAAGTGCTTTTTTGAGTGACTCCTTTTTCAAAGTTGGCGTAATGAACAATGATGTCAATTTCAAATTTACGTTGATAGCGCTGGCTTATTCGTTGCCTACGCAGGCATTCAAAAATATATAAATAACAGCTATCTATCTAACAGCAAAACTATCTAACAGCAAAACTTGTCACCATCTCGGCCAGTTCGACTTTTCGCATAAGGAGAAGTGATCAACGGCCCGGTCTGCCAGTCAAATCCCCCCCGGAGCTCTTTACCACTTAGAAGTGTGGCAGCTTGGGCTAGTTGGTATGGCATGACGATAGTTATAGCGCGAGAACAAAACGACGACACAGAGACAAGAAGGACCCGAAGGACACGAGCGCTATGTGTCCTTCGTGTCCTTCTTGTCTCTGTGTCGTCGTTTTGTTCTCGCGCTATAACTATCGTCTTTGACCACACCTGGCTGGTGCGTCACAAGGCACACACTACATCAACAACACCGCCACCCCCGCCATCACTATAGTGTGCCACCACTATACCATGAACCCCTCCAAAAAGGTAACCGTGCGGGGTGTTGTTCAACACGCGCACGTTTCTTCTTCTCAGCCGCAATAAAGTTGAGTCTGATTTTGCCCCCGACTGCCCTGGCTCTATATAGACTTTCAATTCCTCGACTCGTACTCCCGCATTGTGTGCCGAAGAAAGTTCTTTCTTCCGCACAGTTCTCGTTTTTCATCTGGTCAAAAATAAAAGAAACCATTGTCGACATGTAAAAGAACTTCACCTTCACGCTCGCCTAGTCGGCTTCAACAGGGCGCGAACAGTTGCCGAGAAACGAGTATCGATTATGGCCGCAGCGGAAGGGGAGGGGTCCTCACTTTTTTCAGTTGAGGATCTGTATACTCTCCGAGCAACGCGCTCAACTCGAATCTTACGCGCACGGCCCACAGACCCGTGGTCGGCCGTGGTCGTTGGCGCAGCCATTGCCACGGCTGCGTCAGAGAACCGCAACTTTGCGTCCTCGCCGGCTCGCATACAAATGAGCGTGGCGCGCACTTCTTCTCCGGGGCCATAGTCGGGCTCGCGCTTGGACGCGCACTCGCGCACTGCGCAGGGATGTAAGCTTGATATATATATTTTTTATGCCTCGAAGTGTTTTTTTTTTTTCGTTGGTCACTGCCTGCTTCTTCGTCCATATGCACGCATTTGTGATGCAGCTCACGCACCACTTCCAACGAGGCCGAAGCAAAACATTAAACAAAAAGTACTCACTCAGTTCGTCTCGGCTTGGCTTGCTTTTCATGTGGTCCGTCTGGCGGCTTGTTCGCCTTCCGGTCTCCCATTCGATCGAAAGGTGCTCTGTTCTTCCTCTTGATTTCTTCAATATTATTTTTCTTCACTTTTGTACAGCTCAGTATGACTAGATCTGAAAAAGATTGAAAACATCTGACTGTGCTGCTGGCCAAGGTGAAAATAACATCTCAGCTTTGGTTGTTGTAAAGATTATGATCGATGTTCCGGCAGTGGGAGAAAACGCGTCAGTGATCGTTCTTTTTTTATTTTTGTCTGGTTGTGATGAACGCGTAACAGTTATGCGTGTCAGCCTTTGACTGAACCCCTCCACCTCCGCTCACTGCGAAACAAAAAACAAATAGAAGCACAGTAGTGATTCACAAGCTTTTCAAATGACAGGGCCTCTAAACACCAACTGAGAAAACAAAAACACGTGTATTACTCTCCTGTGGTTACCCATCTTTTCGGCCTACTTTGTGACGCATGTTCACCCGACATCCTGTGTGAATCATGTGCCGTTTGGTCTTTACGGGACGCCCGTTCTGCCCCGTTTGTATGAGTACTGCGGCTCCTGACCCGCAGTTCGCTGGATCGAATATCGACTGCAGCGGCTGCATTTTCGATGGAGGTGAAAATGCTGTAGGCCCGTGTTCTCAGATTTGGGTGGACGTCAAGAACCCCAGATGGTAGAAATTTTCGCAGTCTTCCAATACGGCGTCTCTCATAATCATATAGTGGAGCTGAGATGTTAAACCAATCAATCAATCAATCAGCTAGTCAATCAATCGATATATCAATCAATCCATTGCGTGAGTATCGCGCATTATCAGCTTCTTTCACTTTGTTTTGTGCGTCTTCAAGTGGGCAAGTAGAGATGACGACGTGTAGCTGAAAATCCTGACATCCTGATAGACTTGACGCTTAGTGCCAATATTTCCAAAGCCTTTGACACGCTATCTCATCCTAAGATATTGCAAAAATTGTTTGTTATACTAAAGAATGCATCATTGGTTGGCTGGATGTTTGACTTTTTTTTTTGCAACGTTCACAATGTCTGCTTCAACTCTACTAACTCGCCTTTGATGCTTGTCTCATCAAGAGTTCCCCAGGGTTCAGTGTTATGACCCCTCCTATTCCTGCTTTATATTAATGACATCCCCTTGCACACTTGTGTAAAAATACGCCTTTTCGCAGATGACTGCATCCTCTATAATAATGTTAAATCTCCACTGGATCTTGCCATTCTTAACAGTTAATTTTCTACTTTTTGTAGCTGTTCTAAATCTTGGCCAATAATGTCAACGTCTCCAAGACAGTCGTTAAGTCATTTACGAGACGTTCATGCCTGTTGGCTTTTGACAATAGTTTTAACAATGTTAGCCTGTTTAGGGTGTGAGAATTCAAGTACCTTGGTATTCTTATGACACGCAATTTGTCATGGTCTACGCACATTATTCTCACATGCAAAAAAGCCCTTAGGGTTTGGGTTACTTACATCGTACGCTCTTAAAAACTTGGTTTCCTGAGCAAGCTGCTTACCTACAAAACTCTTATTCACCACACTCTTGGATATAGTGGTCTGGTTTAGAACCCCCATAACAAATGCGACATCAACAAACTAGAATCATTAAAAAAAGAACTGCTGTGCTTCATATGCAAGATATATGACATAGATTTTTCTACAACAAGTTTTCTTCCCCAGCTAACTATCACTACACTTGCGAAGCATCGCCATGTTGAATGCCCATAATTCCTGCAATATTTAATTAATTCTTCTCGCTTCGGAACTTTAGAAGCATATATGAAATTTTCCAGATATTTGTCTACGAGGAAGTGATTATGCCCTTAACATTGCAACTTTTTTCACCCATACTGACTTGTTCAAATACAGCTTTTTGCCCTTCGAGTAAAGCAACCTCGAATTCGCTTCCTAGAAGTGTTTGTTCTCTACCACTTCAAGAATTTTTGGAAGCCAGTTTTCGAATGCTGATTTGTTCTTCTTGTTTTTTTTTTCCTTTTCGCTCTACTCCAATAGTCTCATTGAGGCTTCAGTATGTAAAAATAAATAAATAAAATAAAATAGCGACACGCTCCACGAAGCAGTAAGTGGTGAAGAGACGACATCCGCTTGTAAGAAGGATAGTGAAGGCGAAAAGAAATTATTCTCGTCTTTTGAACACGGAGTGGTTTAGGGGACCTCTATTCCAGTCGTGATTTGAATATTCATATCTCGGCAAACTGGATCGAAGTTCGGAAAGGAGCGATTATCTTAGCCTAGACTAGAGGGCTGGCTGCCTTCGGCACGTGACCCCCGAAACTAATATGCGGCCCACAGCTTGACGTCAACCCCCCTTTTCCCCTCTCCCTTGTCACTTCATATCTGAAGACTTGGCGGAAATGTTGTAGGCCCGTGTACTCAGATTTGGGTGCACGTTAAAGAACCCCAGGTGGTCGAAATTTCCGGGGCCCTCCACTACGGCGTCTCTCATAATCATATGGTGGTTTGGGACGTTAAATCCCACATAGCAATCAATCAATCAATCAATCAATCAATCAAATATCTGAAGACTTGACTTCAAAGGGGAATTTCGCTTGTGATTGCGGCACTGCAACTTTGTAACACGCGTACTGAAAATAAACATGGATGAAAATGCAGTTTTACACTCTATTGTAAATTTGCCAAATTTTAACGCTTTGCCTGCAACCCCTCCCCCCCTCCCCACTCAGCCTTGCGGTGCCCCGCTGTGTCGGTTTCATGGAGTTCTCAATTTGCGTTGCTAGTTTGTCATTTGCGACAGCCGCCAATAGGAACCGGCACATACACATTCTTTAGAAAAGCTGCAACTTTGACTATACGTACATCTTTGAAAGGTTGCCTTCTTTATTATTTGTGTGTACTCAAATTGCGGCATTACACGCAGCTGTGCCACGGGGGAGTCTGCTGCTTGTTTTGTTCGACACTTCGGAATTCATAACCACAATATTTGTTTAATAGACACTTAAACTCAAGAAAGCTGTGTTGTGTTATACGTATGTAAGGGTACCGTTTTTTTTTTCTTTTCTTTTAGCAATGCATCCTTGAAGGAAACATGGAAAGCCGCTCATGCCACCTGGGCGTGTTTCGCAACAACCACATTGCCATCACATAAATGGCGGCATATGTGTCGGTGAAGACTGCACCGAACTGCATTGAAGGAGGCTTGACATTAACCAACTGCAAAAGTTAATCGACGTGACTATGTAATATACGCTGAAAAGGCCATTAATTTCAGTTACTGGGGGCGGATTGAGTGAAAAGAGTGAGACAGTAATGCCATGACGTGATTTCGGCGCAACATAATGACACACTAGAAAACCCATTGCGCAATGTATCGTATAAATTTCGCGAATATACAGCCGTGGCGCAACTAAATTAAGGATAAGACCTATGCTAGTAACGCCAACGGGTGGCACTAACGCGCAACTCCAGCGCACGCCACGCTTGTTCGGACCGTTATGCACAATCAGACAGCGTGGCATTTATCTTATGCTGTCGCGAATCTGGAGGATAGTCAACGTGAGGAGAATTACCGCTCGAGGAAATCCACCACTGGCTGCTTCTGTCGCAAGCGCGTGGGTGCATACCCATTCAGCGTGCGAAAACATTAGGGCGCGCAGAAACTCTGACAGGGCGAAATGGCGCTTCTGCGAGGCTTATGTAAGCGTGGGATAATCTCCACCGAAATTCTTCATTAGTTGTCCTCTCATTCCTCAGTTGCGCAGTTTTCGTTCGAATGCATAACTAAAAATTATTACGAGTGACGGTGTTGTCCCCAGCTATCAAAACATGATTATAAGTGGGCCAGCTGTCGAACTTTTCAGGAGCTAAACAACAGAATATGAATGGCGGCATGTGGGCACAGACTATCAACAAGTGTTTGTTTGATATAACATAGTTTAGTCTATAAATTTGGGCACCCCATGTGCATAAGATGTCCACAAAGCGACCCTACGATGACACTCATTGTGGGAAGGAGGGGGTAGGAGAGGGAGGGGGATATAATTCGAAACATTGGAATATTTAGAGACACACACAACACAAATTGTTGATTTCTGAAGAACAAGACATCGATGTTTATTCACGCCACTTTTATTCCAAAAGCATACAACATGACTACAATGACTTGAACGGGAAATTGGGATTGTTACTGTTTCCAGCCGCTGGAAGGGGCTAATTACTGCAGCATTTATATGCTATCGCTGTCCCGTCGTTCAACCCTTCTTTGATGGACGAGGACAAAAGAAAGGCAGGGAGGTTAACCTAGGTGGAGACCGGAAGGCCACCCTGCGCTCGTGACGGGGTGAAAGGGAACAAAAGCTGCAGAGGGGCGTTACTGCTGCTGCCGGCACAACAATAATTTCAGGCTTAGCATAAATGTGGTATCTTTGAGAATCGGTGCCGGAGCGTTCGACAGATTAAACAAGAAGCGACGAAGGCGCGACGAAAGTTTGTGTGCTCAACGGGTCTCGTGAGAAGACTACGATACCACCATGCTTGACTGTGCTACGTTTTTTTTACTCTTTCTCTTTTTTCCTTCTTTACCTTCTATCCCCACTTAGCTCTTGCCTAGTGCAGGCTTGCCCAGTGCAGGGTAGCAAACCAAAAAACTTTGTTCAGCTTAACGTCCCTGAGTTTCAATTGACATTTATCTCTCTCTCTCTCTCTCTCTCTCTGTGTGTGTGTGTGTGCGTGTGCGTGTGCGTGTGCGTGTGTGTGTGTGTGTGTGTGTGTGTGTGTGTGTGTGTGTGTGTGTGTGTGTGTGTGTGTGTGTGTGTGTGTGTGTGTGTGTGTGTCAAGAAATCGCCACAGAACTTTCGTTGAATTTCGAAACTGTGAGGTGAAGCACTATTACCACAATATTATCTGGACGCTGAAAGCATTTCCACACAGCTAATTTAGAGCAGTCAAGCCTTCCGTTTGCATAAGACGGTGCTTCGTCGTAAAAGACAAAGTACCGTCTTTTCTCAGAAAGCTGCCCAGCAGTTTTCGCACATCGTCGCACAAATGCAATGAGATAAAGTGACTTGATTGGCAGTCTAAGAAATAAACTTGCTTTCCATCTTTCCCTACTTCAGGTAACGATAGTTTATTTCCTGACAGGAGAAGCGGCGGAAATGAACGTATATTGCGCTTTACGTGAGGCGGCTGCTCCTGTCAAAAACGGAAGCAGCCTTTTCTCAACTTCGAAGCAGTGGTACGGCGTCTTGTCTCAGGCTGAAAAGTCTTTCATTTCCGACAAAAAATGACATCCTCTAAATGCCGTCTTCAGAAAAAAAAAGATGCTACTTTCACAGTCATGCCACATTAAATATGTGAGGTTTTTAAAATTTTTGTCTATTTTTATGTGACTGTCAAGATGAAGGGCACTTCTTTTCGTACGATATTAAATATACTTTTATCGTAGTAAGACAGCTGCTTTCACTCGTCAGTAGATATGTGAATGAAACTCCACAATTCAATATAGAGTAGACTACTTGAAGCACTTTGTATTTGTTAGAGCAAATAAGTTTTGAGCGCACGAACGCGAACCGATATAGAATACGCAAACCATTACTTCTTTCTGCCACCTGTCTCGTGTCACGTTATTCTAGGTGTAGCATGTTTTTAACTCTCGCTAAATGTATAAGGGCCGCCCAGGCCACATGTTTAACTTATCTTTATGGAAATACTAAGATGGATGTGTCGTCAGTAATAAGTTCTGACGATGTGACTTGCCTAATTACATTCTTTCTTTCCTTTTCTATTTCTCTTACTAAGTAATCTTTTCCACGTGACAAGCTCATGCAAAATGGTCAAGCTGATTAAATATTTTATTCAAACGAAGTAGTTAAGCATGGTACAACGTGATGGAAGCATTTTATGAATGCGCAATGTGATGATCTGGCTTTCGGCCAAAAACTTTTTTCGTACATTGTGCAGGAAAGAAAACAGAAAAGAAAAAAAGTCAGGGATGTTTACCCCTTTAGAATACCCAGTATGCTACTTCTCAGTGAAAAAAAAAAATGACGAATGATATTGAAAAGCTATAAAAGTAAAGAAAGTAAAACAAAAGATGCGAGCACTCACACAACGTTACAGACCGTCATTCTTGTGTGGTATACGGCATCACTATCACTTTACAGCAGCTCGCCCGAGTCTGTTTTCTTTTAAGATTTCAGGAAATATTTTCATCCTCAACAAGTTTTCAATGATCGATTGATATCCGAGGTCCCAAAACTACCATATGATTATGAGAGACGGCGTAGTGGAGGGCTCCGGTAATGTCGACCACCTGGAATTCCTTAACGTGCACACAAATATGAGCACATGGGCCTACAGCATTCGCGCCGCCATCTTAAAAGCAGCCGCCGAAGCCGGGATTTGATCCCGCGACCATGTGGATCAGCAGCCTAGTACCTTCTCAACTAGACCACCATGGCGAGGCTCAGCGAGTTTTTAAAATGACATTCTAAGATGATTGCTAGTGACATCAGTTTACGGGCAAGGCAAGCTAGGGCGATTGTGAGTGATGGTTTCTCTGCAGTATACCGAGAAGAGTTACAGTAGATGAGGTGCGGTCTTCTCGACACCATAGTCAAATATGTTTCTGACAGCCAAAAGATGACAGACAAATGATGATGATGATGATGATCAAGGCTCTTCAAAACAGCAGTAGCCTGAAAAGGGGTGCTACATCGAAAGATTTTTACGTAAAAAAATACAGTATCTGAGCCTTCAAGCATCTAGGGTTACCACAGGGATTACTCCATGACCTAAAGCATGGCTCTTCGCACACGAGAACATGTAGAAGCCCAGAGGGCTGATATTCACTCGATATCTTTGGCCGCTCACTGACTAGTGACCATTGAGACGTGCGTGACTGGAGTTCGTGCGCCACGCCAGGTCGAATGGATCGCCATTGTCGCGCAACGGACCAGCGCGATGTGCAGCCGATGATAAAACAAAGTAAAAAGTCTTGAAGGAGTGAAAGGCCGGAATTAGGGGTGGCGGGCTTCGCTAAGCCTACACACGCATCTCCAAGGAGTCCTTTCGCACGCCTGCCGTGTCTCTCCACTTCTGGCGTGCTCCGTTTACCTAAAGTCAGTGTAGGGTAGCGTTCGAGGTTTCCCTCCAGCATGATTGCGCACGTACGCAAGCCGTTTCCTTTACGCCCCAAAGCGGAGGCATAGACTATCTGGGAGCGCGGTGCTAATCGAATAATGGTATAGACTCACACGAGTAACGATTACGACGATGTGCGTGCAATGAATTAACTGGTTTTCTCGGTTAATCCTGCAGTAAAGCACCGTGACTGCGTAATCTATTCTCCTTTTTGTTGTTTTTTTGTTTTTTTTTTCACGGTGTCTTATCTGCCGCTTCATGGCAAAGGTTACACAACGAGCACACAACATAAGCTGAAGCATGGTTGTTCCTGTGAAGCTGCTACATAATTTCCAGCTTCGACGTAGGCAACAGATATCGTAATTGCCATATCACCGTCCTTATTGACGTAAACGACTTTTTCTCTGGTCAGTGAACAAAGACAGGGTTGCTTACATTATTTTGCGCTCGTATTTCTGTACATTCGAAACAACGTTACCGATTACGGCTGCTTTGCTCACTGCCTGCAGTACCGCATTATCCGCGCACGGCTTGATTGATGCAACTTCCCTGTTTTTTTTTTCTATTTTCCCGAGGAAGGAGAGATTTACGTGCCTGATTCGGCACTAAATCTTTGCGTTCTGTGCTGGGGTAGTCTTACTTTTCTTGGCACTCTCATTGTGGACACCGAAAGAAGGCAATTTATCTTTAACTGCTACCAGCACTATAAGTTCCCGAGTACTGGCGCTTTTGAACACACAATCACCGTTTCCTTTACGGTACTGTACTGCACACTCTAAGCAATTTTCGTAACGGTTTCTCAATACTGAATTTTTGCGTTACGTCACAAGCTGAAAACTGATCCGAAGTGTCACAGACAAAAACTCAAAATAGGAGCGAACGCGACTGCAATCATTTCGAGCGTGATATGAAGGAAGGCTATATCGTTCCACTTCTTTTGGAGACACGGCCGCAGCAGCGATCGAAATCAGCTTCGTGCTGTCTATATAATCAGCGCTAACGTTGCGATCAAAGCACACTACAAAGCTATGAAGTGTCTGCCGAGGTCATCTGGAGATACGCGGGCAACTGCTGCGAGTGACCATGCCTGGTTGGTCGAAGTATGCAATGCCTGTAAAATCAGCTCACACCCCCACCACCATTACAGCTTTTACGTTTATGCGCGACATGATGACTGTACAGGCTTTTTTGTTTAACTGGGCTCAAGCACTGTGTGTCTTAACCATAGAATTATTGGCTGCAACTAGACCCGTAACTAACGAGGTAGGCAGCCCCCCCCCTCCCCGTCCGAAATTGAGATCGCTCGAAGTGCTTAACCAAAGAGAAATAATACAAAAAAGTCTTTTTCAGAACTTCAAATGATCCCCCCCCCCCCCCAAAAAAAAAAGTGCCTGGCTACGAGCCTAATTGCAAAGAATACGTAACTGTGATTCCGAGTTGAATCGAGATTTTTATCCCACTTTCGACAATGTCACGTTTTTGCAGAACGTGTCATATTGTTCTTCCGATGAGGCATTTAGAGTCTTCGCCTTAAATATGAACCAGGAACCAAACTGAACATGAAAATGAAAATCTCGGGACAGTGTTCGGCTAGCGTCCGCAAGCATTTCTCACGTGAGAAGCTCACCGATATCTTCGCTACAGTTAATAAAAGTACTTCGCTGCCTGAACGCTCTCCAAACAAACCGTTTCGTCATTCCCAAGGGCGTCGTTCTGCCGAACAGATACTCGGCAGTTGTCAGAGGTTACCACAACCATGTCAGGAATGTGCCAAATAAAGAAAATGACATCGTCAACGTGATGTCTCTCGGCATCCTACCCGAACGTACACTCACCGTTCACTAATGATCTGATGTTGGACCTTTCCACCTCATCTTTCTTTTCCCGTCTTTCAGCACTCTCTTTAGCTTCGTTCTTGGGATGCCTCGGGCATTACACCTGGTGTTTACTTTCTTTTTTTTTCTCTCACGCTCTCACTCTCGCTTGCTCAGTTTTCTGCGTTCCACGTCTCATAGGTGAAAAAGCAGTCGCTAGGTGGATACCACCGCAGGCTTGTGAGAAATGGGCTGGCCGACGTTAGCGCTACATTATCGGTACATGCCCCGGGAAAGTCAGTGCGAAAGTGCAGAGGGCAGGGAGCGGTAATAGTCGAACTCAGGTACAGCCGTCGGAAGCGCGGGGCGATTTGCGCAATGCGTGGAACACGTGCAGAAGCGGTCTTTAATGATGCCAGAACTTGCCGACAGCGGCCGTTTATTGGCTTGGATTTGATGTGGCCGTATACGTCGCTAAAGGCGGTAACCGAAAGTTGTGCCGCTGTCGTCTGACGACGGATTTTCGTGAGTTGGTTACCAGTGGCCATCAGCGATTCGACGTATGGCGGATTTGATACTACCAACTTGATCTGCGCCCACGGTCACCAGCTGTTAGCGTGGAGTAAAAGTAATGCTCCCTACCTTTTTATTACATTCTTTCACTCTCAATGCTCACAGACGAGTTCGGCATGAGCCGCATAATGGTGATAATTTTCTAAATTCTAACTTAAAGAACCCCAGGTGGTCAAAATTTCCGGAGCCCTCCACTACGCCGTCTCTCATAATCATATGGTGGTTTTGGGACGTTAAACCCCACAAATCCATCCACTTCTAAATTCTAAAGGTGTGCAAGAATGCACCGCGTTAACCCCATATCGTAGGATAAATAAAAAAAATAAACGCCTGTACAAACCACCATTACTTTTAAAGCGTTTTGTTGCATAGCTGCAATGTGCAAATACAAGTATTGTGCTACAGTTCATAATGACCGTAAATGTATCTGCGCTAAGGTACGCAATGAATTGATTGATTGATTGATATGTGGGGTTTAACGTTTAAAACCACTCTATGATTATGAGAGACGCCGTAGTGGAGGGCTCCGGAAATTTAGACCACCTGGGGTTCTTTAACGTGCACCCAAATCTGAGCACACGGGCCTACAACATTTCCGCCTCCATCGGAAATGCAGCCGCCGCAGCCGGGATTCGAACCCGCGCCCTGCGGGTCAGCAGCCGAGTACCTTAGCCACTAGACCACCGCGGTGGGGCGGTACGCAATGAACGAGGGCCACAGACCTGTTGCGGAAATCATGTTATTTTGTCAGTTATATCTTTTCGTTACGGGTACTATATATATATATATATATATATATATATATATATATATATATATATATATATATATATATATATATATATATATATATATATATATGTACACCTGACAAAATAACACGATTTCCGCTACAGGGGTATAGTATTTTCGATGAAAAATTTTGTGATTTTGTGCAAACAATTTCATGCTAAAACATAGCGGAGAATTTACCTGCCCAACTTTTGTAATTAGTTAGTTCTTGTGGTACATGGGCCATGGGTGGCCAAAGACTGCCATGTTTTTAACCGTGCATTTTTGGTGATAGGGAACAGGCCCCAGCTCATACTCTCGCCTACTGCACTTTTTTTATCAATAAAAGCCAATTCATCTGCTTGTTGTAACCTTCTTAAAGAGAGAATATATCAGACAACGTAATACTGAGAGCACATGCTCGACTTGTATCTTCGCTGTAAGATAACCAAAGCAATGCTTCATGTTTAATGGTCGACGATGCCATGGGACCACCTACAGCTATATTAGTGTAGGACCATCTAATTGCACTTGGAATGTGGTGCTGGGCGCGTGCGTATTGCAGCGCAAGTTGTTGGACCATGGCCGTGCGTGTCGCAGGCTTTGAAGAGCTACGTACGCAATGCGACTGTTTATAAAATCAAAGGGCTTTATTGATTGATTTTTCGCGTTCTGAACAGCTGCAACTGTTCCGCACTGATAGAGCACGGCTCCGTTCCCCTGGCTTCATTATCCTTGTTCTTTACATTTATTCGCCCTGCGTAAGGTAGCGAACTGAACTCGCGTTTGCTTGGCATTCCTATTCTTCTCCCCTCCCTATCTACCTCTTTCCCGCCATGCATTATTTCTCTTTCCCCCTTCATTACCTTCCCCTTGGGGTGCACCTTTAGTGTACCAATTATAGTGTATACTTACGGGCCATGTTTATTCTTCTCTCTGTCCTTGCAGTTCGCATGCTGGGACAACCCTGCCGGCGCAACGAGCAGTGCCTCAAGATTGACAAGAACTCTGAGTGTGATAACGACTACTGCAAGTGCAAGGATGGCTACTATCTCTTCAATGACGTCAATGGGACATCCTGTCTACCAGGTATGCTATTGTTACTGGTGGCATCATACACGGTCATAAGTGCTGGATGTGTTCCCGCTGCAGGGTGTGCGACGTCGGTTGCGTCCCACAGTTTCGAAGCCCAATTGTTCTCTGTGTCCAGGACCACGCTGTCGGAACTGAACGGGAGCCGGAAACTACAAACGAAAAAAGAAACGACATTTTCGACCGTAACGAAAACGTATTCGAAACGTTATCTATTACTTCGTTCCGGAGTGGCAAAATATTTTTTATCGGTTTTCGATTCAAGTTTTATCAATCACTTTCTTTCGTACTGCCATTGACTTTGAGAGTATCTGTAAATAAAAATGAAGAGAAAATGAAGAGTTAGCAATCCAGCATAAGCAAAGGCATGAAACGCGAGAAATAATGCTCACATTGCATAACCTTGGTTGAGCTGGATTTCTAAATATGCGTATCTTAAGGTAGACAGTAAAAGCGCGTGAGCCCGGTATTGATCTCAAAATCAAACATGTGTTGAAGTTTTCCGAAAAAGGATGAGTGTGAGTCGAAGTTGTTTTTGTTAACGCAAGCGGACCTCGGTTACCTTGACGTGTCTGCGTGGAGAGGGCAGTGGCAGTGCTGAAGCTTCTTTTATCAGAAATGCGCCATCGCACATCATACACTACAATCGACAACCTGCTCTTTCTAATAATATGCTCATTCATTTTACATGAAGCATTCGCACTGTTCAGAGGATTCCTAATTCACCAATGAGGAAAACTAATACTTGTGTCTAGAATTTTGAATGTTACCTTCAATTCAGTTTTTTTTGCTAATAAAGTTCGTTAAAATCATTACGGAAGGGAGAAGAAACGTAATTCAGCTTCAGCTGTCGTCATAGAACATTTTTTTGTTATTTCAGTAGAAAAGCTGAACGAAACTTTTTTTTTCGATGGAACGAAACTAAAACCGAAAAGAAACAAAACGAAAAAAAAAACGTTTATTTCAGACACCCTGTACCGGGACAGACATTGTTGTCTCCGTTGCAGCGCGTTTGTGAGGGTTGTAATATCCCCTCCAGCGGCGGTGGCTGCGTTTGTGTACACAACACTTATGTGCTTGCAGTGTCCACTTCTGGCCGAAAAAGAGCATTCTACATTACTCGTGAGACAAATCGAACTTTCTGCATAGCCAGTATGTCTTGTCCTAACACGGGTTGCTGCGTGTGGCTATAACCAATCGCTCTGGTGAAGGCACTATGTTCCGCTGGTCGTTCGGCGTACTACGTCCCAGAATCAACGTCAAAAGCATCGCTTTTCTTCTGTTGAATTCAATGCATTAAAGAACGAGTCACACATACACTTGGAGCCTCTGATTACTATCTTTTTATGTCAAAATGAAACACGACTAACTGCAGAATAGCGAAGTATTTGATTTAACGCTAATTACAGTTACGAAAATTCGAAGAAAACAACATATTGCCTGATTTTTCTTTCTCGGGTTGTAAGATCAAGTGCCCTTTAGTTATGGTATGTAAATTAGGCACATTCGTAGAATGTGCATAAAAAATGGCCTGTGAATACGATATACGAATTGAAATTAGTCAAAGCACACGTCTCGCGACATACTGGGCTGGTGCATAACGTGGTTTTCGTGAGCCACATTCTCTCGCCCAGCCGAGTCATCTCCTTTAATATGTTTAAATCAGTACTTCTTTTAAGACCATCGTACTAAGATGTATTGTTCACGTGACAAAGATTCGAAACCCGTGTTCATCGCCCTAGCAAGCTAAAACACCTCCTTTTGCAGGATACCTGTTTTCGGCCACCAGTAATTCTTTAGCGTTGATGTTAGCTCACTTGGATGTGTTACGTAACAACAGACGAGGGCGACCAAAGGACTGCCGAAGTTCCTAAGAAAAACTAACGCGGACAAGGCTGTGAAAGCGATGTTTCTAAGCCCGTGAACGGGATGGACATGTACCTGACTGTATGCTAGTTTGAGCGGCTGTTAAGTGCTAGCTTTCTGTCTCTTACCACTCTTTTCTCTCCTTCTTTCAATCTCCCTTTTCCGGACCTACGTTTAGGATAACAAGCTGCCTTCCCTGAACTGATTAACCTCCTTGCCTTTCCTTCTCCACCATTTCTTCTATCGGCCATTTATGATAAAAGTACATGCAGCACTGCTTGATGGTCCATGTTTACCAGTTGACATGTTCATATGTACCCGCCACGTATCTTGTCCTAGCCTCTACTAGGCCATTTCTTTTTTTCAATTCACAGTATATTTACGCAATATATTTATAACAATCTTTACGTACTGTCTTCAAAAAACCATTTGAATTGAAACTAACTGCACAGCATTCCACAAACTCTTCAATTAGTATTTATGGCGTTCAATGCAGTCGGATAGATTCGGAAATGTAAACACAGACGCTGTAAGTAACGAGCTGGCGTAACCTTTGAATAACCATTTGGGACTTCTCTTACGCGACTCTCTGCAGACGTCGAGCTGCAGACAATGCGCCCTTTCGGCATGGATCCCAAGACAGATCCTGGGATGTCCGATGAGAACATGGTGCCCATCATCGTGTGCCTGGCCATCATGTTTGTCGGCATGTGCGTCGCCCTGCAGTTGTTCAGCAGGTGCGTGGAAATGTTGAATTGTATATCCCCTTTCAGCGAAAGCAGCGACCATGGTCAAGACAACACTATCAACACACTCACTTTTTAAGACGATTGTACTTCTTGGGGACCTTCGACGGCGAAATTTTTGTCCGTCTGTCTCTATATTTGTCTGTTTGTCCGCAATAACTATTTTTCTAATGGCACCAAATGATAACACAAACGGCCAACTCCATCCTCAGCGCCCACCAATATTGCTACAGTTTCAGCGTTCATACTTGTGTGATTGTCAATTAAAAAGCAATTATTGCGGGTATCTGAGGCACCGTAACAACACGTCGATGTTTTGTATGCGTGCCTTTATACTAGAGAAGACACACACAAGTAATTCTAAGGCCCGTAGCGTTTATCCCGCTGCTCTGACAGTGCAACACGATTCTCAAAAAGGCAAGTGATTCGACGCTTTGCTAAGACGACACGGTGGTGGCACCTGCCCGTCACTTTGCGTTATACTCGTTATCGCATCTGAGACAGGGGCGCATCTTCCTCCGCGCGTGTGCACGCCTTCCTTCGTTTTCGAAGATGACTGCCAGATGGCGCTCGTGTCTAACGTGCCTCCATGCGCTCGTTCGCCTTCGCTGCACGGATCAAGACTAACGCAGTGCTTCCTGAATACAATTCACCGACTTTATCGCTCAGAACATTAAATAGACGTTTTTTTCACTCTCTCCACACGCAAGACTATCGTCTTTCAGCCATTTATGATAAAAGTACACGCAGCACTGTTGGATGGTCCATGTTTACCAGTTCACATGTTCATATGTACCCGCCACGTATCTTGCCCTAGCCTCTACTAGGCCATTTCTTTTTTGTCAATTTACAGTATATTTACGCAATAAATTTATAACAATCTTTACGTACTGTCTTCAAAACACCATTCGAATTGAAACTCACTGCACAGCATTCCACAAACTTTTCAGTCAGTATTTATGGCGTCAATGCAGTCGGATAGATTCGGAATTGTAAACACAGACGCTGTAAGTAACGAGCTGGCGTAACCTTTGCCTAACCGTTGGGACTTCTCTTACGCGACTCTCTGCAGACGTCGAGCTGCAGACAATGCGCCCTTTCGGCATGGATCCCAAGACAGATCCCGGGATGTCCGAGGAGAACATGGTGCCCATCATCGTGTGCCTGGCCATCATGTTTGTCGGCATGTGCGTCGCCCTGCAGTTGTTCAGCAGGTGCGTGTAAATGTTGTATCGTATATCCCCTTGCAGCGAAAGCAGCGATCATGGTCAAGACAACCCTATCAACACACTCACTTTTTAGGACGATTGTATTTCTTGGGGACCTTCGACACCAAAACTTTTGTCTGTCTGTCTGTATACTTGTCTGTTTGTCCGCGATAACTATTTTTTAATGGCACAAAACGATAACACAAACGGCCAACTCCATCCTCAGCGCCCACCAATATTGCTGAAGTTTCAGCGTTCGTACTTGTGTGATTGTCAATTAAAAAGCAATTATTGCAGATATCTGAGGCACCATAACAACACTTCGATGTTTTGTATGCATGCCTTTATACTAGAGAAGACACACACAAGTAATTCTAAGGCCCGTAGCGTTTATCCCGCTGCTCTGACAGTGCAACACGATTCTCAAAAAGGCAAGTGATTCGAGCTTTGCTAAGATGACACGGTGGTGGCACCTGCCCGTCACTTTGCGTTATACTCGTTATCGCATCTGAGACAGGGGCGCATCTTCCTCCGCGCGTGTGCACGCCTTCCTTCGTTTTCGAAGATGACTGCCAGATGGCGCTCGCGTCTAACGTGCCTCCATGCGCTCGTTCGCCTTCGCTGCACGGATCAAGACTAACGCAGTGCTTCCTGAATACAATTCACCGACTTTATCACTCAGAACATTAAATAAACGTTTTTTTCACTCTCTCCACACGCAAGACTATCGTCTTTCGATGACATTTGCAGTGAAACATGCAGACACGGGGCCAATTTTTTTTTTCAGACAAAGCTTGCTATTTTATGGCGCAGTACAGAGCGCAAGCTCATTCAGTGTAGCAGACTGACCCTCGAGAGCCAGAGTCGGGCATAAATTACGTGGCTCATCACAACACACGTATCGGAGCCCCCTTTAATTCCGATTTCCCATTCCCTGCGCAGAACTGCGGAGGTGCCCTCGCTTAAGAGAGACAGTAACGAAGCTGCGCTTATGCCTTCCTTCTTCCTTTTTGAAAGTCACGTCGAAGCGCACCTGAGAAACGCTGATACGTGATTGCGCACTGTTTGCATACAATGATATACTTTTTTTGCTCTATCTTGTCAACGCTAATAAATGTAAATGGTCACTATGGCTTGTGAAATTTCGTTCGCCGAATGCACAGATGCCAAGCAGTGGATCCTACTTTTTCTAAAAAGACCAACGGAAAACCTGAAGTCGCTGTAAAATGTAAAGTCTATTCTGTAATAAATTTATTCTACAACAACAAAGCTGCAGAGATGGCCAGCCAAATTGATAATAGTAATAAAAGCGGCAAATTGCAACTTAAGGGGCTAAATAATCGAACAATTAGCCTCAATGTGTTATATGTGTGTTATATTCATTTAATTGTGCCGAATTTTACGTTGACCCCACGTGAGTAGTCATATTGATAATGACTAGTTACACTATTAAGAAATATAATAATTGCACTTTGTACATTTTCTTCCACGTTATAATATATGTTGGTCGACATAGGTCCGTTTACACGTTAATTGTGTCTTAGGACACTGGCTGCGATCATTTCGGTGCGATAAGCATGAGAGCGTTGTTGCGCTTCTTGCGTGCAACTAATCTGAAAGACAAACTCTATAAGCAGTGTCGTTTACTGCACTGTTCCTCTCTTTCTGTTCTCTATTGTCATTTTGTAACATCTCTTCTCTGTCAACTTTTATTCCATTTTCTCGCATCCTTTATTCCTCTTACCCCCTTTCCCAGCACTGGGTAGCCAGTTCTTAGACCAACTGGCTACCCAGTGCTGGGTAGCCAGTTGAAACGCGTCTTCCTCACATCCACATAATAAGAAGCACGCCTTGTTCTTGTTGTTGACGTGCGCAGGGCTCGCTTCCGCAACCAGCGCACCATCTTCAACTCTCCAAACCCGCGGCTGTCGCACCTCAAGTTGAGCAACAAAGACAGCAAACGGCGCCACAGTCACGCCAGCCTGCACGCGGGCTCCCGGAGAGCGAGCGCCTGTTCCCAGATGTCCCCTTCCAAGATGGGTAAGTCACGTGACCCACTTTCACTTCCCTTCTCTTAAGGTTGGCTGAGGTAAGCAAACATACAAGACTGGTATGCTCTGCGGGAGCCGCTTCTTTCCACATGATAAACTTCAGCGTTGGGGATAGATTCAGGTCACGTAATAGGTGACGGAGGGGGGATGGAAGCAGGCAGCCTTTATCAAAACAAATAGTAGTTGAGAAGCATCGATTGTGGTAGTAAACACAGCTTTGGACCTGCAGTGGTTATGATGAAAAAAGGTCGTCCGTTTGCGGCAGACATCCGGTCTCATGTAGGTATGCATAGTACTAACATTTGGCCGCAAGCACGGATTCAAGACGGCAATGAACTGGCTTAATTGGTTGGGTAAAATACGCTGTCAACGTGTCCCTGTTTTTGTACTCCTTTTGTAATACCCAGCACAAGATGCAACCCTGAAAAAACAAGCACAGATCCAAAGCAGTGACACACTCTGATTTAACTACAGCATATATATATATATCTGAGAGTTCGCCGAACCACGAGATTGCAGTAACTAGAAGAATAAGAATGTGGTGAAACACATTTGGCAAGCACTCTCAAATCAAGACTGGTATATTGCCACTATCCCTCAAGAGGAAGGTATATAACAGTTTCATCTTGCCCATACTTACCTACGGAGCAGAAACGTGGAGGCTTCCAAATAGGGTTCAGCTTAAATAGAAGACGACGCAGCAAGTGATGGAAAGGAAAATGATAGGTGTAACCTTAAAAAACAAGAAGAGAGCAGATTTGGCCAAAGAACAAACCGGGGTTAAGGATATCTTAGTTGAAATCAACAAAAATAAATGAACATGGGCCGGACACGTAGCGCGTAGGCCGGATAACCGGTGGTCATTAAAAGTTACTAACCTAATTCCCAGAGAAGGCAAACGCACGAAGGTGCGACAGTAAGTTAGGTGGGCCGATGAGATTCAAAAATTTGCGGGTATAACGTGGCAACGGAAAGCACAACAGCGGGTTAACTGGCGGATCATGGGAGAGGCCTTTGCCCTGCAGTGGGCGTAGTCAAGCTGATTAGGATGATGGTGATGATGATGATGATGATGATATCAGAAAGCGGGTGAACGTGTCCGAGTGTCTGATTACAGTGAGCTCGATTACTTTTCTAGATTCAGCTCCATCATTGTTATCGCTGTTATTCTCACTACAAAGCGAATTCTAGTGATATACTCTTGCGGCCATTGCGTGCAAGTAGAAGCCATTCTTGGCCGAAATTTTTTGTGGCATTAACCTCTTCTGTAACTATCTTCAAGCCGTCGTTTATTAACATTATTCTCTGCCTTCTGTAGATATCTATGGATACTCAGCTGCGGTGTTTGTGATTATGCTCAAAGGTTGACAGGGATGGGGGCTAGTTGTGATGACTACATGGCAGGCGGTCTTAGCTTGATATATATAGCCAGTTTATTTTTCTTTCGAGTTTCTAATGCGTTGACAGCAGCGGTGTGCCACGGCACCTCAAACATTCCTGTGGTCCAAAGAAACGCAATCAGCAGTCGAAAAACACTCCCGTTCTGGCCATTGGTGTTAAAATAAGCACAATATTATCAAAACTCGCGAGTGTAAAACTTTTTTATGCACGCTGTGACACTCTACGGGCGTT
This sequence comes from Rhipicephalus microplus, assembly GCF_013339725.1. Taxonomy (NCBI): domain Eukaryota; kingdom Metazoa; phylum Arthropoda; class Arachnida; order Ixodida; family Ixodidae; genus Rhipicephalus; species Rhipicephalus microplus. Next base: position 83,774,472 of record NC_051170.1, read on the forward strand.
GTCCGAGAAGAATGTTGTTAGATATCGCTAATTCTCAGTCGTCTTCGCTGGTGTTTTACTATTGTCACAAGCATGAATAATTTAGTATATTCAGAGTGAGGGTTTCAGCAATCTACCAGGCAGTGACAAACGTCCACTCTATTAAAATAAGAAGACACAAACATAAAGATCCCCCTGTTCCTTCATTAAAATATAAGGAAAATGACCCAACACAGAACAAAGACGTAGATGAAGGAACGAGTACAGTTTTATCAGACTGCTCATTTATTATTGACGACTAATAGACAATAATATATTGACAGCTAACTTGCCACCTTGCGGTGGTAAGTTGTCTTTTTGTCCACTTTTTTTGCTTACATTTACATCACAATTACTTCTGATAACGTTGTTTACTCTTTCTGCGGCTTTATTGTCAATTAGACCTCAATAATACAGCGTCTAACAAGAAAAACAAGCTCTTCAATTGACATTTTTTGTATTGATATGATATGTAAGGAGATGTTAGCGCAAAACTCAGACATAAATTCACAGTGCCCAGATTGCACAGAAGTGTACTGTTCACTCGCGCACATGCTCTGGCAATGTCCCGCGTTACCTCAGGGACCTCTCACCAGTGAGTCCGACTGGGAGGAGGCACTCAGGAGCCCCAATCTCCGAAACCAACTTAAGGCAGTCCAGAGGGCCCAAGAACTGGCGGAACGCCACCACGTTCCAGCCCCGACTCGGGCGTCGCCTACGGTAGCGGCTGCTAGGATGTCCCACGTGGGCACCCTGGTGGCTTAAACTCCTCAGGACCATATATTAAAGTTCTTGACTGACTGACTGACGGCATGTGTTATACAAATAAAAGTTTACTACTTGCCAGTGATTCCGATGTCTTCTAAAAAAACGTTTTAATGTTTTTAAACGTAACGTCTGTAAAGCTTCTGTTGGGCACGGGCCCAGAGGTTTCTTGATACTGAACGTAATACTGAAGCCAATAGTTCCAATTTAAGACATCTCTGCGGCCTGACATGATGTGGGCAGTCTATATAAAGGTGACATACGTTGATTGATGTGTCAGTTTTAATGTGCCCAAAACCACCATATGGCTATGAGAGACTCCGTAGAGGAGAGCTCCGTAAATGTTGACGACCTGGGGATCTTTATTGTACACCAAATCTGAGCCCACGGGCCTCCAGCATTTTCGACTCCATCTAAAATGCAGCCGCCCCGCCGCGGTGGTATAGTAGTTACGGTACTCGGCTGCAGACCCGTAGGTCATGGGATCGAATCTCAGCGGCGGTGGCTCCATTTTCGATGGAGGCAAAAAATTGGGAGACCCTTAAGCTTTGTCTTCAAGAGTTGAACGCGATAGTGAAATCTGGCCTCTAGTGCACCCTTCAGCCGCTAAGTACATACTTATTCATAAGTTTTGTTACATACACAGGCACGCACACAAACACGCGCACATCATATTGGACGAGTGCGCGCTATTATCGCCGAGTGGGCTTGTTTTCATCGTGACACCTGTCAAAAAAAATGCGTTAAAAGGGCCATGGAATGAATTCACTAGAAAAGTGTATTGCCTCACAAATTCAACGTCGCTAAAAAGTTTAAGAATCCGTCCAGTGCGAGTGAAGTTACAAAGGTTTCTCGCATGCTGCAATTGCATTATCTCTTCTCTCGTCCCGATGAAAGCGCTAGAAGCTAAGCATGCAGGGAGGGGTGGCAGGGCAAAGAAACTACCGCGCCTCGTGACCTTAAGCACTTTTTTTTCTTCGAATGCGCGGTTTTTCAGTGTGATCGCGCCTGTACTAGTGGACAAGTAGCGGCCTTTCGCGGCTATCTCGGTAACTTGATTTTTCGGTCACAGACGCACAGACGATTTTTCACTCACAACCAACGGGGCCGACGTCCGGCGGCGGGTTTTCTGCTGACACAAGCTCTTTAACGCTATCGCGTTGAAAATGCTGTAGGCCCGTGGGCTCAGATTTGGATGCACGTTAAAGAACCCCAGGTGGTTGAAATTTCCGGAGCCTTCCACTACGGCGTCTCTTATAATCATATGATGGTTTGGGAACAATAAACTCCACATACTATTATCAAAAATGCAGCCGCCGCGGCCGGGATTCGACCCCGCGACCTGCGGGTCACCAGCCGAGTACCTTAGCCATTAGACCACCGCGGTGGCGCAAGGGGACACACCTCTTCATCTACAAATCCATACTTAAGAGTTTAAGCTTGTCAATTTAGTGTAAAAAACGATTTTGTAAGCGTTGCCTATCCTTAACCGGTGAATAAGTGCTTCCATACTTCTATCTAGTGCTAGAGTAATTTTGAGTTCAATGAATGGATTAAGATGATATATATCACAGCTTTTTGTACTTTGGTTAAACCAAGTAATTTGCTCATTCGGAAAGTTTCAGCCTTGATAACACTAGGCAATTCATTTCTTTAGATGGGCTACTCTTTCTTTACCAACCTCAAAATTTACACTTTGCTGAATAATTACGGCCCTTAATTGATATGTTCTTCTGATTTTGCTGTCTACTGTCTCAGCCTATTTGTCCTGCAGTCGCAATGCAAGCTTTGTTTCAAGAAAATACACCGTAATGCCACGCCTGTCTCGCCCAACTCTCGTTTGTTTAAATTCACAAATTTTCTTGTAGAGGCTTTTGCAACGCTTGTCAAAGCTCAAAGTGATAAGTTTTGGTTCCCTTTGCATACAGGAGCAGCTGAGACTTATACAATAAACAAATGTCCACATCTTGCCAGCAGCTGTTAGATCCACCGCTTAAACATTGTTTAAGCATTTTAAGCTGATACGGTCTCTTATAAGCTTCGCTGTCTGTTTTCTTTTCCCAGTTTGTAGGCCCAAAGGCATATGCATTCTTTAATGGGTGTTCTAATAGGTTTATGTACACCTATATACACTTAAAAAGATGGAAAAAGGTTGTTTTCTTATTGCTTTGCCATGAATATATATATATATATATATATATATATATATATATATATATATATATATATATATATATATATATATATATATATATATATAATGTAACTGCTACTTCTAAATTCACATATAAACCCCAAAAAGTGGATGGAGGGAAGGCCGCTGTGGTAGCTCAGTGGTACGTTAGAGCATCGAACGCGTTATTCGAAGGTCGTAGGTTCGATTCCTGCTCACGGCTGGTTATCTAATAACTTCCCCTGTACATTCCTTGGCATTACTGTCTGTTAGATCTCAATAATATTGTGTTAAAACACGGAAAAACGAGCCCTTAGGTATACACTTCTTTCCCTCATATATATATATATATATATATATATATATATATATATATATATATATATATATATATATATATATATATATATATATATATATAAAGCCCCGCAGCGGTGGTCTAGTGGCTAAGGTACTCGGCTGCTGACCCGCAGGGCACGGGTTCGAATCCCGGCTGCGGCGGCTGCATTTCCGATGGAGGCGGAAATGTTGTAGGCCCGTGTGCTCAGATTTGGGTGCACGTTAAAGAACCCCAGGTGGTCTAAATTTCTGGAGCCCTCCACTACGGCGTCTCTCATAATCATATAGTGGTTTTGGGATGTTGAACCCCACATATCAATCAATATATATATATATATATATATATATATAAAATTGATTGCGTTCTCTTTTGCGTTTGCTTTCTATCCATCATCGTTACGAAACAAGGTGAACGTCGGGGCGGCCAAAGCTTCCTGACAGCCTCATGTTACGTAATTTTATCACTGTCTTGCTTTAGGAGGCGAATATTCAGGTTTCCTTATCATTTCACCTTTTCGAAATCGCTAATCTTGCGAGAAACTTACGCTTTATTTGCATTCCATTCCTTGCTTCGTATTCGACGAATTATTAGCCATTCCCATCAAACTTTCGAAACGCAGATGGCAGGTCTGCTTCGATTTCATTTCTTTTAGCCGTACATCCAGCGAACAGAACGAGACAGCTGAAAAAATGTGGCCGAGACAGCTCACCCAAGGCAGCATACCTTCGCGAGATAGCCTTCTTCTAGCCGAGTGGGCAGAAATAGAAAGAAAGACGCTAGAAAGCTTCGATTCTGCTTCACTGTTTCAGATTCAGATTCCTATATTGCGGCTTGTCAAATAAGGGGAACGTGCGCACCTGAGGCATCGAGAAAGAAAATTGAAACCTGGCAAAAGTAAAATGGGCACCGGTGGCTGGACGAGAAAAGGGTGACTGCTTGGATCAGACTCGAGATGAAGCTGAGAAGAACACGCGCAGGCACGAAAGAAAAAAAAAAGAAGCCACGTAGAAGCGTAACAAAGCGACGCAAAACAGGTGAACAGGTAAAGTTACCGACCCATCATGCGACGGCAGATGCCGGGAAACTTGCCGAGAATCGACATCAATTTCAGCTCGAAGGAAAACCCATCGATTTTTCCCTCGAGGACTGATGGTGATCGGCAGAAAGAGCAAAGGCAAGACGAGGAAAAGAGCGGGGGGGGGGGGGAGGGGGGGGACAGTAGAGGCGGGCAGGGGCTGTGGCTACAGCAGCGGCCGTATTGAAGCGGCGTCCGCAAAAAACTGAGCTCGAACCCCTTCCCCCCCCCCCTGCCCTCTCTGCTATATTCTTGAGCTCGCTCCGGTATACGACCACAGAGAGGACCCCGAAGTCGTAGATTCGGGATATCTATATCTTTCTCGCGCCCAGCGGCGGTATAGTTTTCGTACACCTTTGCAAACCGATGCAGCACCGCTGCCTCGACGCGATAGATGGGTTCTTCTACAGCCGTTGCCTGGTCTTTGAAGTGCAACGCAGGGCCTGTCGTAACTTTTTGAAAAGATTGGAGGGTGGTTTGAAGTATTTTTTTTTTGTTTACTTAAGAAGGCCACCACTATATACGTGCCACTCTTTGCCGATTCCTTCTTGTGTCTTTTTTTTTAAGACTCGTATCGTGTGCCCACACGTGGCAGCTCTGGCATCAAATGGAAGCGTGGTTGATAGCGGACGCTTCTGGGATATTTATGTGAATAAATTCTTCCTGTTTGTATCAAATCATACATTCCTGTCAGGGTTTCATGGCACTGTGAGCGAGAGATAGCATGGTATGAGGCTGTCGTCCCGAATTGAAAAAAAAAAAACGCCAGTGCGTTGCTCTATCGTACGTTGCACAAACAGTAGTACGAGCATTTTAATGGCAACTGGAAAGGTGGGCCGAGTGACTCGCCTACGACTATGCTTGTACCGCAAAGGAGAAACAATTAGCCATTCAGCGATTTGCAGCCTGTTTTGGTTTGTTTCGTCACCTAAACACTCTTGACTCAAACCTACAAGGGGGTATAGCCACACTGTACCTTTTAACGTAAAATTTAAATACAATGCTTGTTAAAATAGAGAAACTAGATTTGTTATGTAGCAACGGTGTGTTACTGAATGTGGCTTTTTTGTCGTTTTTTTCGGCATTTGCTGTATTTTCTCGCGTCTGAAAACGAACCAACCAGTCCTGTTTTTCACGCTACCATCCATCAAAGAATGAGAATTTCTGTGTTGAAAAAAATTGCAGGGCGCGGCAGTTTTTATCATTCAGAACTCAGCTTGTATCAGTGCGGCACATAAAACGACAAATAAAAAGAAGCGCGACACAGACGTAAAGAGAAAGGTAGACGCTCGAGCTGCAAAAATTCCATCATCGAGAAAAATACAAAGGAACCTCAACAGCGTGTGCCATTATATATATGGTTTCACAATATTTCTTCGTTGCTGGAAGAGTGAGCTACGTGGTTAAAATATACGGTATGCTTATCTCATTAAAAATGGCTCTAGTGCATGAAAAGATAGTGATATAGCCAAATTCAAAAAGTAGATATGAGAATTCTCAAAAAGTACGGGAAGAGCAGTTTTTTCGGCAAGAAACAGAGCCTGTGACCACAGGGCTTCTTCAGATGCTAAGTGAACGTGGTGACGTGATGTAGGTACGCACGTTGTCTGCAAGAACAGCATTGCTGAAGCATGGCTTCCGTGATAAGCTTCGGCAACAGCCTGTCGCGAGTTAGTCACGGAGGCCACAGTGGAATGTACGAGATGTTCACGCTGCGCACGGCTGTTCGTTGTCATTCCGGATATCGTTGTCCAGAACTGCCAGCTTCGCTACACTTATGTGAACCTTCGTAACACAAACAGCAAGCGATCTCACAGTTTAGCTGAAATAGCGGCGGAAACCTCCCGTCCAGGTGCAGCACGGTTCCACCAAAGGTACCGAAGATGACGTAGGTTTCGACGTCAGCACTTTCGGGTGTTTTTGCGTGAACGTAGGAATCCAAACTTTTTTGTCACGCGCGTTGAATGTCTTGATGAAAAAAACTGCGGAAGAGAATTATATCATTGACAACGAAATCGGTCCTTGCTGACCAGAAAGTTTTATAGAATTCTAAAGCCTATTTCAGCTATTTTTTGTGGAATGTGCAGCATGTAGTGGATGGCCGCAATTTACCGCGTATCTACATTGCGCGTTGGACACATAGAAGAGAGTATAAAGCGAAATTACGGACAAATGAACAGCCAGGCTAATCTATTTAGCCTGTCTCTGCGATGTGTAGTTGAACAATTTAAGGAACTGATTGGTGATCAAGGGATGAGAAACAACGAGGATGACAGCGAGTTGAATAGAGTGACGACATTGCAAAGTTAGCAATGATAAAAGGGAATCAACCCCCACAGGACAGGCTAAGTCACAAATCACTGAAAGAAAGGTCCCGTCCGGCAATGATCTGGCATAAGTTGGCAATGATGATGATGATGATGATAATGATGATGATGTTGTTGATGATGATGAGCTGCTGTTTTTATCACGCTGGCTGTTCTTGTTCATGTCACGTGGTCGTGACTTGGGCGGAGGCAGCAGCCGGCGTGTCGAAGATTAAATTTTTTAATTTGCATAACTTGTTCTCGGGAAATGAAAAGTATCATTACAGCAAGCAACGCACGCTGTGCACTAATATCGGCCAACAAGGGCGTAGGCAATCGATGAAACGTAAAAGCGGTCAAGTGCGTGGGGTTTTATAGATGTATAATCGAATATTTCATAGTTATCCCTAGCGGCAGCGTACGTCGCAGAACTAACTCTGATGTACGCGTTGAACACTTAATCGGATCCGACGGTTCTGACATTATCTGGATAGTTGCCAATCATTTAGGCGCGCTTTGAAAAATAGAACTGTTACGTTAGAACATGGTAAATAGATCAAAGGGAGTGAATGGGTGTGGCAATATGACAAAAGAAACACGCCAAAAAACCTTGAAAATATTGAACAGCAGAAAGCTTATACAAGTTACATTCGCTCATCAAAACAGTTGCTAAATTCTTAACACGAAAAAAACGGACTCACCGAAATTATTAGCACGTAATTTTGTAAGCAAGTGTGCACACTGTCTGAAAACTTCACGATGATTCTTTGTACTCATAAATAAAATAAACAAAAATAAACAAGCAACGCACAACCAAAACAGGGGTGAATTATTACTCTTATTCAGTGTATGTTCCATTAAGCACACAAATTACACTGGTCTCAACCACAAAAGCCTGTTTCGGCTTTCTTTACGCGCGCGAGCAAACCAAGACTTCATTGTCGAAACTGCATAAAGAAAAAAAAGAAATAGCAAGAAAATCTGGCTCGTCACGGATTTGAAGAAGCGGAAGTAATTTTACGCGTCATTACTCGAGAAAAATCGCTCAACTCGACTTTCCCATTTCAAATTTGCCTTTAGTGTCCTAAGCAGTGAATGCTACCTGGAGCTGCTACAAATTATTTTCATCAATTTTCTTACGAATTATTCATTCGACCTAGCCTCGAGCCTTGGAGGAATTGCATTTGAACAAGTTGTGATACACCTGTGAAGGCCTACCTTCTTTGTTAGGTTAAAAAATTACTTTCGCTAAGAGCGCTATTTCTTTAGCTTTCCCTTTTATTTCTCGTGTTTACCGACGTTCTACGCGTCAGGACTAAGTAAAAGACCGACCCAACGTTGCCCGAAAACCAGAAAGCGCCATTTACCAGGAACCAAGATTCTTCACGTCATGGGCGAGCTAAATTCAATTAAGGAGGCAGTTTGAGCAAACAATTACGAACGAACGTTTGTTCTTGGTTCGCTCAGATTCCTGGGAGTGCCCACAAGACATTCACGTGGCACGAACCGAATAGCACACAAAGCTGGTGCTGGGAAAGGTAATTGCACTAAGTTTTGTGCAGATATTACTCTCTGCGCCAAAGAAGGAATATTTCATCTCCCTAATACTATGCAGCATTGTCAAAGCTCTAGAGCTGCTTATGATCCTATGAAAACCTTTATAGTTGCACAGGATTGACTTTACCTCACTTAACGCAGCGAGATTTCAGCAGCATGAATATGCACTGTCGGCATCAAATGAAACGCAAACAGCGTGTTTCGACCATTAGAAACAGTATAGTGTTCACCGTCTAGTCATCACTTCTGACAGGCGTGCACATCCGGTTTGGCAGCACTGCGCTATCCCCCTAGTTTATGTATGGTAATAATGGTGGCCATCTTGTGTGTGCCAAGCGCTTCTGATCGTATCACTCGCAGTTCCTTGCTTTTACTTCAGCATCGCAGTGCAATCGGTGTCTAGGCACGATACAAAAAAAAAACGGAAGATAAATCTAATCGGTTTGTGGTTAATTTTCAAACGATTATCGTATCTCTTTCGCCAGCGCTGCTTCACCTGCACTCTTCTTTCAGAGACATACGCAAAAGGTCTTCACTTTAACTGAAAATGCCAAGCGTTTCTTTGAAGAGAGAGCGCAGATTGTTTCATTTTACCGACACGAACTCAAACAGCAAGAACTTTCCAGAATTACAAACCAACCTTTTCTTACTTTAAAGAGAATTTGCCAAGCATTCCGTGATGATGGACGCCTCTGCAATTTTCCACGTGGACACAGGTAGCGGGCGACAGACAGAACAGAACAGAACAGAAGGTTTTATTGTGCTAAATGAAGAAGAATACATGTGCATGATATACAGAAAGAGGTCCCATAGTCAGAGACTGCAAGGGGACCTCTTGTACAATGTAGAATTGAGAATGATTGTGATGTACATAGCAGGGAGACAGAGCTACAGTAAAATGCAATTGAAACAAATAAAGTAAGAATATACCCTTGTAATCTCACAGAAACAATTTAAAGGTAAGAATAACGTGCTAACTTCAATGACAAGTGATTACAGAACGCAACTCACAATGAACAGGAATCAATTAAGAAACAGCAAAACAGGCTAGTTAGTTGACATGATATGATTTTTTAACTTCGATTTAATTACCTTCAGGGAACGGCATACTTTAATGTCGGAAGGCAAACTATTCCAAAAAGAAATTCCGGAAAAATGAATGGTTTGTTTGGCATAATTGGTTCGAACTTTTGGCAGTAGAAAGTTATTGTTAAGGGCAAACCTTGTGACATTGTTATTTGAGAGAATGGTAGTAAATTGTGGAAGTTGGTTATTTATAGTTCTATACATGTAAATACCAAGGTTATATTTAACTAGCTCAGATACAGTTAATATATTGTTTTTGTGAAGTAGGGACTTAGCGTTAGAGAGATATGGGCTTGACGTGAGAATTCTTATCGCTTGGTTTTGAATTGTCTGAGCTGAAGTAAGATGAGTGGTGTATGTGTTGCCCCATGAAGTATTACAGTAAGAAATGTGCGAATGAACGAAAGAAAAATACAGTGACATAAGTATTGATGGATTGAAATAAAGACGAGAGTTATTCAGTAGTCGAATGCCATACGTCATTTTTTTCCTAATATATGCAACATGTCGGTGGTATTTCAAGTTACTGTCGAGTTCAACGCCTAGGAATCTAGGCGTTGAACTCGACAGTGCGCTGTTATCGCGTTGTTATTAATCCAGCTACCTTTGCAATCTTTGATGATGACTAAATTGGCAGAATGGCTCGAAAAAACGGTTTACATTCCTTCTGCACATTCGAGGCCCGGAACCTACAGCGCGTAGCAAACAGCGGCCGCTGCTCCGTCAGCATGTGGGGTGTGTTGTCCAAGGAAGGCCTTGGACCACTAGTTCGCACAGAGGACAGGTTCAATGCTGCAGCTACTTTGATTTGATCGAAAAAATCGTGGTGCCCTATGCTCTCAACGGAGCGTTCTGTGACGGGTTGTACTTATTCCAACAAGACCGCAGCCGCATCCACATGGCCAAATCAACAGTACGCTTGCTGGAACAGCTGGCTGGGAGTGATGCTGTTGGAGTGGCCTCCACAAGGCGCCGACATGAACATATGTGAGAATGTGTGGGGCGCAGTGAAGAAGGCACTCTTGCGGCAGCCAAGCAAGCGCGGCTCTGAAGACGCACTGTGGGCTGCCTTAAAGGAGGAATGGGAGCGTCTACGCGCAAGTGATCTTGTGACACGGCTCTTCGACAGTCTTCCCCGAAGAATAGGCGCCGTTGTGGCAGCTGCAGGCGAATTCACTAAGTAATAAACTCAAGGGTCAAATAATTTTTCCCGCGTGAACACTCGCGCCTTCTCCTCGGCGAAGTCTCGCTGAAGAGCATTCATGAACACGATGCTTATTTTTTGCACATTTCTGTTCTCAACTGTTATAAAGAAATTTTGAAAGTTGACCAGTTCTTTTTTATTCGTTTCTTTATTGTGATATGCGTTTCAGCTTAGGTGCACCTTCGTTTCCGAATTTAATAATATTTAGATGGCTTCACTATTGCGACTTGAGTCATCAGTTAATTTTAATGGTCATAATAAAGGTTAGTCAGATTCACCCTTTCTTGTATCATGCCCAGACGGTGAAAGCACTGCACTGCTGCAGTAAATACCGAGCGCCGCAACTTAAACGACCTAAATCAATTGGCATACGCATGCAGGCGACCATCGCGACTGCCCGCAATATAGGTTTGTCGATCGAAAGCATGATTGCGGCGCCAGATTGTGAAACTTCATGAGTGCCTCTATCTAGAATCATTTGGTTACAAGCTGCTCCCTGCGTGACACTATTTGTGATTCATTTGGCGTTGATAGCAGTGTTGCTTTTGACAAACCGTGCTACAATACTCGCCTTCGGCTGCACTAGTCTAACTTCTGAGCTCTTTTTTTTTAATTTTCTTCCTTTCTAATAGCACAGCTGGAATAAAAGCAGAAATATTGCACTATAGGGCCATCGTGCAGGGCTGCCACACCGGATGTGCGGGCCTGTCTTTGACAATGACTGGTCGACGGCGCGCACTATGCCATTGATAAGACTTGTGCGACGCTCTTCAATGTTCCCGTTGCATTTGATGCCGATAGTACTATCGCGAGCAATACGACTTCGAACGCGCGCGCACGTGTCGAATAGCCTCAAACCGTGCATCGGACGATCCGCAGCGGCCGCTGTACAAAATGAAGTGGAAAGGGCGCCGCGCTTAAGCTAGCACTAGACGCTGCCGCTTCGATGTCGTTGCTGCGAAATGCCGCTTATAGCGTGTCAGTGGCTGCTAGCTGTGATACGAGCTGAATTTAACACGCACGGCCAACACCAATGACCCGTCAGGCTATGAAGTTACAAAGAGTTACATAGCCTGCAGTTATGCACAGGCCATGTTTTTCTAATATCTACGTGGTGTTCGCTGAGTGTTTTGATGCGCATATTCCGCTTATTTCGTCTCTGTTGCATTTTCTCTTCGTGTTATCGTAGCTATATAGCAGCCAATGGCGCGCAACAGCTGTTTCCTAGCAGCAATCATGCGGGAGTGCCTACAGTCAGTGGAAAAGCGCCATCCTTTCCCCTCTGGTTTCGACAACGCCATCCACGTATCACGTTTTCTTGTTTTTGAGGCTATCTACCGTGCGTTCGCGTGTTTGAGCTCGTATTTATCGCGACAGTACTTCAGCAACAATTAAAATATATGGTGGCTTTATAAGTCCCAAAACCACGATATGGGTATGGTAGATGAGATAGTGGAGGGCTCAGAAAAGTGCGGTTATCTGGAGTTCTCTAACGTGGATTTATATCTAAGCACACGGGCCTCTATAACTTTTTACATCTATCAAAGTTCGACTGTTACGGCTGGTGTTCTACCCCACGCCAGTAAGGTCAGCAGTCAAGCTTAAAAGAGCAACGCGGTTGGTCGATATACACCTTGGAGATCACGTTTTGCGTGACGTAAACTGGAAATAGGCAAATAATGTGACTCCTTAGTGGTATTGATTGAATATATGGCAACGAATGAGAGTGTGATGGCTGACATGCTGAAGCAAGGCGGTCAAGCGTCCGACCTTAAGGGTTATTATAAAGTTTTGAGCCAAAAAACTACATCAACTGTTCAAGACAGAAAGAGACAAAACTACCCATTACACAGCACATCCTACCTTGTCTCCAGTCCAAAAGGAAACTAGAAGGCGTACCCCCGTATTCAGAAACGCTCCTCGACTCGACTTTCACCCTTCACTTGACAGAGTTGAGCACTGTGCCGCTGCTCGGCTGAAAATGATGCTGCGCCACTCAAGAATCGCAGCAGAATATCGCTGATATGCAGTGACTTGCCGTGCCTACAGACGGCGCTCCCATCGGCTTTCTCTTGTGAAGGTGAAGCGTTGAGTGAAGGGACGTTCTAGAATACGGGAGATAGGCTTTCTGCACCGTATGGCTGAAACGACGGGACAGTCTGCTTGATCAGATCACGAGACACATCTGTGTCTTACAAAACAAACGTTGCGTTTTTATTTGTTCCTTATATCCAAGATCGCCATAGGTCTAGCCTTTTCGAACATGAGAACGTTTATTCCGAGTCTAGCAAGTGAATATTCTGGTCGAGTCTTAATTTATGTGTGAGTTCTTGCTACAGTCAAGCAACAGAACGCATATCCTCTTCATCGCGGCCGTAAAAATAAAAGGAAATACAGCTGGCAATCATGTACGCTGCATTTGAAATAGAAAGCGCATTGTGTAAGCATGTCAGTCTTAAACTCTGAAATGCTTACACAAAGCTCTTGACATGAATGCTCGGCACGTCGTGGAAGCTGAGGTTATAGTTTGCACTCAAGGTTAAGGTGAATCGTACAATTCCTTCGTCCTATCTGAGAATCAAGCGGACAAACACTATTGACGTTTTAGTCCTCATGATATGTGTCTTATTTTCGGGGCTGTGTAACCACGTACATTCGTTGTCAGCGTCTTCAGTTTGTGATCTGCTATCGCAATTTTGATTCGGACGCTGACGTAAGAGCCGACATGCCACACTTAATGGCCATTTTTACAGCGAAATGTCAAAATTATTATGAATAAGTGATCGTAATAGTCAACATACTATGGAAAATGATGCCGTTGTCACTAGAATCCAGCAATCAGACTAGCGAAAAACGAAAGGAAAGGCGAGATACAAACGAAGTTATCGCGCTATGTTACTCCCTCGTCTGAGCTATGGATTGCCATTTTGAGCTATATACGATAGTGTATAATACACAAGAACGTCGCCACTTTGGTATGTTAAAATAATTTTAGTGATTTGGATTTTGTATACGGTGTCATGAGTTAAGAAGGTCATGACACACCGAATGCATTACGCTAACCGTTTTCATGTATGCGTCTACCACAGCACTGTTCCTTCAGTTTAATACAAGAAATCGGCAAGACTATAGCACAACATGGTGGCACAGAAACCTAATTGTGAAATAGTTTATATACTGCACCAGCCGGCCCAGTTATGTAGGCTACACACCAAAGTTATTTTTTTCTTGTCGACGAATTCTCTTGAACACATATACCGGGTAGTTTGATAAAATTGTATTGATTTATCAGCAAAAAGAAGAAAGATAACATTTACGAAGTTGACAATATCTTTTTTTCTGGGCTTTTTCCTTCAATTTTTTCTCGTTATTTTTCTTGATCTAGTGTCGCCATCTCAAACTCATGCAAACCACTGCACTTGAACATCTAACAATATACGAGGCCTGCACGCAAAGTAATTCCTGTAAGAAGGGCACGCAATATCCGAGTTTACCTTTTTTTGCGTGTTTTCCAGAGCGCCAATCTAGTTTGCGCTAGCGCAGCAACCATATTTTAGTATCTGCCGACTGCAAGAGGAGAAAGTCTGTTCAATACATTTATCTCGTCCGAAACATACTGCCACCGTATGCAAGAACGAGCGTTGTGGTAACAAGTTACGTTACGTTGGGTTACGTTGCTTTAGAGTGCCTGTTACATTGGCGGTCAGACATGGCACGCCATTGCTGTGCGTGACGGGTATTCAGCGCCCAGAACTTGAATCCTTCCTACCACTCCTGCGCGGTCTCACGAACGTGCAGGATATAACAGCGTTGCCATAACGCGAGAGAAGAAAAAAAAAACTGATTTACTGAAGAGCAGTGTGTAAAGCCTTTTGAAAGCGTACGGGCAGATTTTTATATTTTTGTTCATAAAAATTGCTAGTAAGCCGAGAGACAGTGCTGTGCAGTTATATGTGGCGTGCCTGTGCGCTTAAAGCGAGTTTCTTTATATACTTTTTTCACTTCCTTTTTAACAGGAAGCAGGGTCGGAAGTAGGGCTGGAAGCAGAGCCGGAAGCCGGAGCGGAAGCCCCGACGTACGGCGCTCTTCACTTTTTCAGCATCACGGAGAGCACCACGGATCCAAGGTACACATGCCGCAAGGGCACATAACGGCGGCTTGCCCTGATCTAGTGCGGAGAGGATATTTATGATTTGAAGTTCGCTCACGACGTCTTAATCTGATTTCTGATACGCTGTATTTTGCTCTCTTCTTTATTTCTCTCTGTAGCTTTCTCTTTTTGTTTGTGGAAAATTCTCGCGTACTTCACTTCAATGAGCAGTAATGTCACTGCGCTTCTTTCAAGCCCAGAATTCACGAGACGTAAAAGTCGATTACACTTCACCAGCCCAAACTAAAGTTACAGCATATGTTCGTACAATAGCACAAGTTCTCTATACGTGGCCTACTTTTTGGTTCTGTCGCTAACTTTTTTATCTACGTTAATGGTCTATTCGCAAGAAAAGGGTGAAGTGTAATTTTTTGCCCTTTCTTGCGGCTGGATTAAGAGTAGGTGTTAGATCATTCTAACAATTGTTTTTTTTTCAATTTGTAACTAGCGAATTACAAAAGGGCATTTTGGTGTGCTTATTTTGGCATTGTGAAACAGTTTCTCGCTGCATCTTTAAGTTAAACGGGACGGACAAGATCCAGAAAGCGCTT
The DNA here is from genome assembly GCF_013339725.1 of Rhipicephalus microplus. Lineage (NCBI taxonomy): Eukaryota > Metazoa > Arthropoda > Arachnida > Ixodida > Ixodidae > Rhipicephalus > Rhipicephalus microplus. The sequence continues at coordinate 83,789,697 of NC_051170.1, forward strand.
TTTTTTCTTAATAACGGCATACAGCGGCACATTTCCGCATGTATATTCATTATTCTAGCATTTCAAATTATTTTTATGGGATCCCTCTTCTTTATTATATTATAATAGGTGATGGTAATAATGTACGCGCGGCGCGCAGGTTTTTTAGAGCGGGATAATTCTTTTTTTCAATATTTTTTTCATTTTTTTCATACTTTCAAACGTTGTCCATCAAAAGCAGTGAACACATTTGTAGATATTGCATTAGAAGTTGTGCTCTAAACTGTTTTAAACCGAGATAAAATAAAGAAAGGCTTCTTCACTATATAGATTGAGATTCTGGGTATTGAATTGTAAATCCGTGGCACATTCAGTTCAACCAGTTTTCTGCCGTTTCTCGTAATGTTCTGAAGAACACGCGAGTTAGCAACACAGTCGGTGCATAGAATCATCGCGTTGTATAAGAATACAACGCCTTCGGTAGTACCAGCAATGTCTACCACTGGTTTATTGAGAGCACTTCAAAGAATGAATCAAAATTTCTTGCACCAGTTATTATAGACGACGTTTTTCATCTTTTCTCGCTGTATGTGTGTTGTAAGCAGCTGAGTATGGAAAATAGGCACCATGGACGGCTGCAGTTTGTAAGTCAAAAAACGCCGTCAGTCGCTTGGCGTGCAAGAAATGGGTAGGTGTAAAGTTTTCTGGTTCTGAGTAAGACATGGATACGTCAGTAATGTACTAAGAATGCGCAGCTCTTGTGTGTACAGTGATAACTGTGGTTGTGATGTGCTGCTTCTCTTCTCCTTCTCCGTTTAAGTTCTTTGAATTGCCGCCAGAGATTCAGTGCGGAACACAAATGGGGCTATAAATACCCGAGTAGGCTCCAAATTTGAAGTATTCAAGATTAAGTGCCACGAACTATTCATTCCACCAGAGCAGGGAGTGGTTGATCAGCCTTAATACTGCTGTTGTCGTAGACGTGAGCAGGGCCCCCATTAATGGAGGACAAAAACATCTCATCTTCATGCCCACTTGCCCCTTGACATTTGTTGACTTATTACACCCGTCTACGCGCACACTGAAAGAAAAAATGGAGTATTCGGGGAGTAGATATGCTACACAACAATAATCGTCATCTGACTTGCAAGCGTTTTCTTTCTTGAAAACCAGTACTGGCCCCTTTCCGGTCGGGAATTCCATTTCACACTGATAATGCGTGCGCCGTTCACGACCGCGAACTATACCGGAACCGTGGTGATAGCGCAAGAAAAGTACTCCAAGAAGACGACAATTATTGTTGTGTAGCAGAAACACTCTCTAAATACTTTATTTCTTTTAAAGTGAACTTCACTTTCTTCAGATGCGAAATATGAGAGGGCCCGAAACACTCACTTGAAAACCTCGCAGTGCCTGTAGTTTTGCATCAAAGTATACTTCAACAACGAGCACGTAAGAGCAGTAGGTGGCACCTCCCATATTTATCTCTCTTTCTCTCTAGAAGATTTCATACTCTCCGTTATATCACTCTTGTTAGGACAAAATAAGCGTGAATAGATGGCATAGACAAGAAACACGCACCTTCGATATTTGTCGTGTGACCGTAGCCTGTTATTTTTTCGCATTTTTTATTTTTTCACCCCAACGAGGGCACTATAATTTAAATGGTAAAAAACAATACAATCACCCGCTTTTATATTGGAAATCCATTCCAAACATTTCATGTGGAAGTTTCGCACACGTCTAAGACGTTGCCCCTAAACGGACGTTAACCAAAATATCTGCCTACACACAAAAAAAAAAATCTGTTGGTTTCAAGTGTCCGCTAACTGTTTTTTTTTTCTTTTGCCCTTCGTTCGCAGGACGGCGCACACACTCTGATTAATGGACCAGCAGAATCACTCCAGAACGGCTCGCCCAAGGTGGTTGTGAACAGGGGCCGTTCCCCATCCCCAACTGCGCATGCGTGAGCCTACCGCCCAGTGCTGCTAGCTGAGCTGCGTTAGGAGCAGCAAGCCGCAACAGCAGCCGAAGCCGCAGCCAAGCCTTGCGTCGGCTAGTTCCGACCATCCGCCTCTCGCTCCTTCTCTTCCACCCCGCCAACCACGCGGTGCTTTCATCTCAGCCCAAAAAAATGAAGCATAGCCAACCTCACGTGCCCGCATTTCGTGTGGTCGGCATTACCCGGGCCAGTGATGTAGTATACACAAATTGCTGAATTCAGTCGAAAAGGCTTCGATCAGTGGAAGCCTCACGGGACACCGTCAGACACAAAAGTAGCCGTTGCGCTTCTACAAACACCCGAAACCATTAGGCTGCTTACAATTTGCTTCCTGTCAGTACTTGGTTCTCAGAACGCCCTGATATATAGACGCCTGACTTGTGCGGTTGCGCGAATAATTTCCCGGGAAAGGACTGAAAAACAAGCACCGAGAGGTGTGTCTTGCCTTGGATTTTATAGGAAACTGAAACCGCCCTCTGGATTACTTCAAATTGTTCCTGAATACTTTTCGGTCAATTTACGAGACAAACTTGCAGAGAACAGGTACGGCGTAATATTGTTCCCACTCCCTCTCGTTTATTTCGTTTCTATTGACAAGCATCCTAACGCTCAAGAAAACCACGAAGTTTGACTAAAGCTGAGTTTGGGGGAGCAGTTCAAACAAAAAAAAACGATGTTATTACCTGTTTTCAACGTCGTTTATGGATTGAACGCCTGGTTATACAAGTGATCGGAAAATCAGAAGTATCCGCACTAAATATAACGTTAGACTCTAAAGTATCATGAAGCTAGGGTAATGACCCAACTTTCACCCAGCGCTACTGCTCGTGCGAGGCCCATGCTTGGCGCTTAAACGCGAATCACGTCGCCATGATGCATAGTCCGCGCGGTGCAACTTTTCGAAAAATAATGCCAGAACACGACGACGACGACGACGCGGTGATTCCTATGGCATATACATAATGCGAAACCCGTAAGACGCTTTGACGGAATCGATAATCGGGCGCGCGGGCGTGTGAGCCTCATGATTCGCGCGCGCGACTAAGCCTAATTAAGGCTTTTCAGGCCATGCGCTATTATAATATGGCTAGTGCCCTTGTTTTGCCGAGAAGGTGTCTCGCAAGGGATTGCCCCTTTTCGTGTCTGTGTGGTGGCATTCTTTCTCGCTCTCTAGATGCTTTTATCATCGGCACATTAGCTGTATTCTCGCAGCCAGCCACTAAGCTCCGCTTTCGGGTGCATCAAAGAGCTCACGCTCCTCAATGCAAACTATAGAGAGCCCGGCGACACTGTCAGACTTAATGGAATTAAGCGCCTCGGGTCCTGGCGTTCTGTGTGGTTCTCGGAGGATTGCACGGGAATGTTTAATGGAATCAGCCTTTAATGGTAATTTCTTGCAAACAGTGCGTGCGAGACTCGTTTCTCTTTGAGCCCAAGAAAGAAGGCGGAGTTACGTGAGGCAAATAACCGTGACGACACACATCGAGGCAAACGTAATCAATTTGTACGGTTCCGTTACATCACCTAAAAATGTGCGAGCTTTGCAGTGAGAATTTGATACTTCTTTCAAATGACTTTCGCATCTATACAAAAGCTAAAGAACCCGAGAGAAACTTCGCAGGCCAATATAAAGGCGTCGTGTGGGACAATAGTTAGGTATATTTATAAAACATTGAAAATTCATAGGTTAAGCTTACTTCTCCGAAAATGTGCTAATGATTACTCACAACCTTCTGTAGATTTTTCACTTTTCTTAAAATCAGGTCCAGAACAGGCACAACTTAAAAGAGTAATTCTATCCAATCTAAATAAACTTGCATTATAAGCATCACCTATGGTAATGACAGCATTGTATATGTAACGAAAGTTACTGCCTTGGTTCGAAAGGCCTCACTTCAATCAAAATTGCGAAGTTTAGGAACTTCAAACCAGCTAAATATTCACATGAGCATTGTTTTTGTATTCCCGTGCATGCGTATTATATTGACGCATACTGTGGTTACTTTGCCGTCTCTATATTTGGACCGTGTGATGCACAGATATATGCTGACGCCACATGACATAACACTCGCATCACCAAGTAAATGCTTGAATAACCTCTTTAATTCCTTAAGTGCTACGATTTCAGCCTCGCACAGGTCAAACAAAAATTCACATATATCGCAGTGTTAATAAACTCATAGCTGTTGTTAATTTGAAGAATGAAACTTGAAAAAACGATCAAGAAAAACCATGAAAAGATAGTTGATCTTGCACTCGTCACAGAAAATGAGAAACCATGCTTCTTATCATATCGATTATTAAAGTATAATCTAAAGGCATCCTTCAGAGAACTGGGAACGTGTCTGCTGATATTGCATCAGCTCTGCAAGCAGGTTATGTGTTGTATTAATTCGTGTCACGCGCACATAATTAGCAAGAATCATCGGCATGCAATTAAGTCAGTAGCCCCATTGACTTGCTAATTACAGATGCAATGTTTCTTATATATTCCTCACAAAACATTATAAAAAGGGACACATTACTCTCTCAAAGTAATAGGTCAGCGATTGTTGCTTTAGTTTCAATGATATTTCAGTACAAATGCTAATAAAACCTACCAAAACAAACAAATACGTTATGAGAGCATTATTAACTATGTGTCAAAATTTTCCACTCATTATGTTCAGAATGGATTTCTCAACACAAGACTATCCTAAAGACGCTGAAATACGCTTGGTTTAGGGTGAAAAACCAGTGTAATACCGTATTTTTTATCCAACAGACACAATTGCATTATCTGGTTATCAGGAGTAGGAAAGCCAAGAGTACGCATATATTTAAAAGCTCTGGCATCATTGCGAGCATTCGGTAGTTAAGCGCTACGGGAGATTACTACATAACCTAATGATGTCTCAGTACGACGCCGTAATAAAATCAAAGGCTTGATGTCTAACACTACAGCGTGCCATAACTGAGAACTATACCGACACTGGTTTCAGTACCACAAATTTCTAATCTTCCCTACCAATTTTCTGTTCAATCGTCCATCATTTGAAAGAACGTTATGACTCCCTGCGCTAGCGTTCTTAGAATTGATTACAATAGAGTTTTAAAACACCTGAAACCTCAAAAAACTAGGTTACCTTTTCTTTTGCTTTTGGCGTAATCTGTGTTCTTGAACTGATTGTTCTCAGCAATGTTGGTACATACCCCCCGCCCCTAGCGATACATACTGTGTCCCTGCTACCATTTCAATTTGTGACTTCAAGCTTGTTACTCGTTAGTCTGCGCGAGCTTTGTTAACTTTGCTTGCCAAAATACTGTACTTGTGTGCTTGTATTGTCCAACGTGAGTGTTCCTGTTTCGAGACATGAACATATGTCTCTGGCATATGTCTCCTGTTTAAGCTTACAGTCATTCGAATAATCCCAACTGACATCAAGGCATGCGAATCAAAACTCGATGTTTTACGCCTTGATAAATTGTTTTTCCAGTGACAAACATGACACATAGCTTCCACACTGTCAAGTTCCGTACTGTTAATATGAAACGTTCGTGTGTGTTTTTTTACTTCTTCTTTTTGCAATTCTTGTACAGAAAGTCAGTTGGCTCGAAAGAGAAACGATGATCAGAGCTTTTTCTTCATTATTGTAAAAATTGAGCCAAACAGCTTTTCATTTTTCTTTCTGTTTCTTTTGCACACCTGTACGCATCCGGGATACTTCTGTGATTTTGACTTCAGGGAATTGCTTTGTCTGGTCCTATTATTTTGAAGTATAGACATCAATCATAACCTTTAGCCTTGAAGGATGCTTCGAGACCTTGGAATAGGTTTTACGCGGTGTCAAAAATATGGTGAACAATATTGTAGTTCTCTTAACGTGCACTTTTCTTTAATATTTCTTTGGCGCTGCTGATTCTTATAAAGACTAAAAATAAGATGATGCTTACCCCTTAGGCCAACATGGACTAAAACAACATTGGGGATTGTTATGAATTCACGAGGTGTACGACCAAGGAGCTACAGTTTGGCTCGAACGCACTGGTTTGCGCTCAGTCGAATGCTGCCCGTATACCAATGTCGTAGCACGACTTCGCACAGTATTTCTTCAAATGCGTTTCGAATGGCGCTTTTTATCGACCGAGAGACACGTTCTGGTTCATCCGGTCCATTGAGCTTAACGATAGTGTTCCACGCGTCCAGCGTACCAATCGACTTCTTACGTGCCCCATTTCTCGCCGGTCGCGCTGGGAAACGAGCCGCAGCTGGAAGCCTTCACAGCGAAGCCGGCCGTGTGCTTGGTTCTGATCGCAAATTTCCGCTTGGCTGTAGAAATGTAGCTTTATTATGTAGCGCTATTTCCTGATTTCTTCTCACTTTTTCGACGATTTTCTTTTTGAAAGAAACGAAAAAAATGTAAAACATGCAAGATTGCTCTACTGAGCTTTCATAGTGTACAGTTCACTGCATGTTACGGGCGACCTTGCGTGACATGAAACAGAAAAAATGCCACATAAAAAACTAAAAAAAAATAAGAAAGTTGCCAATGGTCAGTTTTGGAGACGTCTCGTTCTATGTGCATTCGTGGATCTGGAACGACGAAATGAAAAGCCTCACAGAACTGAGTCACCAGATTGTACCTATATTGATTTGTTGTTTCATCAAGTAACGGATATAAAGAAATACGACATACAAAATAAGGCGATGGCCCACGTAGTATTGGCGGCATAGTTCTGGACTGTACTAATGGCCAAAGAGATGGATACTTTTGCATTCCACTTGAACACTTGAGCCCTTCGTCATCTCTAGTCACTGAATTATTCAGTTGTTCACACCGCTCAAATGAACCAGCAAGCTAATGCGAGTAATAAGCGGCTATTAAAGACATCTAAACTTTCAAGGTGTCAGGTTTTCATTATTAGGTTTGATGCTAAGGCTGACTACTATTTCTTGCTAGAAGGAAGTACTCAAGGTTTAACAAGGTAGCACAGGCATGGTTTTACTTGAACCGATTGTTTCGAAAGGAACGATATGAATACAGCAAAGTTGCTTTCTGAGACGTAGGATAAAATCTGTCCTCACTGATGCTGTTGTAATAAGTAATATAGAGACTCCATCACTCTGCGTCGTAATTGAATACCGCAAGCATTGCATTGGAATCAAGCTTTTAGCATGAGACAACCGCAACTTCAAAACCTGGTAAAGAAACATTAGGGAAGCTTCAGCACAACTCAGTGTTACACCAATTACTGCATCAACCGGTGACTTTTATTTCCACAATTGAAAACATTGAAGTAATGTGGCAGAGGCCCGTACAATTTCTCCTGATTGGAAGGGAAATAAAGCGCCTCTGCTTAGGCACGCTAGTATTCGGGCTGCTCCTCCTAAGAAATGCATCCTTCCTTTTACGGGGAAGCCGTACCATGAAATCTACAATCTGACTAAAGTAGCTCAGATGCTTATGTGTTGCCGATTTCTTGTCAGACCGTTTTGATAACGTGAAGACTTTCGCGGAGATTTTCTCAATGTCTTACACAAGTGTGCTCGTAATAATCCAAGGGATACATTAGCCACCGTAACTCAATGAGAAATTGAACGACCGAAGCTCTCCTTCACGGTCGTTTTGTTGCGCTGTTCCAACGAATGCCATCAATGAATGCGTGAGCCGGTGCCAGAGCCAGAGCTCAAATATGGATGTAATAAAGGGGACAATACTATACCGTGTCGTAATAGCGTGTTGGTAGAAACCCTCGTTCTGTTAAGCAAACTGGGCCACGATATACCTATTGAATGCAAGTGATTCACGGTCCTTAATATAGCAGGGGTACATGCAATTATGTCGTGAACATTTCGGGCATAATTTTCTAAAACAACATGTGTAGATGGATATGCGGTTAGGGTCCACTTAACTGGTCCATGCGAAGCCTTAGTAAGTTTCAAACGCCAGATATTTCGAGTATATTACTAACAAGTTTCTACTACATAGCATAACATAAGAAGTTTTGTTTATGTATGCTCATATGAATAAATAAAGAGACACCGCGCGTTAGTTCTCTCTAGCACTTCCACTTTTTGCACAGTAGGAATTAGAAACCACCTCCTCAAGCGGAGGAACTATATATATATATACACATATATGAACATGAGCGTATAGGACTTTTTCATTTCAACGTTTTATGTAAATACCTGGGGGTAAATTATTGTAAATAACTATGAGTAAATCCCCTTTTGCATTCTTACGATCGCCTTTCTCATGCCCTGAAAGTAGAATAGCGATGCTCATTTGCTCCAAAAGGCTTCCTACGGGCGAATAAATTTGTCATCATTTCATATATTATTACTGCTTTTCCTCGAGGCGTAGTACTGTTTTCCGCGAGGTGCTTAAATTAACTCACGCTTTACTAGCGGATGTGACATGGTTATAGTTCTTCGCGAAGCTCCTTTTGCGGCCCTTTAGAATGGTACCACGAGACTCACTGCTCTGGGTTTGCCAAATACAAAACCGTAAAAAAAAGCATTGAACTCAACTCACGTGTCACGCTGTCACGGGGCCGAACAGTCGAGGTGTAAGTAAGTGCTTAGTCGTCTACGAAAATTTTCCCGCTTTATCGGATATGTTAGTTTCGTTCATTATCACAAGCAGCTCTCTAACGGTCCATGTATAAGAGGAAATATTCGAGAGAACTTGGTGCAGGAAGCGTAGTAAGCGTGAAACCTACAGCCAAGTGTCAGGGCTTGAACTGTTTCTCTGGGATAAGGAGGGGCCATGCACAGACAAACTACTCTCGTACTGTACTCTGAAAGTATACGGGAAATGATCGCGTAGGCAGTGCCACTCTTGGAGCGTCAAGTGTTAGACACAATGTGTGGGCTACAAAACATCGTCAAAATATCGGGCTGCAAAATATCGGTGCATACCAGATATCGTCGCAAAATTAGGCAACTGTTCTTGACAGAAGGCTGAGTACAGCTACTCCCTTCGCAGACACTCTTTTATATGTAGACAACGTAATTACGTCGAGCCCATGGCTGCACTAATGCCTCCTACCGTACAGGAAGCACTGTTTGTACGATATAAAAATAGCCTTTGAGAATATGGACAGCGGCATCCCTTGTACTATGGCTGCTCATTTTCCAAAGCACTACATTATTCTGCACATCAAGCGATAGAACCAAACGGCAACTTTGGTCCTCAATACATGAAGCCAGGGCAGCGCAGTTTTGCTGCTGCGTGTTAGGTCGTGGTCTCTGCAATCAGATACAACAGCGCCTCCGTGATCAGCTCCGGCAGCGTGACGTAGTTGACCGTGGAGGCCATGGTTAAGACCTAACTTTACAATGTCCATGCAGAGAGATGTGAGAAACCATCTTTCAAGAATATAGCCTGCCGACAAGTCCTGTCACAACATAGCAGTTTTCATAACCAGCAAGGTGGCTTTCTTGCACGTTCTTTCATCCTACCATTATAACATTTCGCGACGATCATTAACCAAAGCACAGCGTTTTCCTCCTCCCTTTGTTACGCGCACCACTCGTTAGTGTTATAATGAGAATGAAATCTATGAATTGGGAGGGACATTCTCTCGGTCCCGTTCTGGGGACGGCTGACTGGTTTACGCAGGACCTCTTTGAATTTCACAGAACCATTTGTATGCGAATACGTTTGTTCTTGAGCAGCCAGTATAATGCCTGAAGGGGAGAATGTATCATGTACTGTGTATTGTACAAGGCATGCAAAAAACTCGCAGTTCTTTCAGCTTGAAACAGTATGTTTTTTTCCTAGTAGAAAAGTGGTCTTTTTTATTTAGAATAATTTAACATTGTGTTCACAAATTATTAAATGAAGATGGTGCATTTATAAATATGTTCTTCCATTTATTCAGTTGCTGAATTCAAAAGAAGCAAATATTAAAGAAGTTGGTTACAAGAAGTTTTACACTTAAATTTCAGAGTGACTTGTCACCTATCAGCTGTCTTTTTTTTATGGCTCTCAACTACTTCTAGCCAATACTATAATTTTTTCCTCATCTCTTTGTTTGTACACATTTTATTGCTTTAGGAGCTTTGGAAAATTTAAACAGCGTGCGAGAGCTCACTGTATTTCCGAGTCAAAAGAGACACGAGCCTTTCTGCATGCCTAACACCGTAATAAAAATCCCTGTCTTCATCATCGTTCTCACTACTCTTTACACTGCCTGTGTGGTTACAAGACTAAGTTTTGTTGTGTGTGTAGAAGTTGTGCCTCTCTGCAGTGTGTTGTGTCCGCTGCGAAAAACCATGCACCTCCATAGATGAAAAAAAAATTATGGCCCGTTCTTTGTTCCAGAGCCTAGATTATGTTAGCTATCGAGAGTTTTTCTCCCATTTTTGATACTGCTCCTTTTTGCACCATCGCGAGGATACAGTGATACATTCTATTACCACCAAATACTATGTACATCTCACGCCTTCAAGACATTAAACGAACAGATTGTCATTTTTTTTTTCTTACCTGATACCCAACACTGTGCCCTGTTTTCATTCCGGCAGATCAAGCACGTTGATCGTGCTTAAGCTTGGCTGAAGGATCAGTACGGTTACACTAGCCTGACGTTCATTGGCGAGTGTATTAACGTCAGAATGCGTACTTTGATTCGAGAAATTTACTTTCCGCTTCGTGACAGGCTAAACAATATCAATCCTGCAGTAATAATCCTGCTGACATACTTGGCCAGGCGAATGCTGCAGGAAATTATGAGCCTCTTAAGAGTGGCTTATGACAGGGGAATTAAAATCAAAATTGTTTATCCCTGTAATCTAACATGATGACGAGCCTCGTAACGACAAGCATCACAGAGAGCATTGTCGGCCATCCCAATGTGAAAGAAATAATAATTGCTAATTGTCAACCCTAACCGTGACATCACTTCAGCGCAGTCCAGATGATATATAGAGATTCATCAAGGAACCCGAGTGGTGCTGACGATCGGTCTGGTTGGTCAGCCTGCTTGGTGGGCACCATACAAAAGGCATGATCTCCAGTGCAAGCCTTCGAAGACTGCTGGCCACGTGAAACCTTGAAATTGGTATGCATCCTCCTCTGTTCCTTCAAGAGCTGCCCGAACGGCATCATTGGCGTGTTTATTTTCGATGGCGCCGCAACGAATTGTAAGCCACTCACACGTCACGTAGTGCCCTTTCTAATGTACCCTTCATACATGAAGAATACATGGACCCTTTTGAAGATGCCTTTTAGTATGTGCTCTTGGTAAACTTGCGGTAGACAGCTTAATAACAATCAGCCTGTCTTTTATATTCATTATGCTGACGCCTGCCTATGAATGGAGCACATAGAGATTAAAAAAAAAAAAGGAAACCTTCGTTGGATCATACGTAAAAAAATTCTTTGGCGGTAAAGCTTGCCCAAGAAGAAACTTTTTTTAATGTTTTTTTTATTGTAGATGCTGCTCAGAGAGTTACTGTCCCCAGTTTTTTTTAAACAAAGTGCGTAGAAATTTTGTTAAATAAGACAATCACTAAATTTAGCTTGAATAAATACAATGCGCGTGTAGCAGATAGCAAAAATTGGCGATTGTTCGGCTATCCGTAGCTTCCATGCATTCCGCTGAAAACATTAGCTGGTGCTGGTAGGGTACAAATTGCTACATGCATATTTGAAGTCAGGAAACTCATTGAGGCGCTTCTGTTAGATTGCACTGCATTAAAAACTGAGAGTCAAGGTCAGGAATAAGATTTAGCCTTAGGTCATCTGCGTAGTATTAGAGATTAGGTCAAGAATTACAATGTCTTCAATCATTGTCTATCTAAGTATTCCACTTTTTTCCGAGCAAAATGTTCAAGAACGCAATATTCACAGCAGTGCCCATGCAGCCGCCCTGCATAGGAATGGTGGAGACTCCCTTGCTTCGTCCTTCTTGGCACTGAATGCAATGAGCACTGAATGCACTGCAGAGACGCGTAGTCGACGCTGTTCGGCTCGTCGCGCGCTTACTGAAGGTGGCGTCATTCAGTATATTCATATCAAACAGCTGAATTGTCTTCCGTTGAATCTATCTTTAGCAAATGCATGAAAACGAAGCAAGCGTTGTCGAAACCAGCATGAAGCAGAATTTTGAAGAGATTTGCACATCTTACTTTTGAACAGTCAAAAAGTATGTAACATAATAATTCTTGAGGTTTAACGTCACAAAACTGCCTTATGATTACGAGAGATTTCGTAGTGGAGCGCTCCGGAAATTTCGACCATCAAGGGTTCTTTCGCGTGTCCCTAAATCTAAGCTAAAATTGCTGCTTTGGCGACTTGGTTCATAATTATTTAAACAGGTTTATCAGCGCAAAAAAGACGAAACCCTTAAAGAAGAAATAAATACACCAGGCTTCAAGCATTTTCGCCTCCATCGAAAATGCTGACGCTGTGGCAGGGATGCAATCCCACAACCTGCGGGTCAGCAGCCAAGTGCCTTAGCCACAGGACTACCATGGCGGGTTAGAAAAAGCACGTATGTAATAAACCAGGGCATCTTAAATTTGAGTACTTTCCTGCCACTCAGCACATGTCACGAAATGAGTCAGCCAATGCTTAAAAAGTGTAATCAGGGTATAAAACTCACTTCACAGATCATTGATGTTCGTACGTTTGGTCCACCGACCACTTTAGAAAGAACGACAGAAATCTGAGTTATCTTGTAGTGATAGACCATGAAAGATGGCAAGGCTTGCACGTGCGTGCACAGAAGAAAACCGGTCGTGTCCATAGTAGTGAACGCGCATGCATGAGCTAGCACTCGATTGACTCGCATTAGAAAAACTGAAACGTTCATACAGTTATCGCTCGCTTAGAACCACACGTGTGACTAATTGATGGATGGTGCTGTCATTCCAGAACATGCGCAGATGCGTTTGGTGTCTTACCCTCATATCCACCAAGGCTGCTACTTTCACTTGATGGTGATTGATAGGCGGCGTTTATGTGAAGCCACACGTGTCTGCACTTGTGATCGTTTCTGGGTGCCGCAACTTTTGTCCTGTGTTATAGCAGGGGAGCAGTGGTTAGCGTCAAGCTGAAGTCGTCTTTTAAGTGAGGCCAGAAACAAAAGGGCTGTATTAAACGTTCTCTAACACACACACACACACACACACACACACACACACACACACACACACATATATATATATATATATATATATATATATATATATATATATATATATATATATATATATATATATATATATATATATACATCCTACGAAGAAGGCTGGTCCACCAGCCGAAACTGTTAGGATTAAATAAATATTTTATTGTTTTGTTTCCTATACTGCACTATTCTCGAAGTTTTTACTGCACTTACTGTTTTTACGGTAGCCGGAAGAAACTCTGATCATCTATTTCATCTATATATATATATATATATATATATATATATATATATATATATATATATATATATATATATATATATATATATATATATATATATATATATATATATATATATATATATATATATATATATATATATATATATATATATATATATAAGGGAAACAAGTGTATACTTAAGGGCTCGTTTTTCGTGTTTTACACAATATTAATGAAATCTAACAGACAATATAGCCAATGAAGGTATAGGGGAAGTTATTAGGCCAATTGTAATGTAAATGAGCAGAAAAAAAAAGTGGGTGAAAAGATAACTTGCCGTGGGCAGGATCCGAACCTACGACCTTCGAATAACGCGTTCGATGCTCTACCACTGAGCTACCATGACAGCCATCCCCGCCAGCCACTTTATTGGGTATCTATGTCAATTTAAACGTGGGAGTGTCACTCAGCGCCACTAGTAGCCATGGCGGCGAGTGTGCTACACTTTTTATGAGCCTGTTTGGCGTCACGTAGCACGTGAACTTATTACTAATTGGCAGCTGACCAATAGTCCACCGTATACAACCTAGAGGCACCAAGTCTGCCAGTACGAGACTCTCGTTAATGAATAAGGGAAACAAGTGTATACTTAAGGGCTCGTTTTTCGTGTTTTACACAATATTAATGAAATCTAACAGACAATATAGCCAATGAAGGTATAGGGGAAGTTATTAGGCCAATTGTAACGTAAATGAGAAGAAAGAAAAGTGGGTGAAAAGATAACTTGCCGTGGGCAGGATCTGAACCTGCGACCTTCGAATAACGCGTTCGATGCTCTACCACTGAGCTACCACGACAGCCATCCCCGCCAGCCACTTTATTGGGTATCTATGTCAATTTAAACGTGGGAGTGTCACTCAGCGCCACTAGTAGCCATGGCGGTGAGTGTGCTACACTTTTTATGAGCCTCTTTGGCGTCACGTAGCACGTGAACATATTACTAATTGGCAGCTGACCAATAGTCCACCGTATACAACCTAGAGGCACCAAGTCTGCCAGTACGAGACTCTCGTTAATGAATAAGGGAAACAAGTGTATACTTAAGGGCTTGTTTCTCGTGCTTTACACAATATTAATGAACTCTAACAGACAATATAGCCAAGGAAGGTATAACTTGCCGTGGGCAAGATCCGAACCTGCGACCTTCGAATAACGCGTTCGATGCTCTACCACTGAGCTACCACGACAGCCATCCCCCCAGCCACTTTATTGGATGTATATATATATATATATATATATATATATATATATATATATATATATATATATATATATATATATATATAATATATATATATATATATATATATATATAATATATATATATATATATATATATATATATATATATATATATATATATATATATATATATATATATATATATATATATATATATATATATATATATATATATATATATATATATAGTTCGGCGGGATGTTCCTCAGCCAATTTCCGTGCCGCCGGCACGGAAATTGGCTGAGGAACATCCCGCCGAACTTTCTTCATGGAAGTCTCACACGGAGATCACCCGTGGAAGCAAGCCTATAAACCTGAAGTACAAAGCCTTTTCTAAACCCTGCCACGGTGTTCTAGTGGCTAAAGTACTCGGCTGCTCCCCCGCAGGTCGCGGGTTCAAATCCCGGCTGTACCGGTTGCATTTTCTATGGAGGCGAGAATGCTGTAGGCCTGTTGTCTCAAATTTTGGATGCACGTTAAAGAACCCCAGCTGATGGAAATTTCCGGGGTCCCCTACTACGGCGCCTCTGACAATCATATGGTGGTTTTGGGCGTGTGATGAGGACCTATTTAGAACCATCTGCAAACTAGCAGTTTCTCTCGCCCTCCTCACGATGTTCGAGGGGTTGAATAAAATGGCGAAAATTCCCTCTGCACATGAGGATGATACATCTAACAGACATTGTATTCATTAATCGTGAAACGAACATCTAAAAATTGAAGTTTGTTAACAGTGGGTAGCTCATGATTAAACGTAAGCCGTTGCCAAGTGCCTTAAAAGGACTTCAGCCAATCGGTCTGAAGAAACTCACCATGGTTGTTTTGTCGGAACAATTTAAAATATTCAACAAAACAAAACACCTTCAAACCCCTGTCATTTAGCTAAGTGGTTTTTAGGAGATGATTCATGTTGGAAAGAAAAATGCTGCACAGCACAAGCACGACACATTTTCTTATACAGATGATGTTTTTTCTGCAAAAACAGTTTATCGTGAAATCAGACGAACGTTGCGTCAAAGTTAAATTCCAACAGTGATAAAAAAATTTCGACTGATACTGCAGCATTGTTCATAAAAGGTGTCTCCTCATTTTTGTCAATGCATTATAGAACAGTCTTTAATAGCTCTGAATGAGGTTCCGAATAAAAAGCTCTTCTACGTCTATCGAGATGAAAACACCCTGCGGAATGGTGGTCTTCAAAAAACTTTATAACTATATGTGAGTTCTTAATCATGAAGGAATCGTCGAAAGCAACACTGTTTAAGTGAGTCAACTGATATCGACTGACTAACAGTCAATATTTGTTAGTAAGCTGCCGTGTTTCTTCTTGCTTTTCTTTCTTCTCCTTTTTTTTTCTTTTCGGCTTTCTTGCATCTTTTTTTCTGTTTTTTCTGTGTATTCATATCCTTCTTTTGCCTTTCATTTTCTGTCTTGGTCTCTGTTTTTCCTATCTTTTTTGGGTTCATGTTCCGTTTAATATCCTTCTCTCTCTTTCTGTGTTTTTCTATGTTGCTTAATACCACTTTCTGTCTCCCTGCCTATCTCTCTTTCTTTTTGTTTTTATTTATTTCTCCTTTTTCTTCTTTTCTTTTTTTCTTTCTTTCCTTCTTTTGCTATTTTCCTACTTTTTTGACTCCTGTTCCTTTTGTTTCTTTAGCTCCACGTTCCTCACGGTCTGCCTTCATTTTTATGTCTTTATTCTTATAATTCCCCCTTACCTTTCTCTTCCTCTTTCTGTCTCCTTCATTTTTTTCTGTTTCTATCACATTATTTTAATAATTTATTTTCATCCTTTTATTTCTTTCACTCTTTCTCACGTTCCTTTTAGGAGAATGTTTAAGAAGCTTCTTTGCTCGCGCCTTGTCTGGTGGCGGCGGTGGCGTGTGCACTTCTGGGGTGCTTTTAAAAATGCCCACTAGATGGTGCGCCACCACTCAAGACGTCGGCTCTCTGGTAATTCGAACAATGCTCGCTAGATGGCGCGCCGCCGCTCAAGACGGAAATGCTTTCCGGAGAATTCAAGAATGCTCACTAGATGGCGTGCCGCTGCTAAAGGCGGTCTTCTTTTTTCTTTCTTTTTTTTCTTTTTTTTCGTAGTGCACGGCTCGAGTTTAGTAATTATCGAGTATAGGGACAATTAGTGTCAGAAAGACATGGTTAAAAAGACTGTAAAGGGTTCAGGATGTGGAGTGGGTTTGAAAATGGACTCAAGCGTAGAAGCGGATGGAGAAGAGGCTGACGCGAAGTGTAGGCAATGTGAGGTCGAGGAAAAAATGAGGAAAACGATGGTTGCTCAAAGTGAACTGCTGGTGAGAATCGATGAGCTCGAGACTGCGTTGGCGACAAAGCTAGAGAAAACGAGGGCAATAGGAGAAAGACTGAAGTCCACCGAGGAAGCACTAGCGAAGCTGAAAAAAGAAGCGCCCTACGGAGAGAACAGTAGAGAACCGGCAACCAGAATGGTGGAGAAGAAAGAACAAGCAAGTTTGGAAAAAACAGGTTTAGCCGGTTCAACTGTTGCAAGGCCCAGCTTCAGCGAGGTAGTGGTGGGGCTGGGAGACACAAAGCAACCGGCGTCACAGGTGCAAGTAGCCCCCAGGTGCAGGACGCTCCAGCTGAAAAGTCACAGCATGTGATAATCGCCGGGGACTCGAATTTAAATCGATGCACAGAAGCCATCAAAGAGAGGGTAAGAGGTGACAAGAGGGTTGCAGTAGGGGCGTTCCCAGGACGCAAGCTTGAAGCAGTCATGAGGCAAGCGAGCGCAAAACTCAAAACTACAGCAGATAGACGAAACCTCGTGATAATTTCAGGAGGTTTAAACGATGTCTTAAATGAAGATACAGCAGGACTAGCAGCCGCACTGGCGAAAAGCGTCTATGACATGCGCGCCACTTCCCCTAAGGTACAGATAGTGATATGCACGATACCGGAGGTACCGGTGCGTGATAGCAACCTGCAAAGAGCGGTTGTCAACGCAAACCAAGAGATATGGCGGATGAGTCGAGAGAAAGGCTTTGAGGTGGTGGAAATAAACAGAGAGGTGCATAGGTGGGGTGGTTTTCAACGAGACAGAATTCACTTCGATGGGCGACTAGGTCATGAGGTGGGTTGGCGACTTGCAGGACGCGCAGTAGCTTTTTTGGGGGGCAAGCAAGCCCTTCGGGGTGCAGCATAGCTATTAACGAGGAAAACAACCAGGGAGACTCTTCGACAGGTGTTATGGACAGATAAATTTCAAAGTGGCGCCAATGTCTAAGATAGGTAGAGTCCGGGGCATAAATAGACGTAGCCACGAGCGCCGAGCCCTTTCAGACATAGGGTATATTAACATGCAGGGTGGTGGGAACAGGCTGAAGTGGGAAGAGATAGAAGAACAGCTAAGGGAAGAGAGGCCGATGGTATACGGTTTTGTAAAAACACATCTCAGGGACATGGAACAACCTCCGAACAATCCAGACTATGCGTGGGAATATTGTAATAGAACAGAAGGCAGCAGAAAGGGGGCTGGTATTGGGGCATTCATTTATAACTGGCAAAGGGCCAAGCAGGAGTGCAAGGAACATTTATGGCTAAAAGGGAAAGTGGCAGGTCAAATGACACTCATTGGTTTCGTGTACTTGTGGACGGGAGCAAAGGCCGGAGAGGAAAACCAGGCAATGGTAGAGTGTATATCAAAGGACATTCAGGAGTTAGGAAGAGAGTGCGAGATAATTATACTAGGAGACATGAATGCGCACATAGAAGATATAGATGGGTATACCGACCCGACAGGAAAATGATCATGGATATGTGTGAAAGGCTTGATTTGATCATTTGCAACAGTACCGAGAAGTGTGAAGGGCAAATAACATGGGAGGTAGGAAGGCTGCCGTCGACGATAGATTATGCACTGATGTCACATAGGATGTATGATAAGCTCAGGGGAATGCACATAGATGAAGGTGGCTCCAGAAGTCTGGGTAGTGATCACAAACGTATCAAGCTAAGTTTTGGAAGAGCAGTGAAAGTGGGAAGAAGACAAGATGAGCAACTACAGGAAAATTTTTATTCAGAAAGGCAAATTGAAATAGCCACTAAAAAATTGAGAAAGTAAACATGGAGGATAATAAGACACTGTGGACATACATGAATCTAGTTAGACTTTTTGAGCTAGAGCTTGCTAAGACGCGTAACAAGTCACCCCGGAAAAGAAGACGCAAATCCAAAAGTTGGTGGGATGAGGAAGTTAAGAGAGCCATAGCAAAACGTCAGGAAGCCTCTAGGGAACACAGACATGCTAAGCAGCGGGGTGAGCCGACAGGTGATGTTGAAAGAAAATGGGAAACCTTTCTAAGCTGTAGAAGGGCTACATTCCTTCTGATCAATGAAAAGATTAGAAGAAAGGGAGCTCAGTGGCTGGCATAAGTACATAAAAAAGATAGAAAGGCAGCTGCGAAATTTTGGAACCATCTAAACCCCCTAAGAAATGAGACGAGCCTAGAGCAGAGTTTTATAACTACAGCCCAAGGTGCCAGGCTAGAAGGGGACGAGGCTATTAAATATATAAGAGCAAGGGTGACAGAAAAATTTAAACAAAGAAGTACTTTATGCACCACAATAGACAAGGACGAATCAAGTGGTGCAATGGCTCCATTTTCACAACGAGAGTGGGAAAGGGCTGAGAAAAGGGCTGAGAAAAGGGTTCCTAGTAGTACATCAACAGGCCCAGATGGCATTCGAATTAGGCTGATAAAGACATTAGGTCCGAAGTCTAAGAAGGCTTTGAGAGAGGCAGTGAGCAAAATAATAATCGATGGTGAAGTTCCCGATGGATGGAAACTTAGCAGGTTGAGCATGATCTATAAAGGTAAGGGGGACAAAGCTGACATAAGCAACTGCCGCCCTATAACAGTGACATCAGTGGTCTACAGGCTGGCGATGCAGATTATAAAGGAAAGACTGCAGACATGGACAGAAGATGAGGGGGTGCTGGGGGAACTGCAGAATGTGTTTCGGAAACACAGGAGATTGGAAGACAATCTGTTCTCACTGACGCAGTGCATCGAAATAGCAGAAAAGGAACACAGGCCCCTGTGGCTAGCATTCTTGGATATCAAGGGAGCGTACGATAGCGTGGTTCAAGAGGAATTGTGGGAAATACTGGACACACTAGGCGTGGAACATGTAGTCACTAATCTTTTAAAGGGTATCTATAAAGGTAACAAGGTAGTTATAAAGTGGGAAAAACAGGTATCCAAGCCTGTAGAGGTAAAACGGGGGCTTAGGCAGGGGTGCCCCCTGTCACCCTTATTATTCATGATGTACCTACAAGAATTAGAAGCAAAATTAGAGGGAAGTGGGCTGGGCTTCAACCTCTCTTTAGTCAAACAAGGAAAACTTATTGATCAGGCACTACCAGCATTAATGTACGCAGATGATATAGTGCAAATGGCCAACAACAAGGAAGATTTGCAGAGATTGATGGACATCTGCGGTAATGAGGGAGATAGGTTAGATTTTAGATTCAGTAAGGAAAAATCAGCAGTCATGATTTTCAATGACAACGAAGGTAGTGAGCTTAGGATACAGGACGTCACGCTAGAGATAACAGATAAATACAAATATATGGGCGTATGGATAAGCAATGGGACCGAGTACCGGAGGTAACACAAAATATACGTGACGACTAAAGGTAACAGGAATGCAGCAGTGATGAAAAATAGGGTACTGTGGAATTACAATAGGTATGAGGTAGTGAGAGGATTATGGAAAGGGGTCATGGTTCCTGGGCTGACGTTCGGCAATGTGGTCTTGTGCATGAGATCAGAAGTTCAAGCAAGATTAGAAATTAAGCAACGTGGAATAGGTAGGCTTGCTTTAGGAGCTCACGGGAATACACCAAATCAGGGAGTGCAAGGTGATATGGGATGGACATCATTCGAGGGCAGGGAAGCTAGCAGCAAGATAAAATTTGAGAAGCGATTGAGAGAAATGAAGGAGGAGCGTTGGGCTAGGAAGGTATTCAGCTACTTGTACATGAAGAATGTCAATACCAAATGGAGGAAGCGAACCAGGAAGTTGACTGGTAAATACTTAGAAAACAGCAGGTGGCCAAACCAAAAAGAACTATCGGTTAAGAAGAAAGTGAAGGAAACGGAGACTGACATGTGGAAAATGGGCATGATTAAGAAGTCCGCACTAGAGATCTATCGAACTTTTAAGCAGAAAATTGCCAATGAAAGGATCTATGATAATACTCGGGGTAGTTCTCTACTGTTTGAGGCAAGGACGGGAGTACTGCGAACCAAGACATATCGGGCCAAATACGAAGGGGTAGACACAGTACGCAGTGCGTGTGGAGAGGAAGAAGAAACTGCCGAACACTTGATAATGTTCTGTAGAGCGCTTCACCCTATAGTTCAGGATGATGGCGCAGAGTTTTTCAAAGCACTGGGGTTTAGGGTTTTACGTTATTTCGTGACGTTTTCACCTTTTTATTTCTTCCGGCTCGCCCACTTGGCTGTCTTCCGCACACAACTGCCTGAAGGACGGAGTCGATCCCTAAAGTTCCCTAGGCATGGCTAGCCTACTAGGGCTACCGAGTGGAGCGGAACAGGTCGTATTTATCCGGAGGCGGAGCTGACAGGCAGTCCAGGCTCATGCAAATTCATTACTCCCGCCGCCGCCGTCTGAGTCGATGTTGACACAGGGACGCGATCGACTCTCCCATGAGCTCACATGTCCATCTCGAGTCGCCTCGTTCCCTCGGACTCCCTACTTTTCCCCATTTTTTTTCGTTTTTATATATGTTAGCTTTGCTCGCGAGGCGCTCGCTCGTCCACTCCTCATGACGTCCGATGATGAATAACGAGATCAAGCAGACCCGAGTCGGAGTGGAAGAGGAGGCGGGCGTCTTAATGACGCACGTGAAGGTCCTTACGCTGGAAAGTTTGGGGAATCGATGTGTGGGAAAGGGGAGAGAAAATTTTGACGGCTCAGGGAAGCACCAGCTTTACCTCTGCTTAAAAGAAGGAAAGTGAAAGGGGGTGAAGTCAATTACCTTGTGCCTCTATGCACCAGACGGAGCTGCTATCCACACTAACTGTCCCGCCGCCTACCCTCCCAACCTTCCTCCCATCTTGCGAAGCACCGGACCTGGAGACTCCGATAGTGGCACCGTCGTTGTCTCCCTCGCTCGATTTGTTCCCCACCCTCTCCGTGTCAGAATAAGTTCGCCAGCGTAGTGAAAGCTTGTTGTACAAGTGACTTTGTGAGCTTCGAGTAAGCGTGTCCGTCCGTGTATCACTAGAGCGGATCGGTGAAAACGAGAGTGGTCGCGAATACGAAGGAAAGCAGGAGGTTGAGGGGGAAGCCGGGCTCCATTCTCTTCCGGATAATGGGATCGCCGCAGGACATCTGCTTTACGATGGACCGAAATTTGAACGTGCACGGCGGATGGCTAAAGCGAGAAACTCATTAATGGTGAAACCAGGCGGAAGAAGAAGAGCCACCAGCGTTGCGGGTGTACAGCTGGAGTAACAAGAATAGGGCGCGGGTAATGGCTCGCGATTTGTCAAGATCCATATTGATTTTGAACGGTCGCTTAAACGCGTTTCGCTGTTATTGATGTCCCCTAAGTGTGTATCGCTTGGTTGTTTTTTGTTGTTCTTTTTTCGTTGGCTGGCTAGTTTCGCGAATTTGATCACTTAGGCGAAGTGAGGAGATCTTTTCTTAATCAGTCTGGCCTTCGCCTGCGTTCTGTTCAGCGAGGCCGGGTCTAAGAAAAGATTACTTACACATGCCGCGGGCACCCTCTCTTACTCTGGAACATTGGAGAACCCAATGTATAGAGGAATCGCGGGCGCTGGAGGCACACTGATTCATTCAAACATGGCGCACACTATCGAAACAGTGAGATATGTATTAATAAATTGAAGGGAAAAAGTTCCTCGTGCCTAAATTGAGTTCCGTCAGCGGTAAACACTGGAGCAGCATTGGATGCTAGGCGACGTAGAATTTGATAGTATTTTTACCAATTCCATCCAATCTCGCCATGCGTATAATGCGGCAAGGGCTAATTGTGCGGCCGAGACTTACGGAGGAACGGGTATGGTGTGGTTGGCGCATAATTGACGAAGCCATGAAGGCCTATACATCTCTGTAATAGTGATTTGGGCACGCTGAAGTTTTTTAATGGTCCTCCAGCGTTTCGAATCACATTACAATGCACGCGACATACCGTAAAATAATGAATACCACAATTATGATATTCTTTCACAATTTGCGGCCCCTTTCTCCTTCTTAGTGATCTGGTGCAAGATAATAGATAGGCGAACGAAAAACATGCAAAAGAAAAATAAATATAAACGCGTACAAAGAACGAGCTAAGGTCCGTTCATAATACGCTATCGCTTCTCTTATCCAAGACCTCGTGGTTCGTAAGCACGCGTGAAGCAAGAGCGCTTCCACTGTTTCGAAATTCCTGGAGTGTGTTCTACTATATACGCCAGTGAATAGTGGTCACCCACTAGCAAAAATGAATTACTCTCTAGAGGGGTGCCAGTGACGCTTCCTGTACAATTGCCGCGGCGGTATCGTAAGTGAGCGAGCCTGGCATGTAAAATTTCATACGTTTTACACGCAACACTAATTAGCAACGCTCTTATGACGCAGTGAAGGCCCGCGTACGGTTTTGAATAATGCACCGCTTTTCTCGGCCTGCAGACTTACGAAAGGCTATTAACAAAGACCCTCGTGCCCCCCTCCCTTGAGCGGACTCGAAGTTAGAGGGTGAGCGAGCGCTAAGTCTTCTCGGGGCCTTCATTTATTTCGCAGCGAACAAAAGGAGAAACGAAAAGAGGAATGAAATGGGAGGGGAGGCAGTACACGTAGGGTTATATATACCTGTCCCGAGAAGCGTTCTCCCTGAAAATTGAGTCTCGTTTTTTTGAGCCGCGAAACGCGTGTAAACGCACGTAGAGTGCAAGAAAATGAGTGGTGGTGGCGCAGCGGTGTGAAGGCAGACGCCGCGCAAAGTTTTTCAGTGTCTACGTTGGCGAAAACAAAATAAAATCAATTCTTACGGGCGCAAATTTTCTCTGTGTATGTATATCATCTTGTTCGTAATATTCACTTTCCTGCAGCTCGACGAGTGGTGGCGCTAACGTCGATATTGTGGAGGAGCAGCGCACGCGCCTTTGTGAATCTTGCGAGTTGGAAAGAGACAGACGATGACGGGAAAATGGCGTGGCATCCAACAGCGCACACGTGAATGCGAAAAAGAAGAGCTGCAGAATAAGTGGCGTACTTAGAAGGAAGTGTGAAAGCCTGGCGATATCCGATAGTCTCGATGATAAAGCGTCTGACGTTCGCTGGAAGATAAAAGCGAAAGAAAGCATCGATCTAGAACAGTATGTGCCTCGAAAAACTTTGAGAGCTTCAAACACGCCAAGTAGGTAGATCAATAGACACACAGAGAGAACGAAACGAAGGCGTTTATTCAGAAAGAAAAAAAAATAGAGAACAGATAACGCCGTAATCGCGTTTTTCCAGCTTAAAGATGCCACCTATTTTAAATAAATTCATTCGCCCCGCCGTGGTGGTCTAGTGGCCAAAGTTACTGACCCGCAGGTTGCGGGATCGAATCTCTGCTGCAGTGGCTGTATTTCAGATGGAGGTCAAAATGCTGTAGGCCCATGTGCTCAGATTTGGGTGCACGTTAAGGGACCCCAGGTGGTCGAAATTTTCGGAGCCCCCCACTACGGCATCTCTCATAATCATATGGTTGTTTTGGGACGTTAAACCCACATATCAATCAATGAATTATCTCACTCATTCGAGAACGTTATCAAAGTTGGGTTTTGTAGGTCCCAGCTTATTAGCTTGCTACAAAGCACGCAATTTGTGAGGCGAAATCCGCAACAGCTATGCTGCCAAGATAAGCTATTTTTCATTTTATTTTAATTTTTTTGCACGACGATTGCTGTCAGACAGTGTTGCAGCACTGGTTCGTACCGTACCAAGATCTTCGATATTGTTTCAAACTTTGTGGTGCAGCTGGTGCCATAGCAAACATTCTTACGAGTGGATGCCATGCATATGCTGGGTATCTAATATCCGGCGATACTCAGATTCTTTCAGTCGCGCACGACAGTTTCCAAGCTGTATGGTGTGCCGTTCTGCTTGTACGACACATGTTTTAATTATTGGCCAGGTAAAGAGCACGGGCAAGTTACCATACCTTGCGTTTAACAACGTGACTAGAGCATAGCGACTACTCGGGATGTTTTGTCTTGAGGGCCCAAGAATCCATAAATAGTTTCAATACGCTCACTTATGAAAAAGTACTACTGAAGACGAGCGAACCATATCCTAAAACATTCCTGAACAACTTTTCATATACAGAAAGGGAAAGCGCCGTGTTCTTTTGGTGCTCCTCGCCTTTCGACGCAAATAGTTGCATTGGCAGTTTGTTTCCGTGCCGCCATCAGGAAAGCACTTCTCAATTGGTCCGTATATGTGAGGTCTATTATTTGTGAATTTTCAAACAGTCACACGCCCGTTCTATCTCATCTTGCAAGATGATAGTGCGCAGTGAACTGATTTCACTTCATTTTGTGAGTCTGATTTCAGAAGCGAAGCCTTTAGCCGAAAAGTGCAAGATCCTGGAAGGCTCACTGCTAAGTTCTCGCTTTGTGTTTGATAAAGAAACAGGTGGAGAGGAGGAGATCATGCAAGTATAGAAGTGTAGCAAAAATGTAAACTATCTCCCCTCTTCTTATGACTCGGATCAGTTTACATGACCTGCTGAAAACTTCTTCCACATGGACTTCAGTTTTTTTTTCTTTTTTTGCTATGATTCAATGCGAGCGGCGGCAAGTCTCTATGGCTAATCTAGGAACAACAAAAATAATTATAATACGTGGTGGATTGCATGCCAAAAGTGAAATACGATTATCGGGCCAGTCACAGTGAAGGCGCAATAAGTCACAGTGAAGGCCTCTGAAATTTTGGACTACCTGGTGTTCTTCAGCGCACACACAACGCACAATACACTGGCCTCTCGTACTTCGCCTCCGCTGAAATGCGACTGCCACGGCCGGCGTTCACTCAGTGTCCTGCGAGTCAACAGCCCAGCACAGCAATTATTGTGCTCAACTTTATTTATCCTTGTAACATTGCATTGTACTAGCACCACAGTGGCCTTGGATTTTGTTAGATGGTGAGGCGATCGTGAATGGAAGGGCCACATATCTGCGCTTGTGCAGAGCGTCTGCTCGAGACTACGACAACATCAGTTTAGTTCGTGACATTTGTAGTAGTAGTAGTAGCAGTAGTAGTAGTATTTTTATTCACGACCAGCTTCACATGTGGCGGCAAAACAATCAAGTCACCCAAAATTATTAATTACATTTATCATTCTCATCAATCAGCGTTGATCAGAGGGAAGCCCAGCATTCATGTGTGGGGTTTAACGTCCCAAAACCACCATATGATTATGAGAGACGACGTAGTAGAAGGCTCCGGTAATTTCGACCACCTAGAGTTCTTTAACGTGCATCCAAATCGGAATGCACGAGCCTACAGCATTTTCGCCTACATTGAAAATGCAGCCACCACAGCCGGGTTTCTGCTAGATCTGCTAGGCACACGCGTGAACGTGGGGCGAAATATATAAACAATCTAGCTTTGAAGATAAGTTTAGAACAATGAAACATTGTATTACAATGAGTTAACGTTATGTAATGATTAATGGTAGCCACTACTTAACGCTCTTCGGAAATGTGGCATCACGAAAGTGCTTGTGAATGACGGTCACCAGGTGGCCGTAAAAAAAACTAAAGTAAAGGAGCAATCGCCAGATACCTTTTCCTGAAACTCCGAGAGTGTCCAGAACCGTGGCCAGGGTAAATGGCAATAAAATATGCTTGAAGCATTTACTAAATGTCCTGTAATTAAAATGATGCTTCCCAGGCAACCAACCGCCTGAGGAGAAGAGGAAATCAAGAATCATGGCAACATATTCAAATGCCAGAAATCTAAAGGTAATAAACTAATTCTTGATTAATGAGTGTCGAGATTGTTTGTCCTGCAAAAAAGGTGCCAGTGATTTTGAGAAAACTTTGTTATTTACTTGAGTTTACATTGCATGCTTAACTGAGTAAGGAAAAGTAAGTTGTTGAAAACGCCTGTATTTGTTTAACAATGTTTGTAGTACTCTACCATAAAGGGCATAGTAAACAGGTGACAGAACTGATGATGCCAATCTTATTACGCAACATCACTACAAGTCTCACTCGAACGTCAACTGGATGAAACTATGTAAAAAAGCAAGAAAAAGAAGTGGCATGTCCTTCCATTACCAGAAAAGTATAGAAAACAATGTTTTTAGATCTAACGTCTCAAAATCACAATATGACCATAAGAGATGCCTAGTGGAGGGTTCCAGTACTGGCGTCCATTTCGGGATCTTTAGCTTGCACCTATAACACGGGTCTCAAGCATTGTCATCTTCATTGAAGGTGCAGCCACTGGGATGCGATCCCGGGAATTGTGGGTCAGCAATCGAGTACCATAACTACTCTACTAGTGTGCCGAATAAATTAATACAATAGTAATGTTTTGTTTAGAAGTGTTTTCCAAGGTCTTATAATGCTTGCAATGAAATTCGCCTACATCCCTATGCAAGTAAAGAAGTTTCTCGTAGTGGCTTTCCTGTACGATTTCAGCCCTGGTGCGAAGTGAGGACGTGTGGCGATAATCAGCAGCCTCCTTCGGTAGTGCTGAATTACGGGATGCGCAATGCCACATGCGAGAATACATCGCCTGCTCAGTCATCCGCACATGCTTCTAAACATCCAGATAACTAGACACAGCTTGCCCTCTACGAAGAAAAGTCCCTCTAGATTATGGTTCCATGTTAAGGAACATCAAGTGTAAGGATTGGATTAATAATGACATGACTGAAGAATACATACGGCGTAATTATGGTGTTTTTATGGATATGTATTGTGCTGTGGTCCCTGCATAGTTCTATGAACACTCAAAAATACCAAGATGCAGCAGCCCCGAGATCAACAGCGCCACATCTTGGTGGCTACATTATGCCACCGGATTTCAATTCTGCAAGTAATGCACGTTTCAGGGCTATGGCCTAGCAAGCTTTATCACACTACTTTTTTTTTCTGTCTCTCTTCTGGCCCCGTTATCCATTTCCCCGGTGAGACGTAGCGAACAGGACTTGTCTCTGCTTAAACTTCCTGCCTTTTCTTACTTCTTTCTCTCTGACCCAATGACTAACATATAACAAGAATAAGGCGAAAATTCGGCAGATCCCACGCAATTTGGGAATCGATGTTATGCGAAAGATGCGGAAGGATGGGGGTTGTATTTTATTATTTTTTATTTTGTGAGACGTTATGAAGTGGCGCTAAATATATGTACAAATCTGCGCACACACATACGTTGAACAGCTGCGTATGTTTTATATTAGCAGTTGTTTACAGTTGCATAATGATACCAACAGAAACAGGGATATTACCTACACCAGAATCGGTAAGCTGATATTAAGTGCTGGTGTGCCCGCTGATGCGCGCGAGTATGGTAGCTCTCAACACTACTACACATATACATTTCATCGGATGGCGCCTAACTGCAATTTACGTTGACCCGACGTGACGGCTGTATCACAAAAGTGCATATATAATGCTTATAAAATCGGATAGCGGGGTACTGCAAAAACAATTGACTTTAAAGAAAGATTAGGGTCTAGGTCTATTTGAAAAATATATCTGAGGCCTAGCCAGGCTCTGGCGTAGCCAAGCAGAATGCTAGCGTTCGATTCCTGCTGGGACACTGATATTTATTGTTTCCATTCATCCGCCCAACGTTTCCTGAAACCGATTTTTCTTAACGTTCAAACGTTGGATTTACCAATATGCTTTCTCGCTGTTCCTGAGTAGATATAAAACGTCTATCACCTGTGGCGCATACTCGCATACAAGTGGCAAATGCTTTATTTTATGGGTACGTGCCACGGTTTTTTTTTTTTAATGCGAAGCATTTCTTAACGAACTTAGGTGACTTTGAGCGTATCAATCTATCTATCTAGCCGCTTACGTGTGGGTTCTCTCGTGGTCACCTTTTTAGCTTGGCGTGAACCTAAACTAACGTGGGAGGCTAAGATGGTTTTGACGAATATGGCGCGCTTGTCAAGACATAAATAATGTCACAATCTCGTCGTGTACGTCGTGAAACACTTCCCGCCAGGCAGTTGCACATACCCACGGGTGGGTATATCCCACTGGTGTGCGGGTATGTGCCACAGGTGATTGACACTTAGTATCTACCCAGGAACGAGGAGAACACGCATGGGCAATTTCAACGCGCGAGCGATAAGAAATACCCCGCATCGGTAGCGTCGACCCGCCGAATGCGAAGAATAAATGTCAGGGTCCCAGCTGGAATCGAACCCAAGCATTTTGAGTGAAAATGAAGCATTTTACCACAGAGCTAGGCCAGGTCTCGGAACTACTTTTCAAATACACGCTAATCTTCCTGAAACGTCAATGGTGGTTGCAGTGCTGCCTACCCAATTTTATAAACATTACATATTTACTTTTTTGATACAGCCGTCACGTCGGGTTAACGTCAGTTGTGGTTAGTTGTCATGCCCTGAAGTTGACTTAAGTAGCAGTGTCCAGGGCCAGAATCCTCGCGAGCATCAGCGCTTCATATAAGCTTGTGGTGTTGGTAATACGCATGCTCCAGTTGGCATCGTTGCGCAGGTGCAAACAACTGGTTATATAAACCTCTGCAACTCTTCAACAGATGTCTGGGCGTGCAACATTTGTACATATATTTAGCGTCATTTCATGACGTGTCCCTCAATAAAAAAATTTCAACATGGCCATCTTCCCTCCAGATGTTTCGCATAACGTCAATTTCCAGGTATGTACGTTATTTATTTGATTTTGTGGGGTTTAACATCCCAAAACCACTATTTGATTATGAGAGACGCTGTAGTGGAGAGCTCCGGAAATTTTGACCACCTGGGGTTCTTTAACGTGCACCCGAATCTGAGTACACGGGCCTACAAGATTTCCGCCTCCATCAGAAATGCAGCCGCCACAGCCGGGATTTGATCCCGCGACCTGCGGGTCAGCAGCCGAGTACCTTAGCCACTAGACCACCGTGGCGGGGCAGGTATGTACGTGGGATCTGCCGAATTTTTTCGGAAGAATTTGACGACGTACGCGACGAGATAGTGACATTCTGCATGTCATTACCAATAAGTAGTATTCGACAAACCATCTTACTCTCCCGTACTAATTTTAGTGTACTCTAAATTAAGGAGGTGATGAGAGCACTCTAGATAGATAGATAGATAGATAGATAGATAGATAGATAGATAGATAGATAGATAGATAGATAGATAGATAGATAGATAGATAGATAGATAGATAGTAGATAGATAGATAGATAGATAGATAGATAGATAGATAGATAGATAGATAGATAGATAGATAGATAGATAGATAGATAGATAGATAGATAGATAGATAGATAGATAGATAGATAGATAGATAGATAGATAGATAGATAGATAGATAGATAGATAGATAGATAGATAGATAGATAGATAGATAGATAGATAGATAGATAGATAGATAGATAGATAGATAGATAGATAGATAAAACTGCGCCCTGCACTTCTTTATTAAAGTAGCGCAAGACGCACCGTAATTGAGTAGCACGAGTTCATGCCAGTGGTCATTCTTTTGGCCGCTGGCATGAACGTCTTGTACTCGTCGTCGAAAGGAGAGCAACACGTAAAGCTTCTTCGACGAGTTCCTATTAGTGAGAAGATGCCGAAACCGTACTCGGCTATCGAATGTCCCGAAGATGATGTGGCGTCAAGGGTGCAGTAACCGTCCATAGCCCGAGTCCCGGTGGGGATTTATGGTCTTCACGGACGCTGTTGAAACTACCGATCACCTCTGGCCCCGCTGGTGTGTATGGACCGCCGCGGCGGGCAGCTATCCAGCACGGCTACGAGAGCAAATATTTGTTGAGCTGCGAGGATTGGCCCCGTTCTTTGCGGGCTCTTTGTCAGCATCGTGCCTGCTGAGTAAACTCTCGGGGTTCGAGACAGGGGCTCTTGCGCTGCTCCTAGTATCGAGTGCTCCGGAGCCGCATTGCTTGGCTGTCTGCATTACTCCTCGCTTTGTGTGCGGCTACTCTTTGGAAAGACGCCGGAGACTCCGGTTACGACGTTGTTTTCATAAGGAAAACCTGAAGTAAAAACGCTCCAACGAATATATCGCTCTCTTGTGATGTGTCTCTTAGTGGCCGACAACCAAGCGAAACGCACCTGATGAAAGAAGCAGATTACGAATTCACACTGAGGCAAAAAAAGAAAAAAGATGCAAAAGAAAAAGAGCGAGAAGAGGAGCAAGAGGTGTCACCCTGGTCGCGCAGGTTCACCTGTAAAAACAAAGCTTGCGACAGCCCAGCATTTTAAATTTCAAGCAGGGAAGAAGTAATCTATACTAGGCATATCCATCAACTTGAATGTTCGAAAGTTGCGGTTTTTTTTTTTTCAAGCGTTAAAAATTGTCGCACCGCACGTCGGGACTAAGATACCCACAGGTACGTGACAGTAGGATTGATTATTTCATCACAAATTACTGCAAGTTTAACAGCTGACCCGAACGCTGCGGGACCCATTCTCGGCCACGACAGCCGCATTTGATGGTGGCTAATCGCTAAGGCCTCGGGTGCGTACAATTGGATGCACGTTAAAGAATACGAGGTGGCCGAAATTTTCGGAACTCTCCACAACTGTGCCTCTTATAGTAGTATCCCGGCTTTGAAACCTGCTTACCCCCCCCCCCCCCCATTTCATTTTTATTACTTATAGTCTCTTGAAGGAGACTGGTAGCTTCACTCCGATGCTTTTCTTACCGGGTAAGGGGTGACCAGAAATATCGTTGTCAGTGATATAGAAACAATAATACACCATATATATATAGAGTCCAGCAAGACTACGTCAAGTTTGCTACCCTATACTATATTTTCAACAGCGGCTAGTCATGATGACGGCGTGTTTATAAGCGCGGTATCCTTGCAAATGTGAAGACCGCTTTAACAAAAATAATGACGTGTGAAATGGCGACGGAACGATGACAGTTCTTTCTCCGTAATGACAACGAAATACTCGATTTCTGGGTGTTTAATGCTACAGTGCTATAACTACATGGTCAGACTCTGGTTGATTGTTTAATTTAAGTAAAAAACTTACTGCAGTCGGTACCTTCGCAAAGCGAGAAAGTGGAGTGTGAACGGAAACTACCTCACAAGTGAAGATATGCAGGAGATGCTAAGCCGTGCGGCACTTATTAGCTTACTGTTATCTATATATAAAAAATTACCATAAGGTACACTTGTGAACTCGCTGTCCATAAGAAAAAACGCCAGCCGATGGTACATTTGTTACTTCACTGTTCTTGACAAAAAATACCAACATATTGTACACTTGCTTGCTTGCTACTCTCTATAAAAATGGCTAGCGATGGTACACTGTACACTTCATACCCCACTAATCTTTACAGGAAGTGCTAAGGGAAGTTACACTTGTTAGCTTATAGTTATCTACAAAAACATGAACCGATGGCACAGTTCTTAGCTCACTGTTCTTTGTAGAAAATTCAGACTACTGGTAAACATTTCAATCAGTCGTTGGCCCCGCTCTTGTTCAATTTTGTTTTCGCGTGTCTACTTTTCTCTTTGCTCTCCTTCTCATCTCAGTCCCCTTCTTTTACCTTCCCCCTATTGCAGGGTAGCCAACCAGATGCTACAATTCTGGAGACTTTCCAGCCTTTTCTCCATTTAGTATGTCTCTCTCAAACCATTGGTAACTCTACGCTTGCTACTTCAGTGTTCATTGTAGAAAGTCCTAATAGGTGGTGAACTTGTTAGTTTACTGTAATATATAAACGTGGTTCAAGGATACGCGAGTTGCTTCTGAAATCAAATTTAGTGGCAGACTGAAAAAGTTGGGCGGCACGTTGCAATATCGGTAACGCTTGAACATTCTGTGAGTTAAACCATGCATAGGGGACATTACACTTCATACAAATCGCAGTGAGGCGCAGTGCGAAAGACGCACTTTAAATTGCCTCGCAGTGGACGAAACATCCCCACGTCAGTATAAATGTAGATGTAGCTCCTTCGATCTATTGGCTGTCTCTGGAGACCCTGGCTCAGACCGTCTTTTCTCCCACACTGAAAAAATCAGGGCAACGAGAAATAGGCTTATATTGGGCCTTTGATTTTCCCCTTTAATTTGGAGCTTCAAATTCTAAACGAAGTCTCAGCAATTTTCCCACCACATATTGAGAAATTCGTCACTGATTCAATGTGAATTCCCACCGTCCTGAGTCTCCCTTATTATCATTATTCTTGGTACATTTCAATTTAAACATTTTATTTGGTTTTTGTCTGTTTCTATTGTAATCAAATATGTGAAAATTTTTTTGAATAGTTTGCGTCAGGTTTCGCTTTATAGCGGTTACTTTCGTTCCCTTTAATTGTGTGTTCACGTGGAATCTCCATTCATTGCAAAATAGGTCGACAACATTCGGCCCGTGGGCCAACATGAGCTCCTATCCCCCCCCCCCCCCCGCACGATGTTAAAACAGCACGCCCACATTCCTTCTCCACTTCCTACTTAAAGGCCGACATGGCAGTTTACACTTGAGAGGGGTTTTTCGCTTATAACTTATGTTCTAAATTGCAACCATTTGACAATTAGCACTGCTAGTATAAACAAGATTTCTATTCAAGTTTTGTACTTTGCTGCCAACAATACACCATTTTTTTTTTCTGCTAAGACCCACCTTCCCACGTTCCAGATCTGTCGTCCTGCCCCCCGCCGAGCCAGCTTCATGTAATTCGGTCATCCATCTTAAAAGGCTGCCAACCACATTGCGATGCCCTCCATCCCCCTTGCAGGTATAAACCGGTTACAGAGAGTGTGACCAGAGGCCGCCGCAAATGGGGGAAGGTGCCTAAAGGGGTTGGCCACCCTCTAATTACGTAAAGGGGAGAGGCGTAATTCTGCCTCATGTTTACTCAGTCAGACCGTTCATTCACTATTTCCGTACGACAATAATGGCAAACAAATATGCCTGATATTGCGTTCGAAGAACGGTTTACCTTCGATCTTTATCTCCGGAGAAGCGCTGAGATAAATGGCAGACCATTTGAGAAGTACGCCATCACTCTATCGTTATTTTCACTTTAACGTCCGTTGTGGAGATCGCTTTCTTTTGACTTTGCCTGGGGATGGGGGGGGGGGGGGGGGCAGGGGCATTTTGCTGAAGCTTGGCCGCCCCCCTCTAATTATAAACCCTGGACATGCCTATGTCAATGAGAACAACTAGAACTAAAATAAAGCAAGAACGCAGCCTCGAGACATTTTGTTTACAGAAAAATGTTTAATGATTAAGAGTACTTGGTACTCTGCAGCTGCCGCTATAAAAGACAAAGGCTTCTTAATATTTCATTAGATTAGCTGGGCTTATGCTTAACTATATGTACTATGCGCAGCTTCGGTGCCTTGGTTTTAAGCTTCAACCACTGGAACATTCTGATGCTTTGTGTGATTTTCTTCATGAAACAAACCAAATAGGATTCAAAATTTCTACTTCTGTGAGCATTGTTATTGTAGTAATGAATCAATAATTGGAAGTGAGGAACATTAGGTTATACTTTGAGGCCACTATTTTAATTCCCCTTTAGCTCTTTGGTCTGAGTGCACACATGACAAATTATTGCGCTCTTCGCGTGGCATGTTCAATTTTCCTTTATATTTGTGCATTTGCAATACGCCACATTTCCTTTCTATGAGCGATTTTTTGCCTATCCCCTACGGTGGGTATGAGCCATATGTGCAAATATATTATCATCATCACCATTTCTTTGGAAGGTGTTCGTCATCAAGATCTTCATTCTTGAAGCAAAGAAGAAACAAAAGAGCCGCAGCTGAGGCTCTCCGGCTGCTTAAGGCCCCTGTGGGGCCGCCACTTTTACGTGGACCTCTTGCCTCGGAGCACCAGTGGTGGCACAGTCCAGGCTTAGCGATGTCGACTGCTGTTTCTAAGCCGAGCCGCTCTAAAGAGGCCGCCTCGCGAAAGTCATCCGAGAATGTGCGCCCCCCGTCCCCGAAGTCCTCGAAGACTTCGAAGACCCCGAAGTCTCCAGGTAGCCATGAAGTTCTCATACCGGATGAATGGGACAAAAAGAAGGGACACAAGTTGCCGGCCGAACGCGGGCCGACGATGGAGGAATATGCGGACACTGCGCACAGCCCTGCCCACGAGGAGTCGTTGTCGGGTCCGGTGCCCGCTGAAGAGGCCAGTACTACGCACGAAGATGAAACGACGTCCGTACGCGGGCGTCGGTCGTCGTCCGTGTCGATGGAGCACCAAAGGGAGTTTGAAAGACCACGACGACGAGTCGACAAAAGACCGGATGAAATGAACAGCGAGGAGGAACCCTTCGTGAAACCAGGCACGATGAGACCCAAGGCACCACCACCACAAATCGCCAAAGCAACGGTAAGCTACCAATTTAGAAGGTCTGCTATGGCAGTGCCAATAGCCACGTTAAAGTCGTAGGGAGAAAAGCAGGAGGCCTTGGTTAATACTTGTAGATGATGGCTGTGCTGGGTTACCGAACTCGGTAGAACAGTGAAGATCTTTGACAATGGTGTACGGTGTTACCGCGTGGTGTGACTACGAAAACCACTTGAAAATGAAAAGTTCTCACTCTTGTCACATGTTTGACGTTGGTTCATTAGACGACATTTTGAGGAAGGACACAAGAGCTGATTAGACGCGAACCAGACAACCTCTTCGCACCCTGCAACTTAACGAATATGAAGCGAAGTAACATGAATATGCTTGTTTCCTACATCTACCTAGATCAATCAATAAAATGCTCCTGTTTTATTTCGAAGTGCGACAAAATAATTTTTATTCATCCCCTATACACTATGTTAAATGGAACTAGCACAAAGTTAGGCCACACCAGAAAGCATGGATGTGGAGCCGCATTGTCGTTAACTTTTGTGCTTTTGAAATAAAAATAATTTCTCGCAAGATCTGGTATTGCGCTTATATTAGGTTTCCATTGCCATTAATTTCGAACACAAGGCATTTGTGCAATTATGTTATCGGTCTACTCGTTTGTTCAGTTGTTTCCACCGTATACATGTGCCTCACAGATGATGCCCCTTCACGGGCGCATTAATAGTCTTCTCAGCATGGAAGTGAAGTTTTTTGTCTTTTTTTGCGTCGTTCATGAATGGTGACGTTTATGCTAGTACACTCTCACCAATAATTTCTCCCTTTCTTGAGTCTGACTGATCGACTACTACCTTTGTACTTATTTTCCGGTGTACAAGCGCTCCTCGGGCCTTTCGTCGCCCATGAGCAAAACGTTTCCAGCCATGAGCGAGCAAGAGTTCCTGAGCCGAGTAGGGTCCGGCGTCATGGTCAGGCAGGAGCCGGCCTTCAAAGAGCCCATCCGGGTGCTCGTGACGGCAGTGACAACCGAGCTGGCGTACCGCATGCTCATTCCGCTGGCTCGGGGAGACGTTTTCGGCGTAGACCAGCCCATAGTGCTGCACCTGTACGACGAGAGCGAGAACATATCGGACATGGAAGGCATCGCCATGGAAATGGAGGACTGCTCGTTCGAGCTCCTGAAGCAGATCGTCTTCACCGGAGAGGACGAAGTGGCCTTCCTCAACGTGGACGTGGCGTTCCTCAACGACTCGGTGCCCGTCGACGGTGACCGGGCATTGTTCGAGAAGTGCGTGCAGACGTACGCTGGTCACGGCAAGGCTCTGTCAGCGCATGCGAAGAAGACGGTCAAGGTTATCATCACTGGTCACCCCATTAACACTAATACCTACGTCTGCATCAGGTGAGGACTCCATTACATAACTGAGCGCAACTGTCACGCAAACCTTTAAAATCAAGGTTAGTATGCTGTGTTTCACTCGCCCTGTTTAAAAAATGGCGCTGTCACCTTCCCGATAGCTAGTCTGCTCTTATTACTGCCACGAAATATTCTGGTCTCACAATCAACTATGGGTTTAAAATATTTTCTCTCACCATGAAACAAGAACTACCATTGATGCATCATTCCAACGATGTGTCTTTCAAAAGACGCAGTGAAGTATAATTGATGAGATTATTGAGCATCAAATATAAGAAACTTGTGATCGCTCATGTATTAAACCTAAGTGTTATTTTTTGCTTGGCTACTAGAAGGAACGGACTCGTAGTAAACATATCTGATGAATGGTGAGATCACTTCAATCGCAGACACTGAATTATTACAAGATGACTTAGACACAGTAACACGTTGTTGTTCCACGTGGAATATGTGCTTAAATGTCTCAAAGTGCAACCACGTCAGGCTTGCAAAAAACATTTCAGAAATCCAGCACAAATATGGTATTGATGAAAAGGCAGGTAAAAAAGTACCTGAGTGTAAATATTTAAAAATTTATTACCAGAATCATTCCATTGGAACAGACACATAGACCAAATGATCTTAAAGGCTAGTAGAATGCTGTTTTTTATTCGCGGAAACTTTCATTGTACAACAAAAAAGGTAAAGGAAACTCTCTACTTCATGCATGCGAGGTATATACTTGAATATTATTGTGTTATCTGGAACCTGGCTCAAAAGTATCTTGCAGAAACAATAGAAAAAAATCAAAACCAGGCAGCCCGTTTCGTCAGCAAAAAATTACGACCCATTTCAGAACGCCTATACTAGCGCCAACATATCGTTCCACAAGATGCCAACACACATATGAAATACGAGAATACGCATTCAAAACCGCAACTTTCGCCAACTCCTGTTTTTAAAAACCAATTAGAGACTGGAATGAACTTCCTGAAGGTATCGTAAACTTCAGTGACAACAACGCCTTTTTTTTCATCGTTGTGACATTCTAACATGCCTATTCAATTTTAGTACCTGTTTCCCACGTGCCAGAGTGTACTAAAATAGTTTTTCATTGCGTGCTGTAATGATTATATGCTGTTTTATTTTCTAGAATGCTTCAAGTTTTATTATCGCTGAAATGTTAGTGACCATATCGGACTTTGTATGTATAGCTTCCTGCAGTAATGTGTGTATACCCCCCTGCAGTAATGTATGTATACCCCCTTGCACTACGGCGTTGCAGGAACTCTGTAAATAAATAAAATATTGCTAATAGTTGTTTGCTTCTTCTACAGGATGGAGTAATCAGAAGCGATCGCTTCTTGTTGTCTGACGTTCGTATTACAGTGTACAAATAATGCGGAGGGTTTCTATCACCAGATATTTTTCAGAAGTGCTGCTTTCACTGTATGTCATATTCTACACGCGCTACCACAATGACCTCTATCATTCATTAATCTATGCGCGATAGCCAAGCCTCTAGTGGGGTGCTGTACTGGAACTTATGACAGCAGCGAGTCCGTACAACCTTTCCTTTATTTCAGGTACGCGAAGAGCATCCCATACGAGAACTTCACTGGTCTGTCCAGGCTTAACCACAACCGAGCTGTCACACTCCTCTCTCAGAGACTGGGCGTCATCCCCAACAAGATCGTCAACATGATCGTCTGGGGTCATCGTGGAGACATGCTCTTGCCGGACTACAGTCGAAGCGTCGTCATCAAGAAGGCCAAGCGGTACAAGATCTCGGACCTCGTGAGCCGCGACTACCTGGACGAAGGGCTTCCCGAAGACGTGAAGATTCGCGACGACCTCGTTCAGAAACTCACCAAGCATCCTGGCATCCTGTCGCGAGCCAAGGCTGCTTGCGACCAGATGCGCGACTGGTGGATCGGCCTGCCCGCGGGTCAGTTCGTGACCATGTCCGTGCTCAGCGACGGTGTGTACGGTGTCCCGCCCGATCTCGTGTTCTCCTACCCGGTGTTCATCGACAATGCGCGGTCGTGGAAAGTGGTGCAGGGCATACCCGTCGACGAAAAGCTGCGACACTGCATCACCGAGTCGGCCAAGGACCTCGAGCGGGAGAGAGACGAGGCTATGGAAGTCTGCACCGAATTAGCGCTGTAAGCAAGGGCGAGCACTGCTTTTTGCAGTGAGGCAAAAGAAAGGTGAAGCCGAGCACATGGAAAATCCAGAAGACCGAGCGCCGCTTTTAAGAAGCTTGGTCGGTTATAGGTTTTGCGCAAGGAACCACCAGTACTCGATGTGCATTATAATGAGCTCCCCCGGCCATCAACTTCGCGTAGTTTACGTGCGCAAATGAAATGCCTTCGACTTGATAATGAAGCAGTTTACATCATAAATGACACAGCATTTTGTCGAAAACACTTGCATGTTCGTATATTAAGAGATAAATTGAAACGTTAGTGGTAAAGCTCTGCGTCGATAGTTTTCCGTCCGTAGAGAACCGGTACAATTTATATTGCACTCAACGCGCATTCCAGCAACTGATGTTGAATCACGTACGAAGAGAAAAGGGTTACCGCCTTATCTCTTTATCAGCTCAAGTGTGGGGAGGTAATGATGCTGAGTTGTTAACGATACCAGTATGTGGTCAACGGAAGTTTCCTCATTAGCGCACCATTCGTCGTCTGTGCAAGTCGTATCGCTCCGCGGAACAATAAAAAAAATTAAGGCAGAAGAAAGCTGTGGATCAGTGGAGACATAAAACAACCTCACCGCAATGACCCATTGTCTGCTTTGATTCAATACAAGATTTTTACTACTTCAATCTCACCAGTCATCACATTGTTCATAGGCTGACCTGATCACACCAATCGCGAAAAATATGGTCAATAAAGTTTGTTTAAGTGGTGTACTTCAAATAAACTAAACTTTCTCTAATGAAAGGCTGGGCAAAATACACGGGCGCACCAGTTTTGGTTGGCCATTATTTCTGGCAATCTGAACGAAGTTTGCTTAAATAGCACGTCTTTCATTTGAACTACTCGGTAAATTTTGCAAGAGCATAAATAGCCACTTATCCGGTGGTAGTTTTAGGCTTTTTTGAATATATTGAATCACAGTAAAAGCACGTTATTGGACCGTGATTTCTTTCAAAATTGAAATATTTGGGCGTATTTTCTGGTGCCGGCATGTATATGTATTGATTATTGATGTCAAACCTTGCTCAATTCGGTCATGTTTGGCGCATCACTGCTGATTAGGTCGATCCTTCGAGCGAGCAAGCAATGATCACTGCAAATGTGTCATGCAAACAATGAGAACAGCGTTAGCAAACAACCGAAACGACTGCGGACTGTCAGAAAGGCGTGTTCATCAACAATGACTGTGCATCAGTGAGCGAGGTTTAATGCAGGTGCTCAGCAGCTCCACTTAAGCTTCGGGCGTAGGCCACGTGCATGCCTTAACTGCATGGACTCTATCGTACCTTTAACGAACACCGTCTCGTCCGCAGTAGATGCCGCACTCAATTGTTTTGTCAGAGTTGCCAGTGCCACATATAGTAAGCTAATCGTGGTTTCATTGTTCACCGAGTCAGCTGTAGTTATTTTTTTTTTCAGTCGCTTGGCGCTTTGATTTTTTTCAGGGCGGGGGGGGGGTGCATTATATGCACACACATATATATAGTTACTTTAGTATTCGTCACGTTCACCAATAGCGCAATTTTCTTCCGCTGATAGCATGGTCGTCGATGATTTTGGGTAGTAGAGTGCTGAAGCCACTTGCACTTAGCCGAATGGAGCCATATATTCTGGATACAATGCGAAAAAGTAAATATGGATTTTCGTTCGCAGTTGCCCGTATTTGCAGTGTGTGAAATAATTATCACAAAACACAGCGGGAGCCGTCAAAGGTGAAGAGTTTCTGCTGCCGACCGCACGCTGGCATAAAGCACGTTTACCACATAGTAATGGATGAACTATGAGTAGCCGGTGTTTTTTCTGATGAAAAAAGTTGTCAAATACTACGTACACTGGAAATCGATTGTATGCGAAGCACGAGTGAGGAAGGTTGATATGTCATTTTAAAATCAGCACAACGTTACGAAGCACACGGATATAGTACAGAGTGAATACAAGAAGAAATGTCATGCGCACAAAGGTATCTAGAGAAGATGCAAGTATGTTGTCTATAGTTGCGTAACAACGGCGCCACTAACGTTTGCGATACCAGCACCAGCAGTGGTAGGTATGTAAATTATGCCGTACATGACTTCCAGTTACGATTATCGTGTTTGCGCCAAGCGTCTGCGTTCATCGTCCATTCACGTCACTAATAGCAAATTTGATATATTCTAAGCTAGCGAACCAGCCGTGAGCACGCTATGAACGTAGCATGTGATGACATGTTTTACATGACACGCATGTCTTGATTATTATGTTTGCACCAGTCATATACCTTCGCCATTCATTCACGTCACATAACACTAAATTTGGTATATGTGAAGCTAGCGAAATAGGGCCGTGACTACACTATGTGCGTAGCATGTAGTCATAATTTACATGACATGCATGTCATGATTATCATATTTCGACGTGTAAGTTCATTCGTCATCTGTTCGCGTCATGTAATACCGAATTTGGTGTATGTGAAGCTAGCGAAACGGCCTCGAGCGCACCATGAGCGTGGCACGTAGTCATGTTCTCACATGGCACGCATGTCATGCACATCATGTTTGCACCAGTCATATACCTTCGTCATCTATTCCAGTCACATAACGGCAAACTTGGTATATGCGAAGCTAGCGGAACGGCCGTGAGCGCTCTATGAGCGTATACATAGAGCATATAGTCATGTTTTACATGACACGCATGTCATGATTATTATGTTTGCACGTGTCGTTTACCTTTGTCGGCCGCCGTGGTGGTCTAATGGCTAAAGCACTCGCCTGCTGACTTGCAGGTTGTGGGATCGAATACCGACTCCGGCGCCTGTATTTTCGAACCTAGGCGAAAATGCTGTAGTCCCGTGTGCTCCTGAGATTTCGGAGCACGTTAATTACCCCAGGTGGTTGAAAATTGATTGATTGATATGTGGTGTTTAACGTCCCAAAACCGCCATAATATTATGAGGGACGCCATAGTGGAGGGCTCCGGAAATTTCGACCACCTCGTGTTCTTTAACGTGCACCCAAATCTGAGCACACAGGCCTACAACATTTCCGCCTCTATCGGAAATGCAGCCGCCGCAGCTGGGATTGCATCCCGCGACCTACGGGTCAGCAGCCGAGTACCTTAGCCACTAGACCACCGCGGCAGGGCAGTAGAAATTTAGGTAGCCCTTCAATATGGCGTCTCTCATATTCATATGGTGGTTTTGGGACGTGAAACCCCAAATATTTTTATTATTATTGTTATTATTTGCCTTCATCGTCCATTCACGTCACGTAATATCAAATGTGATATATGTGATGCTAGCAAAATGCCCGCAAGCCTATCATGAGCGTAGTATGTTGTAATGTACTTAAATGACACGCGTGCCATGATTATCATGTTTGCACCAGTCATACACTTTCGTCATCCATTCACATCACATAACAACAAATTTGGTATATGTGAGGCTAGTGAAACGGCCGCGAGCACACAATGAGCGTAGCATGCAGTGGTGTTTCACATGACGTGCATGTCATGAATATTATATTTGCACGTGTCTTTTACCATCGTCGTTCGTTCGTGTCACGTATATGTGAAGCTAGCGATTGCGTATATGTATATGTATATGTATATGTGAATTTGGTATATGTGAAGCTAGCGAAACAGCTGCAAGCGCATCATGGGCGTGGCATGTAGTCATGTTCTTACATGACACGCATGTCATGATTATTGTGTTTGCACCAGTCATATATGTTTGTCATCCGTTCACGTCCCGTAATACGAAATTTCGTATATGTGAACCTAGCGAAACGACAGCAAGTGCACCATGAGCATATGCCACGCGGTCATGACTTACATGACATGCATATCATGATTTCCACGTTGGGCCTCTCACTTGGGTTCGCCATGCGGTCATGTCATACCATACCAGTTTTGCAATATGTCATGTGAACGAAGCCATCACAAGAGCAGCAAGACCATGACATGCAAATCATGACATTCATAACATGCATATCATGATTTTCATGTTATGGCTAAGCACATATGCTCGTCATAGAGCCATATTATGCCACACCAGTGTCAGTATAGATCCCATCATCGCAATGGTCAGGACAACTAAAAGTCATAGGCGGCCAGATAGAAAGAGACAGATACGGTGAAAGTCGCCGAAGTTCGCTAAGGAACGGTTCGCATTTATAAGCTATTCTTACGTGCATGTCTTGAGGGTGATCGTGGCGGTACAAAATAGGGGATGGTTTGTGAGCTGGTTTAGGCTTAATTAAAACACGGAGTTCGTGAGCTGAAGCCACATTTTGAACGAATTCGCGAATGAGGAAATTTGTTGCTTTCATGCTCGTTTAATACAAACTAAGTTCCGGATTTCTGTATTCCTAAAGCAATGACATTTTATTCACATAGTAGACACTTTATAATTGTTTTTTGATACTCTCGAAATTTCGGCTTTCACCTAAATTGAGGATATTGAAATGGAGAATCAAGGTTAAATTAGGAAATTTTGAAAATTTTTAACGTTCAAAAAGCTTTTCAAGAACAATCTGAAGAAGAGCAACGTGATTCATACTACTCTAAATGCCTTCAAGAACCGGTCATGTTATATAAATATCAAAATTGTAATTCGAATATTTTAGCATAAATGTTTTTTTTTCAATATTTCAAACCTCGTGATACTGCCAGTCAGAAAACAAAAATACAAAATATTTCAGTGCCCACTACGCCTCTCGAATGCGCGTCACTAAAGGTCTCAAGTGCGGGGATGTTATGCAGACTTGTAGTGCCAGCCAGTGAAATGACAGGTAAAAATTCATTCCCAGAACAGCAGCTCTGTTAACAACCCTACGCAGATGCGCACATCTCAACACGAACGAATGAGTACAGCAGGTGTAGTTCAAACATGCGTGCTCGGTCAATTTTTCCTTAAGTTACCTCATGGAAAAAGAAAGAACCAGAGTTTAAATCTAAAACGTGCACTGTTTGAAACAGGGTACTTTTCGTTCCTATGACATGACTGGATAAAATATGAGAGCAGGCAGTGACGACAGACCAATGCGTGCGAGAGTGCGTGATTCACTTCCAGCAATCTCCAAAGAAGCCCCCTTGATCACACATCAAAGCTTGGTAGACGGGAGCGAGAACAAATCAGGCAAATGAACACCTGAGATCAAAAATAAACATTGAGCTCCTTTTGACTTTCTTTTTTTTTTCTCGAGAATTTCTACATGACGTTTCTACACAAGGGGTGCAGAATATGTAAACGTATATATATATACCTATGTTGGTGCCATTATTTGTTGAATTCCTTTAATTACCATGATCACTACTCTCATTATTGACAATAGCCATACATTGCCAGCGTGATGATGATATCACACACTGTGCGTTCATACTTTTCGCTTTGTTATTCGACACCTTATGCTAGCAATCTGCGTGATCTATCGATGAACTGGACCAGTCTCGTGTTATTTAAGGTTATTGAAGTTTGGCATTAATTAACCCCCTAGCTACGCCACTGTCGAAGCCATCAAAACTCTCTCTGCCGAAACG
Source organism: Rhipicephalus microplus (assembly GCF_013339725.1). Taxonomy (NCBI): domain Eukaryota; kingdom Metazoa; phylum Arthropoda; class Arachnida; order Ixodida; family Ixodidae; genus Rhipicephalus; species Rhipicephalus microplus. The sequence continues at coordinate 83,834,015 of NC_051170.1, forward strand.
TTCTAAAGGGCACAGCCTCATGAGTATCGCCATCACCAGGTGGACTCCGGGGTCGGCAGGCAAGAAACAAGCCGCGATCAGCTCCACTAGCAGTGCAGTTTAAAGGAAGCTGTGCGAGGCTTAAGAAGTCATGGCGCACAACGCCCACGAGTCCCATCAGCCACAGCAGCCACATACCAAGTCTGCCGTCGTAGTCGCAGAGGACAAGGCGGAGCGCAAGAAAGATCACCTTCGAGTACTGGTTACCAACGCCACCAGGCCGATGGCGCACACCATCGCGACAGCCGTGGCCCAGGGCTACGTGTTTGGCTATGACCAGCCCATTATTCTGCACCTCCTCGACGGCCAGGGCACCATGGGCATGCTCGAGGGACTCGTTCTCGAGCTGCTCGACTGCACATACCCGCTTTTGAGGCAGGTAAGCACTTAATGCGGTTTTTATTGCCGTACTAATCGTTTTTTTTTGTGTCATCTCGCACTAAGGAACACAGTACAACTCCAACTAAAACCATGTCTACGAAATTTGCAATACTTTATACTTTTGTAGGAAAACTGCTTCCCTTTTCCCGAAATCTGCAGGGTTCCTTAGCTGTCTCACTACTTTAGATGCCTGCAAAATTGATGGTAACAACTGCTCTCCGTAGTCTTTCAGCAGTAGAGGACTTCGAAGTAAAATGAAGCGGTGTTCCTATTAACTTGATTAACATGATGAACTAGTCGCAGCATATATTTATATTGCAAAGTGAGAAGGCTTTGTGTAAATACGACCACCAAATATGTTAACTAGTGTTTTCGTGTCCTCAAGGGAGAAGAGACGCAGGTGCGGCGTGAATCGGAGTAGACGCATGCTTCGCAAGCTCCGTGTTTTGAGAAATTCTGTGTGTGCCAATTTCGAATTACGACGCCATACTGAATATCCCTCGATTCCGCGAGTGACCAAGCGTATGTGGACACCAAAACATCCAGGTTTATCAGCGAAACTTTTATCAGCGAAAAACCTTGGCGAGTGTGTGAGACGCTGCAGGCCTCGGGTCTAGCAGCAGGTACGAACGCGCAACTGCCACTCAAGCCATGTCGATGCAACATCTGCAGCCCGTCATTCGTGGCTACGACCCGGAAAGCATGCAACGTCAAGAAATCCAGCTGGCCGCTACACCATCGACTTATTGTTTCCTTCATTACGGGGGGGGGGGGGGTACTTCAGGTACTTCGAGAAATGCGTCGCAACCGCCCGGGCGCTCGCACACCTCCGACAGACGCGGAGACGCCACCAACCACAAGTTGTGCTAAAGGAGCTATTTCCACCCTTTTTGGGGGTAAACTCAGCAAGAACCTAAGTGCACCACGCTACTCGCCTCGCATGGCTCCCACTGAGTACGTGACCATCATCAAAGCCAGGCAGACGTGCAACCTAAAGCAATATAGATGCTCAGGCAGCATTGACAATGCCATACGAGCAGCCACCTCTCGACGTAGCGTCGCTGCAGAGGTGTTCCTCACACACCAATACACCCATTGTGAAAACAGAATCTCGTCGTCGTCATCGTCGGCACCAAAGATGAGTGCGCATTCTCCTCAGCTTGGAGCATCTGCGGTTGACCGACAAAACCATCAACTTGCAAGCTTACCTCAAGGCAACTGACAACATAGGCAAGGGCGTAATTCGGCTGGTGAACATATTCATCACAGATTACATTCTGGCGAACACCCCTTCGCCTAACAACCCAATCATTGGAGCCCAGAGGCTTGGCTCCACCAATGTAGTGACGCTCACATTTGAACACAGCAACATCCCAAGGCTCGTCTTCTTTCTCAACGAAGCCACCTTAGTGCAGCAGTACAGAAAAGCCAACGCAGTTTGTGCTATGTGGGGAAAGTCTGGACACCGAACGGACGCGTGCCCAGCGCCCGTGACGGAAACCGAAGGGTGTTCGCTTGGCGGCAAAACTGGACTGGAGGCGCGGCAACCACACGAGTGCCATCCAAGCAGTGTTCTCTGTGGCGGGTCACACGCTACCGGCTCTCGCGACTGCCCGCGTAGATATCGCCAACCAGCCTCCGCCAAGCCTTTGGTTCAGCAGGCTGGCCAAGCCAGCGACCACAGCCGAACACCGTCTGGTGACCACAAAAAACTGCAAAGAAGCAACAACGTGGCTGGCAATGACACCAGTGCCAGATCATCCCGGCCTCGATAAAAGAAGCGGGTGGCGTCCTGATCCAAATAACGTTCTCGGCCAGGGGACCCCAGTCAGCCCAGAAGCAAACCGAGCACGATAAGACTTGTATAGTGCCGTCCCCTGCCCTAAAGTCAACAGGTCCTCAGGTGAGCTGGGCATCAAAGGTCGCCACCCAGGGTACACAAAATAGCTCTCAAACTACAGAATCCGCGTTAGTCGAACAGCTTATAAACACTAAACAGAAAAAGAACCGAACGCTAGCCCAACTGCAGCAGCTAGTTGTGCAACAGACGCAGGAAATAGACTGTCTTCGACAGGCGAAAAATCAGTGTCCCCAGACATCCTCTGCAACTTGCACAGACTGCGAGAGGCCCATGGCACCTTCTAGGATGACAGAAACATACATTGGTTCTACCCAGTTCAGCAGCTTGACCTCGCAGGCCTCAATAGCCGACATGGTAGACAAGGCCCTGGAAGAGAAATTCAGTACGTTTACAGCAACTTTAATTCAGACTACAGAGCGATCAATTTTCAGCCACGTCAGCGCACTCGAGGCCAGAAATGCGCAGAAATTTTGTGAACTTACAATGCCTTACATCACTCAGATGGAATCAATGATTGCCAAATACAATCGACAAGTTACACAACTCAATGAAGGAAAGAATCTCAAGGGGGTCAAGCATCTATCTGGGTGATGTGACATGCCAGCTACAGCCCTACACATAAATCTAGATAGCTACGACAGCTGCACCTTGCCCCGTGATGGCTAGCATAGGTGCGCAGTTTACAGTAATACAGTGGAATGATCGCAGTTTGCACTGTGAAGCAGCATCGATGCATCACTATATTATAACCTTACCATCAGTACCAAAAGTAATTGCTTTACAAGATGTCGGTCAACACGCAGTCAAACTTTCTACGTATACGGCTTACACTAGTGCCGACGGCATATCAGCAGCTACGTTGGTCAACAACCATTATGCTGCTCTACAGCACGAACTTGCCCTCAGGGACGCTAGCTTGCAATATGTATTCATCCGATTTCTTCCGCACAAGTACCATAATCCAATATACGTTATAATTATATACAGTCACCCAGCAGACCGACACCATACGTTTGCTGAGGTCATTCGCAAGGCGAAAGCCTAGCAGTACGCGCTCCCCTGCTACTGCGGGGTGACTTAAACGCCAAAGATTCAGAATGGGGTTATGTCGTAGAAGATGCGAAAGGACGCAAGTTACACAACCTAATGACCATTCAAGGACTCACGCTACTCACAGATTCGGACTATCCCACGCGGATCGGCCACAGGGTATCACGAGACACATTCCCAGACCTTATGATGGCTCTCAATGCTCCGCAACCAAATTGCTGAACTCCCAGGAAGTGCTCGGAAGCGACCTTTATCTTATTTATACCACTATACTATCTGGTCATCATAAGGCTTACGATGAATCAGTTCAACAGGCAGATTGACACGCTTTCCACAAAACGGAAAACATTCCATTTCACCAGCCGCCCGATTCCTAAGACAAATGGTCACGAACACTAGAGCGAATTCAGCAAAAGAAGAAGGTGACCAATGAAATCAAAACCAACCGGGAAACACCAGCAGTAGATCAGCACCTGCTGCACCTCTGGTATGCAAGAAGTCAGCTGACCAGACGATGCTCAATATATTTACTGATCTGAATAATAAGTATAGGGTCAATGGCATACTTCCCCAGGAATGGAAATCGGCTGAAATAACCTTTATTCCCAAACACGGAAAGCCGACAACCTTCGTCCCATTTCCTTAACCTCCTGCGCTGGCAGGGTAATGGAGAGGGCACTGTAAATTCGTCTCATTGAATACGTCTCATTGAATACCCAAACACCATGTTTCGTTTTAAATTAGAGCATATTCATCGGCACAGGATGTTCTGTTTGACTTAAAGCATGACATAATCAATCGCCCCAGTAGAGCCATGCAACAGGAGCATGTCATTCTGGTGATATACATTGAAAAAGCCTTTGATAATGTCCGGTACTCGGCTATCCTGGCTAACCTGGCTAAAATAGGAAGCGGTCTACGCGCATGCAATTGCGTGCGCAACTTCCTGCACAACCGTCAACAGACCATACGTGTAGGTGATGCTAAATCAGCCCCCATCACAATGGGAGACTCCGGACCTCCGCAAGGGGCCGCAATCTCGCCACTGACATTGCTAGATCTCCTAGAACACTCAGCGAGATACCCGGAATCAAGCACGCAACATACGCTGACGACGTTACCATTTAGACGAACATCGGCAGCATGGGACAGATGGAAAAAGCGCTTCAACGGGCCGCGAATACTGCGGAATTCACCGGTCGAACATGAGGACTTCACTGCTCCCCCACTAAATCAGAATTGCTAGTATTCGGGCAACGTGGCAATTACATTCCTTTTAATATCCAACTTGATCAATCCCCAGTCAAAGAAGGGGAAACTATACATGTTCTCGGGGCGCACAATAATAATCAGGGCAACAAAAAGGTAACGATCGAAAAGTTACGTCATACCTGTACAAGTATCTCACGAATGATATCTAAAATTGCCAATCGATACCGAGGCATGAGGGAACCGGACATATTGCCACATTGAATATGCAGCACGAAGAGAACAACGAAGAACACGCGCAACGAGTGAAGAAGACGAGGTTCTCTTCTGATCAGTTTACCAGTATTCTAATACAATTAAAGTGAGTTCCCTGGATTCGACTGCTGCTGTTTCTGCATTGTGACACTGGTAGAGGCGCTGGGTACATGTTCGGGATGCCTGACAACAGCCCCGCATCTGGTCAAGAAAGACTTCCGCGCATCGACACCCCCGTTCACCGCAACAGCCGGCGCCTGTTAGGCCTCAGCCCGGAGTTTGGTCCATTGCCGGAAAGCGTGACTGTGCCAGAAAGCATGACGGCGCCTGGAAGCACTGGCCCCAACATGTCCAGCCCAAGCACGACACAAGTGACTGTTTTCAACCCTCGACTCCCGGTTGACTTCCACGGAAACGCATATGAGGATGCACATGACTGGCTCGAGGAATTCGAGCACACAGCGAATGTTAACGGTTGGAACACCACACAGAAATTGGGCTACGTTTATTTTCCGCTTCAAGACGGAGCCCGAACGTGGTTCACGAATCGCGTGTGGTCGTCTTGGGACGAGTTCCGGCAGAAGTTTCTCGACACGTTCGCGAGAACTGAAAGACGAGAAATTGCACAGCGTCTCCTCGAGTCACGGATTCAGAAACCAAATGAATCCGTTACGATGTTTGTTGAGGACATGGCGCGGCTATTTCGTCGAGCAGATCCTAATATGCCCGAAGCCAAAAAGGTTAGCCACCTCATGCGGGGCGTTAAGGAGCAGCTGTTCACTGGCCTCGTACGAAACCCGCCTACAAGTGTGGATGAATTCTCCAAGGAGGCGACATCTATCGAACGCGCACTGCATCAACGTTATCGCCAGTATGACCGCCCAACCCACAGTGCACCGATCAGCGTGGCAGCCTCTACCACAGCAACCACACCCGACGAAGATTCTTTGCGCCAACTAATACGAGAAATCGTACAAGAAGAGGTCAAGAAACTCGTCGCCAAACCGAATGACTGCGCGATCGCCTCAGTAACGGAAGTTGTACGCCAGGAGATCAGGCAAGCGCTCTCACTTCCTGAGCCGAACACGAGCACTCCCAGGGCAAGCTATGCAGACGTAGTCCGCCGACAGCCAGCGAACGTGCCGACACCACATCAGTACCACCATCAACATCCGCCGACAGCGCCTTGGTACTACAGAGAAACTTCGGTGCCGAGGCGGCCACCACTTCGCAAAACTGACATCTGGCGTACCCCTGATCATAGGCCCCTGTGCTTTCACTGTGGGGAAGCAGGCCACATCGTTCGGTATTGCCCGTATCGCGCAGCAGGGTACCAAGGGTTTCCGTCTACGGTTCCTCGGCGCCATTTCAACGGAACATCTGACGTCGACACGAGTGTCATGACCCCGCGGGATGTTCCTCCTGGGTTTCGGTCACGCTCACCCTCTCCTGGGCGTTATTCTCCATCCTCTAGACGGAGCACCACTGACATGCCAAGAGGGAGATCTCCTAGTCCACGCCGGGGAAACTAAAAGCAGCGACCTCAGGGGGGAAGGTTGCGAATCGTCGAAGTGCTGAAAATCCCCCATTACTGTCGAGCGAAGAGAGACACATTTTCAATGAATCGACGAAAGATGGGGTTGTTACTGCCGAAGTTGCAATTACGATTGACGGACATGACGTCATGGCATTGGTCGACACTGGCGCGGACTTTTCAATAATGAGTGAGAGTCTGGCAGACACGCTCAGGAAGGTTAGAATGGAATGGACAGGGCCGCAGATTAGAGGAGCTGGAGGGCAGCTACTCACACCTACCGGAAAGTGCACCGCAAGAATGAAGATAGGGGATGCATCCTTCGTCGCAACTTTTGTTATCCTTTCTGAGTGTTGCAAACAGGCAATCTTGGGGATGGATTTCTTGCGTGAATATGGTGCCATCATCAATATTCCGGACGGTGTACTGACCTTTTCAGCGGATCAAAGCGCAGTGCTACACCGAAAATCCCTACGAGTCATTGACGATGTGACCGTACCTCCGTTATCGTGCCGCCTTGTTTCAGTCACGTGCAGCGAGCAGAATACTGGAGAAGGAATCGCTGAACAAGTATTGACGCTCCTACTCTCTCGCGGTGTTGCGATTGCCAGAAGTATCGTCAACGTTGTGTGCGGTGAAGCAGAGGTTCTGTTAACGAATTTTACCAACGAGCGACGACACATTACACAAGGCACTACAGTTGCCTACTTCGACGAGATCACTGAAATCCGCGAGTGTTGTGTAGTACAACAGGACGAGCCGCAAGCCACGTCAGCCCCACCACCTATTGACGTAAGCTCGGATTTGTCACCAGCGCAGAGACAGCGTCTAGTAGATCTTCTTCACCAGTTCAAAGACTGTTTTTCATCGACCTCGAGGGTCAGTCAAACGCCACTGACGAAGCATCGGATAATAACGGAGGAGACGGCAAGGCCAATACGACAGAACCCATACCGCGTAGCACCGAAAGAGCGTAAAGCAATCCAGGAACAAGTGAAGAAAATGCTCGATGATGACGTCATCCAGCCGTCAAGAAGTCCTTGGGCATCGCCGGTAGTGCTGGTTAAAAAGAAAGACGGAAGCTTGCGATTTTGTGTCAACTACCGCAAGCTGAACCGTGTGACAAAGAAAGACGTGTACCCATTACCGCGCATCGATGATTCACTCGACAGGCTGAGGTATGCACGCTACTTTTCATCAATGGACCTCAAAAGTGGGTATTGGCAAATTGAGGTCGACGAGCGAGATAGAGAAAAAACGGCTTTTGTAACGCCTGACGGGCTTTATGAATTTAAAGTCTTGCCATTCGGATTGTGCTCAGCCCCCGCAACATTTCAGAGACTGATGGATACCGTTCTGTCAGGCCTTAAGTGGCAGACATGTCTGGTCTATCTGGACGACGTCATTGTTTTTTTCAAAAACATTTGAGGAACACCTGAGCAGGCTGCTATCGGTATTCAGGGCAATAAGGTCTGCCGGCCTGACACTGAAACCCGAGAAGTGTCATTTCGGTTTCAAGGAGCTTCAATTTTTAGGCCATATGGTGAGCCATGAAGGTGTTCGACCTGATCCCGATAAGATTGCGGCCGTCAGAAAATTTCCGGTACCAAAAGACAAGAAAGCAGTCAGGCGTTTCCTTGGCCTATGCGCATACTACCGAAGGTTTATTGCCAATTTCTCCCACATAGCCTCGCCGTTAACACGACTCACAAGAGAAGACGTTTCGTTCACATGGGGTGACGATCAACAGGTGGCATTTGACGATCTCCGACAACGCCTGCAGACTCCGCCTGTGCTTGCTCACTTTGATGAGGATGCTCCTACCATGGTCCATACAGATGCCAGCAACGTGGGTTTAGGCGCTGTACTCGTCCAGTGGCAAGACTCAGCCGAGCGTGTGATCGCATATGCTAGTAGGACGCTTTCCCGCGCCGAGTCCAACTACTCCACAACGGAAAAAGAGTGTCTTGCTGTCGTATGGGCGGTTATGAAATTTCGCCCGTACCTCTATGGTCGTTCCTTCCACGTAGTCAGTGACCATCATTCCCTCTGCTGGCTCACCAACTTGAAAGACCCGTCTGGTCGGCTCGCACGGTGGAGCTTACGCCTCCAAGAGTTTGATATGACGGTCGTGTATAAGTCCGGACGGCAGCACGCCGACGCCGATTGCTTATCAAGGTCACCGATAAAGCGCGACGATGACACAGAAGATGACAGCATGGCGTTTGTAGGAGTCGTTGACACCACTACGATTTCGTGCAAGCAGAAAGAAGACAGTGAGTTGCTTCCTCTTATTGAATTTTTGAATGGCCGGACAACAACCGTCCCTAGAAGATTTGCAAGGAGCCTGCCGTCATTCTGCTTACGTAGTGGTGTTCTCTATAAGAAGAACTTTTCTCCCAGAGGAAGCACCCACCTACTTGTCGTTCCGACGTCACTTCGTGAGGAGATACTTTGTGCTTGCCACGATGAGCCAACGTCTGGTCATCTCGGATACACACGCACATTGGCCAGAATCCAACAGAAATACTACTGGCCAAGACTTCCAGCTATTGTGAAGCATTACGTGCGCACGTGCCTCGATTGCCAACGACGAAAATCGCCACCGTTAAAACCAGCTGGGCTATTACAACCAATTCAAGTGCCCACGGTACCTTTTGCCCAAATTGGAATGGATCTCCTTGGACCATATCCGACTTCCCATGCTGGCAACAAGTGGGTAATAGTCGCCACTGATTATCTTACGCGCTACGCCGAAACAAAGGCTTTGTCAAGTGGCACCGCCGTTGAAACCGCACGATTCTTCGTAGAAAATATCGTCCTGAGGCACGGTGCTCCAACAATCATAATAACGGATCGAGGTGCCGCTTTCACGGCCGCGCTCCTGAAGACAGTGCTTGAGCTCAGTGGAACCGCCCATCGGAAAACCACTTCCTATCATCCACAAACCAACGGCTTAACAGAACGCCTCAACAAGACTATTGCCGACATGTTGAGTATGTACGTTGACGTGGATCACAAGAACTGGGACGACATTCTACCGTACATCACGTTCGCCTATAATACAGCGCAGCAAGAAACTACACGAAGAACGCCGTTCAGTCTCCTTCATGGCCGTGAAGTGACGACGATGCTTGACGCCATGTTACTGCACGACTGCAATGACATCGATTTGGACGCTGCATCTTTTATCCAACGAGCAGAAGAAGCGAGGCAGCTTGCGCGCGTCCGAATCACCCAGCAGCAAAATTATGACGCCCAACGTTATAATCTGCGACACCGACATGTCGTCTATCGGGCCGGAGACAAAGTCTGAGTATGGAGTCCTATCCGCCGCCGGGGACTGTCTGAAAAATTGCTGAAGAAGTATTTTGGCCCCTACACAGTTTTACAACGCCTGAGCGACGTTAATTACGTGGTCGTTCCTGACAACCCCTCGACAACTCGCCAGCAAAAACCAGAAATCGTGCACGTTGTGCGAATGAAGCCCTACTTTTCGGACTGATTTACATCATACATCTACTACACCGTCTTTTGTAGAAGAGCATCGGGACGCTGCTCTCTGGAGGGGGGCAAATGCCACATTGAATATGCAGCACGAAGAGAACAACGAAGAACACGCGCAACGAGTGAAGAAGACGAGGTTCTCTTCTGATCAGTTTACCAGTATTCTAATACAATTAAAGTGAGTTCCCTGGATTCGACTGCTGCTGTTTCTGCATTGTGACAATATTACGTTTTGTACAAACCTTGTGATCAGTCGTGTCACTTACAGCTTTCCGTACCTGCACATCCTGAAAAAAGATCACAACAAATTTGACCGTCTACTACGACTTTCATATCGGAAAGCCTTCAATCTATCCCCATGAGCCATGAATGATAGATTACTTGCGATGGGCATATATAAAACAGTGTCAGAGCTCTCTGAAGCTCATCCCACTGACTAAGTGATTCGGCTCGCACGTACTAAGGCAGGTCACGCCATGCTCGATGCTATCGGCACAAATTCACCAGTGCAGGTTGCTGGTAAACTATCACTACCACATTAGTGGCAAAAGGAAGTCCATATTCGGCCTTTTCCATGCAATATGCACCCCGTCCATCACAAAAACAGACGAGGTGCCAGAGCTAAATTGTATTACAAATATTCAGATTGTGAAGATGCCTTTTTTGTGGATGCCGCCGGACCCCTGCACATCCGCGCCACGGCAGCCGTGGTAAACAGGGGACAGGTCGTGGACTGCATCTCAGCTAGCAGAGTACACGGCACATCCATGAAAGAGACCGGTATAGCCTTAGCCATGCGTAACTAAAAAGCCACATTTGTCCTCACGGACTCCCAGGCGGCGTATTGCAATTTTGCCAGAGGTCAGGTAGGCCGGTTAGCACATTCACTTCTCTAACATGCTGTGGCCCGTCGTCAAGAGGGTAAATAGATACAACTGCCATGGGTACCAGGGCACACAGGAGTTAGAGGCAATGAACGCACTCATGCCCCCGCCCGCGATCTCTTACACCGGGCCTCCATTGCTTCATCCACAGCGCACCTTCTTGCTGACCAGGACGATCCCCAGCCCCTCCTTTCATATGGTGACATCCTGCAACACATCAGGTTGAGTAGACGCGCTCTACTTCCCCTACCCCTGATCCTAAATTAGATAAGGTATCGCAGGTCTCGTGGAGACGACTACAATCATCAGCATTTCCAAATCCTTGTGTATTGTGAAAGATAGACCCTTCGATGTACAATTCGCAGTGTAAATTTTGTCCCCTGATGGCCAATTTATCTCACGTGATCTGGGAGTGCCAACATAATTCCAGTATATTGGACAATCGTAATCCTACAATAGTCGAGTCGGAGGCGACCCTGTCCACCTCTGACACAGTGCAGCAACAAGCCCTGGTTGACCGAGCTCGGTTGGCGGCAAGAGCCAATGGTCTTGAGGTCCAACCACTATAGTGACTGTTTTATTACCAATAAAAGCTTTATTATCTCTCTCCCAAGTGAGAAGAAAAAGAAAATGGGTTTCGGCTTCCAGTTGTCTTCAGAAAATTCGTAACAGACCGTAAAACTTCTAATTTCATAGCACTTTGGCGGCCCAGCTTGTCGCACATTTACATTCTCATGTCACGAGGTCACACAGTCATCAATCAATACGGGCCCAAAACAAGGACAGCAGTGCTCAAAGCCAGTGCAATATAAACAACGTGTAATATCTTGTAAAGTAAAAAATGAAGACCAAATCGTTATACTTTACCTGAAATTGTCTTGCTAGTAAATTACCTGGAAACGTCTTGCACACACCAGCGCTGCGCGAGAGAGGGCACCACTACCTTCACAAGCGCGTGGTTTCCAAAGGGACCGCTGTATTACACGTGCTATGATGAACTTCATCAAGTTTAACACTATAGCAAAACTTCATTAGCCGCATGAATAAAACTGCAGCGAGGCAAACACAAGACGACAGCGCAGTATTTAGCGACAGATTTATCACCACACAAGGCCTTCACAAGAATGATAGCGCAGTTTTTTTTTTCACCAAGATTTCGCACAACCGCGACTGATGCGAATCTCTGGGAATTCCATACGTAGTAAAGCACTTTGAGTAGTGGTCACAAATATTTGTGTTCTTTTTTAAGGTTCTGATGACGACTGTAGATGACTCGGCCTTCACTGGCATCGATGCCGCCTTCTTGCTGTACGAGGCCCAAGATGCTCCCGTCGATCACGGAGTCCAGCTTTTTCGTCGCTATGGTGCCGCCCTCGAGCAGTATTCAAAGAAGGCCGTCAAGGTAGTTGTTTGTGGCTGCCAAGCCGCCATCAACGCGTATGCATGCATCCAGGCTGCGCCTTCAATAGACCACCGCAACATCACTGCTCTCACAAGGCTCGAACACAACCAGGTAAGCAGTCCAAATGTTTCTAAAGCATGGCTGATCCCTAGGTCATAGGTATCGCTTCAACACGAAAGTAAAACTTGCACTCACAGATGCAGTTGAATGCTTATTGTACGTCCATATACTATAGCTCGCATATTGGGGTTTGGCCCATATAGCACCACTTCATGTGCACACACAGACGTTGACGCCTGGTGGCACATCTCCGTCCCTGGGACTAACGCCTATGATCATTATTAAACCTTTGTGGTAACTAATAATTCACAGACTCCTGGAAACAGCATATGGTGAATCCGGCGCGAATATGGCGTCAACATGACCATACAAACAGTGATATAGTGTATCTTTTAAAGCATCGTCATTTGAAGAGAATAATAGCTAAGTAAGCGCTTCCGAGAAATGGTAATTTACACCTGTGCTCATGCGTAAGCTATGACAGAACGCTTTAGTAACGTAAGAGACAGAGTTTGTAGTTGGAGCTTCGAATGCACGAGGGCTTACTACTTCTCTGTGATGTGTCTATGCACCAATACATCTACGAAATTCGCACTCCAACGTCGTTGCCTTTGTGCGGCGCTTGTTGCAGCTGTTTTATTGTGATATCAAATATATGGACACTCTCCGCTGGATTTTGCCGCCAGCGTCGACGTCATGGTGACTCACCGTATATGTATACGGGTCTATCTATATGTAAATGCAAGAAAGAAAAATAACCAAGTAAAAGTTTCCGGCGTCCAGAATCAAACGTGGGACCTTTGAGTCGTGAGTGCGAGGCATTTACCACTGAGCCACCGAGGAGCAGCTCCTCCAAAGTTCAAATGGCAAGCTGTTTATGTCTACCACTTACCACTGTTTACGGGCATCTGGGGGGGGGGGAGTACAAACGTGTTTTCAGCATTATTAGCAAGATGGCACAAGGATCGCGCGGCGGCGCGCGCTCTAATCTCCCACAGATACTTTTGCCCGCGGAGAGGAGGGAAATGAACTCTCTCTTGTGCGCACTTATCTCGCGATATAGAGGATCGTGCGTCTTGGCTTGTGTAGGGCGTTCACTGGAACGATTCTGTTGTAGTTACCGGGCGCAGAAATGTCACTGCAATCGTTGCACAGTCTCCGAGAAGTTTGCGAGAAGAGCGTGCTTTTTAGACACAGTAAAGTAAGAACTAAGACGCTTATTCGCGTTCATCTCCACTTGCGAGTACTTTTCGTGCATCGTTTGAGCGTGAGAAACGTGGGGCACGTTTCGATCTGCTTGCCATTCTGCGCGCGACCATCCAATTTGTTACTATCGCATTCATTGCTTTGCCTTTGCGGCAGAGACAGACAGACAAATAACTCTATTAGATCCTGAGGAGCTTTCGCGTGATCCCTTATCGGGGACCCGCGAAAGACGTGACATTTTTATGAGTTGGTGCCTATGTACTCGAAGTTGTAGGTGGCGGAAAAGACGGTTGGTTTAGTTTAAATAAACCAACCGCACTGACATCAAATTTACTCATGTCAAGAAGCTTCACGCGCATAGGACAGATAAATTTTGGTTTCGCCTTGATAACTTGTAAAAAATCAGCACGAATACGATGCAGCACAAGAAGGACGCAGTACGAGCACTCGTACTGTAACCTTTTAATCTTGTGCTGCGTCCTATTTGCGCTGTTTTCGTACAGGATACTCCCAATTCCACTCGCCCACTTCTCTACCAAACGCGAGATATACACAACTTCACAGTAGAGAACAATGGTACGAGACTAGGCCATAGCAAACTAGCCATGTATCTTCCCTCCAACAGGCACTCGCCCAGATCGCTTCGAAGCTGGCAGTGGCGCCGAACAAGGTGCGCAACGTCGTCGTCTGGGGAGGTAAAGGCCGAGTGCCGGATGCCTACAACGCAGTTTTCCTCCACCGAGACAACCTGCTTCCGGTCACTGAGACCCTCAAGGACGACAACTACTTGAGCGGCGAGTTCATCGAGGTCGTCAACAAGCGCGCCCGCGATATGCTCAATGCACGCTCCAAGTACCCGTCCCTCTCCAAGGGAAAAGCAGCCTGCGATCACATGCGCGACTGGTGGCAGGTATGGACATTATTGACAGTACATCGCTGTGAGTCTATGTAGTCTTTATAAGGATTGTGTTGAAACGCGGCAACAAGCATGTGAAATGATTGCGACACTCATCTATTGTTTATTTACTTATTTATTATATTAGGTGCAGCGACTGTACACAAAGAAAGCTTCGGCATACGGAGCAGCGTTAAATATATAAAAAAACGCATCTCAATACCAAAAATAACAATATAATATTCTGGCCATAAACTGGCAAAAGAGTGTAACTCGCTCAGAACTCATGCGGATTCCTACTCCTTTTGTTTTCAAACCGCAATCTCCTTGACTCAGATTCACTGATGTTCGTCCCAATCAACCTGGCAAAAGCTCATATTCACCGAAATTTTCTTGAACCGTACCCCTCCACACTAGGACTCGCCAAATATCATTCAGCCGGACAAACCCATAGTATATCTCACGGGTGGATATGAAGCTGAATCTCGGTCAGTTGATTGCTTAGTGAGTTTTTCGATCTATGCAAGTATTGTTGATAAATACGTCAAAAATGGCGGTGCTGCGACGATTTTATTATGAAATATATGATAAAAATGCGTATTCCTTTTTTTCCCTCTGAGATATTACTACGCGGAAGAAACGCATCACCCTGGTATGTAGTAGAACTAACATTTGGATGATTTGGTGTGGATAAGTGTTTTAACAAGGGACGACAGAGAAGACGAAAAGACTTCTAACCGCATGAACATGGCGCTTGCGTTGGAGTGGTAAAACGTTTTGTCGACTTCGCTGTCGCGCCGTTCAAGGATGTCTTGGTTGTACAGTGGTGCGAAGGGGAGTCTAACCAGTTCTTGTGGCAAAATGCGATCATGCCCATGCACGACTTTATGTTCAGCGAACCGATGTTGCGTAACGCGTCTTGCCCTATTTCTCCGGTGCATACGGGCTGGAAATTCTTGCACAAATACGGGGGACGAGGTTTGGTTTCCTCTATCATATATATACAAGTTAGCTTCTAAAGTTTACAGTATAGAAGTGCTGTCAATGTCAAGAGTGTGAACCCGCCTTCGTGAATAAGACAAGCATGCGAAACGCCGCAGGGAACCGCTGAGGGCACGTGGGTCTCCATGGGCGTCGTCAGTGATGGTGCGTACGGCGTGCCCAAAGGCATCGTCTACAGCTTTCCGGTGCGCATCGACAACAAGGAGTGGCAGATCGTCGAGGGCATCGACGTGAACCCGCACATCAAGAAGCGCATCGACGAGTCCGCCCAGCGCACAATGAACGAGACGCACGAAGCGGTTCGATAGGCACCGCCGCCTATAGTTAACCGCGAAAGCTCGTCTGAGTGCACGTCCGGGACCCGCCATCGCAGAATCTTGAGACGGGAACTGCTTCCGCGTATTCTTTTGCGTATCCCGTGAGACTGCCCAGAGAGTCAATGCCCGATGCCTGACCAACTACCGACGTCCGCTACGGCATCAAGCAGGAGGCCTTCCCATATAGCTTCCGTCAGCAGGGCCAGGAAAGTAAATCATCCATAAGCTTTGTAAGATAGCTAGTTTCCAAATTACACAATAACTAATTCGCATTTACCTGAAACGGTTGTGTGTCTGTTGTCTGATTTATATTCAAAACACTGAAGTCCAGCTCCGACCACGATCGACGCCATAACGTTGAATGTTGTGCAGCGAAAAAAGCGCTGAATACGGCAAGGTTAAGTGCGAAGTAAAAGTAAAGATTATGCACTAGTTTCTTGACAATGTGCTTTTCTGAGGCTTTCGTTGCGCGTGTGCATTTTACTTCTTACGTTAAAAAAAACAAGCGAAAACTACGAATTTTGGTTGTTCAGGAAAAAGATGACCTTATGCGCATCAGCGCATAATGCAAATATTGTTGATTCTGCCGAAAGTTAACATGAAAAATGATTTATAACCACTGATAGTCAATGCCTACCAAGCACCCGGGACTGTTGTACGTTCTCAGTCTCTGCAAGAACGAGTGAGATGGCCCATCTGTGCACCGTTATAACGATTATTTTAAGACACACCTGCGGTCTAAAACTGAGGAGTGAATTCGGTCAAAAGGACTTTCCTTTTTTCATTGTCTTGAACCTTTTGACACAATTGAGGTCTCAAACGAACTCTGACACGTCTTACGTTTGCTTCGTAAATATTTTAGTAATTATCTTTGAATGAATTAAAACACAAGATATTTCCTACATCTGTAACCTTATGGAAGCGTGCAGTCTTCGTCTATATTGAAAATTGTCAATCTTCCACAAAGTCACGAAAGGCTTGTAACAGCATAACAGCACTATGCCTAATGTATTGAATGCTACCACGTTCTTGCTATGTCTTTGCTAGGTTATGCAGGTTCTAGATTGTTTCTACGTTGTCGCTAAGCTTTTATTTATTTTGTTGTGCTAAGCTTTTTCAGAAGGTAATTGAAATCCGCACCAACTCTAGGACATGCGATGCCAAACTTGCAAACATACGTGCTGACAGGGGTCGTATTATGAGAGTTTGTTCTTTTCACGTTAAGCAATACATTTAATCCTTTAATGTGGGCTTTAAGTTCGTAAGAGAAAATTCGGCGTATCTCACGCCTTCTGGGAATCGATTTTGTGCGAAGCAGTCGGCGAGAATCGCCTGTGCTGCGTTTCTTGGCTTTGAGCCATGCATTGCCAGGGAATAGACGTGTTTTTGTAAGCTTTGTAGTTTTAGGTGCCCATCAGTGCACTTACCGGGAACGCTTACTACACTGTAGTGCTTAAACGGTAACTTATGGACAGACGTTTTATCAACACTTACGGTAGAGCACTGACAGTAGCATTACTGAAACACCTTTACGGTCGGATGACGCTGACATCACAGGTGACTTTCATCAGTGTATTCTTGTGGGGTCGAGCAACACATTAATATGGCCTATATACAGTCTCGCTGGTCTTGGTCGCTCGAGCAGCCTGCAGATTGATCAAGCCCGCTGAATGGTCAGTTCGATTCGGTGTCGTAGGCTTTTTGCGAGACCGGCATGGGCATCGCAAGCCAAGGAAACACAGGAGTACTGACGTAGAGCAAGCGCCGACCCTGAAGAGTCTGGAACTTCTCGCTCGATGAAACGCACACGTCTATCCGAGGACTCATCAGGTCCTCCTTGGGAACCTGCGAATCGGGCCGTGTTGAATGCACCTTGATTCGAAAACATCGAGTATTTTTCACTACGTAATCTCTCATGACCTTACAGCAGCCTATTTAGAAGTTTTTCGGCTGTCGCCGTCGCCGCCGTGCATTGCATCCATCAAGCACAGTTGAAATGCCGAGAGAAAAAAAAAAGCAAGGGTCAACCCCAATTCAAATCCAGTCCTTCTGCGTGGCAAGCAGATCTCTTATCTCAGAGCAACATTATGCTTGACACTTTCACGTTACAAAAGCGGAAAAAAAAACAGGCGACCCTCAAACTTCGTCTTTAAGAGTTGAATGCGATAGTGAAATCCGACACCTAGTGTGCCATTTAACCTTAAGTGCACACTTATTAATATGCTTTGTTACACGCACACGCACACACACACGCGCGCACAGTAGATTGTACCCATGCGTGCGCGCAAATGGTACGCACAGGCTTTAGGGGCGAAGCGTGGCTTGGGCGGCCCTTGTAGTACGTAACTACCAGTGGCACATACCCGAAATAGGTATAACATTTGACCTCCAAGGTGGTGCTGGTGAGATATTTCTTCTGTGCGTTGTTTAACAATAAACAATAGTGCTCAATGTACATGCCAATGGCTGCTAATGGGGAATTAGAAACAGGAGCATTCGGCTTTTAGTCAACGCGCACGCTGCGATCCCCATTAGCAGCCATTGGCATGTACATTGAGCACTATCGGACAAGAAAGGGTTGCTACATTATACTCGCTGGGTGTAACCTCCTTAGTTTTAGAAAGGTTTAGCGAGCGTTGAGCCGCAGGGCCATGAATACAATGAACTAGTATATGCCATGAATGAATTCGAGGTGGTTAAAGGGGGGAAGCAGATACGAAGCGCAAGTCGTAAGAAATTAAAAGCTGAATCCTCCTGCCTCTTATTTCACATTAGCAGCCACTGGCATGTACATTGAGTACTATCTGACAGGAAAAGGTTGCTACGTTATACTCGCTGGGCGTAACCTCTTTGGTTTTAGAAAGGTTTAGCGAGCATTGGGCCGCAGTGCCTTGAATACAGTGAACTAGTACATACCATGAACTCAAGGTGGTTGAAGGTGGGAAGTAGACCCGAAGCGCAAGCCGTAAGAAAGTGTGCGTGTGCCACCTCTCGTTTAGTCCTCGGAATGTCCACTGAATGGCGGTGCTTCTATATGGGAATATATGATAAAAAGATGTGAGATGGTGGGACTTGGAGGGTTGAATAGATGGACGAACGGACACACAGACAGATGCATGGATGGACGCATGAACGGACGCAGGGGCGGATGCATGAACGAACGCAGGGATGGGCGCACGAACAGACGCATGGACGGTCACACAGACGGACGCATGGACGGACGAATGCTTCGCCCCACTCTCCATCATTCACTCCGTGGATATGCTGCCATTTTTTTTATCTAAAGCAAAAGTCGCATTTCCTCCAAGATACACGCCACGTGTTCGCCATCTGAGAGGCTATACAGAGTCTCACAATGCCTCACAAATGGCAGCACATTATCTAGCGTTTGCTGTTTGCTTGATCAATGCCTCTGGAAAGGCATCGTATGTTTTCCGTTAGAGGGAGATAGCTGTTCATTTTTTTAGCTGTTTGGAAGTTCCTGTTTGTTTTTAGCGGCGATGGCTGCACTATACGGGCCTTTTTTGACGTAGTTTGATGGCCTCCCAAATGCACCTACAAATCGCCGAATCGGCTCGCTTTCGTCGTGACACCTGCCGAACAAAATGCGTTAAGGAGACTCCTTCCACTACATGACAATTATGTGGCGTTGTTTTTCCGAAATAGCTGCAAGTAACATCGTGGCTTTGTGGTAAGACTCTTGCTTGCCACGCGAAAGGCCCGGATTCAATCCTCAATAGGCCCGAAAATTTAATTCTTCGTTTTCTTTGTTTCTTTCTCACTTTTTCACTCACGGACGATTTTTCGCTCACGACTAACGGTGCCGACGCCGACGGCGGAATTTCCGTGACACCAGCTCTCTAACATTATCGCGTTAAAAAGCTGTGCAAGTAATGCATGGCAAGGAAACTGTAGAACAGATATAATACTGCGTGGCAGAGCACCATCGCGTCACACGTGAAATGCGTAACCAGCGGTTGCTCACCATCATCCACTATGGCAACAACAAAGGTTGCCGCTAAGTGGGTGATCTATTTTTGCTTGTTTTAGGGACGAAGCTCCTTACGACGTGGGTCGTACGTCCTGTGTCGTAGTAGTAGCCAGTTGCATTGCATTGTGTGTCAATAAAAACGGTGTCATGGCATAAGCATGGAGTGAATAATGATGAGTGGGGAGAAGCGTGCGTCCGTAAGTTCATCCATCCACCCGTTCGTTCGTGCATCTGTCCATCCGTAGGTGCGTGCGTTCATTTCGCATGGTCTGGTCTCGTACTTCTAAAGGATGTTGAGCTGCCAGACGTCGGTAGACGAGGCACTGACATTTGCCATTTCCTCGTTGTTCTTATGCACACTCACTCGTATTACCAAGAGGACGAGCTGCGGAGACCTCCGCCCCACTCATCAAACTTCTCGTTGATATGCTGTGATTTTTTTAAAGACGATAACCTTTCTTGGGGACCTTCGACGCCAAAATTCTGGTCTGTTTCTCTGTCCGTCTGTCCGTCTCTTCATTTGTCTGTTTGTCCGCGACAACGATACCCCAAACGGCAGCAAACGATACCTCAAACGGCCAAACCCATCCGCAGCGCCCACCAATATTGCCCAAGTTTCAGCATTCATACGTGTGCGATTGTCAATTAAGAAGCAATTATTGCGCATATCTGAGGCACAATAAACACACATCGATGTTTTACATGTGTTTCTTTATACCAGGAAAGCAGACAAGTAATTCTAAGGACCATAGCGTTTAATTACCACGCTGCGCTGATAGTTCGACGCGATGCTCTAAAAGGTGAGTGTTTCGAACGCATTTCAAAGTCGACACAGTGGTGGCACCTGCCCGTCGCTTTGTGTTCTACACCTTATAACCTCCGAGACGGGCACGCATCTTTCTCCGCGGGCACTCATGCCTTCCTTCGTCTTCGAAGACAACTGTGAGATGGCGCTCGTGTCTAACGTGCCTCGATGCGCTCGTTCGCTTTCGCTGCACGGATCGAGACTCGCTAACGCAGTGTTTCCAGAATACCATTCACCGATTTTCTCGCGCAGAACATCAAGTAAACATTTCGTTCACTCTCTCCACATGCAAAACTATCGTCTTTCAAAGACATTTGCAGTGAAACATGCATATATGGGGCCAATTGTTTCTGAAAGATATGCATTGGGTGCTTCACTATTTCGTAAAATAGGATGGTTTATTGGGTGGTGGGTACATCGCAGCTGCACTTGCCGTATGCGCCTTCAAATACTTTACGTAGAGCTATATGAAGGTTGCTCGGCTAGTGTGCGCTATGACTACGCTACGCGTTCCGGGCATGCTTCGCATTTTCTTTATTATAAACCACACGTCAAGGTAAGGCCCCCAAATCCGAAAAACATGGTATCCAGTGCCGTCAGCACGAACTCACCACCGAGAGAGGCTGAGTTGAGACAAGGTGACCTGAACCCTTCGCGTAGCTAACGGAACATGATCGCGCAATATTTTAGTCCTGCAGATGTCCAGTGTTTTTCATGAAGCGGGACATCACTGCTTCACCTATGCGGCGGCACTTATTGAGTATTTCCCCTGGCCTGCTTTTCCCTGACACTGCGCAGCTGTGATATGAACAAGTAGCACCATCCGTTCTCAATGACGACCTGGCGCGACTTGTACGCCCTGAAGCAGATCGTTTATTCTGCATACAGCCAACATTTATGCTATGTTTATTACACATGCTCTACCTTTGCCGAATGCACTGAATTCTAGAAGAAGCGATAGAGAGTGCGCCACCGGGAATCTGGGTTCATCATACGTTCCAGCACTTGAAAGATTAAAACAAGCGTTCTTGTTATTTTTCGTACAGGTGCTGCTTTCAAATGAAAGACAACGCCCCTTAAACATGTTTCTTGCTATTCGTACTTAGGGAATTGTACCATCCTAAGGTAATTACTATTAATGAAGTAGTCTAGTGGCTAAGGTACTCGGCTGCTGACCCGCAGGTCGCGGGATCAAATCCTGGCTGTGGCGGCTGCATTTCCGATGGAGGCGGAAATGTTGTAGGCCCGTGTGCTCAGATTTGGGTGCATGTTAAAGAACCCCAGGTGGTCGAAATTTCCGGAGCCCTCCACTACGGCGTCTCTCACAATCATATGGTGGTTTTGGGACGTTAAACCCCACAAATCAATCAATTAATGAAGTAAACCAGTTTGCCGGCGTTTTCTATATATTCGCAACCAAAGAGCCTTAATTTCATTTTTTTTCTGTCAGAAGTCACTGTCTAGACTTCTTAAAAAAACGTGCGTTGACATCAGCGCGTGCCAATCGTGTTTTCAACGCATAAGCTTCATTTCGGTGTACTTACAAAATATCCGTTCCAGAACTGCTTCAGCTCACCGCGGCACCAAGCGAAGAGAGTGACCGGCAAAAGGACGCCCGGAACCAGATACAGAAGCGCTGGCTGACCACTGTCCATGATCTGTCCCATGTAGAATGTGAACACCAAGCATGCGCTGTAAGCTGCGAACGTTTGAACAAAACGAGATGGAAATGAAATTATTTGCGCATTTCATTGAACCACAGTCAAATACAGACAGTTCCGATAACTTTGCAGCTGTAAAATAGTCAGAGCGCTGTGGCCAGTATTCATAATTGCTAATCTGTACCTAAGGGGCCCTTAAACAACCCAGAATTTGAAATTTAGGTAAGGTGTTGCAGTTGTGCATGAGTCTGGAACAAATACACAGCCACAAACTTCCTTCAATATAGTGCCGTTGTAGCGGAGTTACCCGCGTTTGATGATCCAAAAGCAGTCATCGCTTCTTTCACTCTTTCTTTTACTCCGTTCGTCGGCTCCTCTCTGCTCCTCGCAGAGTGCTCCTCCTCTCACAACGAGCAGGAGCTGCTGGGACCGTGTGCATTCACGAGCAGACAAGTCCTTGAATTGACCCGGAAGAGCTCGTCCTGAACGGTAGTGTCGTCCTTGATCTCCTGGCACCGTGTGGCTTCCGCAGATAGGTGGCCCCACCCAAAATCTTTGCCGACCTTCTCCCCATCTTTTCTCTCTATTCCATCTGCTTTTTCTGTCACGCCTGCTTCGCCAAGTGCGCGCAGTCTTTCATCATTTAGGTCGTCGTTATCCCTCGCCCCCCCTCCCCCCCGCAGACAAGCTTAGCCGCGTCACCTCATAAGGTAGGCAGAAATTAGCACACTTTTTCATTTCCTTCAAGCCCCACTCATATAAGCCTCTGTTGTTGCTGGCATGAGATACACGTGATGACGACACAACAACGTTGGAGATACCTTAAGGCGCAGGTTTAGTGCCACCCCCGCTACTCGTAGCGCTGCCGCGTTTGACATTGTATTTCCACGACATTTTGTGCTAGAGTCAGTACATGTGCTTATTCTTAAAATGTTTAAATATAGGAAGTGGTTCAGTGCCCTTTAATGAGACAAATTTAACTTTTTTTTACTTTTTTGTTGAAGTTGGGCAACAATGTTTGTGAGACCCAGGGACTTACAGATTATGGCTAGGAGGAAGTACCAGGGCCTTTGCTTCACTATGTCGTCGTACGAGCGGCAGTAGGCGATTGTAAAACCTGGAAGGTGCGGTATAAAACGAAACATTGTGTGTACTGCGAAGAAAACTCACAAAGTATTATAGCCCACAACAATCACTAAGGGGCACGCTTAGGACTCCTAGTGCAATGAATATGGCAGAAAAGCAAGTCACCTGGAATAACGATGTCTCCGTATCCCAGCACAGTTGATTGGTCTCTACAGGCGGTCGCGTCACCAGTGAGGAATAGCGGCACACGCATGAGCACTGGTAGGTCTTGAACGCCTCTCGAGACGCTCTCCATCACGCTCACGTCTTTCTGTACAACAGGGTCAGTGAGAAAGGCTTCAATTTTCGCTCAAAACTGAATCCCAAAGTCACCTCGTCCAGGCACAATACATAGAAGCAAAAAATGCGGGGGTAATGGTTGAGCTTTTGAGTAGACATCTTGTTTGCGTAAGAAGGCTTCTGTTTTTCGTTTCAACATCCTCAGCGTCAAATTTATGCGTAATATGGAATACTTGAAACAAGTAAAAAAGTGTCTCTTAACATTAACAGATGAACCACAAACACCGTTTTTGTTCTTTATCTACTTTTGCGATTACTGCTTTCTTCTGTATTGAGTCTATTGTTCTTTTAACAAGGTATCTTATTGTTATTGCTTCCCTTACATAATGCCTGACGCCAGGCTTTCATGGTAGATGAATGTGGAAAAATATGTGTAGCTTTGAGGATTCGGCAAAGTACTAAGATCTTTATTGTCTCGAGTTACTTATACAATAGCAATGCTTTTAAAACAATTGTAATCATGGAGTATTTTGACCAGAAATCTTGTGTTGTTTACTTTCTTTGTACACATAATAATATTCACGCACCATCTGCCTTGAGGCGTACAATTCCTGCTGTTCTAATGCAGCGTTTGTAGAAGCCAGCTAGCGCGAATTGACATAATTAACGAACTTGTTTGCTTAATAAGTGCTAGCCTTCCCATCCATTTATCTGTTTTTATCTACATCGAAGAACGTCAGGGAGGCTACTGTTACCTACGTCGTGGCAGGCGAGCACACATTCGTCATGAAGCATGCACAAACGAATTTTATACAGACAAGAACGAAGGAAATTTCCTCAAAAAATGAACAAATAAACGCGCATATAAAACGTCCCAGTGCTGCTCATAGGTTTCTTCAATACTTATTCGACAAGGATGAATACTTTGATGCGGTGAGGTTACACTCCCAAATGAAAAACATTTGAATAAATGAGAAAATACCATATTTCTATGCTATGGAAAAATTACTATACAATCGAAACAAGACAGACACTAGGGGAGTACGGAAGCTTGAAGAGGACAAAAAAGAGGCATTTGAGCAGAAAATGTCACTGGAGGCTTTCGCGACCGTTCCGATTTAAGAAGATTAATTTAAGATTTATACTGATAGAAAAAATGACGTCTAGCTAAGCAAAAAAAATGAAATGTCAGACTTCACTTACCATTATCAAGGATGTGATGAACACCATAAATATGTCGTCGAAGAACATCAGGATAGATATAAACGTAATAACCTGTGAAAAAACAAAGAACATGAGCACATGTTCTTGTTCTGTGTTAAGGGAGCAGTAACATCAACAATACACATGATGCATTCTTCGCGTCAAAGCGTAGTCATCGAGCCCCTAATAATGACTTGGCATTAATAATGCAACAGAGGGACGAAATAATATATCTAACATTGAAAAATTGACAGATCGCACGTACAGTGGGAATTGATGATTTGCGAAGCACGTATGAGGAAGGTTGATATGTCAGTTCAAAATCACCAGAACGTTACAAAGTGGAGGTACATTATGTCGTACACGACTTCCGTGTCATGAGTATCATGTTTGGATGTGTTGTTTACCATCGTCATCTGTTCACGTCACGTGATGCCAAATTTAGTATATGTGAAGCTAGCGATACGACCGCTAGCACGCTATGAACGTGGCATGTCGTCATGTTCTTACATGAAACGCGTGTCATGATTATCACGTTTGCACCAGTGATATACCTTCGTCATCCATTGACGGCCCGTAACACTAAACTCGGTATATGTGGACCTAGCAAAACGACCGCGAGTGCATCATGAAGGGCCCAATATACTCCAACGTAACGTTGACGCATGCGCACGCTGCGCACAGCGACGCTCTACCTTAGCAAAACGTGAGAACGCCTGACGCCAGGCGTGACCGGCGCGACCAGTGTCCGTCGACGTGGTGCGACGGCAACCAGCGCGAAATGCTGCATTTCGCGCCTATGAGCTACCCAGACAGCACTGCGTCAGCCTCTTTTCGTGACGAAGGGACACCGGACGCACTGAAACAAGAATGCGTCAAAGCAACGCAGAGTGGCCCGCGCCCTCGAGTATATGGCAGGACCGGCGCCTGGTGTGGCAATACCGGCTAGACGCGACGAAATAAACGCCGGCGCGCACGCGCGTCGTGTCACATCGAAGTGTATTGTGCCTTTACTGTGGCATGTAGTCATGTTCTCACATGACACACATCTCATGGTTATCTCGTTTGCACCAGTGACACGTTCGTCACCCATCGGTGTCACGTAATAACTAATTTGGCATATGTGAAGCTAGCGAAACAGCTGCGAGCGCATCATCGCTGTGGCATGTAGTCATGTTGTTACATGACACGCATGGCATGGTTATCATGGTTGGATGTGTCATTTACCTTTCGCGTCTGTTCGCGTCACGTAATACCGATTTCAGTACATGTAAAACTAGCGAAATGGCCGCGAGCACATCATGAGCGTAGAATGTTGTCATGTTGTAACATGACACGCATCTCATGTTTATCATGTTTGCACCAGTCTCATACCTTTGTCATTCATTCACGTCCCGTAATATCAAATATGTATATGTGACGTTAGCGAAATCGCCGTGAGCGCATCAAGAGAGTGGCATGTAGTCAAGTTACCTGACACGCATATCGTGCTTTTCATGTTAGGGTCTGTCGTTTGTGTTCGCCATGCAATCATGTCATACCATACCAGTTTTGCAACATGTGTAGTGAACGAAATTACCGCGAGAGCAGCAAGACCATGAAATGTAACTCATGACATTCATGACACAAATTTGATTATTTTCATGTTACAACTTCTCAAATATGCTTGTCATACAGTCATGTTATGCCATACCAAGCTCGGTATTGATTCCATTATCCAAACAGCCAGGAGAGCTAAAAGTCGTAAACGGTTATCTATCTATCTATCTATCTATCTATCTATCTAGATAACAGAAACAGATAGATAAACAGAAAGGAAGAAGGTAGGGAGGTTAACCAGAAAGATTTCCGGTTCGCTACGCTACACAGAGGGTTAAAATCAAAGTGGCTTATTCACCTTACGGTGCTGCATAGTCACCTTATGGTGCTGACATCTCTCTGATGTCACAGATGCTTGTTCGTGATGACGGTAGCTTGAAATAATCACATTCACGCTCACGACTCTACGACAAATCCCCCGAACCAACACAACAAAAATGCTGGAATAACACGAACGCGCTGCACGAACAATTTCACAATAGCACGAACCAAGCAAAACAGAGCAGGCGGAGCCGTTGCCAGGCAGCCAGGCGTTGCCGCCAGGCGGTACCACATGTACACACCACAATGACAACACTACATGTATCGACATTATCGCTGCTCAGCCATTGTCAATCTGCGCCTGAGGCATGGTCTAGGAGCTCGCTAAACGCGTCAAAATAATGTCTATGCCTTATGGCCCGGAATGCACCATTGAGCCTTAGGACACTTAGCGCTCTTTACGTACTGCACAAACTATAATATAGACGGTTTTAAGGTCACAAGCGTTGTACCCCAAAAAATTTCCGGTAACTTCATTCACGAGCTCCTAACATCGAAACGGAGAGCACGTTTTCAGGTTCTTTAAATGTAAGAAATATCTCTCTTTAGTTTTTCAGATAAAAGGAACGTGCGTAAAGTCGATGCCTCATGGCCGGGAACGCGCCGTTGAGCCTTTGGACGCTATTTGCGCTCGAACGCTCGAAATAGAATAACTTCTACGCAACCAATGCCAGTCATACTTCGCTGAAAAAAACTGGTGCATACTAAGTAATCGAATGAAAGCCACACTTCAAGTTTCAAATTTGGTGTCACTGCTCCATAAACTTGCGTAGTCCCGATATATGCGCATGCTACCTTGATTTGCCAAAGTTCTGTCGTGTCAGTGAATAATACACTCAAGTAATTGCGGGAGCAAGGGATTAAAACTTTTTTTTTCTTGAAAGTTTTTTTAGTGGAACACATCGATGACTAAAAACAAACATTTAGCATGGGTTCTGAAATGATGATACCGCTGATTAAAACTGTCCGAATTGTTCACCACGCTCTTGCCACTTGCTACTTTATGCTTCGTCATATTACGCCACAGATCTATCTATACAATGTTAAAAATTGGTAATATCACGGCGCATTGTTATCGTAAAATTACCTGGTTCTCAGCACAAAATTTTAAACTGTAAAGTTATAGCAGATCTTGCAGGCAACACAGCCATGGAAGCTATAGGCTCGGAATACTGCTATTTTTCATTTACTTCTCTCGCTGAAATCAATCCCTAAATAATTGTATTATTCTCGAACATGAATTCTCTTAGCAGCAAGACACTTTCACAGAGCTACTTAAGATACCTAGCAGCGTTTCTAGCCAATAGTGTTGTGCATCATTCATCAAATACTTTAGTTTGTACGCGATTCGCTGCCTTCTTGCAGTCGAAACACTTGACGTGAGCTTTCAGATCAACAACCAGTCATACCAGAGTCGTACGAGGTGTTTTGAAGGCAAGGATTTATCGCGTAACGCACCCTAAAGTTTGGCAGATTCACGCTTCTCAGGATGTTGAGCGCGAAGCTGGACCCCAAGAAGTTCTGGAGAATCCAGGCGTGTTGCGCCGTGCGGAACATGACCCAGACAAAGGTGACGCCGATGGCACACCATATGACCACGTGGTGTCGGATCTCCATGCTTTGCACGAAGCACGGAAACAACACGTTTGGCATCCTGCGTAGGCAATGAAGCACGTGTGGTGCTTGGTAGCGCTAGAAATTTCAAATGGGAAAAAAAGTGGCCTTATGCTGACCTCTCAAAACCACCTTGTACAAGCATGGCCCTGTCACGCGCGGAATACTTAGAGGTTAACGCGAAAGGGTTGCTTGTTTTAAGTAACAGGTAAAATGTTCGAAACTGAACTCATTGGAGGAGATCCACATTGCTGAATTGGGCGCCTGGTGAACCTGCGTTCACACACGCGTTGGTGTGTTCATCAAACTTGTTTCTTGGCACTGCCGAAGTGGATCCCGGAGGCTACGTAAAAATATGCGCGTGTTTGAGATGAAATCCGCCAGGCGCCGCAACGTTGCTAAATTATCGAGGAAAAACCGTCTGCTGTTTCGATGAACTCATTGAATTATTTTCATTACCTATGCTGAGCGTTCAATGGCACTTATATAAGTATACATGCACCCCGACGTCATATGTATCCGAAACAACTCCTAACCTAACCACGAAGCATTATTTTGTAGCAGTTTTATTTTATAACACTTTTTCTGAATATTCCTAAACCGGAATTGCTGAAACGAAAGCGCACGACAAAAAAAAAACAAACAAAAACAAGTGTCACTGGCTGATTTTGCCACTGAATAAAGGAGTACTCGCATCATATATCGGTCCAGCTTCTGATTCACATCCGCAATTTCTATCATGTGTATCAAACCAGAAAGCTACAAATAATTTCATTACTGAAGCTCTTAAACATCACACATGACCTATAGTCCAGCGGCATCCCCACCAAGGCGAGCGTCCAGAAGAGCTGACCATCGACTACAATGACGCTTACTTCATACATCGTCTACGTGTACTTCGCAACTATGAACAACGGTATTCTGAAAGGCGATTGGCCTCTAGTATATATATTCAACGCGCTCGTAATTGTGTCAGTTCAGGCGTGTATATTTGTTATCAGACAGACGAGCAAGTGCTTAATCTGACGTGGAGACAGACAGCGCAGCAAAGGCCATTCGTTTGAATGGTATAAAAGTAAAATGCTTGATTTTTTTGTTTTATAGCACCCCGACAAAAAGAGTAAAACGGTGCTCTTTGAGAGTGGCTGCATATTTACCAGTTTGCAGCTGAACACGTCATATCATTTCTGAATTTCAAAACTTGGCTTTATTAGCTGCGATTATGTATCAAACTTCCTAATGCATGTTCCCCGTGAACAACACATCCTCATCACATCATTCTGTCGTACAATGTTAAACAATGCCAACCTGCGTATTGCTCTGTTTACACAATACGCCTTATCTTAACATCCGGTGAGACGTTTATTTAGATTTTAGCACTAGGTAAAGCAGAATCTCCTAAATAGTTTGCGTCATATATCGAAAGGATACCGCGAACCATGAATTACACGTCGTGAAGCCTCAATAATCATTCTCTTCAGCAGCACAAAACATGTTTCTACCCGACGTTTTTATTGCTCATTCAAGCTAGGCATCATCAAACGATTCTTACCGCATACCGGCGCAGGGTATCAAGAAAGAGAGAGAATCGAAGATGACGATTAGTGACATCATCGATCCCAAGGCGATGCAACCGATAAGGATAGGCCCTGCGTTGTAGAATGAAGTTAGTAATCATTTGGCGCGCATTAATAGTTTAAACAAATACATCGTTCAAGGCTGGAATGACAATGTACTTTTTAGGCAAACAATGTTAGCAGCGTTGCCAGTGGAATAAAAAAAACCTCACAGGGTAGCTGGGTAAACAACTTTAATGAATAATGGAAGAATTATTGCAGGGAGTAGTGGTGAAGTAAAAGCAGGATGACGACAGTTCCTCGGGTCATCTTTGTGCATTCACCTAAGGCGCCTCACTGCTGTACCAGCGAACCATGCACACTAACTACTGTACCGCTAAGGCTGACAAGAAATTTCACGTTCATTAATAAAAAAAAGAATTATGAGAAGAAGAAAAGTGCTTCCCCGTGTCATTCTATTTCACGACCTGGGACATCGTGACGTTATATGACGTACGATAACGGCATATTATGACGTCATCGTACGATATATTGCGCTACCCATGTTGGCGCCTGCACTGACGCTCATTTTTCGCGTTTGGTGGGGTATCTAAGTGTTCCGTCATCGAATACGAAACTATGGATCTACCCTTCACACAAGGGTTGACCGAGCAGCGTTTAAAAGCCTATTATGTGAGGCTCTACTGACACAGCTTATTGAAGAAGTAGTAGAGTACGAGCAGATTGACCGCCACCAACAGCAGGAACAGTGTGAGCAGGTTGCAGTCGACAGGACACTCGGCGAACGCTATCCCGCCGTCGAGCGCGTCATCAGGCGAAGGGAGAAAATCGTCGGCAGAATTCGAGGGTCGTGATCGAGAACCCCGATGATGATGATGGGACTCCAGGTCCACGTTTGATGCTAACTTGGCCGCAGCCGCAGAGCGCGAGGCCGTCAGGTTTATCACGAGTGACGTGGTCGATCCGGCTACCTCAAGCGGCACAGTGTCTTTGTCAGCGTGCTCCTTGCGACGCTGCTTCTCCTTCGGCTTGGTGCGTCGGTGCTGGGTCAGATAGCTGTGAACAAGGCAGGCATGGTCACCCTCAAAACCTACAGCAGCCACAGTGTGATGGTGCACTGCAAGCTCAACGTACGAGCGCGTCAGTTCAGTAAGGGCTTGTTGATGGGTGAGTTAGTAAAAATGTGACATCATGTTTTTAACGTTAGAAAAACGAACGCGAGACAGATCACACGTCTATAGTCGGTTCTGTCATCTCTCTTGCGTTTGCTTCTTTCAGCGTTTAGAGTAAGATCACGTCAGGCATTCATGAACTCCCCCAGCGGCAAGTTTTCACTTAAGTGAAACTTACGTTGGCTGACTTTCTAAATCATAGTACAGCCGTCTGTCATGTATTTGGTTTTTTTAGTGCTGAAATCAAGATGTCGTTCAGTGTCTGGGTGTTCTTCATATAGATGTTTATGATCGATTGTTAACGGAAATTTAAAAAATATATATATGCACGAATTTTCTTACTCAGGTTGATTGGAAAGTCGAACATTAGTAACGCTTCAAGTCTGAACCCATGATTGAATATTTATCTTAATATCACGAACCAACTATTTCGTTAGTTACGCCAGCTTACCCATTCTAAGTTATGAAATGAGGCCCAGCAATCTTGTAAGATATATACACTTGTAAAATATATTGAACTTAAGACCAAGCTTGAGACAAGCGATATCAAACTGGCAATGTTGTTTCTGTTAAACGTTTAACAAAACATATTTTTATGTATTCATGGAAGTGACGCCAATGCCTTTACCACAAACTTGGGGAACATACGTATTGACAGTGGTGTTATTCAGAGACTTTGCCACGTCGACGTTGTGGGATACATTTCATATTTACTCTTACATTGTGTGCCGCAAGTTAGTCAGCGAAAATGTTACTATAGGACTAATAAAATATATATTTTGATCTGTCGTGAAAATGAGGTAGCTTTTCGGAGTATAACCACGCACAATAGTTGAATTGACTCTACATTACGCAAGGAATATTTAAATACACCTTCATGATAACTACACACCGCCTACGCCGTCAGAAGTAATGAGTTATTTTAATTCCCGACGAATTCAATTCGGGCAGCACAATTACCGGTTCATTTCTAGACTGAAAACCAGCTTGCGCCTTTGAAGGATGTTTTGCGTGACAATAACACCCTAAGCAAACCAAATACACCTATGACACGGGTGTTTTAATTTTTTCAAAATAACCCTAAAGTAGAGTGTAAGTTAGACTCCCAAATCACCCTTCATGATGCAAACTGGATTACAGCCCACTTAACAATAACTCATCTTCGCGTACACGCATTCATCTCCGGCTTTATGCCCCACTTCATGTGGCTGCTGTTCGAAGGGTGTATAGAGGGGTGGCCGAAAGTTCCCACACCACCCTACCATAGGATCGCATGATATGGCAGAAGTGGGACTTTTGATAACCCATGTACCTACATGGCTAAGACCAGCGAGCAAGCATTTGGTGCTTTTGGATTTAGCGTTTTCAAACGTAGATTGCCGCCATAGTAAAAGATGGTCAGCAAGCGCTTCACTTGCGGAACCTTACAGCAACTTCCTGGTCCTCCCAGACCAGAGTGCACCCACGGTTACGGTGGAGCAAGCCATCAACCAGATGAGGGACGTGCCAACGACCGCGTTCACTTCCAGCATGTACAACTGAGCCGCGTCTCCACCCGAAAAAACCGTGTTGTTCCCGGAGACTGCTGGCACATCAGTGTTTTTGGGCTGCAAAAACAAAACTCCGCATTGACTCTCTCCACAAGAGCGGAAGAGAACTAGTTCGTGCGGTGCATTGTAGACATGACTGAATTATCTTGCCTTTACTAACACTAAGATAGTAATGTATTCTACCCTGCATGTAATGAAGAGCAATGTAAGCTAATGCGCATCCGGTAAAGTCCACGCCAATGAAAGTGTGAATGTCTATCAAGTCACTAAAAAAAAAAAGAACCTGAAGACTGTTTTGCATAACAGATGCGATTCTCCTATTTGGTGACAAAAGTTGTGGGGGTGGCGGTGTAATGAAACGAATGAACATAGCTCAGTCTCTTAGGCTTGTTGCGTTGAGCTGCCGTAGATTAACACTAGTCATCCATTCTGCATAACATGGGCAGACGTTCATGAATAGTAGTAATTGGCAGTGAATTAACTTCACCGCGATGACAAAAGGCGCATACCTTGAAGGATTCGACCGTGTCCAGACTTATGACGCCCAGTGTAATGTCTTGCGGCGGCACCGTGTAATTTTCTCCCGATGTGAAGTAGCCTGCATGGGGCTGCAGATTATAGAAAAAAAAAGTGGATAACTGTTCACTCAGTTTATAGTGTATTTGAAACAGCCAGGAGAATTACAAGCGAAGCCCTGGCTTCACATTTGTTGTTATTTACCGATAGAGAGAAAAAAAAGCAATATGCTCTTGCAGGGTAATGCACACTCGTTCCGTGTCATAGGTCCGGGCGTGACTGGGGAAACAACGTTACCTATTATTTACGACAGTTTCTGGCTCTGTAATCCTTTTCTCCGACATGCTGCGATCTCTCAGCGTCACGTAACCAAGTCGGTACGTTTTGTCCGACGAGTACAGAGCATGCCCACCTTGTGTTCAATGTCGCGAGCCACGATGAGGGAGTAAGCCTTCGCAGAGACCGCCTGTGCCAGCGAGTATTCGAAGGGGCACGCCTTGTCGTTCAGCGGAAGCTTGAGGAAGACGTGCTTGCCGGAGGCGCTCCCCAACTCAAGCTGGCAGCTCCGGTTCGCGTAACGGAATTCCACGCCGCGGAACACCACCTGGGTGAGATGAAGAGTGACTCGCATCATCCTAGGCTTCAATAAGTGTACCATTATTCTGGAATGTTAAGAAGGAACCAGACTCTCTAATAAGACTAATTTGAAGTAAACTAGAAAGTACGTTCTTCCAAAGCAAGACTACGGGAGACGCTGTCATGAATACAACTAGGAATTAATACGCGGAATATTGACGTACTGCAAGAACTTTTAGCATCTTTTATACCAGTGTGATATCTTGGTGCCTTCGTACTTAGATATTAATGGGAAGACACGCTAACAGTAGTCACATCGTACGCAACTCTCGTCTATGCGCATGGTGGTTCTTTCCTGTACACTCGGTCCCTGCTTCCTTATTTATTCGTCGGTATGGCTCCTAGGCAACAATGCATTACGTTGTGTCGCAAAACAAGGCGCAATCATTGTCAAGACTCGTTGCGCCATGATATGCGACCTTTTCACGCATGTGGTAACAAGAAAACAAGAGCAATGCGAGTTCTCACCGCTAGCGAAATAAATGTGAATACTGGCAGTGGCTTTTTTTTCTTTTTGTAACTGCCTCTTTTATCCATCCTTGTTGCGAACCCCAAGACAATGTGCACGCACGCCCCGAGGGAGACATTGTGCGTGCATATTTATGTGTCGCGTACTCTGAATTCCTCAGCTTCTTTCTCTCCATGTGCACGATCATTCTCTTCGCACCTATTGGTGCTCCTTTTCTTCTACAGTCTCCGTCAGACGCATGCCTTCAGCTTTCTTTCACGTACTGCTTTTCATCCGGCTAGAACATGCGGCTGCATTCCGGGTAGCTGTACGTTGCCGCTCTCTTGCACAACACTGATGCTACACCTTGACGGGTCTGCTTTTATATCACTATGGCCACTGATTAGACGGCCTGAGCGAGTTGGCCAATCACGATGCTTGCTTGCTCTAGGGCTTGCTATGCTGGATTCTGAAGCACGCAGCTCAACTGCATGGTTCTTATAACGTAGACTTTGTTTTTGCACATGACGCTTGATAGTTTGTCACCGCTAACTGAATTAGTGGTCACGTTGCCCGTGATGCAACGGACCTCCTT
The DNA here is from genome assembly GCF_013339725.1 of Rhipicephalus microplus. Lineage (NCBI taxonomy): Eukaryota > Metazoa > Arthropoda > Arachnida > Ixodida > Ixodidae > Rhipicephalus > Rhipicephalus microplus. The sequence goes on from NC_051170.1 coordinate 83,868,670, forward strand.
GAGAAACATCTATCGCACTTGCATTGGCAACGCCACAGTATACTCACGTCTTCTTTCCCGTATGGCGGTGGACGCCTAAATCGGCTAGACAGGAGAGTGCAGTAAGGGTGCACGGATCCTTCAGCGCTGCGGTAGATTAGCAGCCCAAAATCAGGCTGACCGAAGTCCTGAAAATAAACACGCCCCCATCGGAAACTAGCAACGTGCGTTCGTTACGATGGTTCGAACTAGCGGGCTTGTTACATGCAATGTACTAGTGTAGCGTAAGAAGGGACCGTACGAAGTGCAGGGTAAGAAGAAAATTCGCAGATTGTGAGTGCGGATCTCACCGGCAGAAGGGGTGCTTTTTGATTCACTTTAATTTCAATATGTGCCATAAGTACTACACTACAACTAAAAAGGCAAATGATGCTTCCTATGTTTTGTTTGGCTTGAACGCACTTGAATACATTTGAGTCTAACCCGGGGTCCTTTTGACTAGTGCATAGCTGTATTTAACGGTAAGGTAGTGGTGTGCAGAAATTCTTTAGGTGGCTCCACAACTGCCAAAAAGACTTGAGTGCTGTTTCTAAGTTTTCTAAAGTAATCTAGCTACACTTAAGGTTTCATTATAACTCACAAGTGCAAGGTGGCATAAAGTCTACCTTTTTTCCAATACGTTCTAGTGTGGTCAGAAGATAAAATGAATAACTCTAAATTTCTTCGTAATTAAATGCTTCTGTGCATTTACTTCAGACGCGTTTGAAGACTGGCTTTTACTTCATTGTTCTATTCACTCTGCGCAGCAAAAGGCTGAATGATGTTGCTGAAGTCATTTCTAGCTCGCAGGTATAATAAGTACCTGATGCCCCTTTCCTTCGCTATTAACCTGCTCTATATTTATACAACGAATGATTTTCAAAAGCACTATATTAGCCTGCCTAAACAAATTTGAGAAAGCCTGAACTGTGACTTTGCTTTATCGTTCATGAACACATTACAGCATTTGGTACATTTGTATGATGTGTATCTCCTAGTCTTTCCGAGAAAAGACATACAACACTGTCTCTGTGCTTCATTTTTACACTACGATAAGAAATACTCAGTCCTTAATTGCGTTCATTCTACTTAAATAGCAGATCAATGGTATGCTTTAGATAAGCAATAATAGACGCGTTTGGTCAGTCTAACTGCCAGTTGTGACCTGCAACACTCTTGGCATTTAGAATCGGCTGTCTGATACAGCAACTTCTATGGCCACTTTCACAATGTTATAGAAGATTTGGCGTATGGGAAGTCCCACAATCAAGGAACGCTTAGGAACTCCAATCAAGACTTCCTAAGCGGGAGTTCTGGGGTATACGCGTCTTGCGCAAACGTTATTCAAACCGCCAACAATGTTTTCAACAGTAGAAGGCCCTTGTCCCTAGTCACCCTCCAATGTCTGAACTAAACGCCTGTTTGAATATAACAGGGCGTAGCCTGGAAAGCTTGGTGCTCCAAGTGAAGATTGTGCTTTCGCGAAAAAAAAAAACAGAACTTGCGCATTGTGCCACTGCGTCTCTAACATCTCCAAGTAAACTCTTAAGGCGTAGTTATTTTCCGATCACTTCACTGCTGAAATACGTCGGCCTTCGAGTAACTTGTTATCGTATCACTCTTTCAGACGCAATCAGTGGCCAATACCACAAACTGTCCGGTATACAACCATTTGTTTCGCACATTTCAGTCATTATTCAGTCTCGTTTTTATCAAGTAAAACAAAGCCAAGAAAACAGTCTGAATGCTCACTGAGTCGACGCCAGAACTCGCCTCCGTGACCACAGTCTGGAGCATCACGCCGAGCAGCAGCCACTGAAGCAGCGAAGAAGCCACGGTGGTGGTGCCGTGACTCTGACTGCGAATGGTCATGGACCACTGCAATCTTGAAAGCGCTGTCACAACATTATACGCTGCTTCGACGACGGTTACCGACGACCACATTCCCCTACCGTCGTCCACCTTCGTCGTCATCTTCATCTTGTCCTTGTCGCTCGAGTGTCCTGTGCGCGCGTGACAAACTCAGAATGACAGGAATAGCTGACAGAGCAGGTGTAGCTCTATAGTTCGAGAACAAATAGTACTCGCTTGTTTGTTTGCTCAAAGCTAGAAGAGCATTAAACTTCTGTCTCATTACTCGAAAATCGCCTCAGCATAACCAGACTGAATACATGACGCCAATGCCTTGTGGACAATGGCCATCCACTTCCAAGCAATGACAAACGCAAGAACTCATTAGTTTGAAAATTGCTTCAGAGACACGACTCTTCTTGCTTTTTTCATACCATGGTGCTGAAGCCAACAAGCGATAGCATACAAAGTGGGTTCTTTTGGGAAGAGAGGGGGGATCACAGATTTTTAATCAAAATCTGGACAGTCAGACTCCTCTCGTTTCCGTGCGTGAGCTCAATGTCGAGGCGGAAATACTTTCTCGCAGCTAAGATGTCAATGCGACTAATTACCAAAAGCCGGTTAATTATTTTAATTATTGACTTGAGGGAACGTGTTTATATTGTAGCGGATCAGACTCACCCAGACACACCCAGATTCGGGTTCACGAAAAGGTTCTATACCAGATTTCGGTATTCAGAATCACCAAAACTTAGATCAAGTGGATGTGCATAACGGCAACCCAAAAACAGTAATTTCGCTTTGAAACGCGACGCTGAATGATACCACGACAATGTTGTACATTATGATGTAGTACACCATTTTGCTGCCACTGCTTCCTGATAACCCCTTCCAGCTACCATTCGTATACTGGCTGCAACTTTGTTGTAAAGGCTCTCCATCAAACGGCTTCGCTCGATGTGGATGTCTGAGTTGCTGGTGGAGCGTTATCGCTTCAATATATTACCGTGATCGAGGGCGTAGCCGCATCGCTGCACACCCCTAAAACGTCCGGGTGTCTGGTCAGCACGTTTCCCTCGAGCCCTACGCTTTACTTGTTAGCGATAGCTTTTAATTAATTACTTTGAACACTTTCGATGGTTGGATCACATCGCAAAGTAAAGATGCGTATTAAAGTTATCTTGTGGCTTGGTTCAGCGGGCGCAGTGGAGGACTGTCCAGGAATAGGTTTTCACTATTAGAATTTTGTGCAGCGCCGAAGCGGTAGTCAGTGACCATAAGAAGTGACCCAAATCCTCTATTATGTTTTGCACGAGCCAACCAAGTTAATAAAGATTGTGAAAGTGGTCTTGTCTTCTCGGTGAGGCAGTTAGCACGCCCCTCTTATTGCTTCAAATAAGTGGAGCATTATATTATGGTGTACAATGTCGCGGGATAGAATCTTGGCCACGGCGGCCGCACTTCGATGGAGGTGAAATACCAGAGGCCCATATGCTTACATTAGGCGTACGCTAAAGAAGCCAAGCTGATCAAAATTTCCGGAGCCCTTCATTACGGCGTCTCTCATGAATATATTGTGATTTTGGAATATAAAGCCGCTACAAATGTTATCTCGTTCAAATGTGACAGTACAGTTATTTCCTTGAAACTGTTTTACTGGATCCCTGAAGAGTCGCCACTTTTAGTACTCTTTATCTGCATATGATCTTTTGTTTTTGTTAGATTTTTTTCTCTCCGTGTTAGGACCACAAGCAGTGCGCGTCATAAATTTTTTTACATTCACTTTTTAATGAACTCTGTTTTGCATTAGTGCATACATAATCATTTTCTTCGATTGGGCAAACCGAATTGATAGTTGTGAGTGGGCTTGCGAGACGCGCAATCATCACCACGGCTATCACCATCGCAATGGTACGCAAGTTCCCACCGTAACAGGTCCATCCTCGCAGCCCCACGACGCTATGGTGCGCGTTCGACCCGCGGCGACTCGACTGGAAATGTGCGCCCCCTTGCAACACAGGCTGTTCCTTCTCCTGCTAGAGGCCTCGTTGCTACTCGGCGCAGAGGCGAGGAAACCTGCGGACGATGCGGTGAGCACTAGGCCTCGCTCAGTGTATGTGTTTACGAACCGCTGGATAAGATCAGTTTTTGGTTACACTTTAGCGTGTAACGCTTTCAGACAAGAAGATAGCATAGTGGGTGCGCGAACAAGCGCCTGCCACAGAAGTCTTAGCGGAAATCGTGAAGAAATAGGCAGGGCAGGTAGCACATAAGCTACATCTGGCTACATGACCTGCCACACAGAAAGTTAGGTGGGCCGATGAGATTAAGAAGCTTGCGCGGATAACGTGGCCACTGCAAGCACAGGACCTGGTTCGTTAAAGAGGTACGTAAAACATCACAGACGCCTGCGGTGGGCGTAGTCAGGCTGATGACGACGACGATGATGATATTGATGATGCTGGTGGGAAATCTCCCGCAGTGGGTATGAGCCACATGAGAAGGTAAACAACAACAAGCCCTGCATATATTATGAACATGCGGTCCTCGCCCCTTGCTCGAATCGTAAGGCGCAATAATTTTACTCGGCAGCATAGCAGCCAAGTTGCAGCGTTTTTTAAAGGAAGGATAACACGTGTTTGATTTTCGGCCAGGGTCAAGTTTCACATTTCTGTGTGGTCGAAATAAAAAAAATCCGTGCTATGGTATTTGTATGCATTTTATTAGGAGATAACAGCACATTCCTGTTGTATAGCAGTTTTTGTTTCAGTCACAAAATCTGCTTCTATGCTCCCAGGTATCTTGTAAAACAATACATTTTTCCAACGGCGGGCCGCCTAATTATAGATTACGGCAAGGAAACTCAAGAATGCTTTCGCGTTACCACTTTATCTAGGCTATAGGACAAAACCTGCCAGAAAAATATATGAGTGCATGCTCGTTTATTCCCAAATTACACTTTTCACGCCGCCACAAAGACACAGATGCATGCAACGAAAGAAGGTAGCAATTATGTCACTGTCTCCGTGATGTATACAGTGAATTGTGACGGCAAAAGTACTCTTGTAGGTACAGGATAGGCTCTGTTGTCGCAAGTCATGTCATGATTGGTCGGCGATGTCGCTGCCATGCACTATAGTGGCGATGATGAAGGCACAACAAGCTGTCTGCCTGAATAATTGATTCATTTACTGAATAATTGAATGATTGATTGATTGATTTTTTTTCACAATTTGGTCTCTCCGGCGGTTGGGGTATTTCGCTATCGTGATACCTCGCAATCCGAGTATACACGCTGTCTGCTTGAATGATTTATTGATTGAATAATCGAATGAATGATTTATTGAATAAATAAATAATTGATTGATTATTGATTGAATGAATGATTGATTGATTGATTGATTGATTGATTGATTGATTGATACCGCTTATTTCAGAATTTTGGCTATCCGGTGGGTGGGATATTTCGCTATCGTGATACCTCGCAATACGAGTATACACGCTGTCTGCTTGAATGATTTATTGATGAAATAATCGAATTATTGATTTATAATTTATTTAATTATTTATTTATTTATTCATTTATTTATTTATACCACTTATTCCAGAATTTTGGCTATCCGGTGGGTGGGATATTTCGCTATCGTGATACCTCGCAATCCGAGTCTCTCCACTGCGCCTTCGTGTCCACCCGTTTCAAGCCACCTCCATACAAAGAAAACGACGTGAGTTTGAATAATTCAATTCCACACGAAAATACTACTTTTTTTTCTCCTGCAGGAAATCCATTGCAATTTAAGATATATGAACATAGCACAACACGGGACGAACACGTAGACGAGGAAACCGGTACAAGTTAACATCACCAACTGTTTTATTTTTTCGAAAGAACACTCTATATATATAGCAGCAGTACGCACATGTTCATAGAGCCAAAATCAACACCAATCATGCTAAAAAAAACTTTCATTATTGTGCAACACGATTGATGGTACACCTAATGCCAACCGATCTGATGAAGCCGCAGCTTATTCTCTTGCAACTGCATCCCGACTTCACTTTAAAATCTCAGTCGAGAAAAAAATGTAGATACGCCTGCGCTGGACCTACAATGAAGCTGCATATGCTAACCCTTCACATTTTTTTGTACGTACGCCACGTCCGTTTTGAAGTGCACATTAACGCATCGGTCTCTTTGGACGAGGTATATGCTACCGCGGCATAACAGAGTCATCTACACTGTGGTCCTTTATGAAAGAGAACACGCGAGCCCATGACCTGCACTCAGCGGCAGTTGCCTCTACAGCACCATCAAATGACAGCCGAAGAAAGGAACTCCGCTTTTGGCGGCACTGCCCGTTATCAGAATGAAGAGGGAGTGTTATCGATCGGCGCTTGTCATATGGCTATCACTCATCAATTGTTTTCGCTGATAGATGACGCGAAAAGGCCAACGCTTTTTTTTTCAGCTGTTAGTTGACGGAGCTAAAAGCAGCAGCCGCATATCGCGGGCCATGAGCTCACATGTTTCCTTTCATAAATTACGAACAGTGTACACCACATCCACACAACATTCGGTGTCGTCGTTCTGTTCTCGTGCTATAACTATCGTAATGTCATACCAACTAGCCCAAACTGCCACAAATCTCTGGTAGTAGGGGCTCCCGACAACACGCTATCCAAATATTATAGCACATCACGCGGCCTGAAATTCACAATAAATTATCAAAGTCAGCTAAAAATTGCTTTCTATTCTCTCGGCAAATCACGCTATATGCCTAAAAATCGCACGTCGATGACCCATTTCACAGCCATCGGCTGATTGGAACATGGTGCGCTTGCTCACTGCAGAGATCACGGCGGGAGGCCGCTACTTGTCCACGCGTGCATGCGCGATCACACTAAAGAATCGGCGCATTTGAAGAAAAATAAATAAAAAGTGCTCAATGTCGCGAGGCTCGCGTGACGTTTTTCTGTGGCTCTGACATCTCTCCCTTCTTAGCTTTTAGCGCTTTCGTCGGGACGAGCGAAGAGAGAATGAAATTGCAGCATACGACAAACTTTTGAAACTCCTCTCGCGCTGGACAAAGTTTTAAACTTTTTGCGGCGTTGAATTCGTGAGGCAATAAGTTCTTCCAGTGAATTCATTCCGTATTTACTTGAAAAATCAGCAGAGCGTTATGAGGTGGAGGTAAATGATGCCGTACACTACTTCGGTGTCATGATTATTATGTTTGGATGTGTCGTTTACCTTCGCCATATATTCACGTCACGTGGTAACAAATTTAGTATATGTGGAGCTAGTGAAACGGCCGCGAGCACGCTATGAGCGTGGTATGTTGTCATGTTGTTACACGCGTGTCCGGATTACCTTGTTTGCACCTGTCATATATTTTGTCATTCATTGACGTCACGTAATTCCAAATTTGGTATATGTGGAGCTTGCAAAATGGCCGCTGTAGCGGGCCTTCATGATACGCTATAGCATATCATGAAGGGCCCAGTATACTTCACTGTAGCGTTGACGCGCGCACTCTGAGCATAGCGACGCTGTACGTTAGCAAAACTCGAACACTGTATAGTCTGACGCCAGGCGTGACCAGCGTCTGTCGGCGCGGCCTGACGACAACCGGCACGAAATGCGACATGCTCAACACTACGTCTCCCTCTTTTCGGGACGAAGGGAAGCCAGGCGCGATGTAGTCATGTTGTTAAATGACAGGCATGTCATGGTTTTCATGTTAAGGTGGGACACTTGTGTTCGCCATGCAATCATGTCATACCATACAAGTTTTGCAACATGTCATGTGAACGAAATTACCGCAAGAGCAGCAAGACTATGAAATGTAAATCATGACATTTATGACATACATGTCATGATTTTCATGTTATGACTAGTCAGATGTGGTCGTCATACAGTTATGTTATGCCATACCAAGTTTGGTATCGATACCATAATCCAAACAGCCAGGATAGCTAAAAGTCGTAGGCGGCTAGATAGATAGATAGATAGATAGATAGATAGATAGATAGATAGATAGATAGATAGATAGATAGATAGATAGATAGATAGATAGATAGATAGATAGATAGATAGATAGATAGATAGATAGATAGATAGATAGACAGACAGACAGACAGACAGACAGACAGACAGACAGACAGACAGACAGACAGACAGACAGACAGACAGACAGACAGACAGACAGACAGACAGACAGACAGACAGATAGATAGATAGATAGATAGATAGATAGATAGATAGATAGATAGATAGATAGATAGATAGATAGATAGATAGATAGATAGATAGATAGATAGATAGATAGATAGATAGATAGATAGATAGATAGATAGATAGATAGATAGATAGATAGATAGATAGATAGATAGATAGATAGATAGATAGATAGATAGATAGATAGATAGATAGATAGATAGATAGATAGATAGGTCGGAGCTAACACGGGAAAGATTCAGCCCTGACAGCGTTCAGTTTTCGAACTGTTTATTTTTTTATTATCGCGCTGCGCCCGCCGCGCGGCCCAAATGCCAACTTCTTTCTTGACGAACGGCGCATTGAGGCGCTACAGGGCTCCCCCCCGTAGAGCGAGAGTCGTAGGAATCACCAGAGGAGTCGCCCAGTGGACATGCTTGGATGTTGGCATCCAGACTTTAGATTGAAACCCCGCGGCCGCCGGTGATATACGCAGGTTTCAGTCGATCAGCCGCCACGACGTCTTCACGGCCATTGATGTCCAGCGTGAACGTCTTAGGTGTACGATGGAGTACGCGGAATTTGTCATCATAGGCTGGCGTTAGTGGTGGCCGTATTTGGTCACGCCGAACGAAGACGTGACTGCAGTCATGCAAATCCTGACTGACGAAGACAGACTGGGGGTGTCGGTTGGCAGGAATCACAGGAGCAAGGTTCCGAAACGTGGTGCGCAGCTCTCGAATGTACGTGGAGGCATCGTGAGTGGAAGGTGGCGATGATGGCTCGAAGAATTCTCCTGGAAGACGCAGGGAAACGCCATAGACAAGTTCGGCTGATCAGCAGCCGAGATACACTTTCAATGCTGATCGGATGCCCAGAAGTACGAAGGGGAGGTGGTCGAGCCAACGTTCCCTTAGCTGCTGAGCAGTGAGGGCCGCTTTCAGTTGTCGATGAAGCCGTTCGACCACGCCATTGGCGGAAGGATGGTAGGCAGTTGTGTGGATGTGTCTAATGCCTAGGATATTGGCAAGTGCGGTGAAAAGGGCCGATTGAAATTGACGACCGCGATCAGTGGTGACGACAGAAGGGCATCCAAAGCGTGACACCCAGACGTGTGTGAAAGCCTTGGCAACTGTTGGTGCTGTAATGTCGGAAATGGGAAACGCTTCCGGCCATCTGGTGAAGCGATCCACACATGTCAGCAGGTAACAGGCTCCTTGCGATGACGGAAGAGGACCGACGATGTCGAGATGGACGTGAGAAAACCTATCGTCTGGAGGCCGAAAGGGCGATGTTGCCGTGACAGTGTGATGGTGAACTTTAACGCGCTGGCACTCAAGGCAGGTTCGCGCCCAGCGTCGGACATCAGCATTGATGCTTGGCCAAAGGAAACGAGATGTGACTAGCTTCTGGGTCGCACGAATACCAGGATGGCTCATGCTGTGCAATTGATCAAAAATTGCACGACGAAAAGCTGAAGGCACGAAGGGCCGAGGGACACCAGTAGACGTTTCGCGCGTTATTAATGAGGTAGAAAATGGATGCGGGCACTCCGTGAACGATAGAGACGTGGATGAAGAGCGAAGACGATGCAGCTCAGGATCGTTGCTTTGGGCAGCTGCTAGCTCTTCCATGTCTAGTGGTGGCTGGGTCGACAAGGCATCTATGCAGGATAGTGCATCAGCAGCAGCCTTTTCCGGCCCGTGTACGTGTCTGAGATCCACAGTGAACTCGGAAACAAAGCATAGTTGACGGATCTCCCGTGCAGTATAATTGCTGTGATTGCGATGGAAGGCAAACGTGATGGGCTTGTGGTCTGTAACGACGTAAAAGTCCCGGCTATCCAATAAATGACGAAAATGTTTGATGGCGAGGTATACCGCGAGGAGTTCTCGGGCAAATGTACTGTATTTTGCCTCTGGTGGCTTCAGTTTTTGCGAGGAAAACCCAAGGGGCTGCCAACCGGATACGTGCTGTTCGAGAACGGCGCCAACTGCCACGCTTGATGCATCGGTGATGAGACGAATTGGGGCATCAGGGACGGGATGTATGAGCATGGTAACGTCTGCCAGAGCCTTCTTGGCAGTGCCAAAGGCAGATGCAGCGTCTTTGGGCCACTCCAGTGGCGCAGCCGGGTCTTTCTTTTTAGCCAATAGGTCGGTCAAGGGCTTTAGGAATGTGGCGCACTTTGGAAGAAAGCGGCGATGGAAGTTTAGTAGGCCCAAAAATTCTCGGAGTCTCTTCAGTGAAGTCCGGGGTGGAAAGTCTTGAATAGCCTTCACTTTGCTGGCGAGTGGTTGGATACCCTTTGGAGTGACAAGGTGGCCTAGAAACTCTATTGTAGCAACGCCGAAGATGCACTTATTGGGATTAATTACGAGGCCGTAGTCATCCAGGCGGTGAAACAGGGGGCGCAGGTGGGCTTCATGCTGAGGGCCGGATGAGCTTGCTACAAGGAGGTCATCAAGGTAGGCACATACGAAATCAAGACCTCGCGTGACCTCGTTGATAGTGCGCTGAAAGGTCTGTGCAGAGTTGCGCAATCCAAAAGGCATCTTCAGATATTCAAACAGACCGAATGGGGTGGTGATGGCCGTCTTCGGAATGTCGGCGGGTTCCACAGGAATCTGGTTGATGATTCGTGGGGTTTAACGTCCCAAAACCACCATTTGATTATGAGAGACGCCGTAGTGGAGGGCTCCGGAAATTTTGACCACCTGGGGTTCTTTAACGTTCACCAAATCTGAGTACACGGGCCTACAACATTTCCGCCTCCATCGGAAATGCAGCCGCCGCAGCCGGAAATTAAACCCGCGACCTGCGGGTCAGCAGCCGAGTACCTTAGCCACTAGACCACCGTGGCGGGGCTCTACAGGAATCTGATGGTAAACCTTGACTAAGTCAATCTTAGAGAAGATTGTGCACCCAGCCAAATTTGATGTGAAATCCTGTATGTGAGGAAGTGGATAGCGGTCTGGTAAGGTGTGCGCATTGAGAGCGCGGTAATCCGCAGATGGTCTCCAGTCGCCAGGATCTTTGTTCGGCACCATGTGGAGTGGCGACGCCCAGTTGCTGGAAAAAGGCCGCACAATGCCGAGTTCAAGCATGTGCTCAAACTCACGGCGGGCGATGGCGAGGCGTTCTCCAGATAGTCGACGGGATCGTGTAAAGACGGGAGGTCCAGTGGTCACAATGTGGTGAGTGATGGAATGCTTCACCAGTGACTCTCTGGTGTGCGGCTTCGTGAGGCTGGGAAAGTCGTCGAGTATTTTTGCATACGGCGAAGCAGGTGTGAGAGCTCGCAGTTCCGTTGGCGAGGAAGCACAGAGTACACCGTTGATGGAGAGGCGGGTGTTGAGATCAATGAGGCGATGAGCATGCATGTCCACAGCAAGGTTGAAAAAACTGAGGAAGTCAGCTCCAAGAACAGCTTGCGAGACGTCAGCGAGGATGAAAACCCAGCGGAACGTACGGAGTAGTCCAAGGTGAAGTGTAAGAGAGCGTTGGCCGTATGTGCGAATGGTGGAATTGTTGATCGCTTGGAGTGGGCAGGTCTGTTCGTTGCGACAGCAATCTGCACACGAGGCCGGGATGACGCTAACCTGGGCTCCTGTGTCGACTAGGAAGCAAGCGCCAGTGATAATATCAGAAACATAGAAAAGGCGGCATGACTTTCGACCAGTACCACTTGCCGCCGTCAGTGGCCGGTCGTCGCATTTCCCGACCAGGAGCACGGGCGAGTGCACTTGCGAGCAGAGGCACCGAATCGGCGGTGGTAGCAGCACACGGTTGAGGATGAAACGTCCCGCGGCGCGTCGGGTGGCCGAAGTTCTGGAGAACGTGGGGGCGTCGAGGAGCGACTGTGTATCTGGAACCTGGATGACAGTCGACGATGCGCAGGTACAAAGTCATCGAGGTACCTGACAAGGGCGTCCAAACGGTTCTCGATGCTCGCGAGCGCCGGGTCTGCAGCGGTGGCCGGTGGCGGTGTGGTAACGGCGTTGAGGCTATGTGCCCGCGAGTAGTCCGCCACTCGGTCAGCCATTTCAGCGAGTGTGTCTACTGGGACATCTCCTGCAGCTACGAGGACCGGGACCAGGCTCTGCGGTAAGCGCTGGAGGAACAACTCACGTAACAGCTTCTCCTCTTGAGGGGCGGAGGGGCCGCCAAGAAGCTGGCGCATGCGTCGCAGGAGCTGTGATGGGCGACGTTCACCGAGCTCTGTAGCCGTGATGAGCTGTTGGAGTCTGCTGTGTTCGGACTCAGACTTGCGGGAAATGATAGCTGCCTTCAACGTGTCGTAGGGATGGCTCGGGTGCGGCAACGCTAAAATATCAGCTAAGTCGTCGGCTACGTCCGGAGGTAAGCAGGATACCAGATGTCAGTGCATGGTCTGTTGGCTGGTGATTTGCCGTAGACGGAAGTGCGCCTCGACCTGCAGAAACCATGTGCTGGGGCTGTTGGGCCAAAATGGTGGCAGGTTGACATGTTGAATCGCAGCGACTGCAGCACCGCTGGGTCTGGCGTCTTCTTGGCGTCAGGACCGGTAGGATTGGTGGCCGAGCTGTCGGGATCCATGCGAGATGATCGGGGCTGTGTGTTCTTTATCGGGTCACCATTAACATTCGGAACTAATACGGGAAAGATCCAGCCCTGACAGCGTTCAGTTTTCGAACTGATTTTTTTTATTATCGCACTGCGCCCGCCGCGCGGCCTAAATGCCAACTTCTTCTTCCTTGACGAACGGCGCTACAGACAGACAGACAGACAGACAGACAGACAGACAGACAGACAGACAGACAGACAGACAGACAGACAGACAGACAGACAGACAGACAGACAGACAGACAGACAGACAGACAGACAGACAGACAGACAGACAGACAGACAGACAGACAGACAGACAGACAGACAGACAGACAGACAGACAGACAGACAGACAGACAGACAGACAGACAGACAGACAGATAGATAGATAGATAGATAGATAGATAGATAGATAGATAGATAGATAGATAGATAGATAGATAGATAGATAGATAGATAGATAGATAGATAGATAGATAGATAGATAGATAGATAGATAGATAGATAGATAGATAGATAGATAGATAGATAGATAGATAGATAGATAGATAGATAGATAGATAGATAGATAGATAGATAGATAGATAGATAGATAGATAGATAGATAGATAGATAGATAGATAGATAGATAGATAGATAGATAGATAGATAGATAGATAGATAGATAGATAGATAGATAGATAGATACGCTCAATGTCGCCAAAGTTCGATAAGAAATGCTTCGCATTTAAAAAGTGTTTCAGAGCCTCTATAAGAAGTTTGATTCAAGGTTTGACGTTCACGTAGCCTCTTCAGTGCCATTGTAGTTATCAAGCGTTTGTGTATGGGTAATAAATACTGGTTATAACAAACGTCACTTTGATTTGAAGCATGAGTCCCACCGCGGGGGTCTAGCGGATAAAGTACTCGGCTGCTGACACGCAGGTGTCGGGGTTGAATTCCGGCTGGGGTGGCTATATTTTCGATGGGAGCTAAAATGCCGTAGGCCCGTGTGCTCAGATTTGCTTGTTTGTTAAAGGACCCCATATGGTCGAAATTTCTGGAGTCCTCCACTACGACGTTCCTTATAATCTCATGGTGCTTTTGGTACGTTAAACCCCACATATCAATTATGGTGTGAAGCACGAACATTCATTTAAAAGAAGAGTGTTGTGTGCGCATGGCTTGCATGATTCCGTCAAGGTGCAGTAGCGTGTGCTTCGGCAAAACAAGCCGATGTATGAATGTTTTTTTTTTTCACAGAAGCACGCAATGTCTACCAAAAAAATATGATGCGCTCGCATTTGTCGTTTCCTTGTAAGTCCCATGCTTGAGTATCCAAATTTGTCTGACTAAGATCATGAAGTGAAATAGTGACGCAGTTGCGAGAGAATCGGCTGGTGCTTATGTCATCGAATTGTTCGACAGAAGGTGTGATAGCGTACCATCGATCACTTTGCACAACATTGAATTCTGTTGTTTTCATGTTCTTTTTTTTCACAATCATTTTTATTGTGACCCTCTGCACACGTGCGTCCTGCTATGCACATTGAGTGCCCTTTCGAAATCGAACCACTTGGTAGCGCGCACATGTACTTGTTTCCTCGTCTTCATGCTGTTCCCATGTTGCTTCACCTTCATATATATTTTAACTGTACACCAACTGCCCAGCAACAAGTTTTATTACGCCTCCATGATTTAGTTTAACCGAGTCTCCCTTACTTTTGCAGAGAGCCCAACGCAGACATATTGTAATCTATGTTCAATATAATACAGTGTCATGTCCTCGCGATTTGGAAATTGATGGCATATGCTCCATGCTTCATACAATCCAAGATTTTGTTGTATGTCAGCGTGCACTGCACGTTGAGCGTGCCGATAAAAAGCCCACGTTACCGGGTACAGCACGCATCGTTAGGTTGCCATTTCTGATGGTGACAATCATTAACGCTATCATAAAAAGAGGAGCCTAAATATCGCTAACAAAGCCCATATAACATCACGAATTTGAATTGCTTCGCATGTACACATTGTCTGATGGTCAGTATTGTTCAACGCGTTTAGATTTCTTCTATTAGGCTAGTGTAATTGTTTATTGAAATACATACATGTCCCTACAACCTTAGCAGGTCAATGACGCTGCAAAGTATAATTTTATTCGCTTTTGTCGTGATTAACGAACTTGCATAACATGAAGCATTTCATGAGACATTTATTTTTTGTTAACCTCACACTCCTCACACAACGATGTCACGTGACATCGTCATAGAAATACGATAGTAAGTCAGGACACCATGGCTATAGCACTGCAGAACTGGGCAAAATGTGTCAAAATTTGGAGCAGCGTGCGAAATGCAGTAATACAGTAAAACGCAATGCAGACTTCACACCGAATAGTATACTGAGCTTTCATTGTTTTTACAATGTGACTCTAATGGGAGCATGTATCGCTCTATTTCGCAGTCATTCCACGAAGCAGTATTCCACTACGCAAACCAGAAATGTGACCTGGGCCTGGAGAAGTCTTCTAACAAGCATGTCATCCTCGTGCTCCCCGAAGACGAGGATCCATGCCCTTTCGAGGCTTCTATCTCAGAAGCAGTCTCTGCCCACGCATACTCACTGGTCGTGGCTCGCAATTTTGATCGCAAGGTATCCCCTTGAATTGACTTAGATTCATTCATTCATTCATTCATTCATTCATTCATTCATTCATTCATTCATTCTAAACGCCCGTTTCTACGTTGAGTGGCGTCATGGTTGTTGCCTAGTGTCGACGTAACCGATAGAGCAAACAAGGCCGAAATTGGGAGCCAATGCGCTGCCTGCTGATATTACTGGTCATTTGTCACTAATCATATAGTGGTTTAGGGACGTTAAACCCCACATATCAATCGTTGTATCAATTAAAACCTCACTTTCTTACTCCTTCGTGCACGCTGTCTCGTCAATCGGAGCTCCTGCACGTGAAAGGCTGGCGCGTGCACTGCGGCTTGCCTCGCTCGTAGTAACGAGGCTGTCGGCGTTTCGCTTGATTCGCGACCCCTGGAATGCACAGAGTGGTGTACGTACCATTCGAGCACGGGTAGTTTCTTTGGTAAATGTTAAGAAATGTTACACTGCTACAACATCGTATAGACGAAACTTGAGAAACACAGGCGACGTTTTTCCAACACGAAGCAGCGCTCTGAATTTGCATTGGCCTGTACCGTAATCTTCGGCGAATATTTTCCTCCTTCCGTTGAACTTTGTGTGGCAATCCGTGGTTTGAAATAATGGGCCATTCTGATTCAATGTGTCTCTTTCTTTCCCGTATATGCAGTCCCACCTGGCTTATTTCACACCCAAATCGGATGTATTGGTTCCCCGCCAAGACATTATTCTTGCCGAATTGCAGCTGAAGGCAGTTGAAAAGTTCAAGGTATGTACCAGCAATCGACGATGCGGATACAAACTCTTCGAATGTTTATGTGAGGCATGGAACCGTTTCAAAGTAAAAACAGAACTTCAAGCACAAAGCAGAGATGCTATCGTTTTTCGGTTGAGAGAAATCCACACCGACTGAGCAATGGCTGGTTGTCGGTGCATTCGCAAAAACGGCGTATTCGGTACAGCATAATTAGACTTCGAAACGCACATTCTTGTTATTGACATAATCATTCGAATAGATAGTAACTTACCGTTTTTGGTTTTGTATCAGTCCCTGTCGTGGTTTCACATTCTACTGATATTGCAAAAAAAAAACGAATCTTCAATCTTTAACACTGTAGCAGATATGAGAGCACACCATGCAAACGAAATATTGACTGCTATTCAAAGAGCACAAAGAACTGCAGGTCTTCGTTAAAAATGCTACCAATAAGTCGTTGCAGAAGTTAGGTTCACCATCTAAAAATAGCCGCCCACAAAAATAAAACGCACAAAATTACGCTTATCTTCTGGTTAGAACCTACACAAGTATAGTACCGGTCAAGTGATGAAGTTAATCAAATCGAAGTGACTAAATAAAATTCCTACAAATGCGTGTATTTTTCTGATGTAGAAAGTGTAATCAAGAAGTCCTTCCGTTTGAGCCCTTTATAGGTCGCAACTTTGCTCATTTCAATGTTTACGTTCACGCACTGCACAAATCGCAAACTACACCGAAGCGCAAGGACCATCTTCGATTGATTCATAAAATGAGATGTCATCGTCGTGCCCATTTGAAGCCCGTTCTGGAATGTCTACCACTTCAGGGCTATCCACATCGGTGAACACCAAAGAATGCTAGCACATGGTCCCATATGATTCGTCGAGAGCTCCTATGGACATGCTCCTGCTTTCAAATACGGCCATTGGTGTTGTAAAGCTGCTGATTCTTTTTTGTCGTTAGAAAGTCAAAAGCAATTTGGGTGTATAATTACGGTCTACATAAATTGTGTTAAGCTATTAATGGCACTCTGTGATTAAAACAAACCACTTCCTGCAGTCAAATACGAGTTCTCCGCTGCAGCCCACGGTGATGGCCACTTTAGGGTTCGTAAACTTGCATTTAGCTGTCTTCCTTAAACTCACTTCTCCTGTTGTAGCCCAAAAATATTTCGGAGTGGACGTCTGCGCCAGCCAATGGGAGCACGCTCGTGGGTCCCGCAGCCAAGCTGTACCTAGTGCACGTGGACATGACAACCAGCTCGATCGTGCTGTGCATCTTAGCGTGTTCTACGGTGGCCGTGGGAGCGCTCTGGGCGGGGAGTACCCGGAAGCTTCTGTGCGTACAACTTGAATGTTTGAACCTATCGCTTGGCGTCGCTATGGTTTATGAACATGAACCGAGCTTTCTATGCGCTAGTTCGGTTGTGACACAGCCCTTGCAATACTGCGATACAGATGTAGCAACGTGCGTGTTGACTACGCGGGTTGTGACCCTATAGATATGATATCTGCTTCCCTATAGATATGATTCTTGCGCGATTTCTATTGATTTCACTTAATATTTCTATATTCCGAACGAGAAGAAAATAAGTAGCTTGCGTGTTTTTCTTAGCTGTTATCGCCCGCTAGCTTACAACTTGACAGCACCCTTGTTTTCCCGGGAACTGACCTAATAACGTTGTCATGCACACTCACCAAGCACCTGACATCCATTGGTTGTCCTATTTGTACGGATGGAATTACACTTGCCTAGAGTGGTAGGGCGTGTTACGCTATGGTTGTCTGCAGCCACCACCTCATATTAGCTACAAGTTTCTGATTTTTTTTATTTATTAGCAGGAAAGTCAGCATGCAGAATGACTGTGTTCGATATTATCGTGGTGTCAGGCTTTCATCATTTCTGCAGAAAACGCCACCTAAAGCAGCCTGCTTGGCACTATAGAAAACTGTGATTACAACTGTACAAACATTTTGCCATGGAATAGTAATAGAGACCCGTACAAGCTGTAACACATCCTGACGGGGGCAGTGTTCAAGTCGATAGACAAACTACACTGGCAAATGCAGTCCAGCGTCGTTTCCTCCCATGTGAAGTAGTTGTTTGCGCAACCCAATCAGGTTTCTCGATGAGTACCAACGCGCCTAAATTACAATTCTTCGTAAGTTGGAATTCATTCAAGCAGTATAACCCACATTCAGAACAGCGAGAAGAAGGATGTTTCGTCCCTTGTTTTCTTCTACTTCTTTATGTTATGCCTTCACGCTACTGGTTGATGAATCGTCCTGTCTAATCGTCCTGTGCACAGTATACTCGGAGCACGGGAGTGAATTCACAAACTTGTTAACTGTTTAGACGTTGCCCAATTGTTTGTTGCTTAGCAACTTGGGCCGTAGACTGTACGTACGAGTGAAAACTCACTGGCACAAGGGAGTATTTGGAGTGCACCTGACGTGCGGGCCGTTACCGAAATGTGAGCCGTGCATGCTGACCACGCAGTTTCCTCACGCTGCACCGGCGCATCAAGCCGAAGGACGAGGAGCCACTTAACGAGGACGCGAATCTGGACGTCGTACCTGTAGCGCTGACCGCACCGTCGAGTACCTCGCTCGGACTGGCAGCTACGACGTCGGTGGCGACCTCCGAACAAAGGCGCAAGCATAAGAAACGCGACCAGCAGCGTCAACAGCCGCAGGAACAGCAGAAGCAGTACGATGTCGTGCGCAGCTACTCGTACCATAGCCATCAGCCCAAACTGACGGACGATTTTACAAGCACCGATGAAGAGGCGCTGAACGAGGGAGGCTATTTTGACCAGTGCCCGCTCGACTGCAACCTCGTCACACTGTTCGCGCTTGCGATAGCCATCAACCTGCTCGTCATGTACTACTTTTCCAGCAAAATGTGTGAGTAACTAGTGTACAATAATAATAGTTGCAGGGGTTGCAGGGGTTTAACGTCTCAAAACCATCATATGGCTATGATAGACGTCGCAGTGTAGAGCTCCGGTAATTTCGACCACCTGAGGTTCTTTGGTTCTTTAGCGTGTATCTAAAGGGCCTCAAGCATTGTCACTTCCATCGAACTCCGGGCGCCACAGCGGGGATACGATCCTGCGACCTGTGTTCAATGATTGGCGAAAAGGTGCGGAATCGTCTTCAAAGAGAGTGCACAGCACGACAAGACACAAATAACGCAATAAGAGGCAGACGAGTGATACTGATGGCTGATTCATTAAAATATGCAATCAGCTTTATGTTGCCCGGAAATTTTGTAATGTCACTGTTAAAAAATAATGACGCGACAGAATAAAGGATGGGGCTTAACGTCTCGAAAGCCCGATATTATTATGGTTGTAGTGAAAGGTTACGGAAGTGCAAAACACGGTTTTCTTTAGGGTGCACCTGAACCTAAGGCCAGTATTCACAAACTCTCCTCGACTAGAAACTCGACCTCAAGTGATCCTTGAGGTTGATTTTCGAGTCGAAGAGCATTTGTGAATACGAGCCTTATGGCGCGCACATCGAGCATTTACCCTTCCATCGAAGATGCGGCCGCCACAACCAGGATTCACTCCCACGACCTGAATTTCAGGGCGCACGATGTCGTGCCATCAGCTCCACCTATGGCTGCGAGGATGGTAAACGTTGGTGCCGCTCCTGCCGAACAATTCTTTTCATGGTCTCACTCAGGTCATCGGTAAGCAGGGCTTGAACCACCCCATGCGTGGTCATGGGCACGCGGCGGTTGTCCTGGCTGGTGCGCCTTTAGAGCACAATTTCGATCATGATGGCCCATAAGACTAGTTACGTGGATTCCCTTTAGAAGTCTGTCTGATGAGGAATTCATGTATCTATCGTGGTGGTGCGGTTACTGCGCTGGGCTACCGGCCCGAAGGTCACTGCGTTCGATCCCGGCCATGGCGGGCACGTTTCGGTAGAGGCTAAATGGTTGAGGCCCGTATACTGTTCGACATCTGTGCACGTTGAAAACACCAGATAGTCCTAATTCCTGGAGCCCTCCCCTTCAGTGTCTCTCATAATTTTATCGTGCTTTTGGGACGTTGAACCACAGATATTATTATAAAGAGTTCGTGTATCTGCGTTCCACGGGCTACAGATAATTACCCTGCATTGATTGTTTCGCTTAAATCCTCATCTGGTGTTGTGTTTACGATTAAGTTTACAATTTCTTGAAACTTACATGCCATCCTTGCTGCATATATTTAAGGTTGATACGCTTTTTTTTTATTTGATCAGCCGAGAGTCTCTGCGCGTTTGTCTTTTCTGTCTCTTTTCGTGTCCCATACCCCTGCCCAGTTTGTTAAACTATGCATGAGCAGAGACTCTGCTCTTCCTCCGACAGAGTAGAGTCTCTTGTGTTTAGCACTGGTTAATCCTGCTCAAAAGCTAATCGGTGGATTAGCAAACTAACGTGGATTATCCACGAAGCATTTCACTAAGAATAAGGGGTCCACTTCACGAAAACAACGGTTTCGTAAGTTTTTTTTTTTCAAATGATAAGCCTGCTTTAATAATAATATCTTCCACATTCTGATTGGCTGAAATATTTTCTTACAAAAATTTTTAGCGTTCAAACGTTTTTGTGAATACGGGCATAGTACTGTCGTTGATAACTTTGTTTTCAAACAGCATTCGCGTCTGTGGAATATTTTTGATTGCTTCGTTGAAGTTTTAGACGGGACTCCGAAGTAATTTGAGAGTTTTAGAATAGCGTACACTAAAGTAGTGGTCGTTGCGGTCGCCCGTTATTTCTGTCATCTAATGGAGGCCGACAAGAAGATAGCGTACGATCCATGTGCAAAGAGAGGTAAATGCAAATGCGAAAATTTGCTTATTCTATTATAAAACTGCTTTTATTACCTGCATATGCAGTATCACTGTCGCTTCTGAACATGCGGCTGCTTGCGTGTTTAAACAGTTTTATCACTTTTTTTTCGTATAAATCATCAGTGCAAGGCCACTTGCCGTTCTGATGGAGTGTCATCGAAGCACAAAATTTTTCACTTGTTCTGGAACTACGTAACCATTGAACTCCACACCTCGATGACTGCACAACGGTGAAATGAAGACGTATTAAACAATAGAAACGAGAGAAGCCGCTGTTTACTATGTGCTCGGAATGTTCACTTTTATTTGCCTCAGAGTCTTTCGTATTGCAATGCACGCACTGTTGTCGCATAGTTCATGTATGCGATTTACTTTTTGGACACGTGCGCCGTCACGTGTTCAATTGTACAAGCGTAAAGGTCAATAGCAAAAAGATTCAAATAATGTGTATCACCCTCATCAGCACCCAGTAAACCATTTATAACTGCGATCATATAATCGAAAGGAAGCCTATAATTCATCATGAGGTAAGCTTCATTCATAGATTATTTTACAGAGGTGTTTCAGTGTTGCCATACTGGGTTGTTTCTATTTGTCATTTGTATCTTCAACAACTAAACAAATACTGTTACGGTAAACGCATGCGCATGAAAATGGTTGTGTTGGTGCGCACTATACTAAAGTGCTTATTTGGGCCGGTTGGTACATGGTCAACGAAGTGGCCTCGTCCGTCTCTTCTCTGTCCTGTGTCCTGTGGTGCGCACTATGTTTCGTGGTTTTATTAAATGACCTCGCCACAAACAAACAGAAAAAAACATCGACTTAACGCAAAGTGGTAGTGGCCAGATGCCTTACAGAAAATAACTCATACAGGTGCGCTTCGCCGCAACGTTAGAGTAGTATAGAGGCCATTTAGGAGCACCTTCACTTGGTATTCGGCCAAGTCTGCTCTGTGTGTTTAATTAATTTCTCTGCCCTTTTTGTCCTGCAGGGCCCATCCTGGTCGGCTGCATTGCCATTGGCGCAACGATGTCACTTATCATCATATTCGACAGCATAGCTTTTCTTATACCTTGCGCCAGCACGCGGTACGTTTAACGTTTCTATGTTTCATTTAGCTAATATCACTACTCAGGGAGACGCCAGCGCAGATGACCTACTTGCTTTAGGAAAGTTCTGTGCATGTAAGCGATTTCCTGAGCACACAGTCGCATGTTGCAAACACTACACTTTCATCGTTCAAGAAGGCGGACGTGATTTCACGGTTTGCGTAAGCCTTCACGTGGGCATAGCACGATGATCTTAATAACTGGTCAAAAGCCACATCCGCCCTACTCAATATTTATCATTTTTCCATGCAAGTATATAGACGCACACACACAAACTCATGTGTAAGGATACATAACACAGTTTCAACACCCCCCTACCCCCCTCCCAAATAAATTTCTGAATACGTCCCTATGCACATGGAATATATAGCTCTGAAAAATAGACTCACATGTACTCTGCATTCAGAAACATTGAATTGAGAACATGCTCTATGTGATGTAACATATGCGTTCTTATTCATGCGTGTACATCATTTCCGATTCTGCCTACTGATCAGGCTGACCAACCTAACCTTTCCTTGCTTCGTGCGGAGCATGGAACTGCGGCACCACATCGCGATATGGCTCGCCGTGTCTATTCCCATTGTTTGGATTGTATTCCGCAAGTCCGAGCACGCCTGGATCCTACAGGACTTTCTGGGGTCCAGCTTCGCCATCAACATCCTGCGATGCGTGCATTTTCCAAATTTCAAGGCAAGCTCGAACGGAAATGCCTCACTCGGGAATTGCGGAGTTTACTTTAAAAATTCAAACAATTTTAGTCTTTGTAATGAGTGATTTTTGACGTTATCACACAAATAATTCAGTTATAAGCTATTGTAAGATGTAACTAGTACTGGGCTGCCGTACTCGGAAATAATCGAAGTTCCACGTGCCGAAATTGGTCTTGAGTGGCATCTATGAGTGCAGGACCTTGAAGCAACTGAAAACTGCAGACCTTTTTGCCTGTAAACCAATACCTCAACGTTGCGATTTCGAGTTTGATTTCATGCAAAAAAATTGCTACCTAGAATATGATTATTTACGATTACGATCTCGAAGGAAATCTCACTCCTTCTTCCTACAGGGAAGAGATGAAGAGAGAAAAATAGTGAAGGAAAGGCAGGGAGGTCAACCAGGTTAAAACCGGTTTGCTACCGTTGAAACCGGCCTGCACGAGGGAAGGGGGAAAGGGGAGCAAAATAGGGAAGGAAAGAGAGATAAATTAATGCACTAGCACGTGCAGGTGCGTGTACTGCGCGTGCCCAGAAAGTCATAAAACTGTGAACTGCCACAGTTTTATAGAGAAGTTGTTGCGCTATATAATGCCATAAAATTCATTCTGTTCGTCAGAAACACTAAGGACAGATTTCCAAAAACTTTCAGATTACAAAACTTCTACAAATTGTGTAAAACTATTGCGAATAGCGCATTGAGAAACTGCAGCAGCTGCCTAAAATAAGGCAAATAAGAAGTCAGTAAGTGTGTGAATTATTGAAAGTTTCAGTGACAGTTACTGAGCAAATATTCAATACATAATTATATTCTGGTGATGTGGAAAGAGTTCTATTGCTCGTATCAAGTGCTTTATCATAATTTTATCATTCACATTCGCTAAGAAGTTACTTCTCGTTTTCTATTTTCTTATTTCTTCTTATTTCCTTGCAGATAATTACGTTGATATCTGTCCTCCTATTCTTCGACGACATATTTATGGTCTTCATCACATCCTTACTTACAGTAAGTGTACATCAATCAAGAGCTCAAATCGCAATAATTCGCCGCTAGTAGTCATTTACAATCTACTTTGAAACTGAAAAGAAAATGTGTGGTCTTTTTCTAAGCGTATACGAGATCTGCTCGAAGTGTGGACGCTGCGAGTAAGCAACAGAATACCACACGGTTTGGTGTGCCGCCGCCACTCCATCCACTCGAAAGTATACAGGTCAATAACTGATTTATTTCTCAGGCATATTAAGCACTTGGTGACTCAAGACCATTGGAACACGATTGGAGACACAGCACAGTACACCGCGGCCGCGTCTGTGCAGAGCACGCGAATAGCCGGTTTTTGCTCTGTGGGGCGAAACCTTGGGGAAGTATCAGGCTCTGACGTGGTCAGCCTGACAACTAGGCCATGCATGCTCCTGATACACCACTTCAGAGGCCGAAACCGCCTCAAAGTTCCGGCCCGCAGAACAAAAAAATTGCCCGCAGCTTCCCTTGGGGGAACACTGAGGAGGATGCGGACCATATAATTGGTTAACGGGGTGTTAAAGTGCGACTTACTTGGGTCGATGGCTAAATTGGTTAACGTGGTTGTGAAATGGGGTGTTAAATTGCGACTTACTTGGGTCGATGGCTAAATTGGTTAACGTGGTTGTAGGAGGGGGTGGTAATGAGTGAACACGTACACACGTATGCGAAAGGGCGGCGCTGGTCGAAGGGACGTCGATCATTGTGTTTGTGGATTCGTTGGAATTCATTTCACCGCGATCTTGGACCTCGACGCGCCGTACAAACCAACCGACGAGCGGCAACTGAGCGAGCGAGCGCCGACCTTGAGTATATATACAGCACGGCGGCGCATGCACTGTCAGCTGTTGAATGTTCTCGAAGCGCGACGCCACATGCGCGTCCACTGGAGAATCAGGAGAATTGTAGATGTCGAACGCGGTGTGTAGAGGAGGAAGGGTGCACAGATGGTGGAGGAGTGAAGCGCGCGCTGTGTGTAGAGGAGGAAGGGATGCACAGATGGTCGAAGAGTGGGCGACGGCGCGACGGCGCATGCGCGCGCGTCAGCTGTCGAATGTTCGAGAAGCGGTGCGGACGGCGCACTACAAGGCGCGAGTATAAGATGCTCCGCATCTAAAACCGGCTGCTCGAGCACTCTAGACAGGCGTGGCCGCGGCTGTACACCTTTCGCGCTAAACGTTTCGACAAGTTGTGATTCAGTGAATGTGGTGTGGGCTGCACATTGGCGACTTCTCTCTCCCTGCGTCGTTTCAAATCCTTAAGCCTCCCGAAATGAAAAAAAAAATACGTCAACCGAAAAATATCTGATGACATTCATTCATTCTGGAGAAGTTTGGTGACCTGGCACGAAACTGAAAGCATTGAGCTGAATGCGCAGAGCAAGAACAACAACAACAAAAAAGGAATAATCAGTCCGGTGAAGAAAAAAGGGGGACCTTAAGTCTTTACTAGTTGAGATCGTCATAGCGATCTTCAGGCACGCCGACGCATACATACACACACACAAATAACAACCCACCGGCTCTTACGTTAACTTGCATCTACCCCGAATTTTCACTGAAGACCAACGCTGCTTCTTCGCTCGCTACCAAAGACGACGATGCCGACACCGAGATTTTCTCGAAACAAGCTTTTTAACGCTCTCACATTAAACACGAACATGTGGCAAGGACGAAGATCATGTTTGTCTCGTCGTCTTTCACTCACAACATTATGCTCCACAAGCTTCTGCCTCATATTCAAACTGTGAAAGCAGCTTCTTGTGCAGAAGACCTATTGTGTCTCAAAGATTACGCGTGAACAAATTTTTAGGAAGCGGGTAATTACATTCTGCCCCCCTTGCGCACTCTATGTTCAGTTTCGCACTTTCCGGCACACAATTGCATCACTGCAGCAGCTTCTCTGCTCACCAGGCTAAGTCTCCTGTGACACTTATTGCTCCCCAAATGCAAATTGATGGTTCTGGTAGGATGTTTCGGTCATTGGACGGCAATGCCTAAGGTAGCAACGTCGATGCTCAAACACGAACAATGCCCCGCCACGGTGGTCTAGTGGATAAGGGGTACTCTGCTGCTGACCCGTAGGTGGCGGTATCAAATTTTGCTGTGGCGGCTGCATTTCCGATGAAGGCGGAAATGTTGCAGGC
The DNA here is from genome assembly GCF_013339725.1 of Rhipicephalus microplus. NCBI lineage: Eukaryota > Metazoa > Arthropoda > Arachnida > Ixodida > Ixodidae > Rhipicephalus > Rhipicephalus microplus. Next base: position 83,894,570 of record NC_051170.1, read on the forward strand.
CCGTATGCTCAGATTTGGGTGCACGTTAAAGAACCCCATGGGGTCTAAATTTCCGGAGCCCTCCACTACAGCGCCTCTCAAAATCATATGGTGGTTTTGGGACGTTCAACCCCACATATAAAGCATCATAATCAGACACGAACAAAAAACAACTTATTCAAAAAATTGCAGAACAAGGGTAGAACACGTGTGTTGTTCATAATCTTCAAAATACTCCCTATTTTGAAGATTAATCACGAGGGTGTGTGTGAATGTTGGGGAAGTTAATTTATTATATATAAACCACTGCATGAAAGGCGTCGTATGCCTATTGTTTGTCAGTAGCCTGGCTCTTACCGAAAAGAAGGCGTGGCGGAGAAGGGGTGAAAAATGTGTGAGAGGCACATATTACCGCGCTAAGAAAAGTACCGCATCTTCTCGCATATAACCCTCCTCTGCGTATAACAAGAAGCCGCAACTTTACCTGTAGAATAAAAAAAAAACGCCTGGCTGGTGTGAAACGCGCAGCACAGTCGCAGCGAAAGCTAAAACAGCGGCCTTTCAGAGCCATTTCTAAACATTCTTTGGCTAACTGCTACAAGCACACTGCTGGGTACTCACTACGCCATAAAAAAAATCATAGAGTTAGTGCAGTAGACAAGCATTCAATATGTTTTCCTTCGTCATTTTTGGAGAACGCGTGGTATCCGCTACACAGTTCAAACGTTTGTGCAATTTTTCATGCCGTGGCTGACGACGATGAAGAAATATACCAAAGTGCGTATGCGCCACAGTTAATAGGAGATCAAGAAAAAGTTTTTTAATGGGTTGGGGCATTGGACGACCCACTCGTTACGCGATTCGCATTGTGTGACGCCTGGTTGTTCTTTTGATGCTCTAACACGCTTTATTACTCATATTGAAGCCATTCTTTTCCCGACATCAAGCCTATACAAGCCTGCCTAAGGCCAGTTTAGAAACGAGTTCTAAACTCTGGTGTAACTAAGTTGTAGAATAGTGTGCTGGCGCGCAGCAGACCCGGCTTCGAATCATATTGTGTCATTAGTGTTTTTTTTTATTTCCCGAGTTTTTTTTTTTTTTTTTCGTTCAATAGTCGTTACGAACACCGGCGGTGGTGGCGGCGGACAAATACGACGCCGCACGTGACCCCGGTTCTAATCTCATAACAGATTTCGCTTTAAAAGAAATGAGCTTATGCTCTTACCTTTGAATATAACCCGCATCCCCAACTTTTGAAGTACATTTAACCGCTTCTTCGTGCGGGTTATACGGGATAAATTACGTACTTGCTGCCTCGACAAAGACAATACTTCCTCTCGAAATGTTGCCCCCAGTGGCAGTTTTCGCTAGACGATATTTGACCGTTCAATATCATCTGCGTTCACTTTCTGCACATGCGCATGTGCTACAAGGTCGGTTGTTGAAGCAGTGTTCACGTACACTACTAGCTAAACGTATTGACCCTTCTCATTGGGGGCAAGAGATAGCGTACAAGGGATCCCCATCGCCGTATCTGCAGACTTTCTCTGATGGCCCTTTCGTTCCCTCGTGTTACAGAAAGACGTAAGCGTGATGGAAAGCGTTGCACTGGGTGTGAAAGACTTGCCCGTGCTCATGAGAGTTCCGCAGTTCTTTCCGGGAGAGGCGGCCGTGTGCGCCGGCAACGTCATGTTCCTGGGATACGGTGACATTGCTGTGCCTGGTAAGCTGAGCCGTTGGCTTCCGGCATTGCTAGTACACGTGATTTGCTCGCTGCATGCATCACAACGGTGACAAATCTAGATTTGTTTTTATTATGAACGGTTCAGGGTGTTATTCGCAGAATAGAAACCCAAAGCTGGTGCTCTGGCGGTGAGCTCATAGAAATTAGGGATATTCGCGGCTGAGGGCGCTCGCGATTCAGTGTGTTTCACAGCAGAATAAGCCCGTGCGGCACGTGTCCTTGACTTGGTGCGGAGAACTTCGGCGTCCCACCGTCTGCTTGGCACGCTGGAACGAAACGCTCACTGTTCGACGTTAACCATGTTACACTCCGGTGTAACTTATACGCCGGTGTAAGTTTTCTACAATCGACTTCTTCCTCTCCCGCTTGATGGTTGTGTGAAGGGCGCGTTTTTGGCGACTAAAACGCTGAAAGACAAGCAGGGTCTTTGCGATTCTATGGTTGGAATTTTCGTATGAATCGCGAGCTCTTCTATAATGACATAACACCGGGACTGACAAAACCAACTCAGGCTTTTGTCCACACAGATGTAATGATCTTCCGCTGGCTGTCTTCGCGTATCAATTCCCAGCCCCTACTTTTTTTTTTCTTTCTTGTACTAGCCGATATAGCGTGAGAACATCTTGTCGAATGCGGGGCGTCAAGTGTCTCCAACACTGTACGTTTCTGTTTATTTTCTTCACTCCAGGACTCGCAGTGGCCTACTGTCGCTCGTATGACGTAATCGTCAAGAAAGGAATGTCTTGGTACTTTCTGCTCGCACTAGGGGGTAAGTTGTGCCTCGTGATGGTACGAGGAGAAATTCTGAAACAAGATCTCTATGCATGAACAATCAAACTTTTTGTCCATGTGTTTCAGTACCGAAACAGCCACATGGTAACCGTCATATATCAACGGCATCATCACTGCATGAAATAGTGAACTTGTTCATCTCAAGCAGTCATGCTGTCAGAGAACGAACGCCACTGCTAGCGCAGACATCCAGCTTTTATTGATTAGCTTTCGAAAGCAGCATTTTTTTTTGTCTTTGCATACGAGGACTAAAAACTTTTATTGGCCCTTCACATTATAAATGCATATTCTCCGTGTTACAACCGTGGATCATTTAACCAAGCCGTGTGTGAGTAGCTGCGACGTTTCAGGCATTGCATCTGAAGCAAAGAAGTCTACGCGTAGCGCTTTAATGCTTTGGCAGAGAAGCGCGAGTTTTCCTTCAAACTTGCGTAGTTTTTTTTAGTTATGCCCCACATGTTATTCGGACACTATGCGTACTGACATAACCAACAGCAACTGACGTGCGCCACTTCAGTTCATTTACAATGCCCCAAACGTGGTATAACAGGCCTTTTAATCACACCCGCTTGAGTTTAATCTGGCGGCGTTAGATGTTTTCGTTTACAAATCACATCCTCTGAAAAACGCTGAGCAAAAAAAAATAGTGGCATTTCAAGACATCTCTACAGCAATGTTCGCTAAGAGTCCATGAAAAGTATGGCAGGTCAATATGGGATAACATCGACACGCTTGCCTTACGTATGTTTGACAAACTACTTAGTTTGGAGACATTCGTGAAGACGTAAAAGACGTCACAACGAGCCATATACTACCCCCATTTCTCGCTGTCATAATTTCTCCCATCTTGGACATATGAATAAGGAATGCCACTAGACTGTATAAATTATTCATTGTAACAAAGTAACCTCTATGCGAAAGTCACTTACAAAGATACCAACTCAAAGCGATGTTCTCTTTCTTTTCTTATGGTGCGAGCAACTTTACACTAGAAAATATTCCGGTTTCTACCCTCCTTTACTGCTACGCCAAAGCTTTTTGACAACACCGGCAAGCCGCTCACTGCTAGCTCATGTAGTTTTGCGACGTGATACATTGCACTTAGCTGATAAAGCCAAAAAATTCCGCTTGTGCGTACGAAGTGGGCTTAATTACTAAGCTAAGTACGGAAGCCTGTATACGAAAGTGCGGCCAAAAAAGTTCGAAGGGAAATAGTAGCTAACTGCCGCAGATTACTGCATGTAAGAGAGCTTGACGGACTGTATTAAGTCGCGCAAAACTTTCTGGGGGTCAGTTACGCGTAGGGTCTTCCAAGTACGGAGAAATGACTGATCCTGCACCTTGTGTGTACGTTTATATCTTCAATGCATTATGGCAGCTAGACTATCCCTGTTTGTCTATCCAAAGACGCCACTGGAATCGTCTCCGTGGATTATTTGCCCAGGCGGCAGCGAAGTCCGGTTTCTATGTGAGCGGCTGCTGCGGGAGAATTTGATTGCCCGGAGCTGCTGTCCACGCATGTTTTTTTTTTTCATTTACCACCTTTGTTTCCCCCTAACTTTATCGCTGCTGGTTCCCCTTTCTCGTGCCTAAGTGTATCCGGTAGCTAAATCGACGGCTCCCTGTTTGACAACCCCGCCTTATCTATCTAACACGAAAGTGTTTTGTGGCTGGGCCCATCATGGGTTCACTAACGCATTTCCGTCGTGAATAGGACGTTTGAAAAGATATACTTGGTGACGCCAAAAATAAACATATTGTTACGGGGAAGATTTATTCATCGACAGCTGGTCTTGCTAACGGCCTAAAAAGCGCACAGTCATGCAGGCCAACGGGGGAAGCTCGAGAGTCTAACCCACAACAACCACGTTGTCGTCTTCCTCCTTTTGGGTGCCATTTAAGCTGTGCCGGAGCGACAGTTCCATACACGTATCAATATCACCGTTTTGTCACTGCTTATGAAACCTATGGCACTTCGCTCTGCAGCGCTAGACACGAACCTACTCGGCCACAAAACGAACGTTGTTCATCTTGCTAACAGCAAGTCATTTATATAGACCATTTACCTCTGGTTGTTCTTATAGATCAGTAACTTTAGCGTGTTGTTATCACTGGTTGGATGTTGTGAAGGGTGTGGAGGGTATGGAGTGTGCGCTTTAAAGTTTGTCAACCCGTGAGTTGCGATGCCCGTCCACTTCAACAGGGCGTGGTTGATCGCGCGCGCGCACGCTTATCTCGTGACAGGGAGGTTTTAAAGTGCCAGTCAATAGGCTCTGACTTTTTCACCCCCCCCCCCCCCAAACAAGCTCGTGCATCTTCCCTACACCTTACCAACATCATTACACACGCAGTGACGTCAACTCGGCGACCGACAACGATGACTTCATTATTGTTTGTGGAGACCTGGTTTAGACCAATCCACGAGCTGCATGCTGCGCAACGTCGCCGATCGCCTAGTTGACGTCACTGCGCGTGTAAGGAAGTTGGTCACGCGTAAGAAAGATGCGCGAGCTTGTTTAAGGGTGTAAAAAAAAAGTCAGAGCCTGTTGACTGTCCCTTTAGAGTCTGGGGCTTTCATTTGTGAGATGTGAGGTTAAAGCCAAAGGTAACTCCACTCGCTGCAGTGGCCACGCTTGCAAGAAGAGAGCGCTACTCGCACACAAAGCAACAGTTGTGACAGCTATTAGTTCGCGCTCATCCTGTGCATACCTGTGCATTCACTCCACGCGTCCTTCATTGTGTTTGAGCAAAGCGCTTTGAGTGTCGAGCTGTGACAGTGGCTACATTGCGCTCGTCCTGTGAGTGTTTCATTCGTGCGTCATTTCCGATTGGGCAACGGGCTGCAAGTACTCAAGGGGTTTGTTGTTTTTCGCGTGACATTACAGTTTTTTGCTATAGCATTTATTTCTTAGACTTTGTGGTGAAATGACACACACAACTACCTCAGGACATGCAACACATTCGTGCAATACCGATTCCGGTGAGAAAGGGATCAGTCATGTTTGCGTACGTATTGCTGCACTCCAAGTGTACTTCGCATCAAATTAATCGAACTAATTTAAATATTACCTATTCGAAAATGCTGGTTTGGTATTGTTGTGTGTCACATATTATCTCCAGGTTACGCCGTGGGATTGATAATGGCTATGACGGCAAGCAGGCTGATGAACATGGGTCAGCCTGCACTGCTCTACCTCATCCCAGCCATACTGGTGCCCGTTATACTACTCGCCTGGTGCCGCGGTGACCTGAAAAAATTCTGGAACGGAGATTTCGTGAGTGACATTTCTGACGTTCGAATTCTTTCAAACGTACAGAAAAAGCCTGCTACGTAAAACAACGCGTATGTTCATTGCTGAATGGACAAATCGAATTTCGTCTTTGAGACGCTCAACCGGGAAGCAGAGTATCAACAAAAAATGTACGCAAGCTGAAACGTAAACAATTGCAAGTTCAAGAAAATCTATCTCCATGCCAGGCCATAGCGTAGGGCCTCAGAAGCGTGTGTTCCTTCCGCAGCACGTGTCATTGTTTTGTACCAATTGCAACGTCGGCGCAGGTTCCCAGGGAAGGCCTAATGAGTGCTCGCATGGACGTGTGCGTTTCGTCGAGCGAGCAGTTCCAGATGGCCCAGGGTCACGGTCTGCTCTACGTCAGCACACCTGTGTTCCCCTGGCTGGCGCTGCCGATGCCTGTCTCCCAGAAGGCTTACAACGCCAAGGGCATTTGAGCGAGCAGCCACTGCTTCCCAACCGCTCACTCATCACTTGTGCCACGTTTTTTATTCTTTCTTTTTTTGTCGTCGAGAAATGCTGCGGAGTATCTCGGAAGCAAATTGGGTCATTGAAGGACGAAAGCCTAACGCTTCATGACTCGGCTCAAATGCACATTGCGTGGACATCTTCAGAAGCTCTTTTTTAATATTGTGCAGAACGGTAATGAGGGCTACGTCTTACGAGTACAACAGATAGAGATAACGCGAACCTCAAATTTTTTAATGTCTGTCCCGTGGCCGATTGTTTGACTGAAAGAACCTCGAACAGGGAACGCAAATCATATTGTGTCGGTCGATGTTTCCTTATCGGTGCACGTTACGTGCTGCGTATACTTTGGCTACGAGATCACGGTAATGAACGCCCCTGGAAAATATACATATATTAAGCCGTTCGTGCCATAAGTTATGAAGAGAGATAGAAACCAAATCAGTTTTGTTATCGGGCTACGCTCCCTGTATATGCGGTCCTAGAGTGAATACGTTGTGTCCTCCTTAAGGGGGGGGGGGGGAAGCAATTTTTTTTTCTGTTTTAAAATAAATCACCTTTCGGTTCCTGTTTATGTGGTCTTAGAGGGATACGTCGTGTCCCCTCTTTTTAAAAAAAAGGAAGGAAAGGGGCAATTCCTTTTGCTGTTCTAAAAGAAATCACCTTGCGGTTCATGGCTGAACTTCGGGTTACGTTGTGCCAAATATCTGAGAACAGAGACACAAAAATGTGAATTATGCGTAAATAAAACGAGAAAAAAGTTTAAATAGTGATAAAGAATTGTTATGAACAGCTTGGTGTATTTTTCGATAACATGATAAAACAGACACGTGAATTATTGTTGTGAAGATTCATTAAGGTTCAATTTTCTAAATTCTTTTTCAAATTTTCGATGGGCGCCACATATTTTTTCCTCTTTGCCATTTCACGAAGGGAAAAGTTATCGATGCTTGATGTGCCATTAACAGTATCCATTATTTACGCACGGAAGATGAGGATCCATTCAACTGTATTATTCGGGTCTTGATAAGACAGAATATTCCATTCAGGCCATGACATTGCTTACTTATCTTCCGTACTTAAGAGATGTCTACAGCATATCAAATTTTAAACGAATGCGGGCTTTGAAAACGTTCGCGGCTGCATCAAAATTGCTTTCAGAATTTTGTTTCAGCATGACGGCATGCAAGCGACTAGAAAGTCATTACAAATTAAAGAGGTTGACCAAGACTACTTTGATTTACGTCATGGTGTTGATTTAAAATAAGTCTTTCAAATAGACACTTTTTTTTCGTCAAAGGAATTCCATTAGTCACCGTTGGTTTCAACACACTGCCCCATCTACAGGCCAATTTCTGATGCTCGAGATGCAAGCGCTTTGGTGGGACGACGCGGAATGGCGCCTGTGGGTCTGTAGCCGAAAACAGCGCCACGTCAATGCGAAATCTTGAGTGGCATATTAGCGCTGGGTACTTCCGCCGTAAAGATTTATCAAAATAGTTCATCACTTAAAAACATTATTGTATAGTTGGTCCGTTTTCTTGAAAACCTTGGTACTAGGCTTTATCTGGAAGTATACCTGTACAAACGTATCCTTCATCTACTTTGTAGTAGTGCTGCTATGTAAAGAAAGAATACAATGTAAAAAGGTGGCTGCTACCTGCACATAAGAATCGGTACTCGGTATACACTCCTTCAATGCGTCCTGAAACGCGAAAAGAAATGCAGCAAGCGTTGTGTCACGGCCGCTACATACACCGCCGCTACATACGCAGCGGCCGTGGTTGTGTGTTCGTTGTAGCCTGGCCTTGATTTCTCACATGGCAAGGACAGAACGTCACAGCAAGGCGAGTTTAGTGTTCTAAAAATTATTCTATTTTTCGAAACGATCTCGCTTTTAAATTACTAATGTCTGTCATCGCCATTCCTGGTTAGATATAAAGTGTCAATCACCTGTGGCGCATACCCGCGTACATGTGTGTGCGCCAACGTGTCTGGATGAAAGCGTTTGACGATGTAGGTGACGGGATTTTCGCATTATTCATAACTTGACCAGCCAGACAACTTTTTCCAAACCTCTCACTTTCAAATAAAAAATTCGGTCTACCTCAACTAAGGAGGCGATCACAAGTGCACACCAGACGTAGGTGGATAGACAGAAACACTCAAAGTGTCTGCAGTGTGAAGAGGAATGCTTCGCATTTAAAACTTACTTGCTTGCTTACTTTTAAACAAATAGGGTTAAAGAGATCCTTTTGCAGAAGTTCCGGCGTTGGTGTCAGCGTCTTTGGTTGGGAGCGAAAAATTATCTTGTGTGGGACCAAAAGCTTCAGAAAGATGTAAACAAAGTAAATATTCCCGGGTCCGAATAAAGGTCGAACTCAGGTCTTCTGCAACGTGCCTGCTTCGAAGTACAGTGAGAATAACTTTTTTTTTGCATAGCAACGAAGGGAAAACCACTTTCATTCATCACAAATACATGAGTTCTGTATACAGGCATCACAATACAACTTTTAATATTTACGAAGTATTTATTGCGTAGCACAAGCGATCGCGCTTCACAACTTGTGATTATCACAATGATTTCGTGGTTTAAATGCGATCATTCATTACAATAGGCACACACGTTGCTTCGCGTACTCTATTAAGACCACATAGTGGGTGCATATCAAGTTGGGAAACATTGGACGCGCATATTTGCTAGTGGTTTACAGCATGCCACTGATTGCACAGAGTGGGGTCATGTGCGAGAGCTTCATTTACACAAGCCGCTTTACACTTTATCGATTATGTTTAGTAATCCCAAATTTAAACTTATTCAATAACATATTACTTTTAAAAGGGTGCTCTAAGTGTTTGAAGTATACTCACGAGGGTCATGATGTTGCTGGGTACTGCCGGTCTTCACTCCGGTTTTCGAAGCTGAGCTCTTGGCTATTATTTTGGCGCTCCGAAAACTGCCTTCAAACGAAGACAATGCAATGACCATTACTGATTCTCTTTTGGTGCGTACAGCGCTCACAGCTACAGAACAATGAAGAGCCCTAGTGACATTGCACACATTAGTTCCACCCCAACTGAAGCTCCTGAAGTTGGTATGAGTCCCAGGCCACTGTGGCATACAGTTGAATGAAATGGTCAATTCATTAGCTCGAGCTTCGCTTCATGGTCCTCAGATTTTGGTGCTACCAGAAATAGAACACATAGTGTTGATCAGATATAAAAAAATTGGCTATTTATACAGATATGATGGAAAATATAACTAAATAGACGGACTATCAGCACCAAACATATCCCTGGAAACCTCAGGGGAGTCGATTTAAAAAGTTTGAAGTTATTTTAACCAAATTCCGATGTCATGTCCCTCTATTAAACTTTTATTTACGCAGAGCTGGTCTGGCGACATCTCCCCTGTGCCAATTGAGCGAAGAAACAGAAACAATAGAGCTTTATTTTATGTCATGTAGAAACAATTCATTAATTAAGAAAGGACTTCTAGTTGTTTCGTTTTCCACAGTCGGCTTAAATTTAACTGCAGATAATGTTCTCAGTTTCAGTGCCTCTAACTTGGGACATTGCCACAGAAACGTATTCGATGCTGTGTGCAATTTTGTTGAAGAATCTAAGCGCATGTCATTATAATAAATGCCTGCTTGAATGTATATTTGACGAATACTTGTGATAACGTGAATGAAAGCAGCACATTCATTCGATTTGGCCGGGTGAGATAAACTCAACTGCCTGGTGTACTCAAAACTTTATTCTTCTAATATAATGTTAGCTAGCTTTTTTTATTGATTCATCTTCATTTTAGCTTTTTAGTTTATTATTATTTTTCACTTTATCATTATTTTTATAATTTCAATTTTTGTTATTTTGAAAATAGGTTCTCAATCAGCTTATCACATATAGGCTACTACTAGTATTCATGGCTAATCCCCCTGAGTGGGTATGTGCCAGTACGTACAGGCAACAAACAAACAAACCCAAATTTTTATCTCTCACTGAATTCGTACGTGGCGTTGCGACGCAAGGAGCACATTACACATAAACGTATTTGCGTATGTGCCCTACTTCACGGCACGCCTATCAGTACGATCATCACCACTCTCATCATCACTCAACTACCCATTCATGGTCATCGTTGTAGCAATTTCTTACAAACTGCGCCTTCTTAATTTTCGCATTGATATGCCGACATCTTTCCCTATAAATCTGCTTGATTTTATCATACACCGGACCAGCCTCATGATCGCATTTATTTTTTAAGTTTAGCATTGCTCAAACCGCCATTGATATCACCGAGACCGAAATCAAGAGAGCTGCCCCCACCTACGCCATCCAAAGGGCGCAGCCTCATAAACATCACCATCATCAGACTCACGTATACTCTGGAATTGGCTAGGAAGAAACGAGACGCCATCTGTTCAAATAGCAGTGTGGTACGAAAGAGACGGTGTAAGACCCGGAGAAGACATGGCGCACCACCCGAACGATTCCCAGCTGCAGCAGCCGCACACCAAGTCTGCCATCGTAGTAACTGAAGACAAAGCGGAGGCCCAGAGGGGTGAACTTCGTGTGCTGATTACCAATGCTACTACTCCGATGGCGCACACTATCGCGTCAGCCGTGGCCCAGGGCTACGTGTTCGGCTATGAGCAGCCCATCATTCTACACCTTCTGGATGGCAAGGGAACCAAGGGCACGCTTGAGGGACTCGTGCTTGAGCTGCTGGACTGCACTTACCCGCTCTTGAGGCAGGTGAGCACAAAATATTATTTTATTACGGTACAATTTGTATCCTGATATCTTATAGTATTACTCCAACTATAGTCCCAACTACTTAATTTGCCATACTTTACAATTTCGTGCGGGCATGCAGCGCTACCGTCGGCCCAAAGTCGGCATGATTCATCGTCTCCCACTGCTATAGATGCCTGCAGGATCAGCGGCAGCAACTGATCCCCGTAGCGTCTAAAAAGTGAGACAATGAAGTAAAAGGAAGAAATGACCACCGGTTTCCTGCTCGGTTACCGTGATTAATTAATGCCATCATGTTTATATCACAAAGTCACAATTGTTTCTGTAAAATATTGCCACCAAGTATGTTAGCCAGCCTTTTCTAGCATTCAACTGAGAATGAAAAATAGATGACTTACGACTTTCAGGTGTGTTCAGCAAGTCCATGAGCAACCATACGCCTTTTAAAGGAACCCTGACAGGGAAACCTGCTTGCGACTTTGCTACTGTAATTAATAGCTTTCCGTTTTGTAATGCAGTAATTGAATCATAAAAACTCAGAAGCATGGTATCACTAATGCTAATTTAGAACAATAGTCTGCGTCAGTTCAAAACACCCGCTTAAATACTATTGGAAACTAGAGTTTCACAGTGGGGTAGCGCATGGGGCTACGTTCGCACAAGTTTTGGTGACACTGCGCGCGTCTGTTTTCAAATAGCGATACCTGTCGCCGGTGAAGTATGAAACGATGTGACTGCTTCGAGCATGTCCCTTTCAGAAAAAAGAAAAGCATTCCTGGCATACGCAGCTAAACCCACCTTGGGAGCAGCCCGACAATAGAACGAGAGGGGTGACGAACAATAGTCCTCGCTGGGGGCCAGTCGGGCTATTTTGAGTGCTGTGCCGTCTACAATACTTGCTCGATTTCTGCAACGTCTCAAGGAGATCACTGGCCAACGTTAAACCGCAGAAAACGTCGATTGCTCCAGAATACCCGAACGAGCACGCATCCTCTCTTTAAATCCAAATTAAAATATGTCATAGGCAACACTCGTCGCTAATAATCAGGGCAGAGTGCCCCCGCACTCAGGCCTCTCAAACAACACAGGCATCTCGAGTTTCCAAATTTGTTGTCAGGGGTCCCTTAAGAGCGTTGCCCTTCAACGGCATGGCTTGTCACTCAACTACTGCATCATGTCGCGTAATCACACAGTGATCAATAAGGGCCCAAAACAAGGACAACATTGTTCAAAGCTAATGAAAAATGAACTGAGGTACAAAAAATGCACAGCACACTCTTAGTCACATCCTAAATGTAAACATTCGACAGAAGTCTGTCAGCTTGGGTATAAAAACTTGAAGATGATTTAAACTCCAACCAAACGTTTTTCAAGAAACATGACGTTTCGAAACTGACTTTGTTCCTGTCTCAATGGAGACTGCAGGAATACGTAGCAGCGGCATCTTCAAAGCATTCGCGGGACGGATTATGACCGCCGCTCTCTCTCTCTCTCTCTCTCGTTTTGCTGTGGAGCGCCGTCTATGTGTGTACACTGGGGGGGGAAGGGCTCCAAGAGAGCGGTTTATGTTTTGGGCTGTCGCTGTATATGCCACTACTCGAGTAGTAAGTAACCTTCTCCTCCAGTTCGTCTCGCTTTCAAGGATCGGCGTTAGTTCGAAATTTATCCCGTGGTCCAACGTCTCATCATGCTCGGCGACTGCGCTGCGCTCTTTGTAAAGCTTCCACACATGGTTGGCGTGTTGCTTGAGTCGTTCCGGTAGGTTTTTCGTTTCGCCGATGTACGATGAAGAGCACTCTGCACGCGGAAGCTTGTAAACGACACCAGGAGTCCTGTCCATTGTTGGCCGGTCTTTCGGGTGGGCGATGAGGCGGCCCAGCGTGTACGAAGGCACGTGCGCGATGCGAGCCCATTCCTTCTTGAAGATCCGCGCCAACATCTCGCTGGTTCCCTGAACGTATGGGACCGGTACGCGTTTCGGGGAGCAGCCAATTAATGTTGGTTGAGATTTTTATATCCTCTGTTACTCTGCGCAGCGGCTCGAATGAAGTTTTTTTGGTATCCGCTGTTTCTGAGGTCCGCAATTAGGTGGACTTTTTCTTTCTTTCGCTCTGTGTCATTGGAGCATAAGTTCTTAGCTCAAATTCTGGCTAGATTACACGCCGGTCGACAGGAAATCAAGCTAACCTATGACCGCTTATCATAGTTCATTACGCGGCTCTGTAGCCGTGTCTTTTAGTAACCAGCCCAATTGGAAGTGACCTTCTAAATAGGCGGTACCAGAATAAGCCGCGATTTTAAGTAAATTTTTCCTGGCTGGGTACAGCCTGCGGTTACGCACGACATTTCCAGGTGGCGTGGCCCTGACACGCTTTTTCGCAGTTAATGCGGTGGTAAGTATGTCTATAGCTAATTAGACAACCATTGGTATCACAATCATCTACATGTGCTCAATTAACATGCATAGCACACTGAGCACTGGAATCGAACTCTTGACCGCGTGCACGTGAAGCAGATGTCTTACCCATTGCACCACAGCGCCACCGCATGAAGGCGAGTTTTTTTTTTTTTTTTTTTTTTTGCGGGGATATATAGTCATCAAGTGGGTCTTCGCAAGTCGTCAGCGGAACATTAAGATTTTTTTTGCCATATGCACTTTTTGGCGCATGAATTTGATCAGTTAATAGTTTGTAGGGCTTCATGAAGTCGAGACAACCATGGTGAGCGCTTTCGGCTCTGACTTCGGTTCGTAATGCGCCGTTCTGCAAAAACTATTAACGTGTTATCATGTGTCGTTTCAGTGCTTCCTCGTGATTTATTGATTGATATGTCGGGTTTGACGTCCCAAAAACCACCATATGATTATGAGAGACGCCATAGTGGAGGGCTACGGAAATTTCGACCACCTGGTGTTCTTTAACGTGCACCCAAATTTGAGCACACGGGCCTACAACATTTCCACCTGCATCAGAAATGCGCCACCGCCACCGGGATTCGATCCCGCGACCTGCGAGTCAGTAGCCGAGTACTTTTGCCACTAGACCACTGCGGTGGTACACTGCTTCCCCGTGAAACGCGGGTGTTTTGCTCACCGAAATTCACGGATACCAGCGCTACGAGCCTGTGTTCGGCTGTCGAAACCTACGTATCTTTCTCGCACGTGCCCGTGCTGTGAGCACTTTCGCTTATTTGTGTCGCGAGGTACATGCGTGTCAGTGACAGCAGCCGATTCTCAGCTGTTTGAAGACAATACGCTTTCGCACGTAAACGTTGCATGGGTATTTTAGAGTGCCTACTCTAACACTTGCATTTCGTACGCGCGAATCCCCGTGAGCTACACCCTGTGGCAGCAGCGCCTTTTTAGCATTTCGATTATTACTTATTTCCTCAATTAAAATGTATGCGCATTATTTCGCGATATAGAGTAGTTTTTATTAATTTTCAGTCTTTACCTGATCTTATTTATTTGGAGTTTGTACTCTTACCTTTATTCCGCATCACACCGCTGTTCAAGTCAATGCCCAAACGCGCACCAAGCCCAAGTATGACTTACAATTAGCGGTGGGCAGGTAGGTCTCTCTCCAAATAAATAATGCTTGTGCACATATCTTTCGCGAACGTCCGCGTGCAGTTGGGTTCAAGAAATGATACAGAACGAACCTAAAATCTTTATTGTTACTGCATACAGTTGCTCTTAAGAAAATGGGGATTATTATAGCTGGTACATTCTCTCTACAGTAGTACACTGGTTGTCTTGGTCGTGGTTCACTGTTACGAATCCATGCTGGAATATGACATCTGCACCTAATATTCAAAGGAGTGAGCAAAGGTCGGTGGCATACGCTCTCCTGCCGACTTCTGCACTTGACCTCTGACTGCTGTACTTGATGTTCATCATCAAATTACGCCACCACTAATCAAACATCATTCAACCAATTTTTAATTGTGATCTTTCTCTGTCTCGCTGTCTTTCATTCGTTTCTTTTTTTTCATGCTTTCCCTAAAATCATCAGTTCAACTTGTTTTGTATAGCGCGAGCATCAACGTACATATATGCCAGTGTTTCATTAAGCTGTCACGCATGACGCACCGCGAACACGGAACTTCTCAGCTTCCGCTGTTCTCGCCTCTGTTTCATTTTCTTAGCTTCCCCTCCTTCACGCGCTCGCGGGAGAACATGAGAGGGCGCGCGTCTTACTTTTTCTTCTCCCCCACCCTCCCGACACCCTCGCTCTTCCCCGTTCGTGGCGCAGTCGTTGTCTACGCTTCATTTCAGCTCAATCTTTCTTTACCCCCGAACACAAATCCAACAAGAGAGGACTGGGAGGTGGCCCTGCTCGGTTGCCAGGACCTTGCGGTCCAACGAGCCATATTCCAGCGTGCCAGGACAGCGGCCACGACCAATGGGGTCCCTGACTAGAAACTCCACCTAGTACTGCATGGAGGCTGACCCACTAGAGGCTGGTCTTCCTGGCATTTTTTTTTTTTTTACTACTACTACGGCGCCGCTTTGACACACCCTTTTGCTTTCCTCTCACGCGTATCCGTGCACGGCCCGCATACACACTTCGGCCGCTCATCAGCGATTGCTGTAGGCGGCATTTCTCAGATTAGAGGCCGCCTGAAGAGAGTCACGTATATGTCTCTTCGCCGGGCTGTCTACAGCCATGATAATAGACAGTACGTAGGAGCGCGCCACCTGTATGTCGCCCGTTATCCGGCACCTGACTGAGTGTGTACAGAAACAGCCCAGGATTATATATATATTACTTCAAATCATCCAAGAACCTTCAAACATCTAGCTGACACCCGTGTCATGCGACGAGGGACCACTACCACGCTAAGCATGCAGTTACCAAGAGAGTCGCTGTATTACCGTGCTAAGTACTTCAAGTCTTACGGTAAAGCGAAGCTGCTTTAAGCATAAAGCTAATGCTACACCAAGATCTACACAAGAAGCGCATTAGCGAAGAATTTTTATTCCAAACTTTCATTTAACCACGACCGCTGCAAATTTCCGGATACCTTATGCGTCGTAGAGCAGGTGAATGGGTATCGCAACAATTGGTCTTCTTTCTTAAGGTTGTGATCACGTCTGTGGACGACGCAGCCTTCATGGGCATCGATGCCGCCTTCTTGCTGTACGAGGCCCAAGACGCTCCCGTCGATCACGGAGTCCAGCTTTTCTGTCGCTATGGTGCCGCCCTCGAGAAGTACGCCAAGAAGACCGCCAAGGTAGTAGTTTGTGGCTGCCAAGCCGCCATCAACGCGTATGCATGCATCCAGGCTGCGCCTTCTATAGACAAGCGCAGCATCACTGCTCTCACAAGGCTCGAACACAACCAGGTAAGAAGCGCAAACGTTCCTAAAGCTGAGCGAAAATTGCACTCACGAAATTGACACCTGTAGTTTTTCACGCTCCCCAGGTGGACGGTACAGTGACCTTTCTCGCACTTCGTTTGTTGGGCTCCCAGCGTTATGGTAACTGACTTCCCAAAGCAACCTAATAGTAACGTCTTATATAGGCGCTGTTCCAAGCAGTGATAGAATGCTCCAGATATTTAAACTCTTACGTGAATGTTACGCTCAGCTCTCAGTCGTATTCCTGTATTAACAAGGCGCCCCGCCATGGTGGTCTAGTAGATAAGGCACTCGGCTGCTGACCGGCAGTTCGCGGTATCGAATCCCGGCTTCGGCGGCTGTATTTTCCAGGGAGGTGAAAATGTTGTAGGCTCGTGGGTTCCGATTTGGTTACAAGTTAAAGAACGCCAGGTGGTCGAAATTTCCGGAGCCCTCCATTACGACGTCCCTAATCATATGGTGGTCCATAATCATGTGTTGGTATTGGAACATTAATCTCAAAAGTTATTATTGTATTAGCAAAGCCTCGGTCTACCAACTCCGCAGTTATAAATTGTCATAGATGCCTACAGAAGCCATCCTATATCACTTTAACGGTTGATCTTTAAAATGCAAATCGACGGAAGATTTCCCAAATGAAGTAGCTCTATAATGCCCAAGCATTAAAGTAGGGGAAGAAGCCTAGGTCGCGGCAAAGTCCGCATGAAGCTTCTTTCCAGCAGGCTCTTGCCCAGATCGCCTCGAAGCTGGCAGTGGCGCCGAACAAGGTCCGCAACGTCGTCGTCTGGGGAGGTAAAGGCCGAGTACCGGATGCCTACAACGCAGTCTTCCTGCACGGAGACAACCTGCTTCCGGTCGCCGAGACTCTCAAGGACAACTACTTGAGCGGCGAGTTCATCGAGGTCGTCAACAACCGAACCCGCGGTATGCTCAACGCGCGCTCCAAGTACCCGTCCCTCTCCAAAGGAAAGGCAGCCTGTGATCACATGCGGGACTGGTGGCAGGTATGAGCATTACCTACAGTGCATCACTGCGAGCTTGTTTAGCAGTTATATTGAACGTGTCGAAACGCAGCAGCATAGACATGATAAAACTAAATAATATTTCATCGTGTATTTCTTTATTTATTTATAGTTATTTCATTATATTTTTTGAGGCCCACTGACTCTCGACACAAAAAAAAACTTGTGTACAGAGCAACGTCAACTGAAAAAAAGCCCATGAATCACTGGGCTTAAAACATTATAATAATACTCGTAATCATAAATTTCCAAACAAGCAAAAAGACATGGTCGGTCCCAGCATGATACGAATCAGTAGAGTATAGAAGTAAAACATTTCTTTGTAGAGTTAGTTGCCTGTTCACTGTACAACCATGAGAACAGTAAACACAGCCACAATAAAGTCGTACGAATGTAGCCCTCGCCAATAGAATTCCAAAGGTAGTAGCAATGTGCTGTTTGCCAGGACCGCGCCACCAGCGAGGCTGTGCAAAGGTGCCGAAATGCTCGGTCATAGCATTACTGATGCCCCAGGTGATCTCAGGAATGGATAACGTTGAAAGCAATGTGTGGGAATCGGCTGATCTTCTTCGCAGATATCAATGAAATCCAGAGGCAGGAAAGGTGCAATGACAAACAGCGGAATTGCCAAGCACATGTAAACACAACCGCTGTCAGAGTTCTGAGTACATGTTATTTATTCAATTTAGGGCATCGCCCTTTTTGTAGTCTCTCCTGCTGAGTGAAGCTTAAGCGACTGATTGGGGAGACACCGCTGACATGGCGATATGGAGTAGCGTTCAACTCAATTTTCTCGGGGCCGGAGGCGTCCTAGTTGTACAGCTCGTTGAGAAACGGGACATCTGCAGACCTCCAAAAATCTGAGTGGATGCAAAAGTCGCATGTTCAGCAATCCAATTTAAAGAAAAACTTAGCAACTCACTTTCCCCGAAGCAGTGTGCTGCGGTTTATGTACGATCTAGTGGCTAAGGTACTCGGCTGCTGGAGCGAAGGTCACGGAATCAAATCGCAGCTACACCGGCTGAATTTTCGATGGAGGCAGAAATGCTGTAGACTGGTGTGTCCAGAATTCGATGCACGTTCAAGAAACCCAGGTGGCCGAAATTTCCGGAGCACTGCACTACGGCATCTTTCATATTATTATGATGGTTTTGGGACGTTAAACCGCACATATCAATCAACCAATCAATCAATCAATGCGGTTCATACACGCAGGCGTGGACGGTCGGTAGAACACGAAGAAAAGCCCGCGGACGTAAACTTGAAAAGTGCACAGTAATCATGGCACTATGTATGAAATGTACCATGAAGAACACAGTGACCAGAAAAAGGAGCGATGACAGCATTCAAATCCCGCTATAGGGTCTATAGTAACTTTTCCGGAATGGGTAAATCAAACGCTGGTAATGCAATTGCGTATACTCATTGCTTGCGCCAAAGCGCATATCGCTAGAGTGCTCTATCGCACGTGGCCTACTTGACAGGATATAGTGGTCGCTTCACAAAAGCATTCGGAACGAGTTCGGTATGTCTGACACGAAATTGCAAAAGGACACCTGTCGTTTTTTACCTATCGTGCTCGCTAAGCCTGAAGCTGTATGCGGCGCGACCTCCAGCCACTCTCTGCTATTATGTCACAGACAAGACCCGGTGAGGTCGTGACAATTACCCACCAAGCCCGGGGGCTCTGATAAGACACTGAACATGCAATCTCAGCAGCCTTCATTCAATAGCACTTTCATCCAACTTGCAATGGTAAGACGATGGATTCACGTGATGGTGGTCAGATGAATGCCGTAGTAAGACGTCGATGTATAGGCGGTTTTCCGCAGCGGCGAACGGGTGCTGCCACGTTTGAAAACGTGATCTGACGGCCTTCTCCTTTTCACTTCTTCACCGTCACCAACTCCGCTTTCGGGCTGAAGGCCAGAAAGGTGGGCGCAGCGCTGAGTTCGCGGCGCCCGCTTCTCGCTGTAGGCTGCAGGGCAAAGTCCACCACATGCCATATTGCGGCCATCTAATAGCCTTCTCTTTTTTACTTTTTCACCGTCGCCGACGGCCGGCCGCTTTGTCGCCGCTGCTCCCGGGATGAAGGCTAGCAAAGCGGGCGCAGCGCATAGTCCACGCCGCCCGCTTCTCGACGTAGGCTGAAGTGTAACGTTCACCACACGCCACATCACAACCGCGCCACCGAGGAGAAGGCCGTGGTGCTTTGATGCGGTGGTGCCATCTATTTTCGCTTAGAAAAACTGGCTGCGGCACATCATCTATAGCAGCCCACAACGACATATAAAGAAGCACACTTTCGAGGTACAAATATAGGAACAACTGGTGCACTCCCTGTGGCAAGGTTCACACGCATACGTGGATCATATTCCCAGAAGTTGACCAAAGGGGCCGGCGCGTCCAATGAAGTGAGCGAGGCACGTACCACAGCAACGGGCAAACACACTGCCCACAGACGCGCATCAAGTACAACAAGGTTAAGCACTACTCACAATGGCTGCTAAAGGAAGCACGAACCTGCAACACGAAGAGTGGGGCCACCCGGTTTCTAGCAACCGGAAGAAGTTCCGCAGCATTAACAAAGCTAACAAGGCTGGTCCGCATGCCATTCGCTTCCTCGACACCACATTTCACCTAACAGACTACCACACGTCACTGTACCTCGTACCTCGCATGAACTACCAAATTACGAAATAGTGGTACAGGTCACAATGTCCTTCGGAACGGTCGACTATTCCTGATGAAATCAAAAGAGAACAACTATCAAGCCACCCTGCCTATTGTCGACCACAAGCTACACCAGCTACATAGGCCGTTTTGTCAATTTCCATCGTGGTGATGAACCAATACAATACCGCAGCCCATCTTCCCCCCCCCCAAAAAAAAACAGATGCAGACTTCATTTTACTAGGCAGCTAATGTCACGGAACTTTTCGCGCACGTAACTAAGACGCCTGGCGCTTACCAAATCGAAGTACTTAGCTGACAGCATCTGTAAGCTGCGTACCGCCATCGCTAGCACGGGGACTCGTACCTTACCTGTTGAACAATGGACAAGCACTCCATGAACAAAGGTGGCCCCACTGCTTCTCGGATAGGCGTTCACCATGAATCAAAGTTCTTTGTCCGGGTGACGCCAACAGTTGCTGAACACGCAATAAACAATAAAAAATGAACCCATGACCGACAGGACTGGCGTCTTCAAGTTCTCTTCTCCACCGCTAACGGAGCTCCTTTAAAGCAGTAGTTCATTAGTTGCATCGTGAAAGAGCTAAGGTTTGGCGTACTCGTCGCGCATCGCATGTACTTCACAAGCTTGCGGGGAGGTCAAAAATGTTCGTGCGGCAGCAACTTGGTGGTCAAAATAAATCTCCGTCCCAATCTGGTAGTCACTCTTGTACATGTAGAACTACGAACGGTCTTTGCTAGCAACCGGAACACATTGCCGCGTTGTCCGAAAGCTTGTCAAGCACGAAGTCTTTCGAAGTGTTTCTCAGATTTTCCATGTTCACAGGTTGAAGCCTGTTCTTCGAAAGCCGCAAGGTAACACGTGGGCACCACGTCGTCAAGTACAGCCTCTGTCAGTGCTTGAATACGACAGCAATAGAACGCAGTGCTTCGCAGACAAATCAGCAATGTAAAATGGTGATAGAGAGCAGAAAAACGCTACCCGACCGCAAGAATCACAATCCCAGCTTGCTTGCGTCGATATGCTGCATATATGCTGCTGGCGTCGATTTGCTAGAAATTTTTTTTTATTCGTGCATTCGTCCACTGATGTTTTACGTCACTGTCACATGCTGCCACGCGAAGCCGTTGTTATCGCAGCGATCAGCGCGACTGGCAATGTAGACAACAAAATTTTTAAAAAAGTCACGTCAGCATGCTGGTGCCCAGCATAGTATGTTCTGGAGGATTCTTTCGACAGCAACTGCGTAGTTATCACTTTTGCCTTCCTTTTATTGACGTAAAATGCATAAATCTGCGAAAGCGCTGCATAATTGATTGATATGAGGGGTTTAACGTCGCAAAGCCACCATTTGATTATGAAAGATGCCGTAGTGGAGGGCTCCGGAAATTTCGACCACCTGAGGTTCTTTAGCGTGAAAGCACTGCGTTAACGCGTGATTTTAAAAAGGCGATCTGGACGTGGCATTAGATGATTCATTTATTTGAAATTTTATTTTCTGTGCGTACAACGAAAAAAAAACGAAGCAAAAGCGAAAGTCCATACAGCCTAACAGAGGCTTTTGCTCCAAAATACACACTGGTACACAAATAACATGTCAACACAACTTAGACGCAAATAAAGAAACAACTTTTTATGCAAAGACAAACAATCAGCGAATTGTAATCAAACGAATAAACGCCACAACTGTGAAAAAGGAACAGAACAGTGTGTGGTGATAAAATACCTTTAAAAACATTATTATCGCAGTATGTAGAAAAGGTGAGGCCAAGAACGCATCTGCAAACATATAAACTTTTAAAGCAAACAGAAAACAAGAACAAAAAATGGACCGGATTGAAACTGTGCTCTAAGCAATCTGGACACATAAAGTAATCACTAATCTAAATATCTGTATTAAAAATTTCCTTAAACTCTTTTTCGGAAGCTTTTTTTTTTATATTCAGACCAACTACACTTACAAGTTTGTTTAGGAGACTCAGTATTTCGTAGTTAGTATGTTGCTGGCTATAGGTGGTCCTAGCTCTCGGTGGTTTTATTCGTGATGTACGGAAACAGTACTGAAAACATCGGAAAGAATCATACATAATGTATATTTTATCATTTTGAATATAAAAGAGTAATTTATTGTAATAAATTTGGTTTGCTTGTAGTATAAAACATTTGGAAAATAATGAACGTGTGTTATGATCATGTGGGTAACCGCAGTATCCTTGAATAGTCGAGTCCTTTTTTCTGTAACGTAAGTAATGTCTTATAGTTTTGTGCTGTTGCTGTTCCCCAACACAGGACACAATGACTTAGCCTGAAGTAGAACAGCGTTTAATATAACGTTTTCTTGAGCCAGAGGGGTAATAAAGGACATAGTCTGTACATACATCCAACAATTCTACTTAGATCTAGCGCTAATTTATTTAAATGTTAATTCTAAAAAGGCTCTTCCTAGAATTACGCGCCCAACACTTTCCAAGTTTTATTTATTCTAAAGGCTGACCTTCAAAGGAAACACTTAGACTTACGTGTCGTGGCTCATTAGTAGACGCAAAACAACATAAATTTAGTTTTGCTCGCAATTAACCGCGACTTCTTTTGTTTAAGCCTGCAAGACAACTTATTCAGATATGGGCTTATAGTACGTTCGAGTTCAAAGATTGCGTAATAAGCAAAACAAATATTCGTGTCGTCTGCATACATGATTAATTAGAAGAATCCGGAATATTACATAAGTCGATAACATAAACTATAAACGAGAGAGAGCCAGGTATTGATCTTTGTGGGACACCTGTGTTGACCTAGGCACGTGGGAATATCTCTTGATTAATAGCAACATACTGATAGCGGTCTGTCCAGTAATTCCGAAATAATCTATTAGCAATGCCACGTACACCATAGCAAAATTGGGCTTCAGTTATTGCATTGTACTCCGCAAAAACGTTTTGTAATCTAATATTATTAGCACTTTAATAATAGAGTGGCAACTTGGGCTCGTTGGTATTGCATTTTTGAAAGAAATATACTTTCTTGGTGCACAGGGAACGTTTTCAGAAGGGAGATCAAGCCGAGAGATAGGACAGAGCGCACTCACAGAGCGAATGGACGTAATAAACTTTTGGCATAATTGGTATTACCGATATGGGTCGGTGATTTGCGATTTCTTTGACATTACCACCCTTGAACACCGAGCACACGTGAGCTGTTATTTATTTCTTCAAAAAACGCGCCAGTAGCGAGAGGTAAAATAATATGTTTCAACGCAGGGGATATAACATCGGTGACGTATTTTATTGCTGTAGGTTTATATTCATCGCACCCTGCTCCACAATTGTTTTTATTCTTTGTTAGCAGTTCTTTGATTTTACGACATGAGGTAGTGTGCAGAACTATAGAATTAGATAAGCTGTGGTCATTTACATGCAATTGCGGATCCTCGTCGTACTCCACTTCATCTGAATGAGAACTTTTTATGAGGTATGCTCCAGTCATGCAGTTATTTTCAGCAGTTGCGCGCGGAAAACCCGCTCCTGGTTTCCAAGAAAACGAATATATTGCCGAACGTATCACTGGAAGACCGCCTTCAGATTCGTGATGGCACACTGATCCCGAGCGCTAATTATGAGCTTTTTTACGTGCCACAACCAACTTCTGAAGCACACAGAAAGGACCTCCACGATGATCATTTTTGCGGGTACAGACCTAAGTACCGCCGACCAAATCTTCAACTAAGCCTGCGCGAGTGGCAGTATTTCGTGTCAACTTTCACGATATACGGCAGAATTAAAGTAGCAGTAGAATCAACTGGACGCATGTCGCGTTTTTTTTTTTCTAAACGCGTATACTTATCGATCCCCTAGCGGTTCTGTAATATAGTCCAACCGAGGGAAAAATTAATATATGGAATGTTGATTTGTGTGACTGGTATGAAGGGCCACCAATTTTCTGCGCTGCCAACGCTGCCAAGCGGTCATCTCCCGGTGTTTCGCACCATCTAATCATGTGGCCACACCGGCCACACGAAAGAGTGACGTGCTTTTCAGTTGAAATTTCGACTGCTTGGCGCGTACGCACGTCACCCTTTCACTGTTTACAAACACAAGCCCTTGATGACATCCGGTTCCGTCCACCGATGTGCCTTGGACAACAAGAGATTTAGAAAATATCCCGCTGATTTTCTACAGTTTCCTTCGTTTATTTGGCAAAATATATTCAAATACATGTTCTTTAGAGCAACATGAACATTATAAAATATCCTTTTGTATTTTACGCACGTTCCTTTCATGTGAAAAACGAAAGATACTTTCCTTACTTTTGAAATGAGCTTGAAAACGTGCTTTCAGCTGCGACGTTAGAAGCTGCTAAATGAGGTGACTGGAAATTTTCCTGGCTACAAAGCTTGCAACCTCGAAACGGTCTATAGGCATGCTTTCGCCGCCTCCGTTGTCGTCGCCGCCTTCATCAGCGTCCACAAGCGACGATCAAAACAGGGTGGTTAATGGAATCGTGACAATTCGTGGCGTGGTGAATCGTTTCTGGTTCGATACTCTTTCAAGAATTGATTCTGAAATCGAAGCAAGCCCTGCCGCGGTGGTTTAGTAGCTATAATGTACTCGGCTGCTGACCTGAAGGTCGCGGAATTGAGTCCCGGCTACGGCGGCTGCATTTTTGATGGAGGCGAAAATGCTGTAGGCCCGTGTGCGTGCATGTTAGAGAACCATATGAAAGTAATCAAAATATCCGGAGGCCTCCGCTACGGCGTCCCTCATAATCATATGATGGCTTTGGAACATTGAACCCCACATATCAATTGAAATTGACGCCGAACCGAGTAGCGATGAGACAGCAGGACACGCACGCTTGGGCCACGCTGGCAGATGTGACATTTGGATGCTGCGTGCATGTTACTTGTTCGTGATGGACGTAGCTGCAAATATTCACATTCGTGCTCACAACTCTACGACAAATCACCCGAAGCGGCACAACGAGAACGACGGGTATACACGAACACACTGCAGAAATCAAGCAATACAAAGCAAGTGAAGCCGTTGCCAGGAAACCAGGTGTCGCCGCCAGACGGTAACACTTTCAGACACATCGATGAAGTGAAATGAACTTTATTTGGTTCCGGAGAACCGGTCAGACACCCCCCCTAAAAGAGGTTCGCCGCAGTTGCTCGCCGCGTCCACGCCGGGACGGAAGACCATGGCCTTCCACCCGTTCGCATGCCTCCGGGACTGCCGAATATTGGACTGAGAGCTCGGAGCTTTTAAGAGCCCTCTCTCAGTCTTGTTCTGTGCTGAACTTTGCGCCATGTAACGCCGGGCACTGCCAGAGCATGTGTGCGAGTGTGCAGTTATGTGCCTCCCAACTTGGGCATCCTGAAGTTATGCCATCAGCTAAGTGGCTGAATGTGCTACGAAACGATGTTAACACCAAAATTGTCGGCGTCATCGCTGCCCACTAATTGTCCCTCAGCGTCTGAGGTGGGGCCCAGGAGCTCACTGAACACGTGAGGTGTCTCATGACCGGGAACTTGCCGTTGAGCCCTTAGACGCTCTTTGCGCTCGACACAGATATACTTCTACGTAACGGACACCATTCATACTTCACTAAAATAAACTCATGCATAGCAAGTATTCGGATGTACGGCATATCTGGAGCTTGAACTTTCGTGTCACTCCTTCTTCAAGTCCCCCCCCCCTCAAAAAAAAAGTTCTGATCAAGTGCATGCCCACAAAAAAACTTCTTGCATCGTTGTTGCACCATATGGCACTGACAATAAGGAATGTCGCTTCTTCACACGCTAGTTCAATATTGGGTGGTTGTACTCTATTGATTTCCAAGAACAGTGGTTTAATAACCAAGACGAGATGAAGGCAGGATTGATGTGTGTACCAATTGTTATCACGTACCAATACAGTGTACTGTATCAAGTGATAACGTGTACCGATTTCTTTGTTTTTGTACAGCGCTCTTTTCTATTCGGTTACAGAGACAGCACCAGATCTTTTTAATCACGTTTTCTGTGTAATTCTAACGTAAAAATACAAGGCGTTGATTGATAAGTAGGCTTCGTTGTGTTTTCATGTGAATAGTTACTATGGAACAACCTGCCACGGTCGTCTATGGTTAAAGGGCTCCACTACTGACCCGCACACAAGTCGCGGGATCGAATCCCGGTCGTGGTAGCCACACTTTCGATAGAGGTGAAAATGCTCGAGACTCGACACATCCAAACATGATAATGACGACATGCGTGTCATGTAAAAAACATGCCTACATGCCACACTGATGATGCGCTCGCGGCCGTTTCGCTAGCTTCACATATGCCAAATGTAGTTACTTGACGCCAATGAATGATGAAGGTATGTGACTGGTGCGAACATGATAATCATGAGATGCGTGTCATGTGAGAACATGACTACATGCCACAGTCAAAGCGCCAGTACATTTCGACGTGACGCGGTGCGCGTGCTCGCCGGCGTTCATTTCGTCGAGTCACGCCAGCGTTGCCACGCCAGGCGCCGGTCCTGCCATATACTGGCAGGCGTGCGCCGCGCTGCGTGTCTTTGACGCATGCGCGTTTCAGCGCGTCTGGCTTCCCTCAATCACGAAAAGAGGAAGACGCAGTGTTGTCTGGGTAACCCATTGGCACGAAATGGCAACATGTCGCATTTCGCGCCGGTTGCCATTGGGCCACGCCGACGGACGCTTTCGCGCCTGGCGTCAGACTATAGAGAGCTCACGTTTTGGTAACGCTGCGCCACTGTTCCCAGCATGCGTGCACGTCAACGCTACATTGAAGTGTATAGGGCCCTTCATGATGCGCTCGCGGCCGTTTCGCTAGCTCCCCATATGCTAAACTTGGTATCACTTGACGTGAAATTATGACGAAGGTAAACGACACATCCAAGCATGATAATACACGGAAGTCATGTATGGCATCATTTACCTCCACCTCGTAACGTTGTGCTGATTTTAAAATGACATACCATTTGTCATTCGTGCTTCGCATATCATCGATTCCCACTGTACGAGTGGGAGCTGCCAAATTTTTGTTCTCAGCAAGGCTAGCGAAAATTCGCCCTCTGCGAAATTTTCGTGAACCGGGCTCACTCAAACTCAAACTCATGAAAATAATATTCAGCCGGACTCACTAAGAGACAATCTCGTGGCTCGATATCAGCTTGAGTGAGTCTGAGCTAATCATCTAGGGAACGAGTTACTCGACTTATGATCGCGTTCGTCGTAAATGCCACAAAAGCTGCTACAGCGATTTCATAATGAAATAGTAAATAATTCGTACCAATTCTTTTTTGTGTGTGTTTGTGCAACGCTCTTGTTCGCTCCACAGAGACAAGCCAACACCCTTTTTATTCACATTTTCTGTGAAATTATATCGTGAAAACAACTTACGACAATCGGTATAAAATAAAAAAAATCGGCACATCCCACGTGCCTTGCGAATCGATGGCATGCGAAGCATGCGGAGAGAAGGTGACTGGTGTAAATTTTTTTTTTAGTGAAACGTTGCCAAATGATGCTAAACGTATTGTGACGACGCGGGATCGACGATGAAACGGAGGTCGACAAATAAATAGGCTTTGTCAGAATCTTCAAAATGGCAGACGTCTTCTTTGTTCTTGTCCTAAACCAAGTGTTCTCGTGCTGTCTCTTCGTTCTCGCCGCTGGCACATACGCGCGACGTTATTCCCCCTTCAAAAAAACAAAAAACAAAAAAAAACACAGTCCCTATGATGCAGGCTGATGGTGGTTGATAAACTTTGTTTATTGTCCGCAAATTAGTGGCCCGGGCTCAGGTCTCTCATGTCGGAACGTCGAGGTCTTGCCTCTCCGCCGCTTCACGGGCCTGATGCCCAGAGTTGGTCAGGGAGCTCGGAGCTGCGCAGAGCGTCTTCTCACCTCGCCGAAATACCATCGGGAATACATAAAGCAGGAAAAGTTATAGTCACTGAAGGTGCCTATAGCCTGCGCACGTGCTGCATCCGAAGCACGTGCATAATTTCTGGCTAATGTCTTCAGCGCTTTGATAACTGAGGGTTATTAGGAACAACCTCGTAAATAATCTCACGGGTACATATGTCGGAGAACCTTGTAAGGTGTGAAGTATCACCGCAATAGTTTTTCCGGAGAACCCACGATGACGAATGGGTCTCGAGACCCACACTCTGTCGTTCACGTTGTATTTGACGGGTCTGTGCCGGAGCTTGTAGTACCAAGCTTCAAACTCCACTTGGTGAGATTACTCGCAACCGGGCAAGTTGCCGAGCTTCTTTTGCTCGCTGCGTAAAAACTTTAGCTTCCGTGTCATGGGCCTCGTTTTGATGAGGGGAGGGGGGGGGGGGGGACGTTGCGTCTAACGTTGTTGTAGCATCACGGCCGTAAACGATACTGAATGGCGTCTTCCGAGTTGTCTCCTGATGAGCCGTGTTGCACGCGAATGCGACGTATACGGTAGGATGCCATGTCAATTCTCATGTTTTACGACTACGTATATGCTGATTTTATTCCCCGTAACAATATCATCCGGGGTCCTGTTGAGACGTTCAGTCAGCCCGTTGGTCTGGGGAGGGTAAGCTTTCGTCTTTCTGTGCGCGGTACCACTTAGTCACTAAACGGTGTCCAAGAGCTCGGCCATGAACGCAGTACCTCTATTGGTAATAACTACTGTGGGAGCACCATGCCTTAAGACAATGGCTTCCACAAAGAATCGCACCACTTCAGCTGCTGCTGCCCGTCCCAGAGCTCCTGTCTCGGTGTATTGGCTGAAGTATTCGGTATTGACGATTATGCACCTCTTACCGGTGGTATATAGACGCTGGAAAGCAACCAAGAAAATCCATACGAATTTGTGCAAATGCAGTTGCCGGCACTTGAACACGCTGCAACAGGCCAGCTGTCTTAGCGGGTTATACGCAGAAAGTTATACCAATGTTATACGCACAGTTATGTATGTTGAACAGTCGCATATGTTTTATACAACTAGTTTTACAGTTTCGTAATAATGTCAAGAGCAACATGACTATTACCAACACCAGAAGTGGTAAGCTGAAATGTAGCGCTTGTTCTTGCGAGGATGGTGGTCCTGGATAAAGCTGCTTAAATCAACTTCAGTTGATGGCGCTCATACAATTAATTAATATGTGGGGTTTAACGTCCCAAAACCACTCTATGATTATGAGAGACGCCACGCTCATACAATTAACGTAAACTTGACGTGAGGCCTGTATCAACTGATTACGTATGTAGTAATAATTAGTTTGGTAGCACTTCAACAACAATTTATGTTTCAACAATATCAGGTATGCATACGATTTTTCTTTGTATAGTAGTTGTGATACCTGGCTTAGCTCTGTGGTAAAATACTTCATTGCCACGCAGAATACTTAGGTTCGATTGCTGCTGGGACCAAAGCATATATTCTTTGCGTTCGTGGGTGAAAGCTGCAGATCTCGGTTTTTATCAACGCTATCGCATTTATATTAGAGTATCTGTACTCGCCGTTCTTCGGTGTGAATAAACTGTGAAATAACTGTGGCGCATCCACATACCTCTCGTAAACAGTTATGTGTCATACGTGTTTGGAGGAAAGGGTTTGACGTCATACGCGACGGAATGTTCGCATTATTTATGTCATGTCCAGACAGTCGTAATTGTGAAATCCTCTTACCCTATACCAAACTCATTTTACTCTATCCCTTGATCTTTATAAATCAGTGGAGGTTTTTTTTTTGTGTGTGTGTGTGAACAAACAAAAACTCGACCTTTCACGCCTCTCTCGCATTCTTTTCGCGCCTCTCTCGCCATGAAGTTACGCCTATGGTCCATGATGTGCAGAATTCTGTTTAGGCAGGCTCCATCAGTGGTGCACCTGTAGACCGGTTAAGTTACCGGTGGTCACCTGAATGGGTCAGGATTCCGCAAAAAGCCGCCTATAAATTGAGCTCTATTTCTACAATGCTGAACTTGTCCAGTTTGATGCGGTGGTCGTTCACAACGCTATGCTCAGTGAGTGTACCTATTTGTCATTCGAACTTGCAGACATTGGTTTTATGTTGCCCCTGGCTCACGAAGTAGTTCTTTGTTTCCCTCACGCACGAAGCATGACCATCAGCATGAGCTGTGAGTAGACCAGCCCATAGGTTTTCCTTTTGGGCAGCCTGTCTTTTGGGCACGGAAAGGTGCAGGGGCCAGCTATACGCCTGCTACAATCCAATTTCATGTAAAGCATGTTTCTACAGTTTGTCGTGTCATATTCTGCGACTTTTTCGAAGCTTTGTGTGCCGAAGGACGAAAACTCCCCACATGGAGTCGTCGCGTTTCAGGAATTCCATCCGCAGTTACGCCAAAAAAAGAAGTGATCGCACTCTTACTTTCATCGTCAAAGCTTGGAGGCAGACAGCTATTCGACGCTGTGACAAAAGAATTCTTAGGGGTGAGCTCTGCAAAAATGGCATACAAAATGAAAAAAAGTTACGAGTAACGTGACACTGAACGTTACCTAAAAATTGTAACGTAAGTACGTTACTCATTACAGTTAAAAAACTGTAATGAGTAGGTTACCAACTTACCCGAAAAAGTAACACGTCACCGGTAACGTCATCAGTTGTAACGCGTTACCGCCATCGGGCATGGCCAACAGTGGTTCGCACGCAGGTCGGACGAGTTTCGGTTTCACAAACCCATAACGCTTCGCTACAAAAGTCTGCGGTTCAAGTGCTCTCATCGATGAGAGTGCGGTCCGAGCGTCGTGAATCTCAAAAGCATGCGTAAAAATTACGCAGGGTACTGCCGAAGGCACGTGGGTTTCCATGGGCGTCGTCAGTGATGGTGCGTACGGAGTGCCCAAAGGCATCGTCTACAGCTTTCCCGTGCGCATCGACAACAAGGAGTGGCAGATCGTCGAGGGCATCGACGTGAACCCGCACATCAAGAAGCGCATCGATGAGTCCGCCCAGCGCACAATGAACGAGACGCTCGCAGCGGTTCGTGTAGGAGCCGCCGCCCACGTCACCCCGACAACTCCTCTTCGCGTACGTTCGGGACTCGCCATCGCAGAATCTTGAAACAAGAACTGCTACCACGTACTGTTTAAAGTGCATCCCGTGAGGCTGCCCAGAGTGAATGCCCGATGTCTGACGGATGCTCGCGAAGGCATCGCGCAGAGCGTCTTGCCATACAGCTTTCGTCAGCAGGGCCAGAAAGTAAACCGTGCACAGACTTTGTAAGATAGCTAGTTACGCAATTAGGCAAGAACTAATTCGCCTTCACCTTAAACGAATGTGTGTCTTATCTATATGCAAAATATGCAAGTGAAACTGTGATCGCAACTAACGTCATAGTGTTGGATGCTGTGCAATAAAACGAGTACGCTTAATATGGGCAGGTTAACAAGGAGAAATTGCGACAAATAACGAACTGGTCGTTGGGAAAACTGCTCTTTTTATGGGCCAAAAATACGCTCGCATGACTATTTATTTAAGTGAATGGACAAATAATTACGAATGATTGCGCCATACGGAAAATTGAGAATATTATTTGTTCAGGAGAAAAATGGTGATGCAAGGTCTCCCGTAGGCCGCATGTGCATAAACATTGTTTATAGCAACTGCTGTTTATTCTATGGAAAGATGTGTACAAAATAATTTTTATCGATAGCGACACACTAGCCAGGCTACATGAGATTTGGTATGTTCTCAGCAACTCTAGGTAAACGCGGTGGTCATTTTTATTGATATTTAAAAAGATTATTCTAAAACGCATATTCGTGGTGAAATCAGGCAGTTAACGTGATCTAAATAACTTTTTATCTTCGCTCGTCTGTGTGTTAAGGGGTACTTCATTGTTATCACTAGGCTTTTAAACGTGCTCTGACAACTCTGCTATAAAAAGCGCCTTCTTTTTGCTTCGTAGACTTGTTAGATTAATCACCGTACTCCTGTTTAAATGAATTATTAATCCTATTGATACTTCCTCGGGTATACGTCTGTAACATCGCGCGAACGTGCAGTATACGTTTATTAAAAAATGAATGACGAAACAAACCATGCCAAGGCTTGGAACAACAAAACTGAACTATTCTTAAAACTAGTATGGCTGTTCATGTGTTGTTTCAATGCCTTCGCTAAGTTACACAAGATGTATGCATTGCTTCTAGGTTGTTGCTGGGCTATAGCTATGTGATGGTCGGTTGTTTCTACGTTCTCAGCACAGGGAGGTTCGAGTTCGACCCCACACCGTCGCAGGCACGACACGGTTGTCCAGACTTCGGAGACTAGATAGGATTCGAAAAACTTTGATTGGGTCCTCCGAAAGACAGACCACTGGGTCGCGAGCCACTTCCACGTGGTGACCGAGAGGTCTCAGCCCCTCAGCCGCCTCGCATGCTCGGTGGACTGCCCAGAATCGATCAGCCAAGTACGAGCGGCAGATTGCCGTCTCCTATCTGGCAGAGGTAACACTCATGCTTAAACGAAGCGTTCTTCTACTTGGTCTGCGGGCACGTCGTGTTTGCCGTAGGTCTTCCGCCCGAACACTAGAAACAGCGAGACTGGGTGATTCTGAACACTAATCTGGTTGCTTCGAGGTTTCTTCTAGGCCTTATCTAGGTATGTGTTTCTAGGTTTTAGCTAATTGATTGATTGATATGTGGGGTTTAATGTCCCAAAACCACCATATGATTATGAGAGACACCGTAGTGGAGCGCTCTGGAAATTTTGACCACCTGGGGTTCTTTAACGTGCACCCAAATTTTAGCACACGGGCCTACAACATTTTCGCCTCCATCGGAAATGCAGCCGCCGCCGCCGGGATTCGATCCCACGACCTGCGGGTCAGCAGCCGAGTACCTTAGCCACTAGACCACCGCGGCGGGGCTAGGTTTTAGCTAGATGATGCTACGTTGTTTCTGCATTCCTAGCGGAGAGAGGTTCTAAACTAGAGGCAGTAAAGGCACGACTCCAAAGACAATCTCGCGCTGAATACAAACATTCGCAACTCTCATAGACCTACAGGCACGTTGATGATGGCGTAGATCTTCCATCGCTTTGGGGTCTTTCCGCAGCCGTCCAAAGGCTAGAAACAGCGATACCTAACGATTCTGAAAAATTTTATGATTGCTTCATTGTTCTCTGTAGGTCTTATCTAGGCGATGCGGGTTCTACATCGCGTATTGAGTTTGTTACACTTTTTACTGGGTGTTTCTGCGTTGTTATACGTTCTCATCGCAAAAAGGCTCTAGTTAAACCACAGTCGGTCACCGACACGACATGGCTGTCCAGACCAACGTTACTAGATACTTTTTTCAGTTTGCAAACTGCGGCGCCGCGAGTGTCACCCTTCCCTGTACCGGTGAAAAAGCCGCAAGCGCGCCCCCTCTAGGCGGTGCCGTCTGACAACGGCACCGACGCTGTCAGCGTTGGCGTGATCTGCATGGTGCCGGGTGTTTTTTAACGTCTTCAACTCAGTCATCGCTTTCCCTGTGAGCTACACAGCTCACATGTGTCATCACTGTCATGTGACGGTTCTTGAATGTGAGAAAACATGCCTCGCTGCTTTGTGACTGGTTGCCGAAGTGGGTACGATTCGACGAAATCCGCGGCCGAAAAGAGACATTTTTTCAAGCCTCCCGCTGACGAGGTGTGCCTTCAGAGATTTCAACCATAAATTAGAAAGCAAGGAAAAGGTGGCTGTAGCAAACAAAAAAGCACGTCTCCTGTAACTCTGGTTCTTGCCTTTGAAGAAAAGTGCCTTCCAGTTTGTTTGTTTCAGTGTTCAGTAAATTGTGTTTAATTTGACTTTGTTCAGTGTTCAATAAATTGTGTTTAATTTGACTTTGTGTTCTCGTCATCTCGCGCATTTTAGAGCCTTAAAAAGGCCAAATTTTCATTGAAGTAGTTCGGTATCTTTCTTCTAAAATAATGCGAATCATACGATTCAGTTATCTGGAACGAAGAAGTCGTTCTGGGCTTTACACTTTAACATATCCGGCGTCATTAGATGGCTGTAGTGCGTGGCTCATCGTACAATAATATCGAAGGTTCTACGGGCCAAAACCACGATATGATTATGAGGCACGTCGTAGTGAAGGGCTTTGGAAATTTTAACCACCTGGCGTTTCTCTAACGTGCACCTGAATCGAAGTGCATTGCCCTCTAGCATTTAGACTTAATGCTGTGGCCCACTGTCAATGGTTTTTTTTTTTTACATAGGCAATCGAATTTTAAAGAACAGGAACGCAAAACAGCTGTATGAACAGAAGTCCCGCAAGATTCGGGCATCGCGCTCACGTCTCTGCCGTGTGGCATCGCCTTAGCGGCTCAACTGGTGATTTACTTGCACACTCGTAATAACCTTCGCTCACCCTCTCAGGAAATAACTCCCATTACACAAAATTAACTGCGTAAATTCCGTTTAACATTGCGCGAAGGCTCCGTTACGATGCGGCGACCGGTCAAATGGCGTCGGAAGCGCCACCTAGAGAGCGGGAAACGAAGGGGGCCGCGTCTCGCCGCCGCATCCCGGCGGAGTTTGCAAACTGAGGTAATCTAGTAACGTTGGTCCAGACACCTTAGACAGAAACCCACGCTGAAACGAAGTGTTCGCAACTCAAAGATTACGGGCTCGTGGTTCTTGGTGTAGGTCTTCAATCGCTTCGGGGTTTTTTCTCAGTCACTGTTGCCTAGTAGTAGTACCTATACTCGTGGTCTTCGGCTCGCCGTCGTCACTTCGCATCCGTTTGTTGGGCTAACTGTTGCCTTCAGTTTTGATGAACAGGTGGTGCATAGTGGAATTTACAATTCCTGTAGCACATGCCCGTTTATGATAGTTTTCTGCATAGACTCAACAGGAACGATTGAATAAAGACCGTCGCTGCCAAAAAACAGTGCCCAAGGAAAACCTAAACGAGAAAGAGGAAAGGTGAAGAGCTGCTTTACTTCTTTTTGTTACCTCTGTATGCAGTTTTTTTTTCATGTATCAGTGAGTACCCGCTAGTCCAACTCATGATTTAGTTGCAGGATACACAGTGGTTCACTCTCAGATCAGTGAACTTCAAGAGACTCATGAATATAATTCAAATAAGTGAAAGTTCGTTAGTTTGATTATTCACTAGAATACGGTAAAGCGTGAGTCCCAGCAGAAATCAAACCAAACCTGGGATTAGACATTCATATTGAAAAAGTTATGTAGTTTGCATTTGGGCCGGCACCCTTTGCCAAGGATACCTTTGCCATTAGGCCTTCGCGGTAGGGTGCTCTGTGGAGGTGCTGAAGCACCCGTGGCTTTTTTCTTTTTTTAGTTTCCCGCACGGCCGCTTTTCTACGCTATGTACAAGCGACGTTGCACCGCCGCCGATGCATGGGTGATTTGAGTGCGGACGCATCGGCTACGCTAGTGTTGCAAAGTGCGAAAATTCATTAACTCGTCTCGAAAAGGGGGTCAGGTGCACACATAAAGCTCAGTCAAGTGAAATGTTCACTATTAAGAAGTTCGTTTTACTGAAAGATTTTTGCGTGAAATGCAGATGCAAACAGGCACGGATTTCCCAAAAGTTTGTTATTCTAAAATATTCGTTAAACAGACCTTCCTAAAAGTGACAGTTTACATATACTTCCATGTATGCTGGGGATACTAGCAGTTAATCTTAAAAAGAATGGAAGTTATTGAACCTAGTTTCGTGGTGCCTATCGCTGTATTTTTCTAGCTATTATATTGAATTTCTACTTGCAAGAATTTCCTGAACTTCGCTACGAATATGCACTGCTCCGTGACTGGGTGACTGAGACGTCATAGTTGGAGCTCATGGCACAGCCGTTTGCGTCACATACCATTCTCGCTATGAAAGACTCAATACGAGCTCCAGAATTCATTCATTTTGGTTTTGTGTTAGTTCATATAGTCGGGTTGGTCTTCGTAATTAGAAAAGCCTATGGATTGAATAATATTGCCGGATTTTCTATTTATCTTGGTGTCGTAGGCTTTCTGCGAGACCGGCATGAGCACGGCGACCCACGGAAACAGCGGAGTGGTGACGTAGAGCAAGCCCCGATTCTTAGCCATCTGGAACTGCTCGCTCGATGAAACGCATATGTCCATCCGAGGACTCATCAGGTCCTCCTTGGGAACCTGCGAATTGGGTCAAGTGGAACGCACACTGATTCACTTGCATCGAATGTTTTAGGGACGAAGCACCTTAGCACCTAGCTTTGTCGTCGACTCTCACTGTGCACTGCCACGGTATATAAAAACCCGTTTTTATAGTAAACACACACGCGTTAACAATATGCGGACACTGATCCTAACTGTGACAAAGCAATATAAAGTACCCACACGCACAAATCATTTATAGTTGTGGGCGACTTAAAACTTAGACATTATGGACAGCGACCAGATTATGCAGTATATTACGTCTCTATACGCTCTAAGATGAATTTCATTTGACTAGAAACATCCAAAAGCTATCCGAAGAACACGCATAAACCTTGGCTATCCCAACTCTAAATTACATTCACTAGAAGAACCATTGGCTCTCCGTTTCACACAACAGAAAGCAGTAGTAACGAAAGAAAAACGAAAACGAGATCTCAGAACAATATACAAAATATAACAGCTGATTCAAATGCAAAAAGGCTATAAGTGAACTAAGAATATAAATATGTGGAGGAAGGAGAGGCGAGATGGTCGCGTCGAGCCCGTGCCGAGGTAAAGGCTTTATTCGGGAGTGTAGCAGCTTGGGATAGTTGGTATGGCATGACGATAGTTATAGCGCGAGAACAAAACGACGACACCGACACAAGAAGGACTTCGTGTCCTTCGTGTCTCTGTGTCGTCGTTTTGTTCTCGCGCTATAACTATCGTTTATTCGGGACGCAGGCGTAGGCGGAGTCACCACTGCAGCATCAAGCCAGGTTTCGAAGCTATAGGCCGTTCTGAAATACTTCGTGGCTCGCGCTACACGAGCCACGCCGCTCGCTTCTTTTTTGGCGCGGCCACTTAGCCAAATCTAGCGTGGCGCTATATAGGCTCCCCTCCCCCCCCTAGCCCCTAGCCATTTGCCTATATATACATTTATATCACTCATTTTACCTTCAGAGTGACAACGCACGGATGACGTCTGGTGACATATCGGCCCGATACCCAGTGTTTTTTTCATTCATGATTCCCATTAGTATACATGCGGCGATTACGACATTCAGAAACAGCCTTTATTTCCACCCCGGAATCGTTTTTTGGTGCTAGATGGCCGCGATGTCACACCCAAAAATTATATTCGTGCAATATTTAGTGGAGCTTCTAAACGTGCGTATATGCGACATCATGCCTTGTCGCGATAACTCAGCCCCGGTGGAAAATCAATTTGACGACAGTTTTCCTTATAGTGCCAAATTACTTGCCCATAATATTTTGTATTGTTTACTACAAGATCACCTGCGCAGTATTACAGCAAACGTTATTATTGCTACAGACGCATCGCAATATGACGAAAAGTCGGGGGTTGGTAGTTTCAGCCCGATTTTAGATTGGATTTATTCCCTTCGACTACCCGATTTCATACCCGTTTTTGTGGCTGAATTTCTGGCAGTAGTGCTTGCCTTACGCAATTAGATACAGCAATTACATCAGCTGTCACATTAACAGATTCGCTATCTCTCTGTGCGGCACTTTCTGTTGAAGCTGATAATCAAGTAACAAAGGCGTTCTGTGCACTAGTACCTGCGCATTTGAGAAAAGTACGATTAGTTTGGGTGTCTGGACATAGAGGTTTATTTCTAAATGAAATAGCCGATTCCTCAGCTAAGTCGACTACCAGCGAACCTATTCTATCGCCCTGTCCATCATCCGCTTATGTGACTGCTGCTCGATTCCGCAGACGTACGCTCATGGAAGTCTTTAAAGGTTTAGCACTAACAAACTCTACAGAATATCGCCATTTATTATATCCCTGGCGAAGATACTTTCGCCGCACTCGTAAACAAGATCTAGCTATTACAAGGCTGCGTTACCGGGTACCAAATCTAAATGTTTATAAACACAGGTCTTCTCAGGCACCTTCGCCACTGTGCGCATTCTGTGATGAACTGGAAACAATAGATCATTTCTTTTTGACCTGCAGGCGGTTTAACACATTACGAAACACCCTTTTAGAAATACCTTTACGTGGTATTGGTATGGACTTATCTGTGCCTGTCATTTTGTATTTTGGAGCTTCCATTTCTGGTTTCTCTAATGCGACAGTATGCGCGGCCGTCCGGGACTATATTGATGAAACTAATAGGTTGACTAATTAACCAGTTTCATTATAGATATATACGTATAAAATCAGATTATTGCTCTATTCTGAGAATAAATTCGTTTATGTAAATATTTGTATGCGTTGCAATAAGCACCACATTTTCCTAGGCTATCGCTAATCTTTCTGTTATACCTCTATTATTCCAAATCTGAACAGCAATTTTTAAAACCACTCGATTCTTGGCCAATCCCCCATAGTGGGTATGTGCCACCATCAATAGGTGAAGAACAGCAACAATAAAAACATGACTGCATGCCACCCTCAAGGCGCCAATACACTTCGACTTGACCCGGTGCGCGTGCACGCCGGCATTCATTTTGTCGCGTCACGCCGGCGTTGCCATGCTATAGGCATCTCTCCTGCCAAACTCGCAGGCGCGCGCGGCGCTTGCCGCATGCGCGTTTTGCTGCTGTGCTTGCCGCTGTGCTTGCCGCTGCGCTTGCCGCTGCGCTTGCCGCACGCGCATGCGTTTGCCGCATGCGCATCTTTGCGTTGACGCATGCGCGTTTGAGCGCGCCCGGCGTCCCTCCGTTAGAGTGTACACTGTACCTCCGTCATGAAGAGAAGCAGACGCAGTGCTGTCTGGGTAGCGTCGTCGGCGCGAAATGCGGCATGTCACATTTCGCGCCGGTTTCCGCCGGGCCGTGCCAACGGACGCCGGCCGTGCCGGTCATGGCTGGCGTCAGACTATAGAGTGCTCCCGCTTTGCTAGCGTGGCGTTGCTGCGCCCAGCGTGCGCGCGCGTCAATGTTACGTAGGAGTATATGGGGCCCTTCATGATGCGCCTGCCGGCCTTTCGCTATATTCACATATACCACATTTAGTATTACGGGACGTGAATCGACGACGAAAATGTGTGACTGGTGCAAACATGATAAACATGAGATGCGTGTCATGTAACACAATGACTAAATGCCACGCTCATAATGCCCTCGCGGGTGTTTCACTAGCTCCACATATACCAAATTTGGTATCAGCTGACGTGAATAGATGACGAAGGTAAATGAAACGTCCAAATATGTTAATCATGACATGGAAGTCATGCACGGCATAATTTACCTCCGCCTCTTAATGTTGTGGGTCCAAGGACTCGAGGCCGTCACCTAGGCCGGGGTGCTTGTAGCCCCACCCCGCTCAATGACGCCGGTCATGTTCAATAAAGTTTTTACTCACTCACTCTTAATGTTGTGCTGATTTAAGAGTGGCATATCAACTTTCCTCATTCGTACTTCACATATCATCGATCCCCAATGTACGCAGGATCTGCCATTTTTTTTTGGTTCGGGTTGTCTGTAAAGTGACCCACGGCGCCACTACGGGGCATTTTCGCACAACGGATGATTGACTAATCGTTTGAATCATTGAGATGGCTGCGTATATCTGCAGTATAAATGGGGCTCACAGAGACTTACTCAAGGCTCACTTTTACTCAGAGACTCACCAAATCGTTTTTTAGCCAGACACAACCAGGTTCAGGCCCACCAAAACTTTCCTTTATCCGTCTCGCTTGGATTCAGAATAACCAAAACACTCTTCAACTGTATGTGTCTATCAGCAATACAAACAGCAATAATATCGCTTTCAAATTTCGAGGCCGAATGATACGATGACAATGTGGTACATGATGTTGATACCTTTGCACCCAGTTTGAAACACTGTGCCAACTACGGCTATCGCTAGTACCCTGGCTGCAACATTCTTGCAAGAGCATTCCATCGGAAGGCGGAGCTCGACGGGGAGGCGAGAGTTGCGGGTAGGGCGTTGTCGCTTCAATGTATAACAGTGATCGAGGGCGTAGCCGCGTCGCTGTGAGCCCCTCAGGCGTCCGGCAGCTGGCCACCACTTTCTCCTCGCATCCTCCTCTTTTCTCGTCAGCCGTAGCTTTTGAATGCGAAGCATTTCTTAGCGAACTTCGGCGACTTTGAGCGTATCTATCTATCTATCTATCTATCTATCTATCTATCTATCTATCTATCTATCTATCTATCTATCTATCTATCTATTTATCTATCTATCTATCTATCTGTCTATCTATCTATCTATCTATCTATCTATCTATCTATCTTTCTATCTATCTATCTATCTATCTAGCCGCCTACGGCTCTTAGTTCTCCTGGCCGTCTCGATGATGGTATCAATACTAAAATTGGTATAACATTACATTACTGTATGACGAACATAATTTTCTATTCAAGAAACGAAAATCATGATATGTATGTCATGAATGTCATGATTTACACTTCATGGTCTTGTTGCTCTTGCGGTGGTTTCGTTCACATAACATTTTGCAAGATTGGTATAGTATATCATGACTGCATGACGAACATAGGTGACAGACCCTAACGTCGAACTCATAACATACATGTCATGATTATCATGTTATGACTCGTCATGACTACACGCAATACTCATGGTGCCCTCACGGTCGGTTCGCTAGCTTCACATATACCGAATTTGGTATTACGGTACGTGAATGGATGACTAAGGTGAACGGTATCTCCAAACGTGATAATCATGACAAGCGTGTCATGTAAAACATCACTACATACTACAAGCGTAGCGTGCTCGCAGCCATTTCGCGAGCTCCACATATACCAAATTTGGTATCAGGTGACGTGAATAGACGACGAAGGTGATGACACATCCAAACGTAATAATTATGATATGCGAGTCTTGTAAAA
Source organism: Rhipicephalus microplus (assembly GCF_013339725.1). Classification (NCBI taxonomy): domain Eukaryota; kingdom Metazoa; phylum Arthropoda; class Arachnida; order Ixodida; family Ixodidae; genus Rhipicephalus; species Rhipicephalus microplus. The sequence goes on from NC_051170.1 coordinate 83,935,673, forward strand.
TATGACTACATGCTAGGCTGATATCATGCTCACGGACGTTTCTCTACCTCCACATAAACAAAATTTGGCATTACATGACGTGAATGGATGACGAAGGTAAATGACACGTCCAAACATTATAATCTTGATATGCGTGTCATGTAAAACATGACTCCATGCTACACTCACAGCGCGCTCGAAGCCGTTTCGCTAGCTCCACATATACCAAATTTGGTATCAGGTGACGTGAATAGACAACGAAGGTAAGTGACACGTCTAAACATGATAATCATGATATGCGTGTCATGTGAAACATGACTACACTCCACGCTCATAGCGTGGTCGTGGCTGTCTCGCTAGCTCCACATATACCAAATCTGGTATCACATGACGTGCATAGATGACGAAGGTATATGGCACGTCCAAACGTGATAGTCATGATATGCGTGTGATGTAAAGATTGACTACATGCTATACTCTCATAGCGGGCTGATGGATGTTTCGCTAGCTCCACATATCACGTCACGTGATGCTAAATTTGATATCGCGTGACGTGAATAAACGACGAAGGTAAATGACACATGCAAACATTATAACCATATCATGGGAGTCATGTACGGCATAACTGACGTCCGCCTCGTAACATTCTGCTGACTTTAATGTGACATATCAAACTTCATCATTCGTGCTTTACATATAATCGGATCCCACAGTACGTGGGATCTCCCAATTTTTACTTAACTAATTCAAACACTTTAAGTAGTTAGATGACACCAAGATGTAATCAATGATAAACATATATGACAAAAGTTATCCTGGGTCACTTTGCATATAGTGAAGGACTGGTTAAGTGTAAGTTTTCACTACTGGAATCGCTTCCGCAAAGCCGAAGTTGTCGATTCAGGCACCCTTAAGAAGGGACCAGATTTATTTACTATATGTGTCAGATGCCGGCAATCATCAAGCTATCAGAGCGCATGAAAGTGATCCTGTCTAGTTGGTTAAACAGCTGCCATCATAGGCATGTTAAGGGTTCCTCTTCAGGAGGCCGAAGGTTCATCGCAATGCCATCGTCTCCTTGTTATGCCATGGTAGGGAGCTTGCTTTGCGCCCCCCGTTCTCTAGCCCCCCTGATTATGCACACACCCCCCCCCCCCCCGTGAACTCGCTTATGGCTGCCACACAAAACTTAGTGGCCCAAAGAAATGCACCACTTTAGAGCTTTGCAGGAAAAAGAGAAAAGTCGCGGAGTGGAGTCATGTGGCGGTGGCCGCCTTTCGACGGATGTGAAAAACCAGAGGCCCGTTTGCTTAGATTAGGTGCATGTTCAGGATGCCCAGGTAGTCGAAATTTCCGGAGCCTTCCACTACGGAGTGTCACATGTATATATCTTGGTTTGGAATTGTAAAATCCAACAATTCTTATCACATGGTAATGTTACTCTAGATTTATATATTTCGAACTATTGGACTGGGTCGCTAGGTATGCGCCACATCTCACTCCCCTTTTTCAGCTTACGTTGTTTCTTGTTTTATTAGTTTTCACACTCGCTCTTTGCGCAGTAGGCAATACGCATCATTTAGGTTTTCGAATTTACTTTTAATGAGCCTATCTTTGTTTAGCACCTACACAAGCATTTCTTTCGATTGGTGAAATCAATTTGGCAGTCGTGAACCTGCTGGCCGGACACATCATCATCACCACCATGGCTATCGTCCTCTCAATGGTTCTAAAACTAGATTACTGCATGCATAGAGCTGGTCTGGCTCTTTCCCCTCTTTGCTCATTGTGTAACGAGGATGAAACTATCAAGCGTTGTGTAGTCACTTCAAGTCAGTGAGGAAAAACATTCTAAAAGCGCCTATTAATCGAATTAGATTGGATTTCAATATTTCTAATATTCTCTCCTATGTCATTGTCACCGGGATATCTGTTCTGCTGTACAAATATTCTTAATAGAATCAATGCGATTTTGATTGAAAATCTTTCAAGTAGTAAACTTTGATTTCTTATAACCATCTAAATAATCATAAGATAAAAAAGTAATATGTAATCCACTATCTAAGTAATTGTTTCTTGGCCGATCCCTCGTAATGGGTGTGAGCCATGCGTTTAGGCCATCGTCATCATCATAATCATCATTATCAATGGTTCGCAGGCCGTCAGCGCAGCAGCAACGTCTTCGCAGTGCCACAACGACATCGGACTCGTTCAATCCACGGCCCTTCGACTGGAAATGCGCGTCTCCTTGCAACCCAAGCTACTCCTTCTCCTGGTCGAGGCATCGTTGCTACTCAGCGCGGAAGCGAAAAAACATGCAGACGATGCGGTGAGCACTAACGCATAACGCGCTGTATGTGTTTACGCGCCGCTGTATAAAGTCGAGCTGTTGGTTACACCTTAAAGTGTAACACTGCAAGTGGCAAGATGATAGCCGAGTGTGTGATGGAATAAACAGCTGTTTTGAGCCCAGTAGCCGAAGATCAAGAGAAAATGGGCATAGATAACGCATGTAGCGCCGCTGTATAAAGTCGAGCTGTTGGTTACACCTTAAAGTGTAATACTTTAAGTGGCAAGATGATGGCTGAGTGTGTGATGGAATAAACAGGTGTTTTGAGCCCAGTAGCCGAAAATCAAGAAAAAATGGGCATAGATAACGCATGTAGCGCATGAATGAGATCACCGCTGGTGACCCTGCAGCGCCGCTTCTTGTAACTGTCAAATCAATGCACTAGAAGAGTTTGTTGCCTCTTCAATATAGCGCTGCAAGAATTTTCAGTACATGCCAAGGCCAAGCGGAGTTACAGGAATTCGTCGAGATCTGCGAGCTCTTTCTCTCCACTTTTGTTGTTGCGAGTGTGCTGAAAGTCACACAGGGAAGCGACAAACAAGAGGCCAAGAAGGCGCGCGCTGTTCCAGCGCTCGTCGTAAGCTTGTGCGCGTATTTTCTTTCTGAGAAAGCAGGGCTTAGTGTCAGTGTGACCGCGAATGCAGTCACGTGGCGGCATCTCGGGGCGGCCACGTTAAGTACGCAGCTGACGATGCTCGAACCAGCCAGTGCCGTGAAATCTGTGTAACGTGGTGGCCAGCTTGGTTATATGGCATCATTTGTCAGAAGAATAATGGGTGATTTTAAGCTTACTTTGAAAAATATTTGTAACTTACAGGTAGCGTGCTGCGCTAGAAAATTTTGCTCGCCTGTTTTCAAAAGCCTCGATCACCGATCGGAAGCGTTTCCTAGCCATGCTGAAAAAATGTTGCAGAGTCCTTTTAAGAGTAACAGAGCAGATTTTAAGAGCACGCGAGAGGGGTCGGGCGGGGTAGGGAGGTGGTGATGGGTACCTATTGCATATCTTATGAACATGTGGGTCCTCGTGACTTTATCAAATAAGGCGCAGTCAGGCGTCTTAAAGTTGCAAACTTAACCTCATTGACTTTCCGCGGCAACATAGCAGCCAAGTTGGTACGCTTCTTAAGCACGACAACAATAGGCTGATCCTAGGCCAGCGTTTGCCGAACTTTGCCAAAATGAAAAAAAAAAAAAACTCGCCTGCAATGGTTGCCAAATGCATCTTAAATATCCTGCAGGCTTTTCGTTGTATGGTGCTTCGGTTACGACACCTACCTTAATGGTGTCACGCATATTGTACCATAATGCAACGTTTTCACTGTACGGCGGGCCTCATAATTGTGTTTTATGAGAGAAAAGACCCAGAATTTTTCGAAGTTGCCTCTATAGCTATACCCTTCAGGACAAAGTATGAGTGGGTACCTAAATATTCCTCAACGCGAGTTTTGACATCGGGTAAATACCCACGGGTGAGGAAAGCCACAATGACGTCAATGTTTCAGTTACGTACACAAAGTCTTGCGATGTCGATAGCAACCGTGCAGACGTAGGATGGACACGGCTGTTGCAATCACGCTTCGATCGATCAAATGTACCGCTGACATGCACAGGCTGCGAGGATAGCACAGTACGCTGATTGATTGATTGATAGTTTTATTTGTTTATTTATTGGTTTATTGATTGACTGAAACCCTTTATTCCAGAATTTCGGTCATCCGGCCTTTGGGGTCCTTCACTATCGCAATGCCTCGGGATCCGAGTCTGTCCACTGCTCCTACGTGTCGACCCGTTTCAAGCAACCTCCATACAAAGAAAATGGCGTGCGTTTATGTTGAGCCCATTGTTTTCATCACGTAGATTGGCTGAATTGTGCACCAGAAAGTGACCTTTTTATTTCGCAGAAAAGCAGTCGCGTTTCAGTTTAACCGAGTCTTCCTAATATTTGATGAAACCCGAATAACCACATATTGCAGTCTATTTCCAAAGTAATACAAAGTCGTGTACTCGTGATTTGGAAAATAATGTCATGCGATTCAAGGCTCTGTTACCCGTCAGCATTCACTGCGCATTGAGCCTGTTATATAGAAGCGCATATAACCAGCCGCAACTGGCATCATCACGTTACAATTTCTTATTTTGAAAGACGCTAACGATGTCACCAACACAATTGCCACAAAGCGTTGTGGCAATTGTATCGCACGCTGCATGTGGCATACAATTGCCACATGCAGTGTGCGATTGTCGATATGGTTCAACACGTTTGAATTTCTCGTATATGGCGGGCCAGATATATGCTTATTGGAACATGTGCTGGATAACACTGCTGCCTTAGCTGGTCAAAATCACTGAAAATGTGCTTTCTTCTTGTTTTTATTTTGCTTAACAGAAACGCATAGCATAAAACACTTCAACGGATGTTTCTTTTTTCTTTCTCTTCTCACCATCACAACGTCATGCCAAATTGCAATATAACTGTAATAATAAGTCACAATGACATGGCTATAGCGCAGCAGTACCCGGAAGACTGTGACGAAATTTAGAGCAGCGTCTGAAATGCAGTTAAGCACTAAAACACGTTGCAGACCTCACACCATATGCTAGTGAGCGTTCGTCGTTTGTGCAATGTGATTATACCGTACGCATGCCTCGTTCTATTCCGCAGTTATACCGCGAAGTACTGCTCCACTATGCAAACCATGGTTGTGAGCTGGGCCTGGAGAAGTCTTCTAACAAGCATGTCATCCTCGTGCTTCCCGAAGACGAAGACCCATGCCCTTTCGAGACTTCTATCTCAGAAGCAGTCTCTGCCCACGCTTACTCACTGGTCGTGGCTCGCAATTTTGATCTCAAGGTGCGCCCTAATTGATTTCGCCTCATTCCCTTATTTGTTCTAAATACATTCGTAGACCGTCGAACAGGGTGCTACTTCAGTAGGAGGGAGTCTTAGAGCCAAAAGTTTTTTTTTTAAGCCTAAGGAAACAAACACTGCGTGAGCAGTACATTGGGAGTAGGCATTGAAGTGTTGCAAAATACAGTAGAAGAAAACAACCTGATGCAAGTAATTGTACAAGTTGCGAACAAACTTTGGAAATGAGACAAGAAAAGGATGGTGATAATGCCTACTAGGGCGTGTGCTATTCACAAAACAGTATTGTTAGTAGGCAACACTTGTCTTGTTGAAAAAATAACTTTTTATGCAAAGAACTCCTGTCGGATAGAATTGTAGTAATTGATTATTTATAATAATGAAACAATTATTAGTCTATGCGGAATGGCTAGATGTCAGGAAAGGATAATTGATGGTTTATGTGGAATTCAGAGGTGGCAGCCCTCGAAGTTCGTTCAAGCTCAGCCACTTCTGTAGGCAAGCATCATTTTCCTGTGTTACATTATGAAGAAAGCAGGACCGTGCTCAACCGTGAGTGCATGTGACACGCTGTGCGTTTAGTTATGTGTCGATATACCTATAAGTGGTGAAACGACGGCGGGTGCTTAAATAGTCCGCTGTTGGGCACCGCTGTACTGGATGGTATTAGTAACAATGTTTAACTATTTATCGGCAGTACTACATAAACGGTCAAACGGCTACCGTGTTGAACTGAATGTATTTGATAACAGAATTGAACAATGTATTGATGAAACGTATAAGCTTAGACTCGGCTTTCGCTGTGCCGTACTACTCGGCAATTACGCAGAATTGTTAACAATATTTCTCCTCGTTGTGTCACTGACGTGTGACTTTTTAGCTGCACCAGTCACGAGCTTGATGACGCTATTACCCCAGAAGCAAGTGCCGTAGGTCCAACTTCATCCCAACCTATTATCTAATTAAAGCCGTGTGGTAAAACCACACTAAATATACCCGCTTACAGAAGGAAGCAGCCTGAGGCTTTAAGAGACAGTTCAGTGAAACGATAAATTACTTTGGTGGTTCGTTAACTTCAACACCATAGGTTTCTTAATGCATCAAAAAATAAATGGCAAAATACCTCATTATCCACTGAAGTTTCCAATCCTGACGTTGCCAATTTCAAGGCGTTTTTGTTTATTTTGGCCGCGTAGGCTAAATTAAATTTTCGGGCCTTTGTTACGTTACGTTTCTGGATCTCTCAGAAGGAATTGTGCACAATTTTCGCCCATTACAAACTATGACGTGTCCTGGTTACCAGTGCATAAAATTTAAGGTGGTGCCACGTTTTCTAACTTATATACGAATCACCTTCTTGCAGAAAGCGTGAGGTCTTTGGTATCGTGAAAGAGTGATTTGCTAATTGAAGGAAAACCATTTTTTCATGTTGGTATCTCCTTAAGCGTTATTCTGACTTTAAAAGGGCGGCAAGTATTCCGAAAAATTTGCAAGAGGTTTTTAACTGCACCGAATAATCAATGGAGCGAAAATTCTCCTACTGCATTGATGCACAAATATTTATCTTCTGCCTAAGCGTTACGGTCAGAATGCACCTCTTGTTCAAGTGGAAAGTAGAACGATTGAAGGAGCTGAAAATATTGGTTCCCAAATTGAAGAAGAGCCAACTTACATGTATGAGAACACAAGTTGAAAATGCTACAGCCGGCTATTAGGCCTATACGTGACAACTTATCGACGCCTTTAGCTGCGGTGCCTTTCGCAAACACCTGAAATTGTCCGTAATTGTTTTACCGTCCAAATTCTCTTCCGTACTTTTTCCTATATGTATTTTGTTATATGTTGAACGACAACTAAGTTCCTGCACGGGTTGTCATTAACACTAACGTTGCTAAAAAATTGCGGCGCTCTTAAGTTTTGCCTTTTAATAGTTGAACGCGACAGCGATATTCTGTACCCAGTGCGTACTTCAAACACTTAGTCTTGCTTTTACTCTTGTCACGCGTGACTTGTCATTAATGCTAACGTTTGAATTCGTAAACTTACACTTGATTTTCTAGCCAATTTGGGAGGTGTTGTCCGAAATTTTCGGCATAGTTTTCATTGCGCAAAATAACCTACAGAAAAACAGGCTCACAGTTTTTTTAAATACTTCACTGGCCATGGTGATACAGTATCCCTAGAGTTTAACAACTACTGTCACGCGGGGTGCTCTGTTAATCCTTACATATTTCTTCAAATAGAATCAATGTATTTTTTCGGCGTCTATCACATGATATGCGAAGCTGCATTAGCTTGTGACCACTAATAACACAATTTACTTAAAGGCTATTCTGTATTATTACTGCTTGTTTATCTTACCCGTTTACGCAGTCTCACTTGGCTTATTTCACACCTGAATCGGATGTCTTGGTTCCACGACAAGACATTATCCTTGCGGAAGTGCAGCTGAAGACAGCCACGAAATTCCAGGTTCGTACCAGGAATCAGCTATCCAGATACAAAGCATTGAACTGTCCATATGAGATGTGGCGTTCCTCAAAAAAAAAAAACACTGCTCTTGACACATATTCGAGATGTTATTGTTTTTCCTGTTTATAAAATGTGGCACTAAGTGGAAAATTCCTGTTATATAGGCGCATTTACAAAGCAGCTGTTTCCATGCACACACCCTCTAACTTCGAACCCCGGATTTTTTTATATGAAACAATAAAACCGATAATAAATGGCCATATTTTAATTCCTTCCCTGTCATGTTTTTTTTTTATTCCACCGATATTGCAAATAAAAAAATATACCTTATCTGTAATGTTGTAGCACACATCCAAAACACCATGCAAACAAAATCTAAATTCACTTTCACAAGGCACACTAAACTTGACCTATTTCTAAAAACAGAAAGCTTCTAAAAAACACTGTAAAAATTATTCTGTACAATCAAGGAGGCGATCGGCTGCTAATAAACATATGTAAAAAATACGAGGGATGGCCCTGATCCAGTTGTTTCAATGTACGAAAGTACCAGTAAATAGAATAAATTACTCGAATTATTGCGAGTTATCACATTTTATTGAATTGTATATATTTTTATTGAATGCAGATTTTGACCACGTAGTTTTTTTTTTGCTTTTGCACTATGTAGCTCGCAAATAAATTCAGTGCTTACGCTAGCGCACAGCACAAGTCTGAAACTATTTCGATATTGTAAACATCATTTTTGTTGCGTTCAGAGAAGGAAATAATGAGACGGTTATTACCCACCATACACCTCGAATGAAGGCATTTTATAATGCCCATTGAGGCGAAAAGGAGAGGTCATGCTTCTTCATAGACTGATATTTGAATACACCAAACAACCCTACAAGTTCAAGTACCCATTATGTTGTCTTAACGTAGAATGGTAGCATTTCCAATCGCAAACGCTGAAACTTCCACGGATGGGGCAAGCCGGAGGTGATGTTTTTTACGGGTCAAACAAACGGCCGAGTCAGGCATTTAAAGCAAGAACCTTACATGCCTGATCGATTAAAAAAAAAATCGAGGTTTAATGACAACTTGCGATGCGGTGGCGTCAACAAAATCGCACAAGAAATAAGTACGTGGAATTCGGTGACAGGACACATGATGCTCAAGTAATAGAGCAAGTTCCATGACTTCAATTAGCGTAAAGTCACAGAGCGCCACAATTTCTGACGTCATGCAGACGCCATATTGGCATTATGATGACGTCATCACACAACATAGTCACTTTGTCAAAAGGTGAACCAGTAGTGTACAAAGCCATATGAAGCACAGAATGCTTGCGATCTCGCACATTCCCGACACTCTATAGGCAATCGGCAACCTCGATAGATGGGGAAAGAATTCAGGGAGGGGGCTTTATACAATCGGCTGAGAAAAAAAAAGCATAAAAAAGATTTATTTTGCCTTCAAATCCTCTCAGGTGAAAGCAAAACCGACCATGGTATTTTTCAGCGCTGTAGACTTGCTTTTTTTTCTTTTAATAATGCATAATGGCATATATGTCAGGTGAATACATAATGTTTTTCAATGTATTGCGTTAAAGCTCTCTCATCATCAACCTCAATCCTGCTGCAGCCCAAAAATATGTCGGAGTGGTCGGCTGCGCCAGCCAATGGTAGCGCGCTCATGGGTCCCACAGCCAAGTTGTACTTGGTGCACATAGACATGACAACCAGCTCAATCGTCCTGGGCATTTTGGCCTGTTCTACGGTGGCCGTGGGGGCGCTCTGGGCGGGTAGCACCAGGAAGCTGCTGTAAGCACAACTCGAATTTTTTATACTGTAGCCGTGCGCGACTACGATTGCGGAATATAATATGACATCGTGCGCTTTTTTTTTGCTTTTGCTTTTATATTTGTATATATTTCTAGTTTTAGTGATGTCTAGCTTGTATAATTTTTATAACATTTCATGACCGCTCGCTTTGCAGACCAGTTTACCATCATTCTCGCCTTCCTGTAAACTGGCTTTGTGATTTTTTCATGCACACTCCATAAAATACCTGGCTTCTATCCTTTGTACCACTAGTAAAGGATGTGTATAGCTATGAGATAACAATTGAATTCCTTAGATTCTGGAGTACATCTGTATAGACGCAGTGCGCAAGTCGTAAACAGAACAAAAAAGCTGCACGGCGCTGTTTCTTCTCTTGTGAAGCAGTCGTTTGAGAAAACCTATGGGTCTTCCGTCGGTATCATCACACGTAAACGAGAATTCTCCTAATGCTGGAACACATTCATGCAGTTGTATAGCGCGAAGGCACGCTGGACTGAAAAGCATATTAATCCCTTGTTTTATTTTACTACTGCGTATCCTGCCATTACGCTAGTTCATCATAGATGACAAGAGAGGGCTATACATGTAATTTGTTTAAAGGGACACTGAATTCATACAACAATTTACGCCAGAGTGAGCATCAATGTATGACAACGTCTAAAACGACAGTATTATCAACAGCAGTGCCCCACTTACCGAGAAATCAAAATAAATCCAAAATAATACATGCACCGCAGTAGGATATTCACAAAAAAATTCCGATGACGTCAGACAAACCACCTACAATTATTCACTAGTAATCAATATGGCGGCCCTAAATGAAGAACCTTTCCTGCATAAAGAGACGTAACAAAATGCTGCTCGTTCGTTCCTGTTTTATTTGTGGAAAAAACAACCGCCGGACGTTACAAAGGGGAATGGCATGAGTAGTTCATAATTCAATTTTCACCTGCTTAAACTGGACAGGTCGTGTCATCTAGCGGGGCTAGTTGAAACTAAACAATTCTGCTATCTTCAAGCCAATGACAGGAATATTGAATTTAGTTCATTATAGGCAGGAAATTGTTCAATAGTCTTTGTTGCGGTTGTGACTCCCCCTGTTCCCGCTGGAGGCCACGCATTAAACGTTGTACACGGCAGCAGTGACCTCAGACGTTCCGTTGAGGCGGTTAATTTGAAGTGCGCAAACCCGATGTGGACCACTAAAACGCGATTTTATTTCAAAATAAGCATTTTCTCGGCACAAAAATAATACAACGAGGACTCTTGACCACTATTTCAACAATCAACATCGGCTTTATAGTTGCCTTTTGGGTCCCTTCAAACGGCTGCCTTTTGAGCTTGGTTGATTGGGAACTTGGGTGGTATAGTCGGCACGTATAATTGTGGTCTCCCTGGCCGAAGGCAGTACCGTGCGCGACTGTCCTGCTGGCAGATACGAAAACGTGAGCCGTGCATGTTGACCACGCAGCTTCCTCACGCTGCACCGGCGCATCAAGCCCAAGGACGAGGAGCCGAATGACGAGGACGCGAATCTGGACGCAGTACCTGCTGCGCTGACAGCACCATCGAGCACCTCACTCGGACTGGCAACTACGATTTCAGAGGCTACCTCCGAACACAGGCGCAAGCATAAGAAACACGGCCACCAGCATCAACAGCAGCAGGAACAGCAGCAACAGTGCGATGTCGTGCGAAGCCGTCCGTACAACAGCCATCAGCCCAAACCGATGGACGATTTCCTCAGCGCTGATGAAGAGGCGCTGAATGACGAAAGCTATTTCAGCGGATGCCCGCTCGACAGCAACCTCGTCACGCTATTCGTTCTTGCGATTGCCGTCAACCTGCTCGTGCTGTACTACTTTTTCGGCATGTTGTGTGAGTGCTCTTTTCCTTTCGCAACCCTAAGGTCTCTTCTTTTTGTCACTGGATGTAGTCCTGCGGAAAACCTATTCGATAGACAAGTTTGTGCAACAGGATAATGATGACGCATACGTTAGAACCTATATGTTCGCAATACTCACGTATTTGTATTTTCCTCGGGTTCCTCTATATTCGCTAGGGGGTGGGTAACACAGTCACTGCTCTGGCGTAGCTCATATGCACCATACATTTTAGGCGCGAAGGGCGTTATGGTCGAGCTCAATCCGGTGCGCGGCGTGACCACCATCACTGCACATGAGCGCCTCTCCCCTCTCTGTCCTCTCCTACCCTCCCCTCTTTCTCGCCACGCAACGCCAAAGCAGGCAGCGTCTGCTAGCCTATTCTCGCTCCCACCTCTCTCTCACTGTCTAGGCATCTCGCCCCGCGGCGTTTACACCCCCATCGTGCGGACATGCCCCCTTTCCTCCTTTCCTTCGCTCTCCCTCTGTCGCCTCGCGACGCCGACGCAGGCAGCGTCTATCAGCGAGTTTCTTGATTCAAAAAAAAAAAGTCTGCTAGTGCAGCATGACCGTTCTCTCACCCCACCGTACAAACATAGTACATATGGACACGGCATCTTGACCTCCAAACTAGTGCCGACGGAAGATTGTCCTGTGCGTTGTTGAACATTAAAAATTCACTGCATGCACGTTAATTGAGAGTGGACTGCGGGTTTCTGTGTCCAATCGGAGTCTTTTGTCTCTCACTGCCCATTATCAGCGAGTGGCATGTTCCAGTAGGAAACACCAGTCTATCACTGCGTGTTTTGCGCCTCCCATGATTTATCTCCTTCACAACGTCGACATGAACGCCTGCGTCAACACCACCGCCAGTGTTAGCGTTAGCACCCGCTGCGTCGCATCTACACATGGTTGCCTTCAGCGGGTGAACGTGAATTTTTTAGACAAATGTGCCATCACGTTTTCAAGTGTACAAGGATGAAGATCAATAAGAAAAAAACGTGTTCGTAATGTAATGTTTCAACGCCATGTGCTCAGGGTTCACCATTCCAAACATTTATAATCGAAAGAAAGCACATAGAATGGTAATTGTGAAAAGAAAGCTTTATCTAAAGAGTGAAAGAGGAATACATTAAAGGCTCATTTGTTTGTTTAACCAAACTTTGACTTAATCAAGCATATAAATAAACCAGTGAAAGTATGGCGGGCATAAATTGGTTCTATTTTGAATGTAACGTAGTGATCGAGATATAGATTATAACACTCGCCGTCATGACTGCAAGTGGTGCTGGCTAACACTTTCTTTTTTGCATGCACATAAGTACCTTATAAAGTTAACGAGAGGGCGACCGTCGACGAAGGTCAAGCGGTTAGAGCATCGGATGCGTAATCCGATGGTTGCGGGTTTGGTGCCCACCGGCGCAAAGCTGTTCATTCATTTTACTTTCTGTGCGACTAAATAACAATCAGTACAATCCACTCAAAGCAGTAAAATTGAAGGCCCTCATATTTCCTATGACATCATTATCTACTGGTTCTCAGTATTATTTTACCTTATACAGCAGTGCACTTCACGAAAATTTCAAGAAAATTTCGAGAGCTGAACAGTTGACCTGGTATTCGACGAAATCTCCTTTGCATGGTTCATTGGCCTGCCTGATTTTGTTCTCCTGCAGGGCCCATACTGGTCGGAATTATTGCCATCGGTTCAATGATGTCACTGATCATCATTTTCGACAGAATCGCGTTTATTATACCTTGCGCCAGCACGCGGTAAGTCTAATAATTCAATGTTGCAATTAGTTAGCGTCACTATAGTCAGAGTGACGCAAATGGAGATAGCCTATTTGCTTCAAATAAGTTTTGGGCATGCAAACATTTCTTAAGCACATAGAAGGCTCTCACGGACGCTAGGCTTGTGTGCGTGAATTGATTTAAAGTATGATGCTACCTTTCTTTTTTCAAATATGTTTATGTTTTGCTCCTGAAAGGATTGTTTGGTGTTTATCCTAAAAAAAGGCTGTTAAAAACACACTTAAGTATGTTGAAAAATAAAAATGCTCCTAGTGACAATTCAATGATAGAAATTACTCAAAACATGCCCATCACGGGAAGGGCGATAAGTACCGATGCTATTCAACAAACTGAAAACAGCTTGTCAGTAATGTGTCAGTACGACAAATTTATGCTATGAACTAAAATTTTTGAGTTGTCATCAGTTGGAAGCGTTGTATGGCCAAAAAAACAGACATTGTGTAGTGTCAGATGATTGTATTACACTCGAAAAAACCTCATAACGTTTAAAGTTGTCGGTTGTTTTCAGTTATTCCAAATCATTGCGTAAATTCATGTTTCATGAAAAGCACGTGAACTTTTTTTAAATATTTGATCATTTAAATGTTATGACTATTTGCGCAATAAAAAAACTAAAATAACGTATTCAGAAAAACAAGAAATAAGTTTTGTAAATGTGTTCTATACATCATTGGAAAGTTGTGGGATGTTTAGCGTCCCGCAACCACCAGGCTCATAGCTGGGACCCTCCTTAGGTGCCCGGAGTGGACGGTTACGTAGTTTAGCCTTCCCTAGTTTTTTTAAACTTGTTTTTCCGCCAGCCGTTCTATGGTGGCTGGCGGAAAGCAACATTAAGCAAGTTTAGTTTCTTCTGAGACAAGCTACTGTGCTGCGGTGGCCAAAATCAACAACAGCCTGCCTCAAGATATTGCCACGTTCCATTTCCCAAGTTTTCATTATCGTCCCAAAACACCACACGATTCTCAGCGCAAACCGCTCCTGCAGTTTTCGAGAAGGTTCCGGACTGTAGTAGATCATTTCGATAAGATCACGCCCACTGTGCGAACGGTACAGATTGTTCTGGAACCTACGCCACCGCCAGCGATAACGCTAGAACATTCGACGGCAAGAGTATAAATGCCGACGCGCTTCGCCGCTTGTCAGTGGTTGATCGAAGGCCGACGCTCCGTTCGTCGCTATCAGTCCGAGACAGCTATCTGTGCGAGACTGCTGCTGTAATTGGACTTCCCGTTTACCGGGCACAGGTTCGCCCAAATAAACAGTTAAATCCCAACACGTGGTCTCCTGTCTTCGGCCACGTCACGACCCGTGACAATATTCATCTTGCCACTATTTCCATTGCTGGACTCACAGGTAAAATGTTTTAATTGTTAGACATAAATAGTGTTGGAAATAAATAAATTAGTTAATTAATTAAACTAAAAAAATTCTGCGGCCTGTATAGAGATCTTTAAGACAATGCTTATAAAGCATCCTATCGAAGCATTCATTCACGCTTTTAGTTCTTCAGCAGACGTTTTTCGCGAAAAGTATCGTCTAAACAGAGCTCTGCATACACATCCTTCTCTTTCTTCAGTATTTTTTTGTGCGCTTGTATTGCGCTGTGCTTACAGCTTTGACACGGTTGCAGGTTCACAAATTTTTCATACTTTGCGTTTCAGCCTTTTTTTTTTTCACTCGAAACTTAGCCATACCTCGGTATACTCTGTAAGACAACAATATGAGACAATTAGTTTTGTACAACACATCGGTGCAGTGTAAACATGGTCTCAATTCATGCGCCAGCCTCCAAGACAATTAGCGCAATTTGAAATAGAAATTCAGCGGGATTACCTTCACCATCGTCAATTGGCGGATCATGGGAGAGGCATTTGCCCTGCAGTGGGCGTAGCCAGGCTGATGATGATGATGATAACCATCGCTAAATCTTATTGAGCTGTAGTATGCATCCCTAACAACTAATCTAAATGTCTCCCGAAAACTTGAGTGCGAACATAAGTTTGTTTATTAGTTTCGGTTTCAGGGAGGTCAACCCGTAGTTCTAAAGACTAACAAAACTCTCGAGAAAAACAACACAGAGACGTAATTTTCCTGCAGCATAATTCTGAATATCTTCATGATGTAAAAATAATAAAAAGCGAAGTTCCCTTTTTTTACGAAAAAACAACATTTTCAAAATGGCAACACGTACAGTTTAATAGTCTGCATTGGCATTCAAAGCCGTGACATTCGACTACGGATTGTTAGGGGCAAGGTAATTCCTTGATCCTAAATTCTCGCGCCTCGGTTCACGTGGAAAAGAACTCTTTACTAGCCTAACCCCTTGAAATGTTTCCATTTTACATGTACGTATATACACGCACATATACAAACAGATGTAACACATCTACGAATATACACAAAGTATATGAACATGCCTTCCCTTCCCTGTCCCCTCCCCCACCCCAATAAAAAGGGAGCCATATGCGCCCCTATACACCTGACACAGCTGCGAAAAATGAGATTCACATGTATCTTGTGCCTAGTGACACCAGTAACAATTAAACGCTGTTTTGTGGAACATGTCTATTGTTCTTCATGTGCATACATTTTTTCCGATTCTCCCGCCTGATTAGACTGACCAACTTCATTTTTCCTTGCTTCGTACGGAGCATGGAACTACGGCACCACATCACAATATGGCTCGCCGTGTCTATTCCCATCGTTTGGATTGTATTCCGCAAGTCCGAGCACGCCTGGATCCTGCAGGACTTTCTGGGGTCTAGCTTCGCCATCAACATCCTGCGATGCGTGCATTTTCCAAATTTTAAGGCAAGCTCGAACGGATATGCCGCATTCCTCAATCACAGTGTTCATTCTACAAAAGTTATAACGCCTTTAGTCTTCAGACTGTAGGATTGTCGTTGTTGTCTTGTGGTCTGACAAATAATACGTTGGTAACATTCTGTGTAAGGCAATTCATACTGGGCTGTTATACTCTTTGGCACAAACGAAGGTTTATGCACTGAAACTAGCCTTCAGTGATAGTCAAGTGCAGTGCTTTGGGGCTATTCACAATTTCAAATTTCACTTAAACCCTTTCAGACACCAACTATTAAGAACTGTCTGTACATGTGTCAAATCACTACAACGTTACGTCAAGGTGCTCAATATTGCATTGCAACAAAAATAACGAATTAATTGTTGAATCGATGTGTGTCTTAGTTACTCGTTCTAATTAGGTTGCAATTAAATATCTCTTCATCCTGAAGTCATTGATGCTTACTTTTGGCATATATAGGATCTAATATCAGGCTAGAAGTATGGTGCAAATTAATTTTTGGTTTTGTCAACCGTGAGCAAGACAAATTTCTGCTTTTCACATTGCTTGCAAGAAGCGGCACAGCGGCAAGGTTCAATTCACCTAATGTACGATATATCTTGCTCTTCCTTAGCCTCTACTTGATGCAAATAACGAAAACGAGTACACATTGTACACAAGAAAAGTACATAGCATCTGAAAGGGTTAATATCTATCAACGCTCAAAGCGTTACGGCCAGATCCCCATTGCAATAGATCGGTTCCTAGAATGATAAGAGTCTTTTTTTATTTAAATATACGTCGGACTTTGGAGTTTTGCGGACACCCAGTGCCACCTGACGACGCAGTTTTGAGTAGTGCAAAGCCCGACTCCGTTGCACAGTTTTCTGCGCAACCAGGTGCAGCTACAGCGTACATAACAATGGTTGAGCTAAATATTAAATGTATTTGCGCATTGAACACATAGAAAAAGGGCTACGAATTTCTTTGCATTAGTTAGACGCGTCATCGAACCACCATAAAGTGCTTGCGAGTTCACTTGCCTGAACGACGGCGAGAATAACAGCAGATGCAACAGCTCCGCGCTCTACAATAACTACCCTTGTCTACGCTACTGTGGCGTTGCGAATTGCCACGGACGTGAACAACTTCAGTTTTGCGGATTTCTGCGGCTTTCACGAAGCAGAACGGCGAGAACGCTGGATACTAGCAGTCGCGAACATGTTGGGTAAGCAAATTACTCGCGTTCTCCAAAGCCGCTCGCATGAGAAAGTCTAAAAATGTAGGTGCTATGATAATGCGCCCAATCGCTACCACGGATAACCGTAGTAACTGTTATTATGAAGTTTAGCGAAGCCTCTGACCGTGGTGCACGATGTGCCACAATAAACAGGTGACGCGTACGATGAACATATCACACGCCGCGACATATCACACACCACCGCACAACAGTACACAAGTAGGGCTTTGAAGACTTTAAATTCTGGATTTAACTAGCAAATCCGAACGCGTACATCACTCAGGTAAATCGCGAAATGATCGCGGCCACAATCGTTTTTTTTTTTTTCTTGCCGTTTGTCTCCGCGATTGCCGGAGCTATCTCGGAGGCATCGGCTTTGCATTTCGTTGTTCACTGAAAAAGTGGACACGCATGTATCCCCAATTTGTAGTACGTATAAATGGCAGACAATCGTCAATTTCACACTCTCACAAGAGTTCAATGTAGAGGAAGCGAGATTGATAGATAATTCAACTGCAAAGACGAAAATCGGCAGGGCAATTCGTGCCAGGTAAAGCGAGCTTCGTACCACTGATCGTAAGATATATTGCTCGTATATGTACTTCACCCAAGTTTAACGCATTTAGGCATTACAGAACGCACGTCAGAGTGCGTGCTTTGAACTCAATGTCATGCGATGCTCGCTTGCACTTGAATTGCAGCACACCGAAATGATTGAAATATGTTTTTTGTTGTACCCGCAGTTCACTTTGATGAGCTTCCTACTTTTTTGAAGCGTGGTTGTATTGACGGAAGAAGCTTGCCAGGTCCTTGATTTTTGAGAAACCACGTCTGAAAACCGACGAAACAGCTTTGAACGTTCGCTTGTGAACGGCTCTTTTTTGCCCTACCAATTTATGGCCGTCAAGTCGGTGGGGGCGCTGCTGGCGGCGTTTTTCGCAGCGCCACCTGGGCAAAGTCTGACGTCCATATGGGGAGAAATCCTATCATGGTCCACTTAGTAGAGCACAACACTGTATAAACATGTAACTCTATCTGGTATTATGTTGTTATTCACAAATTTTAAAAACGTATTTCTTAAAAAAATTGCGATTACAGTTCTACACATTGAATCAGGCTTTGCTGTAGTTCAGCTTAAAGGGATACTAAAGTCACATAACAATTTATGGCACAGTGAAAGCTCAATGTAAGACAACATCTAAAACGACAATATTATCAACAACAGTGTCCTACTTACCGCGAAATCGAGGTAAATGCACCAGACCACATGCACCGCAGTAAGACATTTTCAAAATGATCTCGATGACATCAGAAAGACCGCCTACAATTAATCGCTTGTAATCAGTCTATCTGCACTAAATAAAGAACCTTTCGTGCATTAAGAGACCCAATAAAATGGTGCCTGTTCGTTTCTCTTTGATTCATGCAAAAAAGAACCGCTGGATGTTACTATGGGGAATGGCGCGAGTCGTTCAAAAATTCTATTTTCGCGTAGTTACACTGGACAGGTGGTGCCATCTAGCGGTGTGCAGGTGAACCAAAAACGTCTGCAATTTCAAAGCCAATTGTGGGAAATTGATCAATGGCCGTTGTTGCTGCTGTAGATCTCGCTGCGTTTGGTCTGCTGCTACTATAACGCAATAAAGCCGGGCAACGTTGGGCACGGCAACAATGATTAGAGTCGGTACAGTACACCGTGGTAGGGTATCTCCCCTTCTTGAGGCGGGTAATTTGAAGGGCGCTAACGTGATGCGGACTACTAAAACCTGACTTTATTTCAAAATGGCCCTTTTTTGGCACAAAAGTAATACTACGAGGTTTCTGGATCACTAATTTAACAATCAATGTCGACCTAATAGTGGCCTTTAGTGTCTTTAAATAATGAAACCCTAACGTTTGTCCAAAAATAAATAGAGAAAAGATAGTTAAATTAAGTAAATATGAAACGATGGTAAGATATTTAGGAGCAAATGTTGAAAACATAAAGACATTCAGAGAGTGCGAAAAAAGTTTTTTTGTTGTCTTACGCTTTGTCTACTAATTTAATCAGACAATTGCTCCACAAGTTTATTTCTCGTTTGCTCTTCTTTTTTATTTCTCTGCAGATAATCACGTTGATATCTGTCCTACTATTCTTCGACGACATATTTATGGTGTTCGTCACATCCTTACTTACGGTAAGTGTGCATTGTTTTTTAGATCAAATGATATCAGAACGCCGCTGGCACCCTGTCAAAGTTTACTGTGAAAGGGAGGAGGAAATACCTGCTCTCTCTTCTAAGCATATACAATGTCTGTCCCAAGTGCTTTCACTTTGTTAGCCATCAAGGAAACATTAGAAGGTGTCGTGTGTCGCATACGCTCTATTCACTCGAGAAAATATGCTTAAGTGATTTATTCTATTCATGAGCATGAATGTTTTAGCCTCCGAGGTCGGCAGTTTCCAAGTTATTTTATAAGCCAAAAGCCCGCGCAGTTATCCGGCCCCTGAAATGACACATACGGGCAAGTAGCCCGTCGCAAAAATATAATAATAATAATAATAAAACCGCCAGGCAATGCGCGGAACGCGTAGCTCTGTCACTGCGAATGCTGTAAGAGCGGCCTTCCTGGGCATTTTTTAACACTCTTTGGTGTAGCTGCTGCAAGCACACTTGCAAGGTACGTACTAATCATTAATCATTGTGTAGTATAGGCAGGCAATTCCGATGTCATTCTTCGTCATTCTTCGGAGAAGTGTCGTACTTGCTGCACACCAGCAGGGAAATTCAAACATTTTTTTTCTTGCTGTGGCAGACGACAATGAAAAACTATGCCAGAATCCTTTGTAATTCTTACGATCCCCGACGGTAGGTATGCGCCACAGTTCGTAGGTGAACGAGATCAAGCTTTTATACAGGGTTGGAGCAATAGATGATCCACTTGTTGCGCAATTCGCATTCTGTGACATCCGCCCTAGTGAAACGTTCCGTATGCGAGTCCAATAATTTCATACGTTTCTATAAAGAACGCATATGTTTCCCATATATTTTCCATATATTTCCGTAAGATTCTTACGGAAACATACAGAATTATTGGACATCGCTTACGAAACGTTTCAGTAGGGCGGCTGCTCCTTTGTTGTTCTAAAATGTTTTATTACTTATATTAACGCGATTTCTATCCCAACATCAAGCCTGCCTAAGGCCAGTTTGCAAAGGGTTTCCAAGCACCAGCATGGCTCAGCGGTACGTACAATATGGGACGGGCACGCAGGTGACCCTGGTTTCAATCGTATTGTGCCTTATTGTTTTTACTTACTTACTAATTTTTTTTTCTTATTTCGTGTGAAAGTGCTTGCGAACACCGGCGGTGGCGGACAACTACGGCATTCACGCGACGCCTGTTTTGATCTCATAACTGCTTTTGCGGCAAAAAAAAAAAGCAGTCTTTCGCAGCGAACCTATCGTACAGGATCACATTATATATACTAGTTACGTCCCAAACAAAATTACAGAAACATTGTTTCAGAGGTTAAGCTATTTTTCGGTGTTTATTGAAATGACGACTGTATAACTGAAAAGCTAGCTGCAGTGGGAGACGCTGTAATAATTTTGATCACCTAGGGTTATTTAACGTGCACTTATATCTAAGCGCACGAGGGTTTCATCACTTATTTCGAGTCAGAAAATCTCCGCCATTAAAACGCCAGTGTGAGCGCAGTACTTGCCTTTATAAAGAGGAGTGTTCCTATTGAAACGTTGTCTGCGGCGGCATTCTTTGTACGAGAATATTTCACCGTTTCATACGAGCCGAGATCACTTCCTTCACGTACACATAACGACGTCTGTTATTTTAGAGCAGCATGCAATGTTCACTAGCTAGCTAAACATATTGGCCAACGACCATGAATGCACGAGGTAGCACGCGACCGAGTCAGCTCGGCGTTTCTGAAAAGAAGCTGATGACCTTTTCGTCTCCTCGTTGTTACAGAAAGACGTAAGCGTGATGGAAAGCGTCGCCACGGGAGTGCAAGACTTGCCCGTGCTCATGAGGGTTCCCCACTTCTTTCCTGGAGAGTCGGCCTTGTGCCCCGAAACCATCATGTTTCTGGGATACGGCGACATTGCCGTACCTGGTAAGCTAAGCCGTTGCCACCCGGCGTGGCTATTCAACGTATATTTGCCCGTTGCACACACAATGCACACCAAGGACATATCTCATTCTAAGCGTGTCCTCCTCGGATTACCAGTGGCTAGAGTGCTGGGCTGCTGATCCTAAGGTCTTGGACTTGATCCCGGCCGCTGCTGTCACATTTCGACAGAGGCGAAAAGGTGGAGGCCCATGTACTGTGTGACATCAGTGCATGTTAAAGAAAACTAGATGGTCGAAATTTACAGCGCTTTCCACTGCATTTCTCATAACCGCATTGTGGTTGTAGCATGTAAAACCCCTATTATTATACTATCATTCCAAGCAAAGCTTTTATAATTTACAGAATTCACACCCCACGTTAGGGATGTTGCGAATTACAAAGGCTTTTGGCATAATTCTTTATAGTCTAAAGTCACAGCGCAAAAAAAAAACACAGCATATCCGCAGAATAAATGGGGTGAAGCGTCCGTCCGTCCTTGCGTTCGTCCTGGCGTCCACCCGTCCGTCCGTCTTCCACCTATTCAACACTACAAGTACCACCATCTCGCATCTTTTCATCATATATTCCTCATATAGGAGCACTACCATCCAGCGGACATTCCAAGGACTGAACGAGAGGAGGCACACGCCCACTTTTCCTATACGGCTTGCGCTTCGTGTCTACTTCCCACCTTTAACCACCTCGAGTTCATGGTATATACTAATTCACTGTATTCATGGCACTGTGGCCCAACGCTCGCTAAACCTTTCTAAAACCTGGGAGGTTACGCCCAGCGAGTATAACGTAGCAACCCTTTCTTGTCATCTGTGCGTTCTTGAACAATGAAAAATTCGCAGCGTGCGCGTTAACTAAAAGTCGAATTCTCCTGTCTCTCATTCCCTCTTAGCAGCCATTGGCATGTACATTGAGCACTATCTTTTATTGTTCAACGACGCACAGAAGAAATCTCACCAGCACCACCTTGGAGGTCAAAATGTTATACTTGTTACACACTGCTACAACGGCTACGAGGGACGAACAGGTGTCGCTATAAGGAGCTTCGCCCCTAAAAAGGACGCTCAGACAAGAACGCACAGAACAAACATGAACAACGGTGACAGTTGTTATGCCCCTATGTTTAAGCAACACACTGCAGATGTTGGCAATGCAGAACCGGACAGTCAGTCAATCAAGAACTTGAACTTTATGAAAAAGTCCTGGGGAGTTAAAGACACTAGGGTGTCCACGAGGGACATCCTAGCAACCGCTACTGTAGGCGACGCCCGAGTCGGGGCTGGAACGTGATGGCGTTCCGCCAGTTCTTGGACCCATGTACTGGACTGCCTTTTGTTAGTATGGAGATTGGGGCTCCCGATTGCCTCTTCCCAATCGCACTCGCTGGTAAGAGGTCCCTGAGATAACGTGGGGCATTGGCAGAGCATATGTGCGAATGAATAGTACACTTCTGTGTAGTCTCGGCATTGTGGATTTATGTCCGAGCTGTAACGACTGAGTGAGCTCCATAATCTCGTTAGTAGCATGCGAGAGGATACCTCTAGTGCGCGTTCGAACTTTGAATCTAATAAAGGGTATGGGCTTTTGTTGTTTCGGTAGTAGGATGTAATTTAGTGGGAGGTGAGTAAAGGGTCATTGAACTGTACATCTGGTCCCAGCTTTTCGGTGGCTGATTGATCGTCATGGCGGGTCAGTTCTCGCGCTCGATCGTGAGCCATTTCATTGAGGTTGGGCTGCTGTGGGAGGTCGTCTTTGCCCATGTGGGCAAGAAACCAAGAGAGATAATACAAGCACATGTGTTCGCGTGTTAGTAAAATGCGGGCTGCTTCTCGAGCGATTTTGCTGGTTTTGTAAGCCCGAATGGCAGCGTGAGAGTCTGGGAAGACATCGGTGTGCGAGTGGTCGATCATCGCTAAACCTATAGCAACCTGCTAGGCTATAGTGATCATTGCTAGCCTAACCGAGGCAGCTGAGCGTGGGTCTCCGTCGCCATCTACTACCATGAGTGCAAAGGTGGAGAAGTTACCGTATTACGACGCATCGACGAATACGGTAGACTTGCGATTAGTGGTGGTACGGTAGAGAATCGCGCGAGTGTGGGCCAGGCATCTGCTTTTGTTGTGTGGCGGGTGAACATTTAGTGGAAATGAAATTACCATGTAAATAGAGTGGACAGTTCTGGGGAGGGTTCATGTTCAAGGTAGGGATGTGGGGACATGCCGGCCTCGCTTAGAAGTCGGCGACCTGCTTTGGAGGAAGAGAGGCGGATCACTTGGGCCGTGGTCTGGGCCTCGATCACTTCATCGATGTCGTTGTGCATGCCTAGTAGGTCGAGACAGGAAGTACTTGTGTTTTTAAGTAAACCAAGCCCTTGTTTAGTGCTTTTGCACATGAGTGTGTTTAGTTTCATCTTTCTCACTTTCATCCAGTTATGGGCGGAGGCGACGTAATTGACGTGGCTCGTCAGGAACGTGTGGAATATGCGCCGAAGGCTGGCCTCTCCAAGGCCTCATCTATGATCCGAGACTCGCTCAATGAGTCGAAGCATGTTTTTCCTTTGAGTTGTGATGTTCTCCTTTGTTAGAGTCAAGTGAAATGCTCAGTTCATGACGGGTGTCTTGTTGTGCGGTATACATATTGTATTTGTTTTCGTCTTACTGTATGTTACCCGCTGGCATTTTTCGTACATTTTTGTCAATCTCCGTTACGATGTGTATTCAGTGTACTTCCTACTATCTGGATAGGCTGTACTGTACTTGCCGCGAATTGAGCTTGTGTTCTGTTTTGTAATCATGTTGTATTCCCCCCACTGTAATGTCTTATGGCACTGTGGGTATCAAATAAATAAATAAATAAAATAAATGTGTTTTATTGTTCATGCATGACAACCGAGAGCCTTTGGTGAGGTCTAGGTGAAGGATGCCACGGACATCTCTTGTTCTTGAGTCGAAGATCTGCTTCTTTAGTTATATATCATGACGTCTTGTGTTAATAGGTGTGGGCGGAACTCGACCATGTTGAATGGAAAGAGTTGGTGATCCGCTATGTAACGCGATACACGATTTAAGATTGCATGTTTAGCTGCTTTTGCTATACATGGGCTTCGGGAGATAGGGCGTAGATTGTCGAAGTTGAGTGGTTTAGCTGGCTTCGAGAGAAGGATTACCGTGGCTGGCGCCTTTGTTCAGGTACCTGGCCGGTTTCCCACATGTGGTAATGTTTTTTTGTGAATAGTCCGATAGCTTGGTCGTCTAAATTTCGCAACAGGTGGTTGGTTATCTTGTGAAGACCGGGAGCTGATCGACTGTTGAGGTTCTGTAATGCTTTCCGAATTTCAGACTCCGTGAAGGGGTCGTCAAGTTCGGGTATTGTTTCGCATTGTATTTGTGGGTAGTCGGTGGGTTGTGCAGTTCTTGGTGGCAGGTGTCATTTGGCGATTTCTTCAAAAAGGGATGACTCCATTTTTCCCGTCTTTTTTCGCAATCGTAGGAGACGGTCTATGGTATGGCTCTGGTTGTCTTTTGCTTGGCTGTCGTCGAGCATGTATTTCAGGAGGTTCCATTTACCACCAGTTCGCTTGCGGCTGTCGACCGCCGAGCAGAATTCGTGCCTTGTAGTTGTGTCAGCTCCGTGCAATATTTGGCGATGTCTTGGTTTAGTACTGATACGCGTTTTTGTAAGCGTCTGTTTAGCCGTTGCGTTTTCCAGCGCGTGAGTATTGACGCTTTTGCTTCGAGCAAATGTGCGAGGTGTGGGTTTATTCTCGGGACCTCGAGTTCAGTTTGTATCGTTTTAGATTTTTCGGCTATGTCTTCGAGCAGTGGTGTGAGTAGTTCAGTGATTGTGTTGTATCCCTTTTTGTTGTTTTTGCGGAAAGGACCCGACACTCTTAAGTATTTCTTTTTTTTTTCTTTTAAACTGCAGCACATGGACTGGCCTCTCTGCGTCTCTTGCCACATGGTGGTGCCTGATGCAAGGTGTGCCTAGGTCATGTAGGCTCCATAGGTGTGCCGGCTTTAAGTATGCCTAGGTGTGCTTCGGGTGTCTTGGTGCTCCTCCTCTCCCGCAGTGATGGAGGAGGAGAGAGGAGGAATTTTGAGGCACCCTACGTGTGCCCGGTGCTGGTTTTTTTTTTTCGCGGAATCCCCAATCGATTTCTTCGGAATTTTTCGTCGGCTCATTCATTTTTCTTTGTGCGTATTGATATATATATACATACACATATATATGCGGAACGTGACGATGGCGAAAATCCACCGAGAGTGGGCGTATGATTGCTATCCCAATAAAAGAAAGAAACAAATAAAATGTAGTCGGCCATGCATGCCGACACAAGGCTTCGCTTGACCTTATTTTTTTTTTTAGTGCGTGGACTTCTGACTTATTAATTTTTTGAACACATTAGCCATGCGTGGTGAGCATCATCGGACATGGCAGTAAAGTATCGATTAGCCTACGCATTTCGCTTCTATTGCTAAAGTACAACTCTCATGTTCGTGTAGTTTTTCGTGCCGTCTTTGGTTTGATGGGTTCTGTCATATCCCACAATGCATATTCAAGTAAACCACAAGTATGTGTTTAGATTTGTAAGGTATCGACTGCTACGCGCGAATCCAATTTTCAAATTATTGCGTCTTTCTTGTCTCAAAATTTAGTTTTTAGTGATCCATCAAATCGCTTGCATGTGTGCATATTTTTGCAGAGTGATGTAGAAAGTCGTTGAAAACGCTCGGGTCGTGGCTCTCATGTCCCTAAAATGTTGCAGGTTCCACAACTGGGAGATTTCATGTTTATCACGATGCGTTAGCTGTAATATGTTTTAAATGAAGCGTGAACTTTTCGGCCATGAGATGAAGCTGAGACTGCCATGAAAAATTGAAGTCTTTGTCTTTACAGATGACTTTCATATTGCGTTGGACATCACGAATTGTTACCGAGCCACTGTTTCTTTTTTGAACAGCCAATATAGGGTGAAAACATTTTTTTTTTGTAAAGATTGGCGCCAAATGCCTCGTCACATTTACATTTTTTCCTTCTTTTTTTTCCTAGGACTCGCAGTTGCCTACTGTCGCTCCTATGACGTCATCGTCAAGAAAGGAATGTCTTGGTACTTCTTCCTTGCAATAGTGTGTAAGTGGTCCCTCGTCATCGTTCAACGATGAATAGCGAAAGAATCCCTTCTGTATGCCCAATGAAACATTTTTTTTAGTGCGTTTAAGTACCGAAACAGCCCCATGGTAAGAGTGACATATCGCGGGATGTAATAGTGAAGGCGTTAATGTTGCATACCCGTGCCGCTAGTGAGCAAGCTCCACTTGCAGTGTAGACACTCTGTTTTGATTTATTAGCCTTTGAAAGCAAAAGTTCTCGCTTGCCTCCGCATACCAAGCCTTTTAAATCTTACGGGCAAAGCTCCTCGGGGCCGAGCGATGTCCTCTGTCCATCGGCTTGACATGCTATTGATGTCCATATGGATATCAATATGCATATGCCTATTGATACAGTTATTCATGTGGACAGCTATATGAATATATTCATATGGGCATCCATATTCATGTAAATATCCATATGGACATCTCAACACCATGTGCGCATCGTGATTAATGAACAACTTTGTATATACAGTACATACGTGTTGTCACGTCTTTGCATGATTGAGTGGGCAATGTACGTGGGCTGATGGTCCCCCAGAGCTTCGCCCACACGTCATTATTCACTTCATGGAAATGCTGGGATTTTTTTTTATCTGCACTGCGCATTATAAATGCGTTTGGCGCTATTCGCTTTGGATGACTTATCAAAGTCACGTGTCATTAGATTCATCGTGGCGGGCATTCCGCCTGACGTAAGGTAGTTTCCGCGTGTTGCCTTAATGATTCGGCAGGAAGTCAGAGGCTCTCACAAGAGGCAAGGACACGTGAGTTTCCCTCGAAACTTGCGTGGTTTCACCACCACGCGCTGACCGGGAATTTCTTCAGACAAACATAACCACGTACACGCACCCTGATTGTGCCATTGCGATGCCCCAAACTTGGTGAAACACTCTTCAATCAAGTTCGTGGTTTGTCCGGCTGCGACAGTTGTCGTAGTTAATTATTTTGTGACGTTTAACGTCCCAAAACCACGATATGATTATGAGAGACGCCGTAGTGGAGGGCTCCGGAGATTTTGACCACCTGGGGTTCTTTAACGTGCACCCAAATCTGAGCACACGGGCCTACAACATTTCCGCCTCCATCGGAAATGCAGCCGCCGCAGCCGGGATTTGAACCCGCGACCTGCGGGTCAGCAGCCGAGTACCTTAGCCACTAGACCACCGCGGCGGGGCTAGTTGTCGTAGTTGACCAACAATAGGTAATAAAACACTCCAAGTTAGTGAAAATAGTGGTATCTTAAGACACCTACACCACAATGTTCATAAAACTATTCCATAAAAAACTTCACGAGACAGTCCTGGCTAACTTCGGCACGCTTTAGTACTGAGTTCGACACTCTGTTGGTTCCAAAGTTTTCGTGAAGAAGTAAGAGTGTCGCAACAAACCATGCTGGCCTCCGATTTCTCACTGTCGTAATTATACCAATATTAGACATCTGACTTGACAATGCCGCCAGCGCATTCGCACCCGTTGGCGACTAGACTGTCGTCACAAGTTTTTTGTAACGAAATAGCCGATTACAAGTACGCTTAAGTAGTGATCGTGATGAACTGGTTCCACACGAAACCAATAGTGACCTTATTTGTCATAGTTGTGTTTCTTAACGCTAGATTGTCGCAGTTGTCTTCGTTGAGCCATTCGTTCCTCACCTTCCGTTTTATTTCTCTCTTTCATTATAACAGCATGTGGTGAATCCACTATCGAGTTATCTGTTTTTTAGGCTCTTAGTGAAATGAAAAAAAAAAGAAATGAAACAATTGTAACACTTCATTTAGAAAAAGTATCTGAATATTGATTGAATAACTTTCCAATGATCTTGCTACAACCTCTTTTTTCACGGATGGTTAAGGGTTAAACACTATGGATTAATCAGAGTAACAAAATCATGTCCCCACTATAAGTGATTTACGGCGATGCTGACTCGATGCGATGTCACTTTTTTTCTTTGCTCGAGCCATATTTGTATTATAGTATATCTTCCCGTTTGTACTCTCCTTTACCTCTATGTCCAGGCCCTTCACATCACCGGCCCACCACTCACTGCTGATTCGGTAATGACACAAGACAACCCGTCACGCAGCTGACACATCGAAAAAATTTTGTTTCTGTGCAGGAAAAAGTATCCGTATATAGGCACGAAAGTCTGCAAACAGATGCTCCTCGCAAACAAAAAAGCACTCGTGGAAGTTCTAAGGGAAGCGGCAGTAATTTATTACAGATTACTGCATGCAAGGAAGCCTGAAGGACTCCATTAGGTCGTGCGAAGCTTCCTTGCAGCCAGCTAAGCGTAAGGGATTCTAAGTATGGGCCGATGACTTCTCATGCTTTTTTTATGTACGCTTATGAGTTCAATGTATTGCGCCGACTGCACCATCGTCCATGGTGTGTCCAGAGACGCTACTTGAATAATCTGCACGGATCATTAGCCCTGAAGGCAGTGAAGTCCGTTTTCGATGTGACTGGATGCTGCGGGTGCCTTTTGTTGCGTGATGCTGTCTGCGCACGTTTCCCCATTTCCCACATTTGTCTCCTCATCTCTCTCTTTCTCTATCCTATTTCACGGCTCTCCTCCCAAAGCGTATACGGTAGCCAAATAGACGCCTCTCCGCTCCGCATCGATTCTTTTTAACTTTTCCTTGGCCCAAACTTTCGTTCTGTATACTTAGCGTGACTTTTCCACCGCTCCTCGCACGAACTGAATCAAGCAAATCGAACGCTGGTGTTGACGTTACGCTCTGTTTGGCTTCGCATGCGATCTGCAGGTTACGCCACAGGCTTGATAATCGCGATGACGGTGAGCAGCCTGATGGACATGGGTCAGCCAGCGCTGCTCTATCTCGTCCCAGCCATACTGCTTCCCGTTATACTACTCGCCTGGTGCCGTGGTGACCTGAAAAAATTCTGGAACGGAGATTTCGTGAGTGACAATCCTCAAGTACAGATTATCTTAAACGTACAGCAATTATGCGCCACGTCAACAACCCGTCTGACCGGGAAATCAAATTTCATATTTCAAATGTTGCCCGGGAAGCACACTGCAGTAGTGAGTGAAATCAAACGCAAGCTGAAACGCAATCTACCGTAACCCGAAAGAAACAAATCTCCATGCCAGGCCGTAGCGCAGGGTGTGGCAGTTTGGGCTAGTTGGTATGACATGAGGACAATTGTATCGCGAGAACAGGACGACGACAAAGAGACAAGAAGGACACGAAGGACACGAGCGCTCGTGTCCTTCGTGTCCTTCTTGTCTCTTTGTCGTCGCTCTGCTCTCGCGTTATAACTATCGTAGCGCGGGGTTTCAGAAGCGTGTATTCTTTCGACAGTGTGTGTCATTGTTTCGTACCGAACGCAACATCCTCGCAGGTTCCCAAGGAAGGCCTAATGAGCGCTCGCATGGACGTGTGCGTTTCGTCGAGCGAGCAGTTCCAGATGGTCCAGGGCCGTGGTCTGCTCTACGTCAGCACACCTGCGTTCCCCTGGCTGGCGCTGCCGATGCCCGTCTCCCAGAAGGCTTACAACGCCAAGTGCATTTGAGCGAGCAGCCGCTGCTTCCCGACCACTCGCTCTTTGCTTCTGTAACGTTTTCTCTTGTTCCATTTTTTTTTTGCCATGGAAAAAGACTACTGGGTATCTCGGAAGCAAGCTGGGTCATTGGACGAAGGCCGTAACGTCGAAACGAACGCTTCGCGGCTCGTTTCGACGTTACATTCCAAAGACATTGAGAGGTTCGTTTTTGAAAAGCTGTAATACGGTAACAATTAATGGCTACGCCTTATGCATGCATAAAGAAGATATAACGTGAAGCTAAAGTTATTTAAGGTCGTTCACACGACCGATTTTTGTTTTTTGACGGAATGAACCACGAATGGGAAGCGCACATTGTTATGTGTCAATCTACACTTTTTGGCGGTGCACGTAGCTCTGCCACGGTGCTCGTGACAGCTGATTTGGGGACCATATGCTACATTACGCGGTAGCGCACGTTGTAACACGCACCTGTACGTAGTGTGAATAACCAGCTGTATTGGCCGCACGTTGTGAAGCGAGACTGGGAAGAATAAATTTAGTTTCGTTATCGTTCTGCGTAGCCTGTATATTTTCTTTTTATGAAAATACGTCCCGCACTCTTTAAAGAAAACAAAAAAAAATTGAAGGAAGAATTGCTTTTTTTTTGCAAGAACAAGACACCGTCCGATTGCTGCCAGATCTCGCGGGTTTGTTGGTGCCACACAACTGAGGAAGATACATTAACACGAGAAACTCACTTTGCGTTGCTAAAAAGAAGAGAAGTCTTAGAACTGGTTGATTCAGTGGTATCCGGGATAGACGTGTTCGTAATGACAACGTGTTACGAATAACAAGTATTGTTTCTTTAGAGCCTGATACAAACAGGCATGCAAAGTGTCGTTGTGAAGGCTCATGTCTACTTTTGTAATGAGCTTTTGCTTTAAGTTCCGCAGCGTGTTGTAAGTTCATTTTTTTCCTTGGGAGATGATAAAAATAGTAATTTTCCAAAGCATACTGAAAAAAAAATGACCTAATGACAGCATCCATTATTTATGTCCAGATGAGTGCATTCGTGTCTCGACTTCGCCTACATATATTCTAGTCTGACTAAAAGAATATTGGCAACATGTCAACTTTTTTTTCTCGAAAATTAGTGCTTCGAAAACGTTTGAAGCCACGTATTTCCTGGGCTATTGAAATAATTAAAAAAATATTGTTGTCAACTCGATGGTAGGCTAGCGGTTAGTAAGTCGCGACCACTGAATATGCTTGTCTAGGGCATTTCTGATCTATGGCGTTGTGCCGATTTAAAATAAGGCTTCTGCATAGAAACTTTGTTTTCTCTCAAAGAAATTCTGGTTTCGAGCAGAGGGAGAATAAAACGTCTTTTATGATTTTCTGCGCCAGTCGATAGGTGAGTTTCGACATATTGCTCCACCTGCAGGCCAAGTTGCGGTTCTCGAGATCGTCATGGAAACGCTTTTGTGGGGCGTCGCAGGATGGCGCTTGAGAGACTAGTGCGGTGAACGGCGTCGCGTCAGTGCGAAACCTTGAGCATCATATTTATTGCGGAATGTTTCAGCTACAGTGATTTATTTGAGATTGTTCTATCGCGAAAATCTCTGTATGACTTGTTGGTTTTGCTTGTTAAAAAAACTGGCGCCGTCTTCAACTGATTTGCCTCTGAGACCGTCTTCAAACGCGCTGATTTGACACTTTTCCTGTTTACAGAATATATACTCCCATTGATAGGATTCGGAATATTACATTTTTTCGGCACCATACGTTCTTCTTTTTTGTTACCGGCCATTCTCTTTCGGGAATGACGCATTTTCGGGCGTTTAACAGCGCCCCATTTTTTGCCCGAATTCGGATAATGCGGTAGATCACGTTGAGTGCACATTCCGGATACCGGCGTGCGCTAGAAAAATGGGATGTAGGCTGTCTTTTTTAAAGCCAAATGGTGAAACTAGGGACCTCTAATCTCAGCAATCGTAAGGCTAACGGGCGGTTTGGGCAGGACACGCGAAGGTGGCCCAGGAACACTCGTGGGAGAAAACCTTGATAGTAGATTGTTGTCATCTCATGATATAGCCGTAGAAAAGCTGTAGTCTGAGTGGGTGGCATGGATTGTTGATAGCGGGTGCTGGCACTGTGTCGGGCCAGCAAGCCAAGATGCACTAGAATTGTCTCACAGTGCACTGATGGGACAAGCCCTAGTTTCCGCGATGGTTCCGTTCGTTGACGTGCAGTGTGGTAGGCCCAAGCTCAGCGAAATGAAATTCAATATGCACTACATCCTCTGAATGCCGCCCTGTCATGGTATTTCGGTCTTCTTTGTTATATACAGGGTGTTACTGCTTAAAAGCACCAAGCAATAACAAATTAAAAATGAGTTCTATGCGTCTGCAGCTAGTGCAGTATTGTTCTTAGGTGTATGTAGCACGTCAGAATATTTTTCTACTGCCAAGCACGGTAATTAAAAAAAATAATTAATAACATTTTAAATACTGGTTCTAGGGAAAACATTTCAATACAAGATTTGTCGGTCTTATCCAGAAATAACAAAATTTTCAAGTTATGGTAAGATAACATCACTGGCTAGTTTTTTCCAGGTTTTGTTTAAAGTACGCGAAATCGAACAAATATACCACGTGATTGTCGCCTACCGCGCGGTGCTTTGAATGCCCTGAAATGTAAGTTGAATGAATTAGCGAAGGCTTCTCACGCACGAAGGTAGCTTGAACAGGCTATCAGTGACTACGATGGACATTAAGCGATGGTTGGATGGTACCATTAAAAAACAAGAGGGGGGAGGAGAAAGAAACGAAGACAATAAACTTTGACGAAAAAGCGACCGCCATGGCAATGCAATGCAAGACCGGAGGCAGCATTTAACGTAGTGCAGGCTTTTTTTTTTTTTCAGGCCAACGAAAAACATGATGGTGGGTGAGTGGGTGACAATTTGATAAAGAAAGGATATGAAAACTTATTCCAGAAGTGTTTTTTTTTTGTCATATCTGCATCAAATACGTGCGATTGCTCGACTGGATTCTTTCGAGGAATACGGCACGATTGGCTTTGGGTTGAAAAGTTTATTGCTCGTACTTCATCTCCATTTATAAATTCATGTTTAATACCCGTCTGTTGGAGTGCAGTGCGTATAAATATACAGAACGAATAAAAAAGTGTTGTGTGCTCTTATAGCTAACTCTTAAATAGTAGGAAAGCTAGGTGTTGCAAAGAGATAAGCGTAATCGGAAAGTCCAAAGCGCTTTTATTGAGACGTCAAGGGCAGTTACTTAGCGTGCTAAACACAGCCATCCACCGGCCCCTATACACAATCTACATCGAGTCAGCACATTTCTGTCACGTTTCGTAGCATTCGTGGAGTAATAGAGTGGCACAAATCTGCAATTTCAGACTTCAGTCCTGAGGGCGTTGTCATCGCTTCGGTATAGACGTGGTCTTTAATGTATCCCTATAGAAAGAAATCTAGCGAAGTCAAATCTGGGGGTCTTGCGGGCCACTCTACAGGTCCAAGACGGTCGATCCGTTTTTCGGGAAATTCTCGATCAAGCCACGTTCGAGTCCGCGCGCAGCTGTGCAGATTCCCGTCTTGCTGGAACCAGATATTCCCAAGCTGTGCTAGAGAGAGGTTGCAGGTAAGGTCACTCAGTGGGCCATTTAGTATTTCGCTCATGTAGCGTTCTGCAGTGAGTGTTCCATCGAAAAAGACCGGGCCAACAGTTTTGCCGTCGCAAATGCCACACCCTAACACTGAAAGACCACTGCACCTGGTGTTGTGACTGCCACAGCCAGTGAGAGCTTGTAGCCCTCCAGTAATGACCATTGCGAACATTGACTTGGGCATGGCGCGAAAAGTGAGCTTCCTCGGACCAGATTATGTTCTTTGGGAAGCCGGGATTACCTTCTTCCTGTACGAGTATCCTGTTGCAGAAGTCGAGACGGCTTTCCAAATCCCTGTCTTTCAGCTGTTGATGCAGGGGAACATGGTATGAGTGAAGTCCTCCGCTCTTGAGTACGCATCAAACACCACTGCTGGAAACGCCGGTCTCAGCACTCATATCGCACAGGCTTGCGTGGGTATGGGGTGCCATGTAAGCAAAATTGTCTGTTTTAAGAGACTCAGTCAAACCTTTTGTGCGCTGACGCTGCTTTTTGAACGTGCCTGTCTCCTTGAGCATTTTGTAATTTCGCACCAATGTCGAACTACTTACCCGAATTTCTGGGTGCCATCTGCGAAATAATCTTGCCGCCTCTCTCCTGTTTTCGTTCACTCGGCGGACGTTGAGAACGATGTTCGCACGTTCTTTATTAGTGAAACGCATCTTTCCAGACTAACCCCCGTATTCTAGAACGTCCCTGCACTCAACGCTTCACCTTCGCTCGAGAAAGCTGATGGGAGCGCCATCTCTAAGAACGGCAAGTCACTGCATATCAGAAATAATCTGCTGCGATTCTTGAGTAGCAAAGCGTCATTTTCAGCCGAGCAGTGGCGCACTGCTCAACTGTGTCAAGTGAAGGGTGAAAGTCGAGTCGAGGGGCGTTTGTGAATACGCGGGTAAGACTTTCTCTTGTCGAAGTGTGTCCAATAAACTGCGCACCACATATTTCTTTCGTGCTTTCGATATCCTTCCTTTATCGAAATGCCCCCTCTCCCCCACCATCATGCTTATGACTGGCCCGAAAATAAAAAAGTAAAAAGAAACGTCTGCGCTGCGCCGAACGCTGCCTCCGGTCTCGTAGCACAATGCACGTGGCAGCCGCTTTTATGTTGAAGTTTATTGTATCCTTTTGTTTCTTCCCCCCCCCCCCCGTGTCTTTTTAATGGTACCATCCAACCATCGCTTAATACCCATCGTAGTCACCGATAGCCTGCTTAAGCGACCTTCGTGTGAGAGAAGCCTTCGCTAATTCGTTCAACTAATATTTGAGGGCACTCAAAGCGCCGCACGTTAGATGGCAATCACGTGGTATTTTTTTTAAATTCCGCGCACTTTAAACAAACACTGGAAAAAGTTTTACCAGTGTTGTTTTCTTACCGTAACTTGAAAATTTGGGTATTTCCGGATAAGAGCTACAAGTCTTGTATTGAAATTATTTCTGTAGAGTCAGTATAAAAAGTTCATTAAGCAATCTTTGTTAATTATCGTGCTTGGCTAATCAAAAAAACATTCTGACGTGCCACATACAGCAAAGAAAAATGTCGCGCCAGTTGCAGGCGCGTAGCACTCATTTTCATTTTTTATTGCTTGGTTGATTGATGATTGATTTGAAGGGTTTAACGTCCCAAAACCACCATATGATTATGAGAGACGCCATAGTGGAGGGCTCCGGAAATTTCGACCACCTGGGGTTCTTTAACGTGCACCCAAATCTGAGTACACGGGTCTAGAACATTTCCGCCTCCATCGGAAATGCAGCCGCCACAGCCGGGATTTGATCCCGCGACCTGCGCGTCAGCAGCCCATACCTTAGCCACTAGACCACCGTGGCGGGGCTTTATTGCTTGGTGCTCTTTAGCTGAAACACACTGTCTATTGATAAAACTAACTGCCATGGTTGATTTTTTATTATGTACAATATTTTTAATTGTAGATTATATGCCCCCTGGGGTCTTTGACCCCCCATCTTTTTAATCTTAATAAAATACACATCCACGATTTGTCAATTCCGAAGGTAAAGCGTTTCTACGTCCCCGTGTACTTGGTGTGATGTCTTCTATAACAGTAGTCTAAACCGCAAGATACAGCCCTGATTTGCATAAATATCGAGGATATCAGATCTTGTATTCAGAGCAATAATATGCCGTAACCTGTCGCGATATTCTAGTGGTTATGTTGCTTGATTGTTGACCCTACGGTCATGAGATAAAATCCCGGCGGCATTTTCGGTGGAGGCGAAGAGGCTTAAGGCCCATGTACTATCAACAGCGAAAAGTTCGATAAAGCTTCATTTAGTTTCGAAATAAATGTTTCACGCTGCACTGGGTATTCAAACCTCGAAAGTCACCAGCTTTATTACAAGTATTAAGCAACATAAATTCGCATTTGTTGTGGATCCAACGTCGCGCAAACGTTTGTAGTTTATGGTACATATATTAAGGCGCACGTTAAACACCAGGCGGTCGAAATTTCCGCAGCCCTCCACTATAGCGTCTGTAATATTCATATTGTTACGCATGCCTTGGAAGAAAACGAAGATGGGTGAACATGCTGGCTGCCCCAAGCTGGAGGAAGAAAGAAGACGACGAGACTGCGATCATCAACCTGTTGGCCGCTCCGGCGCTTCTCTTCGCAACCAAAATAAACGGCCCCCTTCAGCCGTATACGTCCTGGTCCTCCTTGTGCGTAACAGATTGGTGGAGGTGCTGGGTAAGACAAGCCCAACGACGGGAGCTTCACTACCTGGAGTACGCCGCAGCCGCCGCCTTGCCGGACTTCCGCCTGCGCCGACCGTAATGGCTCAAGATCAGCCATCTAACGCTTCAAGGCCAACTCCAATGGGTTCCGTGCCCTACTACCGAGTCCCGCCAACCTTTGGAGGAAAATCGGGAGAGGATGTCGACGCGTGGCTCGTCCAGTACAAGCGAGTCAGCAAGTCCAACGGCTGGGATGCCACCGCTCAGCGCAGCAATGCGGTCTTTTGCCTTACGGATACTGCGCTCGTGTGGTACGAAAACCACGAGGACACACTGACGACGTGGGACGTTTTTGTTGCAGAGCTGAAAGCGTGTTTCGGCGACTCGAGCGTCAAACGGAAGCTGGCAGAGCAGACATTGTCTCAACGCGCGCAGCTTCCAGGTGAGACATGTACCACGTATATAGAGGATGTGCTGAAGCTCTGCAAGGTGGTCAATGATCAGATGTCAGAAGACGACAAAGTAGGGCATTTGCTGAAAGGCATAGCCGAAGATGTATATAATTTTCTAATCGGAAAAGAGCACCTGAGCTCGGTGGCCGACGTGATTCGGCATTGCCGAACTTTCGAACAGCTGAAAATGCGCAAGATTGCTCCAAAGTTTGGCCGGCTCACAAATGTTACAACGGTTGTCAGCATCGACACGAGCACCTGCCCAGACCTGTCCTCGACGATTCGAGAGATTGTTCGCGAAGAACTTTTTCGCTATAGAGAACAGACGCATTCAGCAGTTGATCACCATTCTGTAAACGACCAACATTCGGTATATGTGCCACGTGAGGCGGTGACTGCACCGCCGCCTTCTACGACCCCTTGGCAATCGATGGTTAGTGCAGCAGCTGTTGAGTACAGCGCACCCCCACAGCCAAGGAGAGCACCACGGTTGCCAGCTCCTCGCCATGACCGACGCCCCCAGCGTCCGCCTTCTTCGCGACGCCCGGTATATCCCTATGATATACGGAACGAACCGACTCACTCCGCCAGAGAAGACGATGTTCGATTCATCGACGAACAAAGAGAGTTTCGACCTCTCACAGTTTGCTACTCCTGTGGTGTACCAGGACATATTTCGCGATTTTGCAACCGTCGACGTGTAGCCCCACGGTATGGCTACCCACCACACTTTGCACGGCCTTCCGAACGACTTCGCGATGACCCGCGTGCAACGTACTATGGCCCACCACAACACTTCACACGATCGTCTGATCGACCGTACGACGACCCTAATGCAACACACCTGCTGCCTCGCGACGACTACTGGACACGCAGCTTCCGGAACCACTCCCCTACATCTGACAGGAGCTTGACGCCTCCACCGCCTCGTGTTCCCCGTTCTCCTTCACAACGACGCCGCAACACGTCTCCTTTGCCACAGGAAAACTAGCAAGCGCGGCCGATGGAGGTGAGGTCGCCGGAGACGTGCTAATATCAGAAATACCTCCTGTGTTGATGCTCAAGAACAAAGTACGTGTTTTTGTTGACGGTGTGCCTGTGATGGCTTTGGTGGATACGGGGGCAACCATTTTGGTCATGAGTGCGTGTTTTAAAGATACCTTGGGGCGGAAGGTATTATTTAGGTGGAATCAAGCTGCGAAGTTGTTTTGCGGAGTGAGTGGTGAGGCACTGCATCCTGTTGGTGTGTGTCAAGCTAACGTATTTCTCGGAGGCCGCGTTATCCCAACGGAGTTCGTGATTATTCCGCAGGCGACACATGATCTTATTTTGGGTATGGACTTTTTGAGGGAGTGTGGTGCGACTGTCGACTGCCGCACAGGGACAATAGTCTTGAGTGATCACGTTCCGCCAGCACTATTGGAAAACCCTGTGGATGGTGAGACGGCATTGTGTGTCTGTGGCGACACTATCATACCACCGTTATCAACCATTCGTGTACCTGTTGGTTGCAGCGACAGCTATTCCGCCAACTTTTATGCCAACGTAGAACCAGTGTACACCAACTGCATGAAAAAGAATGTGTTGATCCCACATTGTGTGGTATCGATCAGATGTGGACGCGCTGGTTTATGGACTGTCAATTGCTCTACAGAACCCGTGATGTTACCAGATGGTCTAAAGTTAGCCGTCGTGAGTGGACAACACGAGGCCTTACTGGTGACCGAGCTTAGAGATGCGCCGGAAGAGCATCGTAGTCACAGTTTCCAAACGGCTCTTCTGTCAATGGTGAATAAGTCGCTAAGCGCAAGTGAACGCCGAACATTGGTCAATGTACTTTCGAAGCACGTCTCTGCATTCGACTTTGCGCAGAAAGACAAAGTGCCCCTAATCCCTGCTTCTCGGACATGTCACACTATCAACACGGGTTTGACCAATCCGATTAGACAAAAGCCATACCGTGTTTCGCCATCCGAGCGGCGGATTATTAATGAGCAGGTGAACGAAGTGATTGGAAACGGTATCATTCAAGAGTCGGTAAGTCCATGGGCAGCTCCAGTAATTCTCGTTAAAAAGAAAGACGGATCCTGGAGATTTTGCGTCGATTATCGCCGATTGAATGCTGTAACAAAAAAAAAAAGACATGTACCCACTTCCACGTATTGATGATGCCATAGACTGTCTGCATTCGGCCTCTTACTTTTGCTCTGTAGACTTAGGATCGGGCTACTGGCAAATTCCCATGCATCCTGAAGATAAAGAAAAGACAGCCTTTGTAACACCTGACGGCCTTTTTGAATTCAACGTGACGTCATTTGGACTGTGCAACGCGCCGGCGACGTTCGAGCGATTTATGGACACTGTTCTTCGTGGCTTGAAGTGGAGAATTTGCATGTGCTATCTCGACGACGTCGTCATATTTGGCCGCATCTTCAGCGAACACAATTCACGTCTGGATACTGTACTGACTTGCATAAGAAACGCTGGCCTTGTTCTTAACTCAAAGAAATGCCACTTCGGAGACCGACAAACCCTTGTTCTCGGGCACCTAGTCGATCAGGAGAGCATCCGTCCAGATCCCCAGAAGACAGCAGCCGTTGAAGCATTCAGTGTGCCGCGCTTTGTGAAGGAGCTCCGCAGTTTTTTGGGGCTTTGCTCCTATTTTCGCCGCTTTATACCTAAATTTGCCGATGTCGCGTATCCGCTGACATGTTTGCT
The DNA here is from genome assembly GCF_013339725.1 of Rhipicephalus microplus. Lineage (NCBI taxonomy): Eukaryota > Metazoa > Arthropoda > Arachnida > Ixodida > Ixodidae > Rhipicephalus > Rhipicephalus microplus. The sequence goes on from NC_051170.1 coordinate 83,975,251, forward strand.
ACGGAAGAATACTCCCTTCGAGTGGACTCCGGGGAGCGACTCCTCTTTTCGTCAACTGAAGTTCCTCCTGACGTCGCGGCCTGTTCTTCAACACTTCAACCCATCAGCTCCAACCGAACTGCACACAGATGCCAGTGGCATAGGAATTGGTGCCGTCCTAGTTCAACGCTATGGTAACCGCGAGCACGTGATTGCATACGCAAGTCGCTCCTTGAGTAGGCCTGAGCAGAAATACACTGTCACAGAACAAGAATGCCTCGCGGTAGTATTTGCGATTCAGCGGTTTCGGTTTTACTTATACGGACGCCCTTTTACAGTCGTCACCGACCACCACTCATTGTGTTGGCTCGTCAACCTTTGGGATCCTTGAGGCCGTCTAGCGCGCTGGGCACTTCGGCTTCAAGAGTATAACTTCATAGTCTCGTACAAAAGTGGTCGACGACACGCCGACGGAGATTGCCTTTCGTGCATGCCACTGAGCACTACAGAGTGTAACGCCGATGACCTCGATCACCTCGTAGCTTCTGTGTCACCAAAGTTTCCCGACCTCAGTACTTTCAAAGATGAACAGCGAAAGGACACCAGGCTATCATTGCTTTGCACAGCTCCTACGGCATGCCATTTCTGTGTACGCAACGGACTCCTATATGAGAAGAACTTTTCCAGCAGTGGCGCACGTTTCCTCCTGGTAGCGCCAGAAACCCTTCGGACAGCGATTTAAGGTATGATGCACGACGATCCTACGTCCGGACATTTAGGTTCTGCGCGGACGCTTTACCGTGCTAAGGAACGCTTTTATTGGCCAGGAATGCGACAGTCAGTCGAGGCGTATGTGGCCAGCTGCACACAGTGTCAACGCCACAAACGCCCGTCTACTGCTCCGGCTGGTCTTCTACAGCCCTTGCTACCTCCAAGCACACCTTTCCAACAGGTTGGCATTGACCTCATGGGCCCTTTTCTAAAGTCGGCTAAGGGCAATCGCTGGATAATTGTATGTGTCGATTACCTCACGCGCTACTGCGACACGGCGGCCATACCAACCGCAACTGCCAGCGACGTCTCTGTGTTCCTGCTGCAGCACGTTATCCTCCGACATGGCCCACCTCACGTTATCGTCAGTGATCGTGGACGACATTTTACGTCAGATATAGTAGAAGAGCTGCTTCGATTGAGTGAGTCCCGCCTTCGTCACTCATCGCCATACCATTCGCAAACAAATGGGCTCACGGAGCGCACCAACCGAACAATTGTAAACATGCTCTCTATGAATGTGGCATCCGACCACAAGAACTGGGATGACGTGCTACCATTTATAACGTACGCGTTCAACACCGCTAAGCACGAGACAACAGGCTATAGCCCCTTTTTCTTGATGTACGCACGACCGCCACGGCACACACTCGACACAGTTTTGCCATTCTCGGCGCACGAGAACCTCTCAGTCACCGAAATCCTCTGCCTTGCAGAAGAAGCGCGTCGTATTGCTCGTCTACGCACTTTGGCATCACAGGAAAAATCGAAGGTACGCTATGACGTCCGCCACCGGCCTGTAACTTACCACCCAGGCGACTTAGTGTGGCTGTGGACTCCGGTACGAAGACGCGGGTTATGCCAAAAGTTCTTGGCCACATACGACGGACCGTTTGTCGTTCTCGACAAAATCACGGAAGTCACATACACAATAGCTCGCCTCACGAGAAGTGGTAGAAGAGCCGCTAAAACCCAAGCAGTCCATGTCGCTCGACTGAAGTTGTACACACCAAGGTGAATCGGTTACCTCGCCCGGCGGGCTTCGTCTGCGAGGGGAGGAATGTTACGAATGCCTTGGAAGAAAACGAAGATGGGTGAACATGCTGGCTGCCCCAAGCTGGAGGAAGAAAGAAGACGACGAGACTGCGATCATCAACCTGTTGGCCGCTCCGGCGCTTCTCTTCGCAACCAAAATAAACGGCCCCCCTTCAGCCGTATACGTCCTGGTTCTCCTTGTGCGTAACAATATCATTGTTTTCGGTGTGTTAAACAACAACAATGATTCTTCATAATGTGCCGTAAATTCTATGAAAAGAACTCACCTCCGCACAGTACTGCCCACCGTGGTGGTCTAGTGGCTAAGGTACTCGGCAGCTGACCCGCAGGTCGCGGTAATGACTCCCGGCTGCAGCGGCTGCAGTTTCGGTGGAGGCGAAAAGGCTGTAGGCCCGTGTGCTCAGATTTGGGTGCACGTTAAACAACCCCAGGTGGTTATAATTTCCGGACCCCTTCACTACGGCGTCTCTTATAATCATATGGTGGTTTGGGGACGTTAAACCCCACATATCAATCAACCGCACAGTACTGTCCCGGGCTCGTGACGTTGACGATGACAGCAGATGGTGTGTTCGAGGTGAAACTCTCTAATTGGCCAAACATGTGGCCAGGAAACGATAACGCAAAATACCGTGATACACACTGATAGTGACAAACAAAGCGTCGGCCATCGACAAAATGATCAGTTGCAAGGTGCGTCCACATTTGCACGCATGTGGCATCGCAGGATCTATAGCGTTATCGCTGGCGCTTTTGAAAGCTCTCGAAAAGAATAACAAAACTGCACTATTCGTGTCCTGCGCATAAGCTTAACACACTGACCCCAGATGATTGAGAGTCATCACGAACATTGCGGTAAGGTTTGTGCCTCGTGTTGCTGCCTCACCGCGGTTATCTAGTGGCTAAGGTACTTGACTGCTGACACGCAGATCGCGGGATCGAATCCCGGCCCTGGCGGCTGCATTTCCGATGGAGGCGGAAATGTTGTAGGCCCGTGTGTTCAGATTTGGCTACACGTTAAAGAAATCCAGGTGGTAGAAATTTCCGGAGCACTCCACTACGGCATCTCTCATAATCATATGGTGGTTTTTGGACGTTAAACCCCATATATCATCATGTACCTAGTGTTGCTAATAGATTTCTGAGTAAATATTGAATACTTAACAATAAAGCAAGAAAGGGGTGTTGCAGTGTGGTAGTATGGACAAAAATTACACAAGGGCGTCAAAGCCCAGTTCATTACTCACACCGACAACATACATTGTTGAGTTCCTCACTCATGTCTGGCTGGCTGTTATAATTCTGATGGTCACGAAGCATGTGAATGCCTCTATCTAAAGACGACCATCTTACTGACAACTAATCCCTGTATTTCAGAAGGACCCTTCACTCGGCGCATGCATTTCCGATGGAGGCGGAAATGTTGTAGGCCCGCGTGCTCAGATTTGGGTGCACGTTAAAGAACCCCAGGTGGTCTAAATTTCCGGAGCCCTCCACTACGGCGTCTCTCATAATCATATAGTGGTTTTGGGACGTTAAACCCTACATATCAATCAATCAATCACTCGGCGCTCCACCTTGACTGAAGAATGTCGATGGCAGGCCCCCCTATCGGCGAATACACCCATTGCATATAAGTGACAGCTGGCATTATTTCGCGATAAACACCGAGTTAAAATCAGTCTAGTGGTTGCGCTGGGCTCATCTCGGTCAAGTGAAGGCTGGAATGCGAGTCGAGGCTTGTTTCAGAGTACTGGGGTACATAAAAAAACACTGACGGACGATAAGAAACGATATGCGTGTCTCAATTCCATGCACCTGGCTTTGCTCCCTTAATATTCCTGAATCAGTTCCAGCACTGTCATCTTGGCTCGCTCGTTACAACTGGTGACGCAATGCGAACTTCACTCTCTCAACTCGCTTTGGCTGGGCCGAATTTCTTATCACGCTGTTAGTGTCACATGGGAAAGCGCTTTCGATGTCAGATAAAAAGAACGTATGTTTTTCGAACGCAGTTCGCCGACCTGTCGTCGGGCGTGTTCTGTACGTGGATGCCTGTGGCACGCTCTCGATTTTTTCTAGTCGCGGATAACGATCCGGGAAGCGCGCGCATCGCTTCAAAAGTGTACGTGCTCAACGGAGGCAATTCGTTCCTTGGTCGCTGCGAGCGCTTAGTGTTATGGACACCGCTGCGTTGTAGTTCTTCCTTCCAGAGCGACAAAATGAAGTACTCGTCCCTTCATGCCTTGGTGCTTACCTATCCATGCACCGCTATCCCACAAGGCATCAGCGTCGAACGGCCATTCTCCCTGCTCCGCTCCGAGGTAAGCCGTGTGCAAAAACATTTCCTTGGATTGTCTCGTTGTGGTAAGGTCATCAAGACGTCATGTCCAGATGACCCTATACCACGCTAGCCAGGTTCCGACTGTGCTCACTGGGAATTACTGTAATAACACCTGAACGTGCGTGTTTCGCCTGTCCATGAAACGCACTGGAGGGCCAGAAACTTATTTCTTCAGCTGCACGAATTCATATTACACCATTATTCAATGAGGTTCTGTTATACCTGACTCTAACAGAGCCACTGTAGTTATGAGAGTGGTCGTGGCATTGCTACAAGCCGGTGGGCTTGATGCCGTCTTTATATCTGCCTCAACGCGACTGTATATGCTCATGTATCTAAGTTACCGTCGTCATTCACTACGCTAATGCTTCAGTGGTGTTGAGTCGCAGGCCATAGGTACCATGCATACATTAGGAGCCGCCACAGTCATACGCTGTCTCCAGCGCCAAAGCGACCACGGCAGCAGATTTGAAAGGATACGGGAGAAGACGCGAGCGGTGGCATGCAACTGCACCGTGTTTTAGGTGCCTCGCTAGAAGTGTTTTTCTTCCCATTTCATTTCAAAATACGGTAGATTGTTAGCAGCCATGAGAGAACCGCAGTGCTCGCCCGGGCTGCTTCGTTCACTAACCAATCGCAGCTTATTGTTCTCGGGATAATGTGGCAGCAAAACTCGGAGGGAGCTTGATACACACGGCATTGGCGATCGCACTGTCACGGCCTCTACAGGGGTGCTATCGCAAAGTGATGCCTTATGATATCCTTATCGCCCAACACTCGCGGCTGGCTGATCGCGTTGATAACACCGACAGATCATCGCTCTGAAAACTGGCAGCCAAGCGGGAAAAGCAAGAAAAGAATTTACATCGGCGAAGGCAACGTTCCGCGATAGACTCCTCTGTGCGAGCGGCTGAGTACATCCTTCCGAATCTGCGCTTGTTGTCTCTGGAGGCGTCTTCATGAGCTACGTCTGCACGGAGCCATTAGCAAGCTATGGTTGAGGCCAACATCTCTAGTTTTTTGTAAACAAGTTATTTCTCTTCTCTGATAGCGCGACACTGTGGCATAATTCCAAATCTTACGATGCTATAGCGTCGGGAGTTTTCGGTGTATAGCTTTGGGGATTCAAACCTGCCCACCCCTCTCTTTTTTTTTCCACTTTTACATGCGTATGTATGCGCGCACGCTTCCGATCATGCGCACGGAAATGCATAATGAAATCCCTGTCCCCCTCACCAAACAACATTTTGGGCTACGCTAGAATAATAGACAGCTGAGTTAGGCAAAAATCAAGATGAAACGAATGTGAGGCAAAAATCAAGATGAAACGCTGACGGGATTCTTGTAACGGCGTGTCATTGCTCCTAGCTTTCCAGAGGTAAAGATTTGGAAGAAACCTCTTTTTGAATGCAACACCATGGATTCTCGGTCGACGTTATCGTCAAAAATGCGTGCGCTGCCATAGAAGTACACGTAAAAAAGGACGTGAAAATATGGAGACGAATTCGCACTTCCTTGAGATTGATTGATTTGACTTACGGCGACATTTCCACAGGGATTGAATCCCGGCTGCGGTGGCCGTATTTTCGATGATGGTGGAACTGCTGTAGGCGTGTGTGCTCACGTGCACGTTAAAGAACCCCAGTTGGTCAAAATTTCCGGAGCCCTCCACTACCACGTCTATCATCAAATGGTGGTCTTGGTACGTTAAACCACACATATCAATGAATAGTTAACGAGTATTTCAGAATGTCCACTACACTGAACCAAACTCAAAAGTGGCAAAAGACCATGCTAAGTCCCATTCCTGCAGAAGACGTGTAGAAGAAAAACATGAGATTACTTAGACAAGTCGGCTGCATTTCTCGGGAAAACAAATTCTACCTTCTGTCATACATTGATCTGAATTTATGAAGAAGTGCCCCACCGCGGTGGTCTAGTGGCTAAGGTACTCGGCTGCTGACCCGCAGGGTGCGGGTTCGAATCCCGGCTGCGGCGGCTGCATTTCCGATGGAGGCGGAAATGCTGTAGGCCCGTGTGCTCAGATTTGGGTGAATGTAAAGAACCCCAGGTGGTCTAAATTTCCGGAGCCCTCCACTACGGCGTCTCTCATAATCCAATAGTGGTTTTGGGACGTTAAACCCCGCATATCAATCAATCTGAATTTATGAAGATTTCTCTGAATGCCAAAACTCGGGCTAGTCTTTGTTGATGCTTCATTTGTACTTTTGACGATTAAATACGTGCTAAGATATAGATGTCGTTTTACATTGTTAAAAGAAACGAGCATTCGGTACTTGGAAATATTCGATATGCCGTTCGATTCGGTATGGTGGTTTTGGGACGTTAAACCACACATATCAATCAATCAATCCGTTCGATTCGAGTGAATAGTGCCACGTTTCTATCAGTGTCCGATTTGAGATGGAAATGCCCTCTTATCTAAAGCTATTCTCGATGAAGGCTTGTGTAGGAAGCAGTCTTATTGCATGTAGCAATTAAAACTCATTGCAGCATTCGTAATAGAACCGCCATATGCTGTAGTGAAAAAGAATATAATAAAAATAATTTGAATTATTTTTCTCTTCGGTAGTGCTCATGACTTGCGTGGTATGCACCCTACTATCTCTTCAATAATGCAGCTGTTGCAGATTGCCGCAATGCCGTCATCATGAGCACGCAGATACCGTAATGCACTGTGACACTCAGATTCCGCACACCTCGTATGCCTTCTACCCTGCTTTCTTTTTGTTTTGTTAACTCGTTTAGTCACTTGTCAAGGTGCTTCTTTAAACCTCTGTCTCTCCCTCACTTGCTGTGTTTCCATACAAAAATAGCTTCGTTACAAAACAGCTGACATGACACGTGTTCAACGGACTCGGCACTCGCTTGAAACAAATCATCCAGATCGGTTGCACCAACCACCACCACGATTGCGGCAATCGGGAAAACCACGTGAGCCTATCTCGTCGGCATGCCTGTAAGCGACAGAGTGTGGACATGCATTTATATACGCTAAATTACATTTTTATGGCGCCTCGACAGCTTTTGTTTATTGTGAGTGTTTAATTAATGTGTGCGTTCTAATAAATCGCCAGTTGAGTCAGCACTTGTGCCATCACACTTTTTATACTGCGCTCTTTATAATTTATTACTTTCTTTCATTTTTTTATACAAGCGATCGTAGGCCGGCAAGACATGTGAGCCCACTAAGACTCGCTCATGAAATCAATTCTGCGCTGAGGACTCACACGGACTCAGTCTGACAACACTTTTAAACGCGAAGCATTTGTTAGCGAACTACGGCGACTTTGAGCGTATCTATCTATCTTGGCGCCTACGGCTTTTAGCTCTCCTGGCCGTTTCGATAGTGTTTCGATACCAAACTTGGTATGGCATAACATAACTGTATGAAAAACATATTTGAGTAGTCATAACATGAAAATCATGGCATGTATGTCACGATATGCATTTCATGGTCCTGCAACTCTTGCAGTGCATTCGTTCATATGGCATGTTGCAAAACTGGTACGGTATGGCTTGATTGCATGGCGAACACAAGCGACAGACCCTAACATTAAAATCATGATATGCGTGTCATGTAACAGCATGACTACGCTCATGATGCGCTTGCGGCCGTTTCCCTAGCGTCACATATACCTAATTTGGTATTACAGTACGAGAATAGTTGACGAAGGAATGTGACTGGTGCAAACATGATAAACATAAGATGCATGTCATGTTACAACATGACTACATGCTACGGTCATGATGCGCTCCCAGCCATTTCACTAGCTTCACATGTATCGAACTCGGTATTACGCGATGTGAACGGTTAACATAGGTAAAGGACACAAACATGATAATCGCGACATGCGTGTCATGAAACAACATGACTACATGTCACACTGATAATGCGCTCGCTGCCGTTTCGCAAGCTTCCCATATGTCAAATTTGGTATTACTTGACTCCAATGAATAACGAGGGTATGAGACTGGTGCAAACATATTAGTCATGAGATGCGTGTCATGTGAGAACATGACTACATACCACAGTCAAGGCACCAATACATTTCTACGTGATGTGGTGCACGTGCTCGCCGGCGTTCATTTCGTCGCGTCACGCCCGTGCTGCCACGCCAGGCGCCGGTTCTGCTATATACTCGCAGGCGCGCGCTGCGCTGCGTTGCTCTGACGCATGCGCGTTTTAGCGCGTCCAGCATTCCTCCGTCACAAAAAAATGCCAGATCCCACGTACAGTGGTAATCGATGATGTGCGAAGCGTGGATGAGAAGTATTGATATGTCACTTTAAAATCAGCACAACGTTACGAGGTAAAGGTTAATGATGCCGTACATGACTTCCGTGTCATGATTATCATATTTGGATGTGTCGTTTACCTTCGCCATCTATTTACGTCACGTGATATCAAATTTTGTATATGTGGAGCTAGCGAAACGGCCACGAGCGCATCATGAGCGTGGCATGGAGTCATGTTGTCACAGCCCCGCCGCGGTGGTCTAGTGGCTAAGGTACTCGGCTGCTGACCCGCAGGTCGCGGGTTCAAATCCCGGCTGCGGCGGCTGCATTTCCGATGGAGGCGGAAATGTTGAGGCCCGTGTGCTCAGATTTGGGTGCACGTTAACGAACCCCAGGTGGTCAAAACTTCCGGAGCCCTCCACTACGGCGTCTCTCATAATCATATGGTGGTTTTGGGACGCTAAAACCCAGAAATCAATCAATCATGTTGTCACATGACACGCATGTCATGATTTTCATGTTAGGGTTTGTCACATGTGTTCGCCATGCAAGCATGTCATACCATACCAGTTTTGCAACGTGCTATGGGAACGAAACCACCGCAAGAGCTGCAAGACCATGAAATGTAAGTCATAACATTCATGACATACTAGTCATGATTTTCATTTCATGAATAGTCAAATATGTTTTCCATACAGTCATGTTATGCCATACGAACTTTGGTATTGATGCCATCATCGAAACGGCCAGGAGAGCTAAAAGTCGTAAGCGGTAGATAGATTGATACGCCCTAAGATGTCGAAGTTTACTAAGAAAGGCATCGCATTTAAAAGGGAGACACAGTGTTGTCTGGGTAATACATCGGCGCGAAACGCAGCATGTCGCATTTCGCGCCAGTTGCCATCAGGCCGCGCCGACAGACGCTGGTGGCTCCTGGCATCAGACTATAGTGTGCTCACGTTTTGCTAACGTAGGGTCGCTTTGCCCAGCGTTCGCGCGCGTCAGCGCTGCATTGAAGTTTATTAGGCCCTTGATGATGCACCCACGGCTATTTTGCTAGCTCCACATATACCGAATTTGGTGTTACGTGACGTCAATGGATGACGAAGTATATGACTGGTGCAAACATGATAATGTTGACACGCGTGTCGTGTAAGAACATGACAACATACCACGCTCATGGCGTGCTCGCTTCCGTTTCGATAGCTCCACATTTACTAAATTTAGTATCACGTGACGTGAGTAGATGACGAAGGTAAACGACACATCCAAACAGGATAATAATGACAGGGAAGTGACGTACAGCATCATTTTTCTCCACTTCGTAACGTTGTGCTGATTTTAAAGTGACATATCAACATGTCTTATTCGTGCTTCGCTTATCATCGATTCCCACTGTACGTGGGATCTGCCAATTTTTTTACAACCAGGCTCCCATGAACTCAGGCTCACCAGCATATTACTTAGACAAATTCACAGATTGTCGGCTGACGGTTTGTCAAACTCGCTGCTTGTCATGCTCCTAATGACATTATTTAACAGAAAATAAGGCTCTACGACACGCCGTGTGATCCTGTACCTCTGTATATGGGATATCAGTGGTTTCAATCTAGTAAGGACGTTTTAGGGGCGAAGCTCCTTATTGCGGCACCCGCTCATCCCTCATAGCCGTTGTAGTGTGTAACAAGTATAACGTTTTGACATCCAAGGTGGTTCCGGTGGGAGATTTCTTCTGTGCGTTGTTGAACAATAAATGATAGTGCTCAATGTACATGACCATGGCCGCTAAGGGGGAATGAGAGATAGGAGCATTTGACTTTTGTTAACGCGCACGCTGCAATCCCCATTAGCAGTCATTGGCATGTACATTGAGTACTATCTGACAAGAAAGGGTTGCTATGTTATACTCGCTGGGTGTAACCTCCTTAGCTTTAGAAAGCTTTAGCGAGCGTTGAGCCACAGTGCCATGAATACAATGAACTACTATGAACTTTTTTGCTTTGTGTCTGTGTTTACCCCCGCGCTCCCAGTTCGCTGAACCATCATGAATTACCAACTAGCCCACCTTTCCATCCTATTGCAACTAGTATATTTCATGAATGAACTCGAGGTGATTAAAGGTGGGAAGTAGATACGAAGCGCAAGCCGTAAGAAAGTAAAAGCCGAATTCTCCTGTCTTTCATTTCCCATTAGCAGCCATTGGCATGTACACTGAGCACTATCTGAAAGGGAAAGGTTGCTACGTTATACTCCCTGGGCGTAACCTCCTTTGTTTTAGAAAGACTTAACGAGCGATGGGCCGTAGTGCCATGAATACAGTGCATGAACGCCAGTGCGTCCGGGTATGTGTGAATAAACTCTAGAAATGGAAGCCGACAAAAGGCTGTTAGAAGGCTCAAATAAATATATGGAAACATAAGTTGGCACTAAAGGTAAGCCTCAATCTCGCACACGAATGCTATTGTGCGCTCGAAGCCTGCTCGGACCCAGACTCAGCAAAAGCTGAGCTCTACTCACCAGGACTTCAGTCATACTCACACTCGCGGACTGCTCGGAATCTTAGTGAGTCTGCATGAGCCAACTCATGATTGAGCTTGCTGACCTACGCAATCATTTATTGATGATATGTAGTGTTATGTAAGCCGTTAGCGACTCCTGTTGGTCCCTCTATGCTAATTTTTCTGACAGTGGTCCAGCGATTTCTTGCTTAAATCAACTTCTGACCAGCTAGCAACTCGCATCTGCTTTCAAAACACGACCCTCTGAAAACTTTGCGCCTTTCGTCAGTTTCGCGGAACGTTCTAATATTGCATTACAATGAACGATGAGTTCTTTCCAGTATATTTCAGAAGCAGTCGCATGCATCACCGTGTTGTGAATACCTATGTAGGTATAATATATTCCTCGGGTAATGAGCAGCGGCTTCCTATTTAAAAATGCTGCCAGCTTTCCATGATGAAGATGATAATCATGGCGTACACCCACAAAGGGGGATCGGCCATCGAAGAGATTTCTCAGATTTCTTTCTCGTCGTCTTTATCGATACTCGTTCTCTTTTTCTTTTTTTCTATCCTTCCTATTCATTTCTGTGTCAGTGTGCACCTGCTTTTCTTTTTATGACATCTGTTCACTTATTCACGTTTTTTTTATACAATTCTATCCTTCATTCACAACTATCTGGCTTTTCTTCCTCCATTGAGTATCCCTCCTTTTAAGGTATAGATACTTGGTCACTTCATTTGGTCATTTAATCGCATCCATTTTTAAGTTCTTCAAAAGCCACCTTTTTTCTTCACAATGAAACTTATAGCGAACGAGTAAACACAAACAAAGCAAGAGACGATAAGATGACAACCCTTTTCAACTACAGCTTTCTGCCCAGAAAGAATAGGTCGTACGTACTCAGACGTCCACTGAGCCTTACTTGACCTATATACGAGACATGCTGGCCTAGTGCCAAAAGAAGACCATAACATGTACGAGGCTGAGAAGATCTCGCACATTTTAAAGGATGTTGCCGATGAGGCATTCAACTTGTCCGTGCTTACCAAGGTAACGACCATGGATGCCGTAATTAAGGAACGTCGTCAGCTCGAGCAAGCAAAAAGTCGGCGCATTCCGCACCAGTTCCATCGTCTCGCCAACACTGCTACCACATTGATTTGCGAAGGAACCCCATGTCAGCCGTCCACATCTGAAGATGTCACACGCATAGTCCAAGGCCAAATCGAGGCCGTGTGTTCGACTGCCAACAACCTAACCTCGACCGAGACACTCGTGCCCCCTGTCGGGTTGATCTAGGCCATCGTCTGCCAGAAATTTGCTAAAATGAGTCTGGCCGTTTGCGCCATGAACAATAACGACGCCTCTGTAGCTTCTGTAAACAGGGCCACCACGCAGCCGTCAATAATCCCCTCGTTTCAGAAACCCATCCGAGTGAGGAAACAGCAAATGAAAAACAGATCTACTTCGGCGGCGGCCGTGCAGGCCACATTGCTCGTCACCGTCACAACCAGTGGCCCTGTACGCCTTCTTGTCCGTATTTAGCCTACAACAGTCATTTCTACAATATGCCTCACCGTTATTCGTCCCGCCCTGAGTCTTCAGCATTCGCCACTCCCGAGGACTATAGCTGCACGCTCCCGTCATCACCGGTACGGGCCCCCTCGATCCAAGCCGTTTGTCTCGATCCCCCTCACGAGTCACTGCTCACCCTCGCCATCGTTTAATCACTGCATGAAAACTAGGCTGCGCAGACCCTGTAGGCGAAGATACATGGTCGACCGTAACCGAAAACCATATTTCGCTTTTGCGTCTACACCGGAACACCCTTGAGGTCCATGTTGACGGCAGTGCTGTCCAATCGAAACAGGCGCTTTCGATTCATTTATGAGTGCGGATTTTCATCGTCGCCTGAAGATCCTTCTGCCACCCTTGACTAGTGTATACATGTCGCTGACGGAGTCACTGTGGCTGATGTAGGAATGTGTACTGCAAACTTACTGTTGCAGGCCATCTGGTGGTCATCCTGTTTAATGTTCTTGCCACATCACTTCCCGAACTCATACTTGAACTGGATTGTCTCGCCAGAAATTATTGTTTGCTCCACTGGCACAACACAGTGACCCCCCGGGCCAACCTTCATGTCGATTAAACTGCAGTGACTTCATTCATCTAGCTTCGAAAACTATTACGTACGTCATGTTATGCTCACCAGCTGTGCCCGACGGAGAACACTATATACGCTGCGTCCCCCGATTTCCCGCTCACGCATTGTGTGGCTGTTCTCTATACGGTTCTGAGCATCACGGCTAAATATAGAGCCTGACTGTTCATTGTAAACTACAGCTTCACAGTTCAAGTGCTCCCACAAGGGATATCCGTAGCCACTCTTTGTTCGCTGGTGGATTCACAGGTTTGAAGTTTTCGCTCTGTATGCTGTTCCTACGCAGCACGCACCGCCAAAAAGAAGTTGTGGTAGCCGTCAAATTTTAAATATTGTCGCTGCTGAGCTTTCGCCTGAACATTTGGAGGCCCTCCATAGTGTTCTAGGGTACTAACAGGGCATTTTCGAATTTGGTGCTTGACCTTTAGCGCAGACGTCCATTGTCCAGCATCGTATACACACTGGGGATGCTGAGGGTGATCGAATAACGACGCCTTTTCCGATGCGCCTGCTTTTTGTGCGTTTCGCGCTTAGCCAGTGCGATGTTCCGTCCACGTTATCAATGCAAGCAGCAAGCCACGAGTGTTAGACGATATAGATAGCATAGCATGAGGCATCGCTCTGCGATACCAGCTCCGCGGCGGATTTGGCAGTCAAGTCACTGCTGTCGTGTGTTAGCTGCCGCCGAGTTCGCTGCCGCGTTAGCCAGATGGTGATAAGCTTTGATTCTTTTATGAGCGTAGCGGCTGGCGTTACGCGCTTGCAGTTTGGCTCAACTGGTTCATCGCCTCCGTTGTCGTTTTAGCCAAGAATTTGAAGTGGCCACGTTCGCCCAAGGGTGCATGAAGTCCGGCGAAAAGAGAAAACAAAAGCAGCGCTAACACTACGATTCTCTCGTGGCTACCGACAATTAATCATCTTTTGAAAGCAAACGGGAACAAAAACGCTTCCAGCGAAGCACTAAAGCTCGACGCAGCGCCTCGTAACCATTTGCGTTGTCTGCTCCCGTATTCCGCTAAATGTGATGCTGCGGCCGCTTTGGCTCTGGAGGCAGCTCGCTACTGTGGCGGCTCCTGACGTTTGCACGGTGTCCATAGTAAGGTCGGCATCTCTGCTTTTCTGCAAAATTGTTCTCTCTCTTCTCTGATAGCACGGCATTATGGTATCTATAGCACCAAACTTCCTGTCCCTATAGCACTTTGGGGCTTGAGTGGATAGGTCTAGGGTGTATAGGTGTCATTTGTCCTGGCATTCTGGAAGTAAAGGCGTCAAGGAAACATCGCCGAATATGTAACACCTTGGATTTTATGTCGCCACTCTTGTTAAAATAACATGCGCCGCCGTAAACGTTAACGTTAAACGATGACTTCAGAGTCTGATTTAGTAAAGATAAGGTAAAGAATTTGTTCCCTTCCACCTATGTTTGAAAGTAACACTCACACAAACCGGGCAATCAGCCTGTATCCAACCTTACATAATGACGCATTTCGATTCTATTGGAAGTGATAAAAGTACACAATGCGTTTCAGTTCTGCGAGAAGTTTGGCGATATATATCGTACTGAGTGCTGTTGAGGCACTTTGCGAAAAGTTTGACATAATTTCAGAAACTTCATCCGTACTAAAGAATGCATGAATACGTCCCGCTTAGGGTCACACGAGTGGGGACGAATGCGATCTATAGCCGGAATATGACATTGCAGCAGTACTGCTCTAGTTCTATAAATTGCCAATAGTTAAAATTATCCAGTGATTCATAAAGTATGACTTTCTAACTGTGCTGTCATTGTGCTTTGCGCTTCTAACTGGTAATGCAGCACGAGGTTCGGCTGAGCCTGAACAGTGGATGAGAAAGAATGGCAAGAAATATTTATGTAATAATTTTAATCTTTCCTTTTCTGTTCCCACGTGTAGAGTGGCAAACCAGCTTTCATGGGCTATATAGTTCCCTATCGTTTCTTCTCTTTACATAATTCTATCTACGTTACTCGCCCATTAAAACGTAAAAAAGTAGTGCTAAGTAATACACGTGCTCGCGTTTCCAGCTTCTGCAGTTCATGGCAAATCAGTAATTTTGAGTGGCACTCCCATGAGACCCATTATTTCTTTGCATTTGCGTAGGTATGCATGGAGCGGGGGGGGGGGGGGATATAGTTTTTCTTTCTTCCGAAGTTTTCAACTTAGCATTTGTATACTACTTCACTCTACGTTACGTATACGTTACTTTATGTTATCGTACGCGCACAAACACAAAGGCGTGCTGAAACATACATACATAAAGTGCGGTTATCACCCCACCCCTATCCTTCCCGAAAGACTTAAGGCTGTACTACTGTTGCCTTGAGGGGCCCGATTTTCAGAGATATGATGCGATTATCAAGAGCAATTGCTCCCTACAGCCACTCAACCAAAAAAAAAGAAAATCTCCTTCTTAATCTGTGAGTACTTCGCCATATTATCCCCTCATCACTAACGATTAAAGAGAGAAGATATGGCCGACGGACACTCAGAACCCCCCACCTTCCAAAATGGCAAAAACATAAAATAACTCTTTGGTATGTGTTGTGGATGACTTTATTAGCAAGCGTTCATCACTCTACCAGCACTACCCGTAAGTTTTCCCACCAACTTTTTTTTTTGTGATTGTAGCTTTTATCGTTTTATCGTTGTAGGATCTTCACCGCACGAATTCTAGGTCACATGGCTCAGCGCAGACCTGGTGGCGAAGTGCTTCGGCGTACATGCAGCTCTCGTCTGTGTCGTAAATCTTGAAGACAGTATAGTTGATGCCGATCAAAGTGACCACTGCGTATCAACCAGAAAAAAATATAAAACGCAGTACTAAGGCTATTACGGAAGCGAAGTTTCGACAGTAATGCTCGATTCCGACATATAGAAAAAATTTTGGGCATATCAAACGCCAAAATCTTGATCACGAAGGACCCCCATATGGGGGTATTATGGATTCATTTTTACCGCGTAGGGACCACCAAGCAGCGCCCGACTATAGGTGCTGTTACGTTTGGCCCACCGACTCATATGGGCAGACGCCATTCTGGTGAAGCCGGTCGACTAGGGAGGCTTTCAACTCCTCCGGCGCCCAGTCTGCAAGACCCTGTCGTATAGATGTTCCAGAAAGCTTCGCGAGGCAAGTCTTTTGTCGAACGGGCTCGTACAGCGGCGGAACTGCGCCACTGTGGCGGGTCTCATTAAGTCAACCTTTTGACTCAGCTTTTGTCATCTACGCGAGGCCGTCTCAACGCACCGACATCCCGGAAGCGTAAGAACGCGTCGAAGAAGTCGTTCACCGGGATCGAGCGTTTGGACTGCCTGAAGCTGAAATCAGCATGGACTGCTGCTGACGTTCGGGTTAGCGGCCATCTCCCAGGAGGAGCTCAACTTTCCCTCTCCAGAGACTACCTCCTCGCCCTGCAGTGCCTTCAAGGCGTGGGCCAGGTGCGTCTTTGTGTGGTGCGTTCCTGTTACCATTGGACCGTTTCGCCCAGCCGAGTGGTGCAATATCTGCACCCTTTCTGGTGGGTGGACCACAAAGACTTCGTCCCCTGCATTGGAGCAAGAGTGATCATCGCCTCCTTCGGACGGTGGTGACGGTGGGCTATAAAAGCCGAAGCATGATTGTGAAAAGGGGCTGAATCATGTGGGCTGAATCTTGTACGGAATCATGAGCCGATCCTCCGTTGTACATAATGCGGGATCTTCTCGATCCCTGTACAGTTCCTATCTTTCTCCAATAATGTAAATAAACCTTTGTTCTACTTTTCTTACGAACGCGTCTCCTCACTGGCGAAGATCAGCTATGCGGACGATGGCGGGTAGCCAGGTACATTAAAATGAAGCCCGCCGTTCCTGCCATCGAGACCTTCTTACCCTTCAACGTACATGTGTGTTCTTACATTTGAACCCCTCCATGATAAGAGAGCACCGGGCGTTGGAATCAAACCTGTGACTTTGACATCAGCAACCCCTCTAATAGTATGGAATGTTGATCGAGTTGGTTTGAGGCCATTCCTGGAAACATTTCGGCCCGCACACAATAGACGAAAAAACGAAAAGCGAGAAGACAAACAGGCGCTTTCCAAGAATGTCAGCAACTCATCTTATTTGCTTGGGCGGTGCGGTGGATTATTCTCATTTGAAAAACTCCAACAGTCCAAAAAGATTACAAAATTTTAAAGTTTTACTACACCAGCTGCGCAAGTACATTACCATGAACCTGTGGCATGCCAGCAATTATCAAGGCTTTGTTTAATATTATTACGACATAGACTTGCCCTCAAGGCAGAATATTTTGTTCGTGCATGTGTATTAACTATATATGCGCCGTTCTGCCATTATGTTGTATGAAGTGAAGCATTGTCGTGTGTAACCTGTTTTTTCGTATCCAGCGGCCATAACGGGTCGTGTGATTGTAGCAAAGGCCGGCTTGCAGGAGGCTTGTGCTACGGAGCTCGATGTCTGGGTACTTTGATTTTGAAAGTCTATTTGATTTTCATGAAGACGATGAAGAGTGTGGGAAAGACTGTTAAACCTCCCAAGACCTTGCCACACCACTGGCTATAGTTTTCCCTGGCATGGTCGCATCACGTTAAACCACTTATTCCGATGGCGTAGCAGTACCACATGAATATATTCATAAGAGGTGCCGAATTCTCGTTACTCACCTTCCTTGAAATAGTAGCTTTGGTTTTGGTATAGAGGCAGCAGTTGGTAAAGGTATGCTGATGCACCTGTAATAAAAAAAATGAGTCACTGAAACAGGCAATCTGGAAAAGTGATCAAGTTTTGGACTTATTTTCAGGCCTTCCAAGACGTAAAAGCCTGAATCACTTCTACATTTTCGAAACTTTGATATTCCTGCTAAAATATCCCTACCTTGCCCGAATTATTACGCAATGTAAGTGAGCAAGGCATTACGTAAGGTTAAAAAAATTAACTTTGTCGTGTCACGAAATGTTATTATTCACGAAACACCTACATTTAAAAAGTTCGTCATAGCCGATATGCTCCAGGTATTTGGACAGATAGGTAAAACGCTGGCCGGGAGAAAAGGCTTCTATTCTGCTAGATGACCAGAGCCCGTGACCAACATATAATCCTGTCTCTTTAAATTTGATCTTATATTTTAAATAAGGTATAATTAGTATGACAAACGTATGACTATGAAGCCCAAAGTTTTTCTCAGACCTACATTTTTTTTTGTTCTTGCACTCACGCGTCTATTTTACCTCAAAAACTTTTCCTGATTTATCAGCCTCACATCCTGCTTTACATAAAATATTACGAGGCTAAAGGGTAAGGAGCGCTATAATAAAGATGACTCTGCCCAGATTGTTCGAGAAAGGGTAAGCATCATAACGTTAATACACAGGAGCCATGTGAGAAAATGTTCCACCGTGAAACACACTCGAGATTCAGCTGAGGGTGACGCAGCGGTGTGTGTGAACTTTACGGGTGCTCAAGACGCTTGTGATTTAATTATACCATCTGTGTAGCAAAGATATCATACTACTATTCAATGCACACATAGAAGTACAGCACGCAGTTTTAAATAAAAGAGTGGTGTTAAACACAGACGAGCAAAATTTAGTGATCTTAGAAGGCTATAGCGACTCCACGCATTTAAAAAAACGTGTTGCTCAATCATCAGTTTGAAACTTCATGACCACGGTGTCGCGTATTTCAGCCTTATTCAAGTTGTCATGCCTTCTTTCTCATTTTAAAACAAATTTTCATTCTTCTTTCTACCATTTTTAAACTGACTTGTTTCATGACGAATATAACCAAACGTTTTATATTCACACATTGAAAATAGGAATAAAAGCCGAAAGCCGCCTGTGTTGTTGAACGTGAGCGCCGGTCTTTAATATGAACCGATTTCTCATATACATTATTTTATATATCCATAACATCCTTTCTTGATGTTTACTTCGGCCAGAAATAGACATCGGACATCACCGTACCAGTTACGAATGCCGCCAGATAGGAATTCTAAATATCATATCTTAGCTATACTAAAATTTACCTTCGAAATAGCAAGAAACTATTGCCTTCTCGCAAAATAAAAAGAAAGTATGAGATGATTTGACTTGAAGTACTACCCTTGTTGCTACCAATGAAATCCCGTTGTATGCCCAGAAATACGTCATAACTCGCATTACGAACACTTTCTCGAGTATAAAATTAATCAGTATGATGGGATACTTCGAAGAGTATAACAGCCTTATAACCTTAAGTGGTACGTCCTTGGTTCATCACGTATGCTTTTGATTACGTTACAGGTCTTATAAAATTATCTCTGTAGAAATCGGCCACACAACTTCAGCTTTTATGAAGCTTTATATAATGGAATCAACTCCTAATGGAAATCAAACATGTTCGATTAAACATTGCCTCGGTTTGGACATAGTTTTAAGAATTATACTGCGCATAGCGTTTCCAATGCCGGAACCTACCTTGACCTGATAGAACGCCGTAGTCCTCTTGTTCGTCGTACTTGGCAGAGACTTCAATTCTGCAGTGTGTTGAAAATAATATGACAAGGAAGAGCTGCAAGAGGGCTAAACAACACAACTGAAAAATACCAAACTTAGTCGTTAAATCGTTCCTTAGTTCTTTTTCTGAAGTGCAGAATATGATACTTTTCTCTCTATTTAGGAAAACAGTGAACTTAGTTCGCCTCATGGTTCACTATAGTTATAGAGCGAAAAGAACGAGGAAAAGAAACGAAGCATGACCATGGAGTGAATGAGGATGAGTGGGGCAAAGTGTCTGTCTGTCTGTCTGTCTGTCTGTCTGTCTGTCTGTCTTTCTGTCTGTCTGTCTGTCTGTGGATATGATGTGCTGGCTACACCAGAAAAATGTACTACCTTAGGCCATACAAAGCTTGGCCTCTAAAAAAGCTAGCGCTAGTGTCTTGACACGACGGGACACACCACTTATTGTCAAGTTTTTTACTAGTTATATATATATATATATATATATATATATATATATATATATATATATATATATATATATATATATATATATATATATATATATATATATATATATATATATATATCCGCTTACGTTTGGGTGATCTCTTGGTCACCCCTTTAACTTGGCGTGGACCAAGAAAATTAGCATGGGAGGGTAAGATGGTTTGACGAATATGACACGTTGGTTAAGACATTAATAATGTCACAATCCCGTCGTGTACGCCGTCAAACACTTTCCGCCAAACAGCGGCACATACTCACGGGCGTGTATGTGCCGATGGTATGCGGGTATGTGCCACAGGTTATTGACACTTGATGTCTACCCAGGAACGACGAGAACACACATGGGCAATTTGAATACGTGAGCATTAATCAAAATACATCGGTAGCGCCAACCCAACGAAGGCATAGAATAAATGTCAGTGTTAAGAAAAACCTGACATATACAGCGTTAACTTCCCGACGAATGCAAATAATAAATTTAGGGTCCCAGCAGGAATTAAACATGAGCGTTCTGCGTGGCAGTCAAGCATTCTACCACAGAGCTACGCCAGGTCTCGGAACGACTTTTCAAATAGACGCTAATCTTCGGGAAACGGCAATAGTGTTTGCAGTGCGGTTTACCCAATACGGCCGTCACGTCGAGTTAACGTCGATTGTAGCTAAGTGTCATGCGCCGAAGTTGATATATGTAGCAGTGTCCATGGCCAGCATCTTCGCGAGCATCAGCGCTTCATATCAACTTCTAGTGTTGCTAATACGCATGTTCCAGTTGACATCTTTTCCCAAGTGCAAACAATTGGTTATATAAACATCTACAACTCTTCAACATATGTTTGTGCGTGCTACATTTGTACATCTATTTAGCGTCCTTTGATGACGTATCGCCCAATAAAAAAAAATGCAACATGGCCACCTTCCATCCGCGTGCTTCGCATAACGTCAATTCTCCGGTACATGAGATCTGCCGAATTTTTTAAATTCGAAGCATTTCTTAGCGAACTTCGGTGACGTTGAGCGTATCTATCTATCTATCTAGCCGCCTACGACTTTTAGCTCTCCTGGCCATTTCTCAGAAGGCTGCTACAACGACGTCATGCTATCTTCGCAAACAAGGCCTCGAGGTGTCCTGCGGAAAATGTGCAGTGGTAGCGTTCACGCGGAAACCAATGTCTGCTTACAGTATATCGATTAATGAAGAATACATATCGTTCAGCAGAAGCCACAGGTTCTTGGGAGTCATAATAGATAGAAACCTGTCGTGGACTCCACACGTGAACTATGTGAAGAAGCGGCTGATCGCAACATGCCACATGTTAAAATTCCTTGCAGGAAAGAGTTGGGGTGTGCCCATACCATCCATGCTACAACTGTACAGAGTGCTGTTTATCGGATTCTTACGGTACAGCTTACCTGCAATGTCTAACACCGGCAAGACCAACCTGCGCGCAATTCCGAGCATTCAAGCCCAAGCACTTAAGATATGCCTTGGAGTACCCCGCAGTGCTTCAACGGCTGAAACCATTGCCATCGCTCAAGATCACTTGATAAATACGCATATTATTACCGAGACAATGCGCATGCACCTCAGGCATTATGCCAGGACCCCTTCTCACCACATGGCGAGCCTAGCTGCTGAAAGGCCCCGCACGACATACGGCACTATTGTCTCCAAGCATCGTTCATCGTTTGCTGAGACATACGCACCTGCATCAAAGCCACTGCTTCCTCCTTGGAGCTTGAGCCGGCCGCGAGTTCACTTAATGATTCCAGGAATGAGGAGAAAATCGGACTTACCGACACATGCCCTGAAACAACTGAGTCTATTCCTACTGGAAGAAAACTACAGTAACCACGTGCACATTTACATGGATGGCTCTACTACACCATATAGTTCAGGTGGAGCAGTGGTTATACCATCACAAGGAGTAACTCGGTGTTTTAAGACTTCACACGTGACAAGTTCAACGACGGCAGAACTCGAGGCTCTGCGCAATGCACTGGAACACATCAATTCAGAAGAAAGACCAGGTAAATGGGCTGTGTTTTCTGACTCAAAACCAGCGTTACAGTGCCTGATATCAGTTCTCCGACGCGGATGCCACGACCAGTTGACCTACCAAACCGTGAAACTTCACCACCTGTTAATACAAAAAGGCCAGGACATCGTCTTTCAGTGGTTACCTGGGCATAGTGGTATAGGCGGCAATGCTTCTGCAGATCATGCTGCTCGCACGTCACATAAAGAAGCGAACAGCGTTCCGATACCGCTTTCAAGAGCGGATGCGGCGAGGCAGATTCGTCAACTGGCCCGCAGTCTCACACTGACTGAGTGGAACACACCAAGCATACGACGTACACGACTGCACGAGCTCGACCCTTCACTACAACTCCGGCCTCCACCCAGCCTACATCGACGTGAAGCTTCGCTTCTCTATCGCCTTTGGCTGGGAGTTGCTTTCACGAAAGCTTATACCACGTTAATCAGAATCACTGACAGTGCGGCGTGCGATGTTTGCGGCACCGACGAAAATATCGAACACCTGCTGTGTCATTGTCCTCGATTTGCCTCAGATAGACAAGTACTTGCCAACGCAATGCGGCGACTGGATGATCGGCCTCTTTCTGTGCAGGTGCTATTACAGCAACGTACACATGCCTCGACAGCCCACAAGGCAGTGAAAGCCCTGCTGCGTTTCCTGAGAAAGACAGGCTTGTGTGAACGCCTCTGACATGCGGTAGAGTTCTACACGCTGCAGTGAAATTACTGTCGGTCTCTCCCCCACCCCCTTTTTTCCCTCTCTTCCCTCTTTCTCGTCTTTCTTGTCCCCTTCCTCAATCCCCCAGTGTAGGGTAGCCAACCGGATGTCTTTCTGGTTAACCTCCCTGCCTTCTCCCTTTTTGTTGCTTCCTCCTTCCTCCTCCTGGCCGTTTCAATAATGGTATCGATGCCAAACTTGGTAAGGCATAACATGACTGTATGACGAACATATTTGACTTGTCATAACATGAAAATCATGGTATGTATGTCATGAATGTCATAATTTACATTTCATGGTCTTGCAGATAGTTTCGTTCACATGGTATGTTGCAAAACTGGTATGGTATGGCACGATTGCATGGCGAACGCAAGCGACAGACCCTAACATGAAAATCATGACATGAGTGTCATGTGACAACATGATTACATGCCACGCTCATGATGCGCTCGCGGCCGTTTCGCTAGCGTCACATATACCAAATTTGGTATTGCAGTAGGTGACTCGATGACGAAGGTATGTGACTGGTACCCCAAATCGAGTGTCACAGTATTAGCGTATTTTAGGCCACTGATTTTCATTAATTTCCCCACAATATCTGATATTTTGCGCTGGTGATGTACTTCTCCTTGACCAACAAGACCATCTGGCAGTAATTTCTAGCAATGGGTCCCGCCTGTATATTGCTGTATAAGTTGCGCGAAAAGAAGCTAGTACCTTAGTTATACACAAGGCTTGGCCTATGGGAAATGCCGTTGTCGGACAGTCCAACGTTAATATCGGTCACTATCATTTACACCTGAAACTGAGCCCACGTGACAGTATTATTCCATCGCAGCCACTACTGTGTGCTACCTTGGAGATCACGTGAACCTATCATTACCTAACATGAAATAGCAGAGCGCCACAAGCAATAAAGCACCCAGAAAAAGTATTGGAAATGTAAACGAAGAATAGAAGGCACTCACTTTTGCTCTTCACTGTCTCTTTTGGAGACGTATGTGCAGGTGCAATGTGCTTCGTTATCGCTTTGGCCCTCGCTTCTCCACAGGACTGTAAAATTGCGTGATGAAGATGGCTCGAGGGTGGTCCCGTTTCGGTAGCACTGGTACGTCGTCACGTTACCTTCATCATGTATCCTCTGCAGATGCGCGAGGCGTTTGGCGTGTCATATTTTATCGCTTTAGAAACCCTATGTCTAACACTTTAGTGCCATTTTGCTTCAACGTTCTGACGATTCAACGCTTTGTGCTCTAATATGTCACTGGCGCCAAGGTGAGGTCATTTAGCCCCACAGTGTACTTTACGAAAAACGTTGGGATTCTCACAGAAGCGTAGAGGAAATAAAATGTATCTGTATGCTGTTGTATGCACGGTAATTCCGCAATATGATGATTTAGCCCTGCCACAATACTTGAAGAGCCATAAGACCTGGCCAGTTGGTTCCTCGTCGGCATTTTTTTTTCATAAGGCAGCGTGCAAAAATTCATTTCGTTTAAATTGTGAAATACCGTATTTTGTTTGCTTAGAATTGTTCCCGAATTCTAGCACGATGAAAGCATACAAAGTGTCGTTGATGAGCTAACTTTTTTAAACAACAATGCGGTAAGCGCTCCTACTGCGGCAGTTCTTCGTTTGTAGTTTCGTTTCACACCTTAAATACGCACTTCATGCACATACCTAAACTTTATTGAGAGATGTCATATGGGTGAGTGGAAACTTGCCAGGAAGATTTAATTTCAAGCTAGTCTTCCTTTATGTAACGAAATGTTCGCTTCTGGTCAAGCGTCACTCGACTACAGCCAAACACATGCACCATTATGTTTAAGACGGTGCAAACTCGCATTCACGGGGACGCCACAGTTCGCTGTAACAATTTTTAAGAAACTGTGAGAACATGCCGCCTTACAGTTTTTGCTCAGCTTGGCGTATAATTCCTTAAACACTGTTATCTATCTTTCATTGCGTTTTTAATTAGAACTTTGGACCATCTCACCGAAGGAAACCGTGATGGGACGCCACGCAGCAGTGGTGCGCACGACATTGACCCGGTTGAAACGGGCGTTGACGCGGGTGCTGGAAGAACGTTTCGAAGCGAAACTCGATTTAGCATTTACTTCAGTAAACGTTTGTTTAAAGAGCAAAGACACGTGAGGCGAGACGAGTTGACGACGCTTGCACTCGGGTCTCGTGCGTGTTACCCGCGCGTCGTCTGTATTCTCCAACGCGATCGCTGTTCTTGACTCGAATCTCGTCGGCGTCGCTGGTCTTCCACTGAAGACGATTCTGTTCGGCTTCCCTGGCTCACGTCTCGTCGGTGTTGACGTCACCATTGCGAACGAAATCCGCTTCGCTAAACCTCACAACACCGGTGACAGCCGGAAAAGGTACGCGCCCACAAGCGGGAAGCATGTCGCGACGGCGTCCCGCCCGTCAGCAGCGCACCGCTGTCTGCTGCGCTGGATGGATGGATGGATGCTATGAGCGTCCCCTTTATAATGGGGTGGTGACAAGTATGCCACCAGGCTCGACAAAAAAAAAACCTTTTTTCTTTTTTTATGTTGGCCTAATGCCTCTACTTCGATATATTCTATCTTAATGGAAAAAAAAGGTAAATTTTCAGCTTAAGTTCTCTGCCATTTACGGCACACTGTCCATATTTTATTTTTCCAATATTTATTTTTGTCCTTTCTCTCTAATTTTCTGCCACCAATACTCTAACCGTCTCTTACTTATTTCAATCGCGGGTGTGTTCAGCTTTCCATTGTTGTCCCTAAATCCCAAGGCTTCCTGTAGGCTCGTGCCCAAACGTACACCTGGGTGGATATCTCCACATTCAATCAGAACATGCTCCGCCGTTTCCTTATCTTTCCCGCAGCATGTGCATTGTTCTTCTTCTTTACTGAATCTTGCTTTATAACTACGCGTTCTAAGGCAACCCGATCTCGCTTCAAACAGTAAAGCGCTTCCCCTTGAATTATCGTAAAATTCCTCCCTCCTTATTTCATTTTTGCCCTTTCGGTAGTTACTCAAAGCCGGTTTTTTCTCCATAGCTGCCATCCAGTAAATCCTCTCCGCCTCCCTGACTTTTCCCTTAACGCTCTTTGTTGACATATGGCTCACAATACCAGCCGTATATTTACTAGTGAGTCTTCTAGTTCTTTTTCTCCACTGTGTGTCCACGCTCTTCCTATACAAATAACGGAACACCTTCTCTGCCCATCTACTCTCCTTCATATTTCTTAGCCTTTCTTCGAACCTTATTTTGCTCTGCGCTTCCCTCGCCTCAAAACCTGCCCACCCCATATCGCCCTTTACAGCCTCGTTTGTCGTCTTCCCGTGAGCACCCAACGCGAGGCGTCCCACAGTCCTTTGATTTACATCCATTCCCGATTGCACCTCTGCCCTCATGCACACCACTGAGTTCCCAAAAGTAAGCCCTGGAACCATTACACCCTTCCACAGACCTCGAAGCACCTCATACCTATTGTATCCCCACAACGCTCTGTGCTTCATTATTGCCGCATTCCTCTTTCCTTTTGCTGCCGAGGCTTTTTCCTGTACCTCCATGTATCTATCACTCTCATTTACCCATACTCCAAGGTACTTGTATTCATTTACCCTCGGTATTTCTTGGCCTTGTATGGACACCGTCTGATCACAGGGATCATTGAATACCATCAATCCACACTTCGTTACACTGAATCCTAGTCCAAGAGCTTCACCTTCCCTTCCGCATATATTCGCCAGCTGCTGTATATCATCTCGACTGTCCGCAAATAAGACGATATCGTCCGCATAAAATAAACCTGGAAGCTTCTGCTCAATCATCCTGCCGCCCTGTTTGTGTGACAGATTAAAACCAATGTTGCTACCTTCTAGCGCTTTTTCCATACTCACCATGTACAGCATGAATAACAGCGGGGACAAAGGACATCCCTGTCTCAGACCCCTGCTAACCTCAACGTTCTCTTTGCTACGCATTCCTTCCCACTCTATGCAAACTGTATTTTCTCGGTATATCTCCCTCAAAAGCTGTATACAGTCGTCGCCCATGCCCATTCCTGTCAATATATCCCACAAAATTTCCTGATTAACGTTGTCGTATGCCCCAGTGATGTCTAGAAAAGCCACGTACAAGGGCCTATTCTCTATTTTAGATATTTCTATACACTGAGTGAGAACAAACAGGTTATCGTCTAACCGCCTGTCGACTCGAAATCCGTTCTGAAGTTCTCCCAAAATATCGTTATGTTCGGCCCATGTTTCTATTTTCATTTTTACTGCTTGCATCGCCAACCTGTATAGTACCGATGTAATGGTTAGTGGTCTATACGAGCGAATCTTGTCCTTTTCTCCCTTGCCTTTATAGATTAAGTTCATTCTACTTTGTCGCCAACTGTCCGGTATTTGTCCGTCCTTTAAGCTTTTTTCTACTGCTTTTAACAATGCTTCTTTAGTGTTATGTCCTAGTTCGTTAATGAGGTTAACGGGAATCCCATCTAAACCCGCGGCAGTGCGCTTTGGAATTTTTCCTTCGGCCTTTTTCCAGTTGAAATTATCAAGTACTAGCTCTTCCTCTGTTGCTTTCTCCGCCACACTTTTACTCACCGGGGAGATCCCCTGGACGCTCTTTTGAAACGAATCGGCTGTTACCTTTTGGATGTAACCTAGCGCTTCGTACCCTTCCAATTGATTTCCTCCTTCATCTAGAATATGTTGTTGCGTTGTGACAGACTTCCTACCTAGTGCCTTTATGTGGCTCCAAAAAATCCTAGGCGCGGACTCCTTTTTTTCGTGTATCTCTGTCATCCAGCGTTCACTTTCACCTTTAATTTTTGCCTCTACCAATTTCTGTACAAGGGATTTTTTCTCTAAATATATTTCCCATATTTTTTTGACTTCGTCCTGCGGCCGCTTCTCCTTTTTTGCCTTTCTATGCTCCCGTGATGCTTCGCGTCGCTTCTCGATCGCCTCCCGGATTTCCTTGTTCCACCAACTTTTTGGCTTCCTTTTTCCTTTCCAGCAAACAGTTTTCTTCTCTTTCCCTATCTCCTTCGTCATTAGATGTAACAGCTCACTATACTCCCAGTCCTTGCCTGGTATTTCGCCTACTTTTTCCTCGACTCTTGCGGCTATATTTATTATTTGTTTGTCATTTAAATACGAGCTGCCAGACTTTGATTCCATGCTCATATTTTCAGTTTCGTATCCCATTTGTAATGTTATTCGTTTATGATCACTACCCAAGCTGTTAATGCCTTCCTCGTCTATCCTCATTTCTGTCAGTTTGTGGTAAAAGCACAGGGGTGCGCTGTCTCAACAATAGAGACAGCGCACCCCTGTGCTCAATAATAGAGACAGCGGTGCGCTGTCTCTATTGTTGAGCGCCGCGAAGTTCTCGAGGCGCGTGCAGCGCGCACCCGCCGACTCGCGGCGTCTTCTCGCGGACAGACGGAGAGAGAAGGTGCGGGTGAGATAATGCCCACGTGAGGAGTGGGCTCGAGTGTAGCGAGTGGTGAAGAGAGTGAAGTGAGAGAGAGCTGACATGCGGCGAGCGTACGGCAGGTGAGAGAGAGAGAGAGACGTCACCTCGCAGGGTTAAGGAGGGCGTGAGCTACTTGGCACCGCTCCAACACCTGCACTGAGGAGAGCGGTGTGGACGGAGGGACAGCGTTACACAGGCTTGTCGAAGAGCTCTTTCGCATCTAGTAGTGGAAACTAACAGGGAATTATGCCATGTATAGGGGATGTAATTAGTATTAATTGCAGTGTGAATGTGAAGAAAGATGCACGTTAAAAAACCTCAGGTGGTCAAAATTTCCGGAGCCCTCTACTACGTCGTCTCTCATAACGATATGGTGGTTTTGGGACGTTAAACCCCACATATCACATATCAATCAATGTGAAGAAAGAAAAGGGATGAAATTGTAACTTACGGGGGGTGGAAATGGAACTTGCGACCTTCGAATAACGCTTCCGATGTTCTACCACTGAGTTAAGATGGCAGTCATCCACCCGTATGGAATTCATAACAATGCAGACAAGACGGAGGCATGGTCACCGCCGTAGCTCACTGCTAGAACATCCAATGCCTTATTCGAAGTTCAAAAGTTTGGTTCATGCCCACAGCAAATGATCCTTTCGTCCACTTTTCTTCCTTCACATTTACATTACAATTACTTCTAATAACATCCCTTATACTCTTTCTTTGGTATGATGTTTTGTTCTGATTAGTATGGTGTTTAACAAGAAAAATTAGCCCTTCAACCTACATAGCGTTTTTAAGTAGTGGGATAATAAGGGTGAACATTGGAAGTGCCTCAGACTGCCTGGCTGAGGTTTTGATAGGAGGATCTATCTTTTTCAAAGGCGCCATAACATCCTTGGCGTGTTAGTTTTAAAGGGGTTGGTGGTGACGTCATCCCGTGGTGGTGGCGCGTGTCCCTGTTGATAATGGCTGTCTGAAAAGTAATTAGAAAACTATAAAGCTCAGGAGTGCAGTCGTCACTTCACTTTAAGTCAGGTGGCAGTCACTCAGAAATATTCTCGGAGAGTGGGAAACGAAAAAAAAAAATTGGTCCGAATGTAAATGTTACACTGAAAATAACGTCGAAAGACGATAGTCTTGCGTCTGGAGAGAGTGAGCAAAACGTTTATTTGATGTTCTGCGCAAGAAAATTGGTGGATGGTGTTCTGAAGGCGCTGCGTTAGAGTGCCTCGAGAGTGTGGCGGATACGAACGAGCGCGTCTATAGGCACGTTAGACACGAGCGTCATCTGGCAGTTATCTTCGAAAACGAAGGCGTGCGTGACTGCGGAGAAAGATGCGTGCCATTCACGGAGGTGATAAGGTGCAGAATGCAAAGCGACGGGCAGGTGCCACCACCGTGCCGTCGTAGGAAAAGAAAGCGTTGGAAACACCTTCTTGGGCATCGCGTTGCACTGTCAGTGCAACGTGTTAAACGCTGCAGTCCTTAGAGTTACTTGTTTGTGCCTCTTCTAGTATAAAGGCAGACATACAAAACATAGACATGTTGTTATGGCGCCTCAGATATGCGCAATATTCGCTTTTTTAATTCACAATCGGCCAACTATGAACGCTAAACATTGAGCAATATAGCGGCGTACGCCTGTTCTCGAACAGCTACGAATGGGACTCGCAACAAGAAAGCAATGACTAACAGGGCGAGAAGCAGGCGGCGTAAATTTAAACGCCAAGATGTCGGAGGTATGTGATACCGGATGGGTTCTGTAGAGCACGTGTTTCAATAATGGGGAAGGTCATTGGAAAATATACTTCCAGTATCTCCGTAGGTGACACGCTCAGCCGAATGGTTTCAAGAATTTGGAGGCATGTTGGCTGACAAAAAGGGAAATCGAGAATGCTATGGAAATGGGCAAAAAAGAGAGAAACACACAAAAAAAGGAAACGAAGGGGAGAGAGGAGAATTGAGGGGGTAGGTGGTGTGTTAGGGTAAAGGGATAGAAAAAAGAAGAAAAAAATAGAGGAAAGACGCAGAGAACTTTCTGGGTTGGGGTGAATTTCCTCCTCCTTTACTAGCTTCAACACTAGCTAAGGAGGGAAGATGTTTCAGGTTCGGAATGGGTCCCCTCGATGACTCGAGTGCACGGTGGCAGTGCGAAGGAAGAGCCGTAGTCCGGTGAAGAGACACTTTATTGCAGCCTCAGGCGACTGCCCGAGTCCAAGCCCGAACCTACGCTCTCCATTTCTAATTCAAACATCCTCTTTTCAACCCTCGGTTGAACAAAGAGTCTTCACACAAACCAATCACATGTTGGGACTCGCATCATCACAATCAATCGCAGAAACACCTTCATAACAGGCACTACATTGCTTAAAACCACGTTACCAAATAAAACACGCAAAGGGATAGGTTCTGCGCGTGTGACACTCTCTCCCATGCCAGGCAATGCTGCCTCCGTCGGCCGACTTCCGTTGGCAGCCGTTCTCACGCTCGAGCGCCGTCAGCTCTCTCATTAAATGTTGCTTCGTAGAAGCCTCCTTATAAGAGCGGTGAGTACACGGTTTGGCTCTGTGCGCTTACCAGGTGTGCATGCGACAGCGAGGCGCCCCGACACCCTAACAGCACTCAGTAATGACGTACGCGGGGGAGGTTATGCTCGTCTCCCTGCCGCCACTATGTCTCGGTCAGCCAAGTGGTCGCGTCCCCGCGTCATTCTCAATGGCACGCGTGCATGCCAACAATGGCTTAAACTCAGACGGTGGCTCCTGACCTGCCTCTTGCCAGACGCTTTTCCGAGTAGGCCTTCTCCTTCTAATCCCGAACGGGGGCGACCTTGACGGCTCCGCTCGTGAACCGTGCGAACGAAGAAGTCTCCTTTCTTTCCCATGCTCGGATCTTCCGCGTTCGCCTTCACGGAACCGATTAGCTTCGTTAGTTGACGGGAGGGGAGCTGGCTACGCGCTCTGCATCAGCTGCATTATTTGCGCTACACACAACACGCCGGTAATTGGTGCCTCATACTAACTGTTGGAAATGTCCATAACGATGCGCGTTAAGAGTGGTTTTAGAAGCGAGAAAAAAAGAAAACACAGTAGTGGTTTAACGGTTGTAGAAAATCGCTATCGTCAGCAACCCTTTGTGGTAGACAGTGCATCGTAACTGGTGCCTGAAGGGGATATCTCTCTCCCTCACCTTCTGTGGTTGCTAACAGTTTCGTCACTGAAACAGCTGACACGACACGTGTAAAAAAAGACTCGGTACTTGCCTGAAAGAAGTCACCCAGTTCAGTTGCACCATCCACCACCACCACAATGGCGGCAATCAGGGAAACCACGTGCGCGTAAATTGTCGACATGCCTGTAAGCGACAAAGCGTGCGCATGTATTTAGAGACGTCGAATTGGATTTTTTTTTCAACGTGGTGGGTTACCTGCAAGCTAACTGATAGCTCTCTAATCTGTTTTACGTTATTTTACGGCGACAAAGCATAAAAACAAATTTGTTAGTAAGTTAGCACGTACGCTACTTAACACGCTTGAAGTGAACTGATGCGTGCAGTGGTTAAAAGCATTTACTGCTTTATATATCTGTCGCAACGCCTTGATGATATTTCAGCTTGCAGTGAGTTCTCATTTTACGTTTTCAGAATAGTTTGAACCGCCAGAAACATATAGCAACTCAAGTGCTAAATGAAATGTGAACTCTCCACTTTTCACTTCATTGAAAAAAGAACGTTTTAGAACATCGATATTATGCGCCCATTTTTCGCTTTAATCAAAGTCTACGTATCTGATTTAGATGATGCCCTTATTTAATATCAAGTTCTCGTTGCTTTAGAACATAAGTGGTGGTTTTATGGGTGGATTAGCATTTTTAGCGGATATATTGTACCAACATTGTCCTTGAAAACATGCTCTTGATACAACAATAATGAATACGCTCTATAACGTACAAGACCACAAAACATGTCGGCACTGCAGGTTCTCGTTTGTGAATTCCTCGTTTTTCGTCATGATGGTTATGATATTTTCTGATGGTGATGATGAGGACCTCTACTGGTGCCCCCTTTTAAACAGTCCAATTACTCGCTTAGTGATCTTTCTTTCTTTTTATTTAACTAGCAATGCGTATCGCTGTTCTTTTTTTCTTGTCGATACTTTCACATCTGGGTTTCCAAATACTCTGAAAATTTGTTCTAAAAATGAAGGCAGCTACGCACTAAGGGTAGCCTTTTTTTCTTGCTTCTAATCATTTTTTTTCTACTTTCTTTTTCTCTGTTCTAGACATTTCTGTCTTCCTCAGTCTCTTTATTTCTATTCATTGCCACTTTTCTTCCTCTCTTCCTCCGTTCATTCTTGTTTTGTTATTACTGGCTTTCTTCATTTTCTTCTCAATTTCTAAACATGAGTTTTTCTGTGTTGCACCAAATGACGACATTGTACGATAGCATATGACAGCCTGGGCCCCTTAAGTGCTCTGCGCTTAATATCATTATCAAAGCTCTCGAAAAACAATTGAGAGAAAAGTTCTTCTAAGCGCGAGCACTTGCTACCGATGGTAGTGCTTTACGCATTCTTGTCAGCGTTGCACCAAACTACATGAGACGATGACAGCATGCGACACCTCGGGCCCCCGAAGTGCTCTGAACTTCGACAGATCCCGAATACCTTAGTAGTCGATGGTATGTGAAGCATGTCAAAAGAAGGTCACTGTGTTGTAATTTTTTTGGGCGAAATGTTACGAAATCAGGCCAAAGATATGTACAAATGTTTCTCGCCCAGATATATGTTAAACCGTCACATGTTTACTGTTGCGCAATAATTACAACAGCAACATGGGTATTAGCAAAACCGAAGCGGCAAGCTGACATGCACCGCTTGTGCCAGCGAGGATGGCTGCACTAGACAGAGCTACACAAATGTGCTTTAGTGGATGGCACTTCACTACAATGATCTTTAACCCGACGTGACGGCTGTGTGATAGCAATACGTATTTACTGTTTATAAAATTGAATAGCCAGCTCTGCAACCACTATTGACGTTTCACGAACATACGGTCTACTTTGAAAGCTGTTTTGAAACCTGGCCTGTCTCTGTGGTAGAATACGTGATTGCCCGTAGAATGTTGGGGTTAGATACCTGCTGGTACGATGATATTTATTCTATGCGTTCATGTTGTCAGCGAATTTAGGGGCGAAGCTCTGTATAGCCGGACTATTTGGCGTCCAACACGTCCAACAAAACCCAAACTGAAACTGAACACCAGCACAACAAAAACGTATGTGTAAGCAACCAATGTCGCGTATAATCGATTATATCACGGCAAAATACATGACCACTCGTGCCACCCGTCTATCCAACCATTCATGCATCTGTTCGCATGACGACCCATCTGCCCATCCATCCATCTGTGTCGTCCCAGCATACGTCCACGTGTCCATTCGTCCATCCGTCCATATGTCCATCCTTCTTACTGGTCGGTGATTTCAACCTTGACATTATGGACCTTAGAAGCCCATAGCTTCACCAACTTGTCATCATTCCCTTCGTGAAGATGCATACATTTTTCTTAACACTCTTGAATTAAAACTACGAATATCTCTTCGCGCCATTATTTGGTTGATTTAAACTGTCAATCAGCTTCGGTACATTGCGTTTAACAACAGTTGATAGTGATCCGACGTGACGGCGGTATCGTAAGAGTACATATGTAATGTTTATAAAGTTGTTTAGCCACCATCGAATCCCCAATGAACGGTTCATGAACATTGTCGTCTATTTGAAAAGAAGTTGCGAGACCTGGAGTGCACCTGTAGTAGAATACTCCGTTGCCACGCAGAATGCTGAGGTTAGATTTCTTATAATGCCCTGACATTTTTTTTTATTTGCATTCGTCTGGTCAACGCAGCTAGTGTCATCTTTTTCTTAACGCTTACGTGTAAAAATTTCCCTTGTTAGTAATCGCCAATTTTGTAGATATGAAGCGTCAATAACCTGTGGCACATATTCGCATACCATTGGCATACCTGCCTGTGGGTATGTGTGACTGTCTAGTGGAAAGTGTTTGACGAAGTACGCGACGGCAATGTGACTTCATTCATGTCATGACCAGTGAGTCGTATTCGTAAACCATCTTACCCTCTCATATTCATTTTGGTTTACCCCAAGTTAAGGAGCTCATCACGAGAGCACCAAGACGGAATCTAACCGAACCATTTTGCGTGGCAGTCAGGTAGTTCATCACATAGTGATGCCTAGGTTTCAAAACAGATTTGAAAAAAAGATCCTACGCACGCGTATTCTCGGTGCAATGTCAGCCGTGGTTGCAGTGCTACCTATCTAATTTTGTCACAAAGCTATCAGCATCAAATATCTCCTCCTATGATATTGCCGACATGTCGGGTTCGCATAATTTGTTGTTCCAGTGCTGGATCCACTTTTATAGTAGTATAATAAACAGTAATTTGCACTGCTCTACGCCCGTCAAGGTCAGACAGTGGTGCTGGCTGTTGACCCAAAGGTCGCAGGTTTGATCTCGGCCGCGACGGTCGCATTTGAGTGGAGGCGAAATGGTAGACACTCGTGTACTGCGTCCTGTCAGTGCTCAATAAAAAAACCCCCGATGATCAGCATTTCCGGAGCTGTCCACTATGGCATATCTCATAATCATATAGTGATTTCTCGATGTGAAACTCTCATATTATCACTATATGGCGCTTCTCTGATTCGGCAAGCTATACTTAGGCGTTACGCTAACCAAACTTTCGTATGATATTCACATCACTCCACTGCAATGTGCACTTCGTTTCACCAATAATGACGTGCGCATACTCTAACGTGAGCGCTGAGGTTACATCGGAACATAGTTACCCTCTCAACGCCAATATAGTCAATGTTCTTGCTAAGCCAGTGGTGTGCACTCAACTCAAAAACACGTCAATTCACCTTTTGATGCTTGGCACTAACCAAATAAGTAATAAATAACGACAATATTTTAAAAAGGCCTCTAGAACAATTACCCGCTGACTGCCCCACATGAAACTGATTCCCACAAAGCGTGGTATCTGCCTTGTTTTTGTTTGTTTGTTTTTATGGTCAGGTCTTGTTTCATATATCACATTATGGTATAAAGAATTTTTATACTTCGCTTTTTTCTAATAGCATATACTTTGCATGTTATTTATGCCTTCAACGACTCGCATGAGTAATTCCTCTGCTGATTTTTTTTGCAATATTCTATTGTTTTCCCGCTTAAATTAACGTAAACCTCTGAATAGTTAGTATGTTTCACCTACATCGAAGGCATGGTACTATGAAAGCTTCATATCTTCAGTCGGTTTTACTATTCGCCCTGAGATCTGGCTATAGAGGACAGCACCGTCATGCGCTTGTGGGAATAGACGGCCGGCAGCGCGCATGCCATGTGTACTCATCGGCGCATTTTCTGAGCAGTGTGGGCCGATTGCTGGCAAATAAAATGCATTTGCTGCTGCCTACTTGTGATATATATTCCGTCCTTTTCTGAATGGATGCACGAAACTCGCCTAACGTTACAAGTGATTGTGATAGAATAGCAGTCTAGGGATCTTCGCGCTTGGTGACTGTCTGCACTTTCGTACTGTGTCACGTTTCGTGTATTTTTACTTTAAGTATTGAGCTTGTGTCCAGTTTACTATGCACTGCTGTAGCACGACTTAATTCATTCTCCATGCTGGTCTTGGATACCGAAGATAAGAAATATCGAAATTTGATTTTCTTGAGCGATGAGCTCAGGAATACTACGATTATGCATCCTCATTTTAACGCTATAGCATTAAAGAACTAGTACGCAGAAAACCGGTAGCCGGTGTCGGCCACGTTGGTTGTGAGCGAAAAATCGTCTGTGCGTCTGTGACCGAAAATTCAAGTTACCGAGATAGCCGCGGGAGGCCGCTACTTATCCACGCGTGCGCGCGTGATCACACTGAAAAAGCCGCGCATTCGAAGAAAAAAAGTGCTTAATTTCACGAGAGGCGGTAGTTTTTTTGCCCTGCCACTCCTCCCTGCTTAGCTTCCAGTGCTTTTGTCGGGACGAGAGAAGAGATACTGCGATTGCAGCATGCGACAAACTTTTGTAACTCCACTCGCACTGGGCTGATTCTTAAAATTTTTGCGGAATTGAATTCATGAGGCAATAACCTCTTCTATCGAACTCATTCCATGGTCACTTGAAAAAGAGTTTCAGGGCCCCTAATAACGCACTTTGTTCGACAGGAGTCACAACCAAAACGAGCCCGTTTGGCGATAATAACGCGAGCTGGTCAAATCTACTGTGTGCGTGTTTGTGCGCGTGCGTGTGTATGTAACAAAACATGTTAATAAGTATGCACTTAGCGGTTGAAGGATGCACTATGGGCCAGATTTCGCTATCGCGTTCAACTCCTAAAGGCGAAGCTTAAGGGTCCCCAAATTTTCTGGTTTTATTCACTTCTTCAAGAAATAAACGTACGACAGACAAGTTTATTTGGGAAAGCTATGTGATTAAAAGAGCTTGAGCGCGCTCATTTTTGCTTCTATAACAGTATGAAAAGGTAACAGGTCAGCCCGCTGCTTTCCTAGATTGTTTATCTGCATCACATTGATGTAACAAAGGTGCGATCAATTTGATGGGACAAAAAAGTATTTTTTTTTCAAGCGAGTATGTATGCTCCTTTTGTCAGTCTATTACAGCGCTACAAAAGCGCTTGTTATAAAAAAGATTATGTTCTGCGTGAAATTATACGACATATGAGGCATGCCCAATGAACCAATTTTGGCAATCTCGGTTATCTCAAGAAAACCCAAAACTGAGAGCATGGGTGTGTCTGTGGAAATTTCGCCCAATCTTCAAATTGCGTGCAGAAACTACTGTTTAATGACTTATGTGCCATTTCATATATCTGTCTTTCTGAAGGAATAATTTAAGTACCAAAATGTCACAATTTACAATACAGCAATGTTGTAGAACCAGGACCGTACATTAAAAGGCCACCTCAAGCACAAATAAAGCTCATCGCAATAGCAATAACCAACAGCGCCACAATCAAACACCTAACAACAACGCAAAGCTTCGTTTATTCCTGTGTCACTAAAACGCTGCATTAACACAGTATTTAATATTCCTCATGTTTTGGACGGTGCCAAGGGCACTTTACGATGTGTTTCAGCCACGAAGTGGCAACTGCACAGGAATTATCCTGGCGAACGGAGGCTACGACGACGATACACAGTACTCTCGGCAAATGCCCTTCCTGTTGTACTGCAGTACATATAGAACCGAACAAGTCCAAATGCTTCTGTAGACAATGTTAGGAAAATGTACAAGCTGTTACGCTTGCCCAATCCACTCTTTGAGGACAAGCATGACGTACGCACACATTCTAGCCTATGTGGCTACAGATAACGCAGCAAGCAATCCACACTAGTCACGCTTCAACCAGTGGCCACCAAGTGGTGGCTCAACTCGATCTCGGGGTGACTGCTCTAGGATTCCATTACAATGCATGATGAGTTCTTTCCGCTCTATTCAGATGCAGTTACGTCGATACTTTGTCCTAAATGCTTACGTCAGTATATTTTATTCTTCAGGAAGTGTTAAGAAAAAACTGGCGAATGATTTGCACTACTTGGTACTCTTCTCAATCAATTTTGTATCAATATGCTTCCGTCCTTTTTATGACATATGTTCAATTACTTACATTTTTTTCAATAACCGTATCCTTTATTCACAATATTTTATTTTTTCTTCTTCCGGTTTATGTCCACGCTTTTAAGGCACATATATTTGGGCACTCTTTTTGGTCATTTATTCTCGTCTTTTTTTCAACATCTTCAGAAGCCACCTTCTCTTTTCATTCTGTACTTCAAAACAAGCCTGAAGAATTTATCATCGGCTTAACTCATTCGCTGCTTCATTATTTTATGGCCCAAAAACGCAATCGGCCACCTCGCCGTGGTGGCCTAGTGGCTAAGGTACTCACCCGTAGGTCGCGGGATCAAATCCCGGCGGCGGCGGGTATATTTTAAGTGAAGGCGGAAATGCTGCATACGCCCGTGTGCTCAGATTTGGGTGCAAGTAAAAGAACTCCAGGTGGTGTTAAGTTTCGGTACCCTCCACTACGGCCTCTGTCATAATCACATCGTGGTTTTGGGCTGTCAAACCCCACATATCAATCATCAATCAAAAGCAATCAGCCTTCTGTGCTTCAGCTGACTTGCAACATAAAAAAAGGACTATCGTCTTTAAAAACTTTCAGTTTCAAGCAAGGAACCTTGAAGGATGCGAGAGACAGGCTTTCGAGAATGCAACGGAATAGCGTAATCTGTACCCGATCGCATTTCCTTCTCATTCGCCTGCCGCACTCCTCTTCACGGCGCGCAACTAAATGGACCCGCAAATAAAGGGGCGTCTGCTTGCGTAACATTGGCCATTTTAGATTGTCTTACAAAGTCGTGTGCAGATACAGTTGCGAAGTACTCGCTATGTATGATACCCGCTGTGCCATGCGTCCTTCTCAATAAGAGGAGGACGCTGTACACGTTCGTGAGGCAATACGCGCGCCTGCACGAAGCTGCAGACGTTATTGATGATTTCTATCGATTATGTCAGAGCGCCTTGTAATGAAGTACTTCTTGAAAATAGCC
The DNA here is from genome assembly GCF_013339725.1 of Rhipicephalus microplus. NCBI lineage: Eukaryota > Metazoa > Arthropoda > Arachnida > Ixodida > Ixodidae > Rhipicephalus > Rhipicephalus microplus. Next base: position 84,014,234 of record NC_051170.1, read on the forward strand.
GTGTCGCGGCACGACAATTTAATCGAGTCGATAGACTTTTGCATTTCCACTTGATGGCCCTTTAAATGTGCGCGTGTGACGCAGGTATCATTCGCCTTACGGCTGTAATCATAAATTACAGCTGATCTACAGTACGACATGAGAAAGCAGGTCAAAGGATTCACAATGTCCGCAGTACATCCTCAATAAATATATTCAGTTGACTTCGCACTTACTCAAATGTTTACGGTGGATGCTTCACTGCGTGTAAAATGATCCGTTCCTATAAGGTGGCATCGCTACGACAGGCAACTTACCTTTTTTTAAGGTCGATTATTACCAAGTGCTCTAGCTTGTCTTTCTAAGCTAATGTACATTAAAGTTAGCACAGCGATAGCCTAACAAGATGTATCAACATTTCATTGACAAAAGTAATCGAGTACACTCACCCGATGTTCGAGCTGAAACAATGTAATGAATAAAACTACCGGCCTTGGGCCTTTTGCCTTTCTTGCTAGTGAAGCGCCTGCTTGCTCTCTCAGTAACTGTCAGTGCGATGCAGCAGCTTTCCTTAACGACTCAAGTGGAAAGGGACCTTCAGTCTAAGGAGGTGATTGCTGTGCTCGCAGGGTCACAGTGCAAAACTTGACACCAACGAGGCGCAGCTTTCGCATTTATATCTTAGTCAAGCGCAGCCCTCAGAAAGTTTCCTAGCGACACTATCCCGAGAACCGGCAGCAGTGGTGTCGAAATCGAACGCACCCCTTCGGAGCTTGCTCGGATGTTGCCGCTATCTTCCGCATTCGCAGTATGATTTATGGCCCACATGATTCAAAGTGGACGTGTAAATTGAGCATTTCCACGGCTACATCCTAGGGTGATATTTCATGTCTTCCGGGTGCAGTTTAACTCGTTGCGTTTCTCCTCCGACAGCCGCTTCGCAACGGTTAATACGAAAGAACAACGTGATAGTCCTTGCGGTGAAGCCAGCTGCGTTGTGACACAAGAGCGCTGGTTATGTCAGCACACGGGCGCGTAGCGTGCGAGACTTTACTCTGCTGGCTTTACGTGATTAATTGGTGAAAAGTGCCAGCCGAGAAAGAATTACCTTTACCACTATCTAATTAGGGAAAAGGCACGTGCATGACGGCCCCGGGTTCTGTATAGAGGCAGCCAAGGTGAGAGCGAACTTATGGGCATACCTGTGGCTGTCTCAGATAGTGTATGAAAAAAATTCGTGCACAGGGGTTGCATGTACGAGCCGACATTTGCACCCGTGGACGTTTTTTTTTTTTTTTTCAGAGCCAGGAGAACAACTCACTTGTTGAAACACCGGGCACACAACTCCCGTTTCCGGAATTTTTCATCGCAAGCTTCCATCTTCCCCTTCCTGCCATTTTTCAGATGTAGGGACACGACTTTACAATAAAGAAAATACTCGAGGCCGTAGTAGCTTAGCGTAGGTGAACAGCGTGCACGAGAATCTATGTATGTGCGTACATCATCAGCCCAATCGACCTAGCGTTAGCGTCAATAGATATATATGCACATAGCACGGTTGCTGGCCCTTTCCCGTCATGTTTGCCGGCGGCTCCAAAGGGTGCATCAAAATCATGTCGAACCTCTTTCTAGTCCTATTCAGCGTAAATTTCTGCATGTGACTGGAAGCTGTTCTCGTAGGTCTGCAATAACGTGCATAAAAATCACATGTCAAGCCTATTTCTACTCCTATTCAGTGTGAATTTCTGCACGTGGCTGGACGCTGTTCTCGTATGTATGCAATAACGAGATGGACAGTGGTTTAATTTTTTGAATGTTATCTTCTTGAAAATTAAATGCATTTTTGTGATTCTGCGCGCGTATGTTTTCGGGGCGAAGCTCCTTAAAGCGGCACTCGTTCGTCCCTCGTCGTAGTGCGTAACATATCTTACGCTTTGACTTGCAAGGTGGTGCTGGTAGGAGATTTTTTCTGTGCGTTGAAGAATAAAAAATTCGCAGCGTGCGCGTTAACTAAAAGCCAAATGCTGCTGTCTCTCATTCCCAATCAGCAGCCACTGGTATGTACATTGAGCACGATCTGACAACAAAGGGTTGCTACGTTATACTCGCTGGGCGCAACCTCCTTGGCGTTAGAAAGGTATAGCGAGCGTTGGGCCGCAATGTCATGAATACAGTGATCTAGTATATACCATGAACTCGAGGTGGTTAACGGTGGGAAGTAGACACGAAGCGCAAGCCGTAAGAAAATGTGCATGTGCCTCCTCTCGTTCAGTCCTTGGAATGTCCGCTGGATGGCGGTGCTTCTATATGCGGAATAAATGATGAGCAGATGTGAGATGGTGGTACTTGGAGTGTTGACTAGATAGACGAACGGACACACAGACAGATGCATGGACGAACGCACGGATGGCTGCACGGACGGATGGACGCATGGATGAATGCAAGGGCGGATGCATGGATGAACGCAGGGAAACACGCACGGATGGACGTGCGGATGCACGAACAGACGCACGCACGGACGGGCGGATCGACGCACGGATGGTCACACAGACGGACGCATGGACGGACGGAAGCAAGAAAGAATGGATGGATGGATGCTTCGCCCCACTCTCCATCGTTCACCCCGTGGATATGCTGCCATTTTTTTCATTAATTGCTTACTTACTTGGGGCTATAAATATGCTATTTCATTGTGCCTTATGGTTGGCTAATTGCGTGCGTGAGAGAAAAGAAAGACCAACAAGAAAGATTGAAGAAGCAAAATTGTTTTGTTAGCCAATTGAAGTACTTGCAATATACAGGCACCGAAAACTTCACAGTCGAAATTGTGGCACAACTGCTGAGGAGAACAATACAATAATCGTTCGAAAACTCAAGTTGTTCTGTCATGCAAAACCACCGTATCGGAACACCAGCCTTGAGAATATCGGTTTGGCAAACGTAGAGCACTGCGTCTCATTGCTTAGTGCGTCGCATTCACTGTCACGCAAGGCGCACGGCCCGCCGGTCGTGCGCCAGCGAAGGCAGTCGGCAGTCATAGGAGCGGCTATCTGCATAATCTGTGCGCTAGTTCAGCTTCGAAATGTCATGCTTGCAAACAGCATATAGGCAAATAAATAAACTAAGGATTGCACGCACGAAAAAGTGAGCGATGCCTCGTTGACCCGACAATGCACCGAGCTAAACACAAGATCGAGTAGCGGTTGCCTGCATACGCTCCTTCCCAACCTCCCCCATTTATGGCACCCGACCGAAAATTGAGGCAATCAACAGTTTAGCCAGGTGTCAGATAAACCGTAAATTTATACTTAGCTTTGACATATATAAAATTATGGCTATTCGAAAAAAATTATATTGAGTTTTTAGCTCTGGTTATTTGTTCCCCTCTCTCACTTCAATGGTCAGCTGGCGTTTATGCTGTCACAGAGCAGGCGCTCAAAAAGAGCGCGCCGCCAACTCCTCGCGACGAACCGCCGGAGTGGTGGTGGTGGTGGTGGTGGTAAAAAACATTTATTTCAGAAAACGTTTACTAGAGAGTGCCGACGTGGCCCATCGGCGTGCTAGAGTGGCAAGACCCTATTCCGGGACGCCAGTGGAGCTGGAAGCTGCCCGTGCGCGCTCCACCAAGGAGCGTTGTGCAGCCAAGGTAGAGCAGCCGAGCAGGTGCTCCTCCCAAGCCTCTCTAGTTGGGATAGGAAAAGGGGTGACGCCGCGAGGTCTACGATAAAAAAAAAGAAGAAAACAAACATCTAAAGACTCCCCCAGGCGCGCGACTCTCTCCTTGGAAGCGTGGGTTCGCCGACGAACGTCCTCTCATCGGCGCCCGAGCAAGCACTCGAACTTTCTAGATGGAAAGGGGCGTCGAGATGCCGGGTTGAGTCATCCGTCGCGGACGGCCCTCGTATCGTCTCGACCTTTCCCCCAGCCTTCGCTGCGCATCGCGCCGACGAAATGATGAGAACTTTCTGGAATCTCGCACGGAAGGTATTTAATCGAGCAGCCGAGACGAGAGATCAGGAGAAGATGGAAGTTAGCGCCAGAGCACGTAGGGATTCCGCCGTGTAGTCGGCGAAGGTTTTGTCCGTGGAGAAAAAGCAGGAGAAGAAGATTTCCACCTGAGGGGTGACGACTCGAGCTACAGGCAAGAGTGTGTGTTTACCGCTATCGAGCGAAGACGCGTGGCAACAGCTGCGTGTGTCAAGCCGACGTGTTTCCGGCGAAAAAGTTTGAAATTGGAGAGGGGCCTATTGAAGACGTGAGGTTTTCTGGAAGAGAAACTTCGGGGCAGCGGAACGACAACAACGCTGGACTTTGAGTGAGTGATTCTCAGAAGAGTATCATCCAGACTTTTGTTCCAAGAACTTTGGACTGAATAGGTTTTCTATCTCTTTAGTCTTTAAGTGTCTTGGTTGTTCAGTGCATGCGACTGTATTGCAGTGCGTATTGTTGTCAGTGTCCGTTGTTTTGAGTGTGGCTGATTGTACTGCGTAGTACGTTGTTTGATTGGTGACATATTGTACTCAACTATTGTGGAGTGTGCATACTTGTGTATTGTTTTGATCTGCCATTATTGAGAATATAATTTTGTTTGTTTATCAACTCTCGGCTCTGACTTGTTCTTTGGGCCACAGCCGGCGTCCGCTGGCGCGCCAAGAAGGACCACTTCTAAATTGTCCACGCTTTCATGGTGCGGTTCGGGGAGCCGGTACTTCGGCCCTTGGAATTAGCCCGGCGATCGCCTCCCTAATTAACGGGACTGTGTGACAATTAATCTGGTGTCCGCGACGAGGACATTTTGGTGCACAGTGTGTCCAAAGTAGTGAGAAAGAGCCTCGAGTTGTTGATAGTGCTATCGGAACGATTTTGTGTGTTACTCAGTGTTCTCGTTAACGAGTGCAGGAGAGTGTTCCGATATACTGAGTTAGGCAGATATTTTTTGCACGCGGCAAGGTTTCATTTGCGAGACACATGGATCTTGAAAAGTTAGTCGCTCTTGGTGAGAAGATGGGTCTTTCTGGCGCTGAACTACGGAAGTGGGTCACCCAGAAGGAAAAAGAAGAAAAAGAGAGAGCCAAGGAAGAAAAAGCAGCTGAGTTTGAGAGAGAGAGGATAGCAGCTGAGAGAGCGAAAGAAGAAAGAGAGCAGCAATTGAAGTTGGAGCTGGAGAGAGAAAAGTTGGCAGCTAAAAGGGCGAGAGAAGAAAGGGAGGCAAAGGAGCGACAGCTGAAAGAAGAAAGAGAAGCGGAGATGGCTGAAAGGGAACGGCAGCGGCAGCACGAGATGGAACTCGAGCGGCTCCGTTTGCAACAGCGAACTGAAACTCCCGTCCAAGCTAGAGTTGAAAGCAGCGAACGGGAAGATCATGGCTTCCGCTTGAACCCAAGCAAGCTGCTCGTAGCGTTTGATGAAAGGAAGGACGACCTTGACGCGTACCTTCACAGATTTGAGACGATTGCGAAGAGCCAGAATTGGCCGGAACATCCATGGGCAACTGCTTTGAGTACTTGCTTGAGTGGTGAAGTGCTCAGTGTGTACGGTAGGCTGACGCCGACCGATGCAGCCAACTATGCAAAGGTGAAAACTGCTTTACTGAAGCGATTTAGATTTACTGTGGAAGGATTCCGGGACAGATTTCGGACAGGAAAGCCAGCTGATGGTGAGACGGCTACGCAGTATGTCGCCCGACTTTGCCATTATATCTGATAGATGGATTGAACTTTCAGGGACAGCGCAGGAGTACGATGAGCTTAGAGAGCTCCTAATTAGAGAACAATTTCTTACTAGTTGCCACCCAAGCCTGTCGCTGTACTTGAAAGAGAGGAAGGCTGAATCACTTGGAGGCATGCTCGAATTGGCTGATCAATTCTTGGAAGCGCAAGGTGGAACTAATTTGGCCAGGGTCAAGAAGGAGTGTCCTGAAAATTCGAAGAAATTGGCTCCCGAAGAAAAGAAGCGTGCACCGGAGAGCATTCCGCGATGTTTTCTGTGTAACCGAGTGGGTCACCGTGCTAAAAACTGCCGAAATAACTTCACGAGCCCCACGGTTGTAAAATGTTTCAAGTGTGGTCAGACTGGGCACAAAGCAGACGCATGTCGAAACAGAGCGAGTCAAACTCACCAGGTGTCCTGTGTGCTAGCAGCACCAAAACCGATGATAATGCCGTCACCGACGGATTCATAGAGTTGAAAATGGGGAGAAAATTCCTATTGTGGGTGCTGTAATGGCAAAACAGCCAACCGGTGTTACGAAGGGAATGTCAACGCTGCCTGGAAAAGTTGCGGGCAAGAAGGTTACGGTGTTAAGAGATACCCGCAGCTCCACTCTTATCGTGCGGAGAAATTTGGTAGGGGGAAGAGAGTTAACAGGCAAAACTAAACCAGTTTCCCAATGGACAGTACGGTTCGGATGCTTCCCGAGGCAGAGATTGAGGTGGAAACCCCGTACTTCAGCGCGAAGGTTACCGCTCTGTGTATGACGACCCCCCTGTACGACCTTGTCATCGGAAACATCGACGGGGCGCGAGGACCGAATGATCCGGAATGTTTGGGAGAAGACCCTAAGATAGGGCCCTCGCCAACCCAGCGACCGCGAGATACAGTGGAGGAGCATCCCGCGACGGATCTCACTAGAGCCCAAGGTGAAGCCGCGGCGCAAGAGACAGCGAATGAGAAGATGATCGTGTTGAATGAGTTCACGTGCTGGGCAGCTGGACGTACGTCGGCCCGACCTCAACCGACAGACAGTGTAAAGGTGACGGAGTCGGCCAGCCAGGCCCAATGTCGGGACATGAACAAGCGGGTGACAGGATCAGTTGAGCGTTATCACCCGTTAACAGTGTCAGAAGTGACAACGATGGCTGAGACGCCGCCTCAGATACCGTCGTTGGAAAGGGCTCGCCGAAAAAGAACGTGGAAAGACAAAAAGAGATCGAGCGAGCACCGCAAGAAAGGGTGCAAGCGCCGTTCTAAATGCACAGGATAAGTGTTGAGGTCGAACCGGAATGTGTTTGACAGTGCTATATGTTAAGTTAATGTGGTTGTTGTCCTGTGTCACAACTGTATGTCGAGCGAGTCAAAATGTTTGTTACGGTGACGTGATGCATAGTATTGTACAATCGTTGTAATGAGAGAACTTTGTACATTTATATTGTTTGGAATATGTGATGTAGTGTTGCATTTATGTACCTGTAGCTATATTTAATGTGTTGTGAAATTGAATTACAATGTACAGTTGTATTGAGTGATCTATTGTGAATGTGAAGTGTCATGAGCGACGGATTGTGTTACAGTCTGTGAGAGTGTGTGGTGACTGTTCGCGCTCGTTTGTGTGGTTTTGAATATTATGAGATAATATTCTTAAAGTGGGGGGCAGTGTCACAGAGCGAGCGCTCAAAAAGAGCGCGCCGCCAACTCCTCCCGACGAACCGCCGGAGTGACGCCACGAGGTCGATGATAAAAAAAAGAAGAAAACAAACATCTAAAGACTCCCCCAGGCACGCGACTCTCTCCTCGGAAGCGTGGGTTCGCCGACGAACGTCCTCTCATCGGCGCCCGAGCAAGCACTCGAACTTTCTAGATGGAAAGGGGCGTGGAGATGCCGGGTTGAGTCATCCGTCGCGGACGGCCCTCGTATCGTCTCGACCTTTCCCCCAGCCTTCGCTGCGCATCGCGCCGATGAAATGATGAGAACTTTCTGGAATCTCCGCGCGGAAGGTATTTAATCGAGCAGCCAAGACGAGAGATCAGGAGAAGACGGAAGTTAGCGCCAGAGCACGTAGGGATTCCGCCGTGTAGTCGGAGAAGGTTTTGTCCGTGGAGACAAAGCAGGAGAAGAAGATTTCCGCCTGAGGGGTGACGACTCGAGCTACAGGCAAGAGTGTGTGTTTACCGCTATCGAGCGAAGACGCGTGGCAACAGCTGCGTGTGTGAAGCCGACGTGTTTCCGGCGAAAAAGTTTGAAATTGGAGAGGGGCCTATTGAAGACGTGAGGTTTTCTGGAAGAGAAACTTCGGGGCAGCGGAACGACAACAACGCTGGACTTTGAGTGAGTGATTCTCAGAAGAGTATCATCCAGACTTTTGTTCCAAGAACTTTGGACTGAATAGGTTTTCTATCTCTTTAGTCTTTAAGTGTCTTGGTTGTTCAGTGCATGCGACTGTATTGCAGTGCGTATTGTTGTCAGTGTCCGTTGTTTTGAGTGTGGCTGATTGTACTGCGTAGTACGTTGTTTGATTGGTGACATATTGTACTCAACTATTGTGGAGTGTGCATACTTGTGTATTGTTTTGATCTGCCATTATTGAGAATATAATTTTGTTTGTTTATCAACTCTCGGCTCTGACTTGTTCTTTGGGCCACAGCCGGCGTCCGCTGGCGCGCCAAGAAGGACCACTTCTAAATTGTCCACGCTTTCATGGTGCGGTTCGGGGAGCCGGTACTTCGGCCCTTGGAATTAGCCCGGCGATCGCCTCCCTAATTAACGGGACTGTGTGACAATTAATCTGGTGTCCGCGACGAGGACATTTTGGTGCACAGTGTGTCCAAAGTAGTGAGAAAGAGCCTCGAGTTGTTGATAGTGCTATCGGAACGATTTTGTGTGTTACTCAGTGTTCTCGTTAACGAGTGCAGGAGAGTGTTCCGATATACTGAGTTAGGCAGATATTTTTTGCACGCGGCAAGGTTTCATTTGCGAGACACATGGATCTTGAAAAGTTAGTCGCTCTTGGTGAGAAGATGGGTCTTTCTGGCGCTGAACTACGGAAGTGGGTCACCCAGAAGGAAAAAGAAGAAAAAGAGAGAGCCAAGGAAGAAAAAGCAGCTGAGTTTGAGAGAGAGAGGATAGCAGCTGAGAGAGCGAAAGAAGAAAGAGAGCAGCAATTGAAGTTGGAGCTGGAGAGAGAAAAGTTGGCAGCTAAAAGGGCGAGAGAAGAAAGGGAGGCAAAGGAGCGACAGCTGAAAGAAGAAAGAGAAGCGGAGATGGCTGAAAGGGAACGGCAGCGGCAGCACGAGATGGAACTCGAGCGGCTCCGTTTGCAACAGCGAACTGAAACTCCCGTCCAAGCTAGAGTTGAAAGCAGCGAACGGGAAGATCATGGCTTCCGCTTGAACCCAAGCAAGCTGCTCGTAGCGTTTGATGAAAGGAAGGACGACCTTGACGCGTACCTTCACAGATTTGAGACGATTGCGAAGAGCCAGAATTGGCCGGAACATCCATGGGCAACTGCTTTGAGTACTTGCTTGAGTGGTGAAGTGCTCAGTGTGTACGGTAGGCTGACGCCGACCGATGCAGCCAACTATGCAAAGGTGAAAACTGCTTTACTGAAGCGATTTAGATTTACTGTGGAAGGATTCCGGGACAGATTTCGGACAGGAAAGCCAGCTGATGGTGAGACGGCTACGCAGTATGTCGCCCGACTTTGCCATTATATCTGATAGATGGATTGAACTTTCAGGGACAGCGCAGGAGTACGATGAGCTTAGAGAGCTCCTAATTAGAGAACAATTTCTTACTAGTTGCCACCCAAGCCTGTCGCTGTACTTGAAAGAGAGGAAGGCTGAATCACTTGGAGGCATGCTCGAATTGGCTGATCAATTCTTGGAAGCGCAAGGTGGAACTAATTTGGCCAGGGTCAAGAAGGAGTGTCCTGAAAATTCGAAGAAATTGGCTCCCGAAGAAAAGAAGCGTGCACCGGAGAGCATTCCGCGATGTTTTCTGTGTAACCGAGTGGGTCACCGTGCTAAAAACTGCCGAAATAACTTCACGAGCCCCACGGTTGTAAAATGTTTCAAGTGTGGTCAGACTGGGCACAAAGCAGACGCATGTCGAAACAGAGCGAGTCAAACTCACCAGGTGTCCTGTGTGCTAGCAGCACCAAAACCGATGATAATGCCGTCACCGACGGATTCATAGAGTTGAAAATGGGGAGAAAATTCCAATTGTGGGTGCTGTAATGGCAAAACAGCCAACCGGTGTTACGAAGGGAATGTCAACGCTGCCTGGAAAAGTTGCGGGCAAGAAGGTTACGGTGTTAAGAGATACCCGCAGCTCCACTCTTATCGTGCGGAGAAATTTGGTAGGGGGAAGAGAGTTAACAGGCAAAACTAAACCAGTTTCCCAATGGACAGTACGGTTCGGATGCTTCCCGAGGCAGAGATTGAGGTGGAAACCCCGTACTTCAGCGCGAAGGTTACCGCTCTGTGTATGACGACCCCCCTGTACGACCTTGTCATCGGAAACATCGACGGGGCGCGAGGACCGAATGATCCGGAATGTTTGGGAGAAGACCCTAAGATAGGGCCCTCGCCAACCCAGCGACCGCGAGATACAGTGGAGGAGCATCCCGCGACGGATCTCACTAGAGCCCAAGGTGAAGCCGCGGCGCAAGAGACAGCGAATGAGAAGATGATCGTGTTGAATGAGTTCACGTGCTGGGCAGCTGGACGTACGTCGGCCCGACCTCAACCGACAGACAGTGTAAAGGTGACGGAGTCGGCCAGCCAGGCCCAATGTCGGGACATGAACAAGCGGGTGACAGGATCAGTTGAGCGTTATCACCCGTTAACAGTGTCAGAAGTGACAACGATGGCTGAGACGCCGCCTCAGATACCGTCGTTGGAAAGGGCTCGCCGAAAAAGAACGTGGAAAGACAAAAAGAGATCGAGCGAGCACCGCAAGAAAGGGTGCAAGCGCCGTTCTAAATGCACAGGATAAGTGTTGAGGTCGAACCGGAATGTGTTTGACAGTGCTATATGTTAAGTTAATGTGGTTGTTGTCCTGTGTCACAACTGTATGTCGAGCGAGTCAAAATGTTTGTTACGGTGACGTGATGCATAGTATTGTACAATCGTTGTAATGAGAGAACTTTGTACATTTATATTGTTTGGAATATGTGATGTAGTGTTGCATTTATGTACCTGTAGCTATATTTAATGTGTTGTGAAATTGAATTACAATGTACAGTTGTATTGAGTGATCTATTGTGAATGTGAAGTGTCATGAGCGACGGATTGTGTTACAGTCTGTGAGAGTGTGTGGTGACTGTTCGCGCTCGTTTGTGTGGTTTTGAATATTATGAGATAATATTCTTAAAGTGGGGGGCAGTGTCACAGAGCGAGCGCTCAAAAAGAGCGCGCCGCCAACTCCTCCCGACGAACCGCCGGAGTGACGCCACGAGGTCGATGATAAAAAAAAGAAGAAAACAAACATCTAAAGACTCCCCCAGGCACGCGACTCTCTCCTCGGAAGCGTGGGTTCGCCGACGAACGTCCTCTCATCGGCGCCCGAGCAAGCACTCGAACTTTCTAGATGGAAAGGGGCGTGGAGATGCCGGGTTGAGTCATCCGTCGCGGACGGCCCTCGTATCGTCTCGACCTTTCCCCCAGCCTTCGCTGCGCATCGCGCCGATGAAATGATGAGAACTTTCTGGAATCTCCGCGCGGAAGGTATTTAATCGAGCAGCCAAGACGAGAGATCAGGAGAAGACGGAAGTTAGCGCCAGAGCACGTAGGGATTCCGCCGTGTAGTCGGAGAAGGTTTTGTCCGTGGAGACAAAGCAGGAGAAGAAGATTTCCGCCTGAGGGGTGACGACTCGAGCTACAGGCAAGAGTGTGTGTTTACCGCTATCGAGCGAAGACGCGTGGCAACAGCTGCGTGTGTGAAGCCGACGTGTTTCCGGCGAAAAAGTTTGAAATTGGAGAGGGGCCTATTGAAGACGTGAGGTTTTCTGGAAGAGAAACTTCGGGGCAGCGGAACGACAACAACGCTGGACTTTGAGTGAGTGATTCTCAGAAGAGTATCATCCAGACTTTTGTTCCAAGAACTTTGGACTGAATAGGTTTTCTATCTCTTTAGTCTTTAAGTGTCTTGGTTGTTCAGTGCATGCGACTGTATTGCAGTGCGTATTGTTGTCAGTGTCCGTTGTTTTGAGTGTGGCTGATTGTACTGCGTAGTACGTTGTTTGATTGGTGACATATTGTACTCAACTATTGTGGAGTGTGCATACTTGTGTATTGTTTTGATCTGCCATTATTGAGAATATAATTTTGTTTGTTTATCAACTCTCGGCTCTGACTTGTTCTTTGGGCCACAGCCGGCGTCCGCTGGCGCGCCAAGAAGGACCACTTCTAAATTGTCCACGCTTTCATGGTGCGGTTCGGGGAGCCGGTACTTCGGCCCTTGGAATTAGCCCGGCGATCGCCTCCCTAATTAACGGGACTGTGTGACAATTAATCTGGTGTCCGCGACGAGGACATTTTGGTGCACAGTGTGTCCAAAGTAGTGAGAAAGAGCCTCGAGTTGTTGATAGTGCTATCGGAACGATTTTGTGTGTTACTCAGTGTTCTCGTTAACGAGTGCAGGAGAGTGTTCCGATATACTGAGTTAGGCAGATATTTTTTGCACGCGGCAAGGTTTCATTTGCGAGACACATGGATCTTGAAAAGTTAGTCGCTCTTGGTGAGAAGATGGGTCTTTCTGGCGCTGAACTACGGAAGTGGGTCACCCAGAAGGAAAAAGAAGAAAAAGAGAGAGCCAAGGAAGAAAAAGCAGCTGAGTTTGAGAGAGAGAGGATAGCAGCTGAGAGAGCGAAAGAAGAAAGAGAGCAGCAATTGAAGTTGGAGCTGGAGAGAGAAAAGTTGGCAGCTAAAAGGGCGAGAGAAGAAAGGGAGGCAAAGGAGCGACAGCTGAAAGAAGAAAGAGAAGCGGAGATGGCTGAAAGGGAACGGCAGCGGCAGCACGAGATGGAACTCGAGCGGCTCCGTTTGCAACAGCGAACTGAAACTCCCGTCCAAGCTAGAGTTGAAAGCAGCGAACGGGAAGATCATGGCTTCCGCTTGAACCCAAGCAAGCTGCTCGTAGCGTTTGATGAAAGGAAGGACGACCTTGACGCGTACCTTCACAGATTTGAGACGATTGCGAAGAGCCAGAATTGGCCGGAACATCCATGGGCAACTGCTTTGAGTACTTGCTTGAGTGGTGAAGTGCTCAGTGTGTACGGTAGGCTGACGCCGACCGATGCAGCCAACTATGCAAAGGTGAAAACTGCTTTACTGAAGCGATTTAGATTTACTGTGGAAGGATTCCGGGACAGATTTCGGACAGGAAAGCCAGCTGATGGTGAGACGGCTACGCAGTATGTCGCCCGACTTTGCCATTATATCTGATAGATGGATTGAACTTTCAGGGACAGCGCAGGAGTACGATGAGCTTAGAGAGCTCCTAATTAGAGAACAATTTCTTACTAGTTGCCACCCAAGCCTGTCGCTGTACTTGAAAGAGAGGAAGGCTGAATCACTTGGAGGCATGCTCGAATTGGCTGATCAATTCTTGGAAGCGCAAGGTGGAACTAATTTGGCCAGGGTCAAGAAGGAGTGTCCTGAAAATTCGAAGAAATTGGCTCCCGAAGAAAAGAAGCGTGCACCGGAGAGCATTCCGCGATGTTTTCTGTGTAACCGAGTGGGTCACCGTGCTAAAAACTGCCGAAATAACTTCACGAGCCCCACGGTTGTAAAATGTTTCAAGTGTGGTCAGACTGGGCACAAAGCAGACGCATGTCGAAACAGAGCGAGTCAAACTCACCAGGTGTCCTGTGTGCTAGCAGCACCAAAACCGATGATAATGCCGTCACCGACGGATTCATAGAGTTGAAAATGGGGAGAAAATTCCAATTGTGGGTGCTGTAATGGCAAAACAGCCAACCGGTGTTACGAAGGGAATGTCAACGCTGCCTGGAAAAGTTGCGGGCAAGAAGGTTACGGTGTTAAGAGATACCCGCAGCTCCACTCTTATCGTGCGGAGAAATTTGGTAGGGGGAAGAGAGTTAACAGGCAAAACTAAACCAGTTTCCCAATGGACAGTACGGTTCGGATGCTTCCCGAGGCAGAGATTGAGGTGGAAACCCCGTACTTCAGCGCGAAGGTTACCGCTCTGTGTATGACGACCCCCCTGTACGACCTTGTCATCGGAAACATCGACGGGGCGCGAGGACCGAATGATCCGGAATGTTTGGGAGAAGACCCTAAGATAGGGCCCTCGCCAACCCAGCGACCGCGAGATACAGTGGAGGAGCATCCCGCGACGGATCTCACTAGAGCCCAAGGTGAAGCCGCGGCGCAAGAGACAGCGAATGAGAAGATGATCGTGTTGAATGAGTTCACGTGCTGGGCAGCTGGACGTACGTCGGCCCGACCTCAACCGACAGACAGTGTAAAGGTGACGGAGTCGGCCAGCCAGGCCCAATGTCGGGACATGAACAAGCGGGTGACAGGATCAGTTGAGCGTTATCACCCGTTAACAGTGTCAGAAGTGACAACGATGGCTGAGACGCCGCCTCAGATACCGTCGTTGGAAAGGGCTCGCCGAAAAAGAACGTGGAAAGACAAAAAGAGATCGAGCGAGCACCGCAAGAAAGGGTGCAAGCGCCGTTCTAAATGCACAGGATAAGTGTTGAGGTCGAACCGGAATGTGTTTGACAGTGCTATATGTTAAGTTAATGTGGTTGTTGTCCTGTGTCACAACTGTATGTCGAGCGAGTCAAAATGTTTGTTACGGTGACGTGATGCATAGTATTGTACAATCGTTGTAATGAGAGAACTTTGTACATTTATATTGTTTGGAATATGTGATGTAGTGTTGCATTTATGTACCTGTAGCTATATTTAATGTGTTGTGAAATTGAATTACAATGTACAGTTGTATTGAGTGATCTATTGTGAATGTGAAGTGTCATGAGCGACGGATTGTGTTACAGTCTGTGAGAGTGTGTGGTGACTGTTCGCGCTCGTTTGTGTGGTTTTGAATATTATGAGATAATATTCTTAAAGTGGGGGGCAGTGTCACAGAGCGAGCGCTCAAAAAGAGCGCGCCGCCAACTCCTCCCGACGAACCGCCGGAGTGACGCCACGAGGTCGATGATAAAAAAAAGAAGAAAACAAACATCTAAAGACTCCCCCAGGCACGCGACTCTCTCCTCGGAAGCGTGGGTTCGCCGACGAACGTCCTCTCATCGGCGCCCGAGCAAGCACTCGAACTTTCTAGATGGAAAGGGGCGTGGAGATGCCGGGTTGAGTCATCCGTCGCGGACGGCCCTCGTATCGTCTCGACCTTTCCCCCAGCCTTCGCTGCGCATCGCGCCGATGAAATGATGAGAACTTTCTGGAATCTCCGCGCGGAAGGTATTTAATCGAGCAGCCAAGACGAGAGATCAGGAGAAGACGGAAGTTAGCGCCAGAGCACGTAGGGATTCCGCCGTGTAGTCGGAGAAGGTTTTGTCCGTGGAGACAAAGCAGGAGAAGAAGATTTCCGCCTGAGGGGTGACGACTCGAGCTACAGGCAAGAGTGTGTGTTTACCGCTATCGAGCGAAGACGCGTGGCAACAGCTGCGTGTGTGAAGCCGACGTGTTTCCGGCGAAAAAGTTTGAAATTGGAGAGGGGCCTATTGAAGACGTGAGGTTTTCTGGAAGAGAAACTTCGGGGCAGCGGAACGACAACAACGCTGGACTTTGAGTGAGTGATTCTCAGAAGAGTATCATCCAGACTTTTGTTCCAAGAACTTTGGACTGAATAGGTTTTCTATCTCTTTAGTCTTTAAGTGTCTTGGTTGTTCAGTGCATGCGACTGTATTGCAGTGCGTATTGTTGTCAGTGTCCGTTGTTTTGAGTGTGGCTGATTGTACTGCGTAGTACGTTGTTTGATTGGTGACATATTGTACTCAACTATTGTGGAGTGTGCATACTTGTGTATTGTTTTGATCTGCCATTATTGAGAATATAATTTTGTTTGTTTATCAACTCTCGGCTCTGACTTGTTCTTTGGGCCACAGCCGGCGTCCGCTGGCGCGCCAAGAAGGACCACTTCTAAATTGTCCACGCTTTCATGGTGCGGTTCGGGGAGCCGGTACTTCGGCCCTTGGAATTAGCCCGGCGATCGCCTCCCTAATTAACGGGACTGTGTGACAGATGCCCTTGGCAATATGTTTTTGACAATTTTCTTTCAAATTTTTGTGACCATAGAAATTTGACCATGCTTATACTTTGAAAATCTTAATGACACAGCGTGAAGGAGCCTTAGTGGCAGAAAATGTGCTACCAAAATCGGTAGTGTTGTCAGTGGTGCAAGACATTGCACCACTGACAACACCACCGATGCAAGACGTTGCAGACAGGGCAAGACATTGCAAGTCAATTTTTTGTAAGACATTGAAAACGGGGCAATGAAGCTGTTTTCTCAAAATCTACTGCAGAAGTGGAGCGAGCCTTCTCTGTTGTGTTTCTCACAAACACCTAGTTAAGGAATGGATTGTTGCACGAAGTTGTTGCGATCAGGATCAAATTTCGACTATGTCTGAAAGATGTTACAAGCTCTAGATAAGCATGGTAAGAAAACTGCGCTAATGTTACTGCGAAATACGAAGTGCTTTGCTCCCTCTGCATTAACAGTGCTGCGGGACATGCTGGCAAAAGTGAACTCGATTATGTATACTCTTTACTGTCGGTGCAGTAGTAATCTCCTCCAGGAAGTAAGTCACCCGATCTTTTTTTCACTCCATTTTGTCGCGATAAACATAACTGTGTTGTATATTATTGCATTTTTAAGCGTCAGAATGTGGTGATACTTCAATTAAACTAAAATCATGTTTGGCTTCGATTTTCTGGCTCCAAAATAAAAAAAAGTAACGGCTGCCGCTTGGCCACTGTTATGGCTACTTTGGTTATTTTGCGGCTGTTTTTCTCTTATGAGATCTGGCAGCCCTGATGCTGAACGCTCTTGCAATGCCCTTTGGTCAGGAAATTGAGAATTTAGGTACAATTTTGAAGTGAATAATATATAATATAAACGTTTGCTGTGTCTGACTATTCGTATAGAGTGCCATTGAATCCAGAGGAAACCCACAAGAGACTTGTTATAGCATTGACACTTGATGTCACCACTCTTTTAGGGTATTTCATTCATCGGGGCCAGGACGTTTGATTATTCGCCGTGTTACGTTCATAGTGTTCTTTCATCGGGAATGCTTGAACCATGAGATGCTAAGTTACAGACATGCTCTTGAGATAAACGGAGATATTTGTAGTCCAATCAGTACCTAAATGTAGGTATTGTGCCTTTAACGTTTACGTATGTCGGAAATATATTGATGTCCAATATGTTCACGGCTAAAAATGTACAGTGATAATCAACGACCATATCAAAAGCTGAAAGAAAAGCCCCCACACGAAATAAGCAAGCTTACCTTACGGGAGCGTGCAGTTTCGTGGAATGGCTCCAACACGTACCTTGGTGGTATAGGTGCAATATTACGGAAAACAGTCAAAGCTACCGACAAAACTGACACAGCAGTGTAGTAACACACGTCCTCTTGAGTCCTCTGTGTGTATATTGTTTAGCTTATATTACACTGTGCAATGTGACACCGCTAGACTGACAATGCTGTACGTCAGAATATGCTACCTGAATGTGATACAAAAAAAACAGGAAAGTTCACTTGAGTTGAGCAATGACGTATTATGACAGCCAGGTTCACATTACGAAGGTCACTGACCCAGTGACAAATGATAAATCATCCTACTTCCATTTGTCACATAGGCGTATATACATATGCATAATCTCGCTTTCCCTAAATACGCTGCAATGAGCATTAATGAGTAATGAGTGGGAATAGCAATAAAGGACGTGTGTGTGTGTGTGTGTGTTGAGGGAAATAGGGGATTGGAAACACCAATTTAAATTTTACGAGTGACACAG
The DNA here is from genome assembly GCF_013339725.1 of Rhipicephalus microplus. Lineage (NCBI taxonomy): Eukaryota > Metazoa > Arthropoda > Arachnida > Ixodida > Ixodidae > Rhipicephalus > Rhipicephalus microplus. Next base: position 84,031,953 of record NC_051170.1, read on the forward strand.
GATCAGTTTCTTTCTTTTTTTTTGTTTGCTTTGCCGGGCAGCAGCAATCATTCAACCGCCTGAACAGAGCAGCTGCCATGAACGTAAGTCGGGCACCTCTGCTTTCCTGTCCCTGTAACACGCTCTACGCAGGCAGCGTGCACCGACGATCCGTACAGTACATTGCTCCCAAATTTGTAGAAATTAAAAAAAGGAGCCCGTAACATAGATTGGTATTAAACTTCATTCAAAAATGCGATAAATTACAAATGAAATATACAAGACAATTCTAGCTGTCCCATTTTTTTTTTCTGTTCGTGCCCTGCACCTGGGTTTATACGTTGCTTCAATCTAGGCTGACAGTCTTTTTTCAAAGATTTCATTGACAATTTTTATTGCGATATTGATTCTATGAACACTCTGGACAGGTTGTTGGCGTCGCCGTCCGGTTGCGTATAAAGTACACGTCCACAAATATTGAATCCTATTATGGATTGCGTGTTCTATGTGTGAGAGCAAAAGCACGTGAGTGTTGGGAATAAACGCGGCTAAGCATAGATGAAATGATCTCCGTCACACTGAAGGTGCGTGTGAAAGTATCACTTCGCATGCAAGGCCTATTGATGGGTCCTCAAACAAACCGGAAACATCACGTGTTTTCACACTTGAATGCAGTTTGGCACAGAGATATCACTCCAGCTACAAAGAAGTACATTGTAAACATGAAAAACTTGACTTTTCACTTCATTCACCATGACCAAATTTGATCGAGTACATCTTACAGGGTATAATATGTTTTTGCAAATACAATAGAATTCTTAATTAAAAAATACAGAAGTGGCACCCGTTTGTCTAAGTTCAAACATAAAACACAGTCAACACACCGCTTCATAGTTAGTCTTTTTTTGCCACCCAGTATTTGTGCACGCTCGCTTCACAGCCATCTTACTCCCGATCATCCTGACTACCCATGCACACAAGACAAACTAAGCCAACAGCCACCCGTCGTTAGGCCGTCGGTAGTTGCGAAACCCTTTCTTTATGCGCAAATCGTGACAGGGTATTAAGCCTGTGCAATTGTTGATCCGTGAACTCGAAGACTCGCAAATGTAAAGTTGGTGCCATGTGTTTCAAGTTCCTCGTCGTTCTGAAGCCGTTCCACTGATGAGGACTTCGCAGTCCATGAATCGGTGCTCACCGCCAGCGTAAGAGACAAAAACAGTGACTTGAGCGAAAGTTGAATCCTGCCACAAACCGTGCCGTGGTATAGTTGACGCAACCGATATACACCGGTTTGCCAGAGGAAGTGTGGTCTCGCTGAACTGAGTTACTGGGGACCATGTCTTCAGAACAGCGGGCCCAGCGGAGCAGTGTATCGTCAGAGACGAAAACCTGTAAGCCAGCATCAACTTTTAAGGGCGATGCAGAGGGCGAGGCTTATTCGGTGTTCACATAACAAGGCTACGTATGACAAGGCTATGGGTTAATAATCTGTTAACGTACGGTAATGTGAGATCCAATCAAGTTTTTAACAATAGACTAACATAAGTCAGAATAGTGACGTAACAATACTATGGCACCAGAGTGCTTTAAGCCAGGAACATTGAGCTGCCTCTGCAGAGGTGATGAGCTTCTCGGATGTGCACGTGAATATGCTGACTGTCTGTGTTGTATTACGTGTATAGTCGGTTCGAAAGTTGAGGCTTACTTGCCCGCTACTGCAAAAGGTTCAAGTGGATATTTATGAGGCGGCTTTACGACGACGGCTTTATTAAGTACGATCACAGCCTGTTGTCCGCTGCCACTCTAAAGTATCGCCAGCCCGATGTCGGCAACGGGAGTGGCAGCATGTTAGGTCAATCCTCGCGGAAGCAGGCACAGCTAAATGATCACAGACGTGTTTGGAAAACACAACAAGCTTTAATTTAGCAATATTGTCATACAAGGTACCTAGGAAGTGCACTTCAAGCAAACTAACAAACATATAAATCGATCAATGAGCTTACAGGACTCTGGTATTATAAGAATAACAACCAATAGATGATATTGATGCATCCCCACATGGAGACATTACACCCAGCACCTTCACCAGCGTCACACTGCAACGCGAACAAAACGCAGGTTCAGCTTGAGAGAGCGAAAATAGCGTTATTCTTTTTGTTTGTTTGCTTGTTTGTTTCTTTGTTCTTTTGTTTTTCCTACCATACATGACAAACACCCACTTTGGGCCATTGGCCAAGAAGCAACGTTGAGAATTTGAAATGGTATTTAAGAATGGTAGGTGATTAAAAGAAACAAAACAATGAAACGCCAATAATAAGTAATATAATAAATAACATTACAAGTACTATGCTATTGACCTTACCCGCATTAACCTGTTAGGAACAATTTTGAAGAAATTAGTGAGATTTGATCTTATTGATATATCAAAGACATTTAAATACCTGGTTCAAATGCTACTCGTTGGGTAGTTCTAATAAAATTACACATGATATCAAACACATATTTGTGACAGTATCCCAATCCTGAGGCACCGAAGCTTAAAACAATTTATTCAGTTAAGATTAGGCCTATTTTTCAATGCGCGAAGTAATCAAAAGTCTATTTCTAATATTATATAATCTTCAACATGACAAAAAGTAATGCACAATAATTTCTAATCCTCCACAGAATCGGCAGAGGGGTCAACCTTGTGCCAGTATAAGTTTAATGTGAGGACACGGCATCAAAATCTGGTGATTGTAACTTCCGATTGTCGAAATTGGCTCCAATGCGACTTGTACGGAAATTATAGGTGTTGATATTCTGTCCACGTTGTTATTGCTTCCATCCTATCAGCGTGAAAAGGTTCTCCTCTATATCTAATTGCGGGGAAGTATTCAACCACTGCAAGAACCTGAACTATTGGGACAAGTTTGTTCTCAACAACTAACCAGCAAGATCGTTTGAAATAAGAGCGCGATACGTAGACGCGAACAGGACAGACAGGAACAATAATTTAAATCAATCATTTTAGAAAGATCGTCTTTTTCGTCATCGAATAGCCAGAGGTCCACTACGTGAATCCCGCTAAATCTCCTCATTGTTGGTTTTGTCCACATGTGCACACGCGTCAATATTAACACAGACAGTAAATCAACCTTAAGAGCGGACATGAATCGAGCGAACACCTATACTAGCTTAAGCTGTGAAAGTTTGAAAGTATGAATACATGAAAGCATACGTGATAGTGACGGAAGCGGCGAGTCTTCGACGATTGGTTGCGAGATGTCACGGTGTTTTGGCAAGACTGGTACGTCGGTGGAGCTGCAGCGCTGATGTATCCGGTAACTAGTGCTTCAAGACATACAGGTTCAGCTAATTTGAAATCGAAGTTCTGATGGCCACACTTCACGTGTCTTAACTAGATGAACACCTTAGTTTAGGAGGCCAGTCGATAAAGAGACACACTAGAACTTTCATAAGGGATACTTGTTGCTCTGCTTCTACACCATGTTAGCAACTATATCACTTGGTAAGCGATACACGGCACTTAAATAACACTTCGTGTCCCCCGAGTTTCTGAAGAAAAAGGAACCTCCGCATAGGTCAAATCATGCTCGTTTCATTGTTACCAACTGCGTCCTAAAAGTATTTGCCACGCCTCTTTTCTAATTAGAGGAGTGTTCTTAGCTGAGTGAAAGTGACAACCTGTAAGGTTTATCGCACACTGCTTGCCCACCGGTAGCTTTTCGCGTCGCAATGGTCTGTTGCCTTGACTCTCTCAACCAGTACGTCTTGCTGTCTTGGTTCGACCGTTTTTGTATTTGTTCACGTGCATAAAATCATCATAAAATCATCGTCAGCATCATCTGATGCGTAATCGTTTCGGCATTACGTAAGCATTTGAGCATTTAAGCGTGTAAGTAAGCATTTAATGATTCGGGTTGTTTAGCGACACATAGTATTGGCTGTCTCCACACCGGGATATTAACCGTTACACGTTTTTATGTGCGCACCTTTACCAAAAATTCAGGGTGACTATGATTAGTGTTTAAGGGACACTAAAGGCAAATACATTACGCCAGTAACAATTTACGTCAGAGTCAAAAATCATTCTTTATGAATCTCTGAAACGTCAATGTTATCAAAGAGTGCTCTACAAATCGAGGAATTAAGTTAAATGTTCAACACCGCACGCGCCATCAATGGGACATTTCTGAAACGATCCCGATGAGGTGAGAGCATTCGACTACAATTAATCACTGGTAGCTAAACCAGCTGCAGTAAAGAAAGAACCTTCTGTGTGTTAAAACACGTAATAACAGGCTGCTTGTCCACTTCTGTTTGAATCATAAAAAAAGAACCACCTGACGTCACTGTGACGAGTGGTGCGAGTGGTTGAACGATGTTCTCTTTTAGTTTGGTTAGGCTGGATATGTGGGGCTATCTAGCGGGGTTCAGTTGAACCAAGCAAGCAGAAAATTGTTCAATGGCCATTATTAGAGAGTTGGGGTATACCGGGTTTACCGGGTTACCGGGTGTACCGTGTTACCGGAATCGAAGTGCGCATGCGCAGATACGTGCGACACCCGTACAGCTTCCCGTACGCGTGGTATTTTTCAGATTTCACGTTACCATGGTAGCGTAGGTGTACGTAGTGCACGTAAATATGGCGGCGCTCTCGGACGCCCGCTTCGAAGTGATTTTGGCGTAGTTGTTGAAAGATTCACCTTGTCCGCCGCAAACGACTGTTCAAAGTGGCTTCGCTTGCCTTCAGTTAGCTTCGATGACCGAATATTTCGGATAAGTTGGCGTAGTTTTTGAGATAGCTTCCCATTTCGAACGCGCCTAGGCCTAACTACAACGTCGATGTAAACAAATCGGCAACGTAGATGTTTTCGCGTTTGGTGCGTGGTTCATATTCATTTACTTTTATTATCAGTAAAATGAATTTCTAACAATGCTTCGCGCGGTGGCATAGGCGAACGTTCTCGTTTTTTTTTTCATTTTCACTGTTTAGCTTATTAACCATCTAATAGGTGGCGCCACCATCCCAGCTGGGGCACGTAAACAACGTAAACGATATCCCACTAAACTATAAGACGCTGCCCACAACGAACGTTTGCTCAACGGTAACGCCATTCCCTTAACCTACGCTAACGCTAAACTATACCTGTCTTGCTGCTGTGGCTCCCGCTACTTTCACTCTGCTGCTGCTAGTATCTGCGGCCGCGCAGTGAAGATGGGCAACATTGGGCATCGCAACCAAAACGTAAGAAAGCCCCCTTTCAGACGGTGATTCGAAATGCGCTAACAAGATTCGGACCACTAAAACATCATTTTATTTTGAAATAAGCACTTGCTTGGAACAAAGTAATGCTGCGAGCTTTCTGCACCAATGAAAGTCGACCTAATATGTGTATTTTGTATTTTTTAGGGCCCAGCCATGTTCAATATTAGCTTTGTCATATTGCGTATATTACTGACAGACCTTTCAGATAGCTTCAATAAACAATGATAGACTGTTGATATCTCAGTAACACGCTTTGGCAACTCATATAATCGATTTCCCGCAGGTAATTGAGCCCGCCATCCTTGTTCATAGCCAGGACTTGTCATAACGTTTGAAGCCGTTAGACGAGTCAGTGTATTCATGATAATTTTAGGCTTATGTTTCAGGTTGATGCAGCCTCGTGAATAACTGTAAGATTGTTCTAAAGCAACTAAGCTTTAATCGGAGCGATAGTTGAAATTAGTCATTACTGCATTAACTTACCAATGTTGCTGCTCTAAAACGACGAAAGTAAAGTGGTCATGTCAATGAAGAAAGACAGTAGACAGCATTTTGCAAATTCAAAATTGGTTAAATTTATTGTCGTCTTTCTCTTGTGCCATGGTGAACCGGAACAAAAGGAGACGGTGCCTAAATTGGTTAAGTCTTCTAATTTTTGATGATGACTATGTTGGTTCCAACGAAGGAGATTTCTGAAAAAAATAAAAAAACAATATAAATTAGCACACTGCTCTTACGATATCTCATTCAATATATTGTAGTTCAATATACTGGTTATTATCTTATTTTGGTCATTTCGTAATTACGCGGCACAGTGTTCCCACTGCTCCCAGGTCATCATCAGAAAGCAGCATTTTGTGTATTTCAATGTTACAAATTACAAATAATAAGAGAAGCAGGTAATTTGCTTTGCGAGACAAACGAGGTCTTATAGAAAATCAACATGAGCATGTTACGTCTTTTGTTTTCACTGAGCACGAGCTTTCATATTGCATGAACATCTGTCCAGAAGGCCCACGATGTGGCAGTGAGGCTAGCCCCCCCCCCCCCCCCGTCCTTACAAGGGAGCGGCCCGCGATCCTACCCTATAAAACGGGGGCGGAATCCTTCAGGGCTCCAATAAAGTTTTTCATCCATCCATCCATCTATCTGTCTATCTGAAGGAACAGAGTGAATGTGTATGAAGCACTTACACTTCTTCCTGCGGAGGAGAGCAGTGTAGTCGTAGGCGCTGCCGAGACCATAACCGTAGTTCAGGCCGTAGCCGAGGAGACCGGTGCCGAAACCGTAGTGGCCAGAGCCGTAGCCAAGGGAGCCAATACCGTAGCTGTAGACTGGAGCAGCGTGGTAGGAAGCAATGGCTGGGGTGGCAACAGCGTGGTGGACGGTAGTGGTGGCCACAGCTGGGGCGGCGTGGGCAACAGTGGCGACTGGAGCAGCGGCGTAGGTGGCTACTGGAGCGGCGTGGGCAACAGTGGCCACAGCTGGGGCAGCAGCGTAGGTAGCGACTGGGGCAGCGTGGGCAACAGTGGTAGCGACAGCTGGGGCGGCAGCGTAGGTGGCGACTGGGGCAGCGTGGGCGACGGTGGTCAGAGCTGGAGCAGCGGCGTAGGTGGCGACTGGAGCAGCGTGGGCAACAGTGGTGGCCACAGCTGGGGCAGCAGCGTAGGTAGCGACTGGAGCGGCGTGGGCAACAGTGGTCACGGCTGGGGCAGCAGCGTAGGTAGCGACTGGAGCGGCGTGGGCAACAGTAGTGGCCACAGCTGGGGCAACAGTGGTGGCCACGGCTGGAGCAGCAGCGTAGGTGGCGACTGGAGCGGCGTGGGCAACAGTGGTGGCAACGGCTGGGGCAGCGTGAACGGCGGTCACGGTGCGGGCAACAGCTGGGGCAGCAATGGCGTAGCTGGCGGCTGGGGCAAAACTGTAGCCGAGACCAAGACCAGAGTAGCCGATGCCATGGCCAAGGCCGTAGTTGGAAAGGCCGAGACCATAGCCGAAGCTGCCAGTGTAGCCAGCGAAGGCGCTGGTGGCCAGAGCCAGGACAATGCAGGCACGGATCTGGACAAAGAATGCAATGTTGTTTTAACATCACACTCTTGTGTCAGAACAAGACACTTTCTTTACTAGGGCAATATCTGAAATCTTGGTGTTTCAGAGCTAACATTGCATTGATTCTGTATACCTTTGTACAGTTTCATGAATGGAGAATTGCTGCATCCAGTATATAACGGCTGCCGCAAAGCGTTAGTCGTCTTGGAACATTTTCTAGTGATCGACGTTATTTATTCTGAGCTCCCGCTTCACCTACACTAGCTCTATGACACTGCGTGCAGCCGAATTGAGCGTAGCTTCGATGTATTCAAGTTGTGCTTAATCTGGGCGCTCGGATCAAGAAAGCTGTCACTTTTTTGCACCATCCCACTTTTGGCTTCCGCTTCGATGTAAGCGAGGTCCCTTTGAGACTCTCCCGTACTGGGGTAAGACAGTCAGTAGAAACAAGCTGGTGCTTCTTACCATGGTCTTGTTCGGCTGCTGAAGCTTGAACTGATGATTTCGCTACCACACGGTCTCCTTTTTATACCAAATCTACAGCGCTGGCAGTGCCCTAGCGGTACCCATCTCAAAGTGACCGAGAACAAAAGATCAAGAAAAGGAAGGTGTATCACAGCTTACGCATGTTTTACTAAGGCGGTTTTCAACTCATTTTGAAACCTTATATCCTCCTCGCTTAAGGTGGGGCAGAAAGCAATGGATGACCCACATATCCATAGCGGAAAGGGGCAGAGCTGCATCGTGACCTTGACAGCCTTGTACCGGGGGCACGGAGTCTCGCTGCTTTCTATGCGCGTGTCCTCAGTTGTGCTGAGAATATAATTAATTTTAGTTCGAAAGCAACGGAATACAAAAGTAGCTAAGAGACGCGAGCGAAAGTTTACCGATGCTCACCTAAAACAGGTTTTCAAATTGTTCCTGCTGATGGAAAGTAGATCAAACTGCATCGTGCGATTCATGTTCCTCGTCTTTCCTTTTTTTTGGCATTTTTTTCTTTTTACTCACAAGTTTTTTTTTAGCATTGGTTATGTGAGGATATTCTACCATTTGAAAAAAAAACTTTAGGGCAAAGCCGGTCTCATCTTATCGCGTTGGCTGCCACTCTTTAGATTGCGTTATTCGTGAACACCTTTCGAATTGCGTGAGACGAGATTAGCAGCACGAAAAGTAATTGAAATGCGCGAGTGACTACCAGCTACGACAATGTCTACACAACGGGCTGGACAGAGGCACATTAAAAAAAAACTTACCCCGCACTCGATATTGATCGATCGGTGCGCTACCAGTCACCGTTTTACTCGTGCTGATAGCTGCCTAGATTCTCCTTCATTGGGCAGTGCGCTGAAAATTTTACAGTGCTGCATTTCAAATGAATGCTGGAGAAGCTCGTTGTCACGTTTCAAGGGAGGTTGTAGGATGTCCTTGCGATGTCTAAAAGAGAAAAAAAAAGACTCTGTGGCAAAAGAAAGTTGTCGTTCATTAGTTGTTGCGGTTTTAGTTCAGGCACCTCGTCCTTCAACGTAACAACTTCTTGTTTATCCAGTGGAAAAGTGACAGCGTTTCGTATTCAATCTTCAATTTTATGAAACCATAATCAGTGTTGCGCGTGGCTCATTATTTTCCTTCACGAATACTGAATATAGGTTCAGTCGTTCAAGTTACCTCACACAGTTATGATTACGCGCCTTACGAAGATACTGTGCAGTTGTATCGTGCTTATATGCGGGAGTTTACTTACTTACGTGCGTTTAATAACTTTGGATAGAATATTGTGGAATCGTATAGTTCACGCTGTTGATACTAACTGTGTGAGAATTTTCTGTATAGGTTCATATCGTGTGACCTCCTATATATCTCACTATATTACCATATTAATGATTGCTGGGGTTTCACTTACTAGACTGCAATACGACTGTGAGGCAAACCGTATCGGGGACTTCGCGATAATTACGACTACCTGGGTTTATTTTAATTAGCAAATAAATCTAAACACACGGGATTTTTGTACATTTTACTCCATCGTAGTGCGGCTGCCGGCGTTGGGACCTGAGCCCAAGCCCTCGAGCTGATCAGCCCAGCGTTGCACATACTAAGGTAGCCCGATGGGTCGTTTCACATTATATATGCGTAATATGTGTAAAATGTTTCATACTGTCACCATACTGGCTTTCGTGATGTCGTATACACCACTTTCATGTATTTCACAGAAAACAAGGCCATTGTGGTCATAAATTAAGTATATGTTTGTGTAAATTATACAGAAAGTGCACTGTATGAAACTACAGTTCTTGAATGTAAGCCTTATTGTCGTTCATTTCTTTATCAGCTTATTTGCACGTCGTTTTCTGGCCGCGAACGCGTGTGTGTTATATTTGGTCTTATACGCTGTTATCTTCTCCTTTATTCATCCAACGAGTATTTTTATTTGTAAAAAACTGTTCGTTACTGCTCGACGCCTCCACTAAAAGCATACCCGAACGATGAAATGATCAATCGATTGGCATATGCTTTTACAACATCTGTAGCACAAACAAGTTGTTCATGAATACAGCATGCTTGTATTTTACAAGAACACTGTAGAAGTTTATTTCAATGTATCGGTTACTGTTCCCTCTTTCTGTAAGTGGTACGCCAGGTGTTGACGTTCCGATGACTACGTACAAAATTAAAACACGTGAAGTTATTTTCTCAATTTCTTATTTTGTTTTCATTTTTCCCGAGTTAGTATACCCGCCACCGACTCATAAGTATTCTGTGGGCAGTAGCTGTTTGCGTAAAGCGTGGAAAGAATTGTCCAAGACAACGTGTTCGATGTTAGGCGGCTTTTGTGCACGAACAGAGTCGTGATGGAACACCGCTCCACCTTCTCAAGTTCAAAATAGCGAAGTATCATAACAGCCTGAGTGGTTTATATGACTCCAAAAAAAGGGGGGGGAGGGGGAGGGGGTAGACCTAAGCAGGTTCTTACACGCGGTTCTTATCTCAGGCTGTCTCGGACTTCGCAAAAAAAAAAAGAATGATGACTGTGAAAACCTTTGCATGCGTAACAACATGATTGATTATACATAGAATAGATGAAACAGGCAGTGATAACACTGGCACACTTTTGGCAAAGGTAAAGCAAATTTTTGCCTGTTGAGCGCTGTCACAAGATGGGCAGTAGACTAGAAGGTCGATCATGCCCAGTTATACTGTAAATGGGGAACTTCACAAACAAAATTGAAGTAATTGAAACAATTTCAAAATTTGAAAGAACGCATTTTAAATCACAGAAGACTGTTCAGTTTAAGTGCGTGCCACTCGCGAAAAACTTTATGCAGTGACATCTTCGTTTCGTGACTGTGGTTCTGTGGTAAAATTGCGCTAAAACCATTCTTTCGTAGGTGGTGTCTGCTACAGCTGGGATGACGCATGAAGCTCTCTAGTGAACCTATCAGGTCTATCTGCAAAAACTTCAGTGAACAGTTTCAGCGTCCTTTCACAATTGGCACAGTCCCAGCTACATCGTTTTCAGTATGACAGGTCCATGACTTGTACAATGCCACTTTTCTATGCATTGATCCAAGAAGTTTTGTCGTTAAGTTCCCAAGTTCCTTTCTCTTGTAACAACTTACACCCATCATTTTGTTGGTGTCACTCAGACTTGGCTTCGTGATCAAATATTACACTTTGAATTCACAACGCTTGGTTATGTAGCTGTGGAAAAAGATCGTCAAACTTGCAAGGGTAGTGGAGTTGCCCTTTTTCCAAAAAATATCCAAAGTTTTTTGTTATCCCCCTCCCTATTGAGCTTGAATTTGTTTCGTGTAAATTGTACATATGTAATAAAGTTATTATCTGTTTTTTTATCATCCACTTTGTTCATCACCTGTTCTCTTTTGCCTTCTTGCTAATTACATTACCATGCACAACTTTCATGCATGTAGTCTAATCCTAACGGGCGACTTTAACACACCAAGTGTTCACTGGCTCTCCCTTTCATATCATGGTTCTTCGAGTAAAGAACGGACCAATTTTTCGCTGTTTTTCGGGGTGACGCCGGTAGTTAATGGTGCTACAAGGCAGAATACATGCCTAGACTTGGTTTTCTTTAGTGGAGACCTGTTCATAAGTTGTATGAATGCGAAATAATTGATTAGATGGCCGACCGCAAGGCTGTGTTCATATATCTTTATAAAAACTCCGTATGCCAGCACGCATTTCTATTCATATTTTTTCGACCCCGAATGCTCTGACGATACAACCATTCTTGAAGCTTTATCTCAAAACTACGAATCATTTGTTATGCTCTGTAAAAACTATGATGTGAATTCTCTAGTTCGCAAGCTTCAGAAGATTGTACATGCATGAATTCATCGCTTTATATCCGTAAAAAAAAGAAATCGCAACATTTCTCGGATGATCAGAGAAACATTACAGCTATGTAGCCGTATTAGGCACATAAATGCAGTGACGACCCCATTGCTAATACCAGATTCACATCCGCGAAAGAGGAACTTGAGCAAGAAACACAGCTGACCAGATACTTCAATTGTATCGAAACATGGGCCCTGCTCTGAAACAATCCTCAAAAATTAGCGCAATCTGTCATGTGTATTACTGATTCTGCATTTTATTTGCTATAAAAGTTGAAAATATAAATGATCTTTATTTATTTATTTTTATTTATTCAATACTGCAGACTCGATGTCCAAGCAGGGTGGTATTACACATACAAATAAAATAATTGCGAAACGAAAGAATAAAGGGCGAAGAAGGTTGTTTGGTAGGTTAGTTCATTCATCACATGTATTAGTAAGACAGTTCCATTCACATATGGTTCTTGGAAAGCACGAATACTTCAGTAGGTCTGTGCGAGCAAAAATATGGGATCAAGGCCTTTGGGTGATGGTGTCGGGTGGGCCGGCTACTAAGGGGTGTCAAATACGGGGATGGGTCTAAAGCTATTTTTTTGTTCAAAAGTTGATCAAGGAATTCTAATCTAGCTTTTCGTCTTCGCATCTGCAGTTAGGGAATGTTGTTGGCTAGCATTAAATCTGTGGGTGAGTCTAACTTGGAGTACTTGTTGAATATAAATCTAACAGCTTTTCTTTGAATACGCTCAAGAGTGTGTATATTACGTTTTGTATAAGGATCCTATACTATGCTCGCGTACTCTAGTTTTGGCCGCACAAGGGCTGTGTAACAAAGTAGTTTAACATTCGTGGGAGCACTTTAAAGTTTATGTTTAACAAGACATAGTTTACGAAAGGCAGATGAACAAACATTATCAATATGGAGATTCCAAGATAAGTTGGAATTGAGTGTCACACCAAGGTATTTGTAGGAGTTTACTTGTTGCAGTGGTGAAGACCCTAGTATGTATGTATACGATTGTGGATTCTTTTGGCGAGTCACTGGAAGGCACATACATTTGTTCGCGTTGAGACACATTCCCCATTTGTTGCACCATTCATATATATTGCAAAGACTAGTGCTCAGATCATTGAAATCGTTAGTGGAACGTATTTCTTTGAACAAAACACAATCGTCTGCAAACAGTCTTATTTCCACACTATAGGGTGAATAGGGTGAAGCCATATCTAACACATTTAATGCATATTTCATTCTGTCTACGCTTCTGACTCCCAAACGTGAGAATTATATTCAAGACATCACAATCAGCGCTAACGGTGTTTTTTATTTGATTTCAAAACAAGACACCAAAATCTATGGTGGTTCAGATGATGTTCCGAACTCTTTTTTACAACTTCGTTCTCAAGCCACCTCTCATTACCTTGTTATTGTACTTAAGAAATATTAGAAACTAGTATCTTTCCTTCATCCTGGAAGCTGGCGAAAATAATACGTTTGTATAAACGAAGAAACAAGCCCAACATAATCATGCATAAATTATTTTTAGCTTTCTATTCGAGCAAATGTTAGAGCCTATATTACACAGAAAGGTTTTTTTTTTAGCAATACAGATTTTTTTCTTTAAAACGTATATGTAGGCACTTGTTCTCACAGCCAATGTTTAGGCCTAGGTGTAACTATTTCGCCACAAATTGGATCACTCAAGAATGAATATTTCTCAAAAATCATTAAATTGACTTTTTATCATCAATTTTAGTGTAGTTGTTTGTATGATATTATTCTACGTCACATATTATGCCGAGCCAAGTTCTTATAACTTGAAAACACCAGGCGTGCTTTCCGAAATTTATCGTCGAATTTCCAGACCGCCGTGCCGGAGAACCCAAAACTAACGCACCGAGAGGGTAGTTTCAACGCACTCTGGTTAATTCCGGCACATTAGGTGCGTTAGTTTCAGTTTCAGTTTCTCTGGCACTGTGGCCTGCAGACTCGACGATGGATCTCTGAGACAACGCGTGATATTTTCGAGTTTTAAAAATAAAGCTAGCCATAATTTGTGGCGTAAAACAATTCGACAAATAAACAACCACCGTAAAATAAACAATATAAAAGTGAATTCATTGTTCTCTTTTAAATTAATCATTTCTGAGTGATGTACGTAGTTAGTGGCAAAATGTTTCCGCCTCGTCCTTGAAATTGGCTGTGGAAGCGAAGAGTGCTTATATATTATATTTTTTTAAGGAAAAAAAACTGTACTGCTTAGAAGACCACCCTGTATAAAGGCCTAATAACTTTTTTGGCGTCCAGCCATGCCCCGCCGTGGTGGTCTAGTGGCTAGGTACTCGGCTGCTGACCCGCAGGTTGCGGGTTCGAATCCCGGCTGCGGCGGCTGCATTTCCGATGGAGGCGGAAATGTTGTAGGCCCGTGTGCTCAGATTTGGGTGCACGTTAAAGAACCCCAGGTGGTCTAAATTTCCGGAGCCCTCCACTACGGCGTCTCTCATTATCATATGGTGGTTTTGGGACGTTAAACCTCACAAATCAATCAAATCAAATCAGCGTCCAGCCATCTTTTAACTAATGCAGATTGTGGTATCAGAAGTGGTTTCAGCATTATCGTGCAACTAACTGAACTGACCCTCGACGTAACATATCGTCTAGAACAGGGCAATCAAATCGATACATTTTTTTCTAGACTTATCCAAAGCTTTTGACACGGTGCTAGATTTTCATCCTCTGCATAAGTCGCATATATACCTAAAAAATACACGTCTGATTGCTTGGAATGCTAGTTTCGTTCATAACTTTTCTCAGTATGTCGACTTCAGTTCCGCCAGGTCATCAGCTTTAAAGGTAGGTTCGGCCTCACCGCGGTGGTCTAGTGGCTAAGGTACTCGGCTGCTGACCCGCAGGTCGTGGGATTGAATCCCGGGTGCGGCGGCTGCATTTTCGACGGAGGTGAAAATGCTGTAGGCCCGTGTGCTCAGATTTATTTGCAAGGTAATGAACCCCGGGTGCCCGACATTTCCGGAGCCCTCCACTACGGCGTCTCTCATAATCATATGGTGGTTTTGGAGCGTCAAACCCCACATATCAATCAATCATCATTAGAGGTAGGTTGTGTGATCATACGAGGGTCCATCTTGGTCCCCCTAATATTTTTAATTTATATAAACGATCTTCCAAACATGTATCCTCTAACATTCTCTTTTACGCCGATGGTTGTGCTTTATGTGACGCGATTGTTTCCCCAGCTGACCAAAAGCGTCTGAACGATTCCTTTAAATCGTTTGGTGTTTGGCGTGAAATTTGTAATATTAACTTCAAAAGACTGTTGTTTTGTCCTATACAAAAACGTAATGCTGGTTAATGCAACATATTGCTTCAATTGTGTCTCTTTAACCAGAGTGATGCGATACAAGTATGTTGGCGTCACACTTACAATCTGTCACTTTCTAACCACATTGCTTTAACATGTTCAAAGGCCTTAACACTAGGTTATTTGCATCGAACACTGCATGATTGATTGATTGATTGATTGATTGATTGATTGATTGATTGATTGATTGATTTATTTATTGATTGTGGAGTTTAACGTCCCAAAACCACCATATCATTATGAGAGACGCCGTAGTGGAGGGCTCCGGAAATTTTGACTACCTGGGGTTCTTTAACGTGCACCCAAATCTGAGCACACGGGCCTACAGCATTTCCGCCTCCTTTGGAAATGCAGCCGCAGCCGGGATTCGATCCCGCAACCTTCGGGTCAGCAGCCGAGTACCTGAGCTGTCAATCAATGCAGAATGTCGCAAAAGATGATAAAATTTTAATGTATATATCTTTTGTTCACCCTATCATCTTTGATGCCTCCATGATCTGGTCACCTCATAGACAATGCGACGTACTCAAACAAGAGGCACTACAAAAGAAAGCTGCGAGTTTCATTTTTTTTTTGCAGATACTACCACTATATCTCACCCTCATCAGCCTTAGATGAGCTAAAGCTTGAAGCTCTTTCAGTACATCCTAGTGAAGAATCATTAGGTATTGTTTCCCAAAAGTATGAACCATTCCTTTCGCATTTCGAACTTAGTTTTTTTTTTTTTGCCCTTTACCGAGTCTTCCTTTACGCGTAACTTTCACGAACTTGATCTTGCTAACTTTTTTTGCGTGTACTGATACATTTAGATATAGTTTCGATTCACACACTCTAGAATTATTGGATTACTTACCTGGCCACATTCAATCAGTCCCCCTAAATGATCATGTGAGTACTCTTGTTGAAAATCTATGTGTATAACAAACACTTAATTGCTTCATTGTTGCACATGGATTGTGTTGTTACTTCTCTTGTATTTTTGTCTGTTGTGATTTTTATGCGTTGTATTATCGCACTCCTGCAATAACCCTTTCACAGCACGGCAGTATTTAAAAATAAATTAATTAATAAATAAATACATTACCTGCAGACATATGAACGTCCGCCATTGCTCATTAGTGTCAGCTTTGCACAACAAAAATGGTTATGCTCCTCAATGCAGTACGCGCTTCCTGAGGTCTTCACACAAGCCTTATTTCTTTTTAATAATTGTCATTTTTCTCCGCTAAACGCGTTCGCAAGGAGAGAGGCGGGGCATCTAGCATATACTCATCAAGTTCCTCTGTGTCGTGAACCTTTCGCTGCTTATCTGCTTGTTTTACTCACTCACTAACTCTTGAAATAAATATAGCAAACCTCGTATTATTCCTTCGGAGTGATTATCTCGTAAACAGTTTTCTTCTTTCTTTTTGATATGTATTATATCTTTTTGATATGTCAGCACACCGCCTACCCTGTGTTGACTTCACAAGCTTTGCTGTCACATTTCTTGAACTGTATACATCCCATTTTAATTTATTAACGCCTACAATCCGTCAATTGGCTTGCTTTCTATCGTTTGCTGCAATTACGTTAAGTAGTCGATGTTTTGAAAACTGCAGTAATATGTTAACTCCCTTGAGCGGACATCACTGTTCTCACGAGCGAATAAAACACCATGCATTGTCTTTGCTATACAAATAATTCAGTCCTGACATAAAGACCCTGACCGCCTGAGCTCCGATGGCAGCGGCGGTGGAAGGGAAAGATTTATTGCGCAGTACTTTGCAGGGTGCACGGTTCAGGGCAGACAATTTTGCGTAAGGCATGAGCGCTCTCGCAAGTCGCACTGGAGTCGTAAATCTTGTAGCTTTCGTCTCCGGTCGAGGTCTCAACTGAAAAAAAGAAAGAGAAAGCACGGCGAAATGTTAAACTTGCAGTGCCTCAAAATAAGCAAGCGTTCGGGCTTTTTCGATAGATGGCAAGTGTGGTCGAGTGCGGGCACTAAAAAATAGAAACATACAAGATACAAGGGTGAATAGGAGACTGCGGGACACCCGCGCACCAAGTTTTGTCTCCGCGTGGCAACGTGCTGTCGTGGGCAGCGTCATATTGCCAAGATGTTTATATATCGTGCTTTTAAACAACATATATCGACGCTCTTTGTAAGTGTCTTCAAAATATCTTTACCTGTGGTAATCTGTGGGCTAACTCTGCGTGTATTAGACTCCACCCTTAAAGTTATTCTTCATACGCTAGAGATCGTTTGTGTACATAGTGCTTCCTATGAATTTATTCTTGTTTGTCTTACTTGCTTTTGTGTGCTCTCGATATTATTATTTATTTATTTTTATTTATTGATTTATTTTAGAGAATACTTCCAGCCTGAACGCCAGACTTTGGGCAGGGGTAGGTGGTACAATGAACACAACAATATGCAGGAAGTACAAAAAAAAATACTGAGCAGATTATGCAGCAGTACAAATGTTGTTTAGAAAAAAATAGAAACGCGTTGATTCACATAAAAAGGAAACAGGAAAATGCAGCCCTCAATTTCCATGCCATAAAGCGCAATTCCAAAAACGGCACGAATGTAGTGCTTGGCAGATCTTGCTGTGAACAAAAAAAGAAAAAAAGGTCAAGTACAAGTAAGGTCGGTAACAATGCAAAGCGTACATCCTGACAGGCTAGTAGCAAGCGTGGCAAATCGGTAAGGCACACATTTTCACTAAGACTAAGATGGGCACAACAACAATGGCACTGTAAAGAAAATGGGAGTGTAGCTATAAGAAAGATGGAGCAGGTAAGGCACGGAGAAATGAATTCAGGTCGACACTTTCCAGGCACGAAGTATCACTGTAATGGAACAGCTGACTTTAACGTAGCCTAACAGCCCATGTGTTGAATAAACAAGTAAATAAATAAATAAATATTTTTGGGTGATTCATACCACTTATATGTGCCTTGTTTCCTAGCGTTTCTAGGATAGCCGGGTCGCAAACTGGCTATCCTGGACTGGTTAAGCTCCCTGGCCTTTCTTCTCTACCATTTCTTCTTTCTAGCGTTCCCGCCATTTTATCTATCTATCTATCTATCTATCTATCTATCTATCTATCTATCTATCTATCTATCTATCTATCTATCTATCTATCTATCTATCTATCTATCTATCTATCTATCTATCTATCTATCTATACCTAAATTTGGCGCTGTCTGCACCATATCTGTGTAGTGTTTATTAACACTGTTATAGTTGACTTCGTAGAACTCGTGAAACCCGTTCTATTTCACACTTTATCCATCTCAATTTGTCACGACTACAAAACATGAGTACACTTACGTATATCGAGCACAGAATGTACGACTGTCAAATATATATACATGTCGGCAAACTCACTCACAAATCGACTCACTCGGATTCACTCAGACTAGGATAAAGCAGTGAGTCTGAGTCTGAGTGAGTCCGGGGGAGTAATACTTTGGTGAGTTTCAGTGCGAGTGAATCTGATAGAAGAAAATTCTTGTGAGCGCAGGTCAGTGCGAGTCAGCCTCAGGAAAACTTCGATGAGTGCTGAGTCAGATTGAGTACCAAGCGCAAGGTATAATTCATGAGGGAGTCTGAGTGGGCTCAACAATTTTCGACGACCTATGCCGCCAAATTTGTTTGGGCCTATTGCCGAATGTTGATCCGTCCAAACAATCAGCTTAGGAGTAGGCGCCGCCTACAAACAGTGGCGCTAAGGTTACACCGTTCTCTGTGTTACGAACATAACTTATTGCCGAGGCTTGCGTTTGTGGTTGAAGGCTTATCGTCGCTAATGAGAGCCCCTAAAATTAGTAGTGATGTGGAAACGAGGGGCTACGGTGGCAATGCCATTTGACAGTGCATCATTAAAGCAATCTATTGTACAAAAGCACCGATTCTGTGGTGGAAACATAACCCTGGGTTACCCACTGCCGCGCTCCATAAAGGCACGGTGTTTAACATTTCGCCTAATGTCGGAACCACCAGGTACTTCTGTGCAGGCGTACCGTGCTCCGTTATCACGAAATGTTTCCTACAGGCTTCAAATATTCGCGAGAAAATGTACGACAGCCGATTGTAATGAAGGACATGTCGATGCCGGAGATGACCAGTCAATAGCAAAGGAAAGCCACAAGAGTCACGTACGAGTTACCAATATGTAAACTTACAAACAGTGAGGTTTTATATATATATATATTATAGCGTTTTCCAAAGGCGGGAGACCTTCAGATGTTAGGTAATCGTGCACCTAATGCGCTGTCTACAAATCATAACTTTGTCCGGGAGGACAGCACCGTGATCTGTGAACGTAAGACATACATGTCGATGCCATGGAATAGTCAGTTTTGAAGATGTCCTAACCTGCAACACCCCCAAATCACGAACATGTTATCATTTCCATTTATGAGCATATGAGTTTGGCTTATTAGTATGCAAGTTTCAAGCGAAGTCAAACTTGTCAGGAAACGTGTGTACGCTTACAGATGGAAATTGAAATTTGTAGCCACTCACCATGCTTGAAGATGTAGGCTTTGCCGTTGTACGGCTCCTGGAGGATGTACATGTTCACGCTCTTTTCTATAAAGCACAAAAAAAAAACTAAATCTAAGTCTTGGCGGCTGACTGGTCATGCCTACGATATACAAAATTGGTCTTAGAATGCCTCCCTAGTAGCAATAAAGAAAAGCTTAGTATACGCTCAGCAGGAACTTCAAGAACGCTTATATTTAAGTTTATAACCATTTTTGGACTAAACTGCAGGAGTATATTATCCGGGAAAATTTATGCCTGGACAATTCAGCAAAAAAGTAGCATAGGTTAGAGCTAAAAAATTTTTACAACTTGTAGAAAGGTGAAACAAGAAAGCCTGGGCTACATACTAGCAGGCATTCTCAAACAATTATAGAACAGCACAAAGGTTTCAGGCATAAAAATTTATTCTTTTTTTTTTCGCCCTACTGAAAACAAGGCCGCAAAATGTAGTTTCAGCAGAGGGCTTGTCAGATGGATTACCAATGTATATTGGGCAAGACCTCCGTCTTTCTCATTATTATCACCATCATCCTGACTGCGCCCACTACAGGACAAAGGCCTCTGTCATGTTCTGCCAATCGACCCGATCCTGTGCTTTCTGCTGCCACCATATACATACAGACTTCTAAATTCCATCTGCCCATCTCATGAATCTTCTCTCTCTCACGCGTTCGCCTTCTCTTGGAATCTAGTGAGCTACCCTTAATGGCCAGCGATTATCCTGCCTGCCAATGTATAAAAATATACAATACACCACGAGCTTTCTCTTGGCTTCCCGAGCTCGATATGGTGATGGCCTCTATTTAGTGAGTGGCAATATAATAGTGTACGTGGAGTTTGATGGATCAAAGAGGCAAAACGGCCACACCCAGTCCTTTAACTTGGTAATGTTTCATTCGTCCGATCTGCTATAAAATATCTTGAAATCATTCAGTTACACGCCAAAGCGGAGTCTGGTTGAAATGTTGAATGGCCCCCCAAGGTCATCACATGGCTCTAGTATTCAGTGAGCACTGTTTTAATCACATATCAATTCTAAAACAGCGATGTCATGGTACCAAATGGTGTTATAGTGGGCACCGGCTTAATTTTTATTACCCAAGGTTTATTGCGTGCTAACAAACCTAAGTGGGTTTTGTAGCATTTCGCTCGTCGAGCCAGGCAATGAAACCCGTAGCTCCGTGATTTGAGGCTCGGCACTTTAGTCTCTGTGCAAGCACAGCGGCAGTAGGAAACAACCGCAATACTTCGGGAATAAGACTTCGAATTCCAGTGAATAAAGCTGTGTATTCCGGCATCAAACATTGGTCTGTAGTCGTAAACGTGAACTTGTATGGGGGCTTCGATCAGGGAAGCGTAATTAAAACAGGGCTGAAATATAGGATAGTCATGACCTCACGATAAATATTCCCAGCGGCGTTATCCAGCTGAAATTTCCAGCGTGTGAGTGTAAAAACTGACTTACCACCAGCGCCTAGTATGATGTAATCCTTTTGAGGCACGTACTCCGCTGATACATGAAATCTGCGTGAGTGAAAATGAGAAATGCATGTAAGAGTAAAATTATTGCTATACACTTCAACTCCCTCTCCAAAACAGACTATTGGCAAAAATTTTCAACACTTCCTTTGTGCATGGTCTGCCTTGAAAAGTACGTGAGGATGAGTTCAGTCGGCGTTTTTCTGGACATTGGCGTGGTTTGACAAATGCACGACATTCGTCTCACCTCTGTTGATATAACGATAGGTTTCTGGGTGCTTGGAGACATTCAAAACCGTTATGCTACAGCTGGGCGCTATCGCACGGTTATTGCTACAAAAAACGTAGCAATTAACAGACTACTTGATTATGTAGGCCAACCATAGCTTAATATACTTCACTCGTGTGATTACGCACGTCACCTAAAAGTAATAAAATGAAGGTTTAAGTACAAAAAAAATACGCTTGCTGCTCGTATGTTGGAAGTTTCTCAACCAACCAGCTGTGGCGACATAAATTTTTAAAGCAAATATTGAGGCCTGGATAGCTTGTATCGCTAAAAATGAATGACAATGTTTAAAATGGTTTATAGGCATATCATAGCGAGTATCGGAAAGCTTTATTGAGCCAATTGGCAGGAACATGAAGTTGGTCTAAAATTTGTGGCGCCGCAATGACATTTCAAGTGCTTGGGTCAAAGCACAAAACTAAATATTCAAGTACATACATTTGTTTTAGCTCTCCTATAGTAAAGAAACCATCGTGAAAAATTTAACGACAATGAAGTTTTCACAGAATAATTCGGATGCATAAAGTCGTTTATTGCTTATCTCTTCTGTACATTAAAATGGTGATATTCCTTTAGAATTCACATATAGCATTGGGCTATAGTTTGACAAAAATTATGCAATTTCTCATGCTGATTGCGGCGAATCATTAAGGAAGGACTATAATTTATTGGCTTATCCCGTTTTTTATATGAAATTCCGGAAAAAAGATAAATGAGAAATACTAAAACTGCGACATTCCACCGAAATTCTGTACAAGAGGTACTGCCTACAACTGAAATCAGGACAATTTTTTTTTACGTTTCAAGTGGTACTTTTAACAGCTGGTATAGGGTAAGGATTCATCACTTTTACAAACCTCAACAGGGTTTGGCCTGCTGCATGGTAGTCAGAGTTTTGGACAGCGTCTTACGCGCGCAAGCAATGTTGCCTGGGGGTGGATTTCATGGTTTTTCTTATTTCTCCATTATATTTTTTATCAGCTGTACACAGCACAAAATGTGACTAAGGATGTAGGTTTATTTTTTTTCTAAATATTTCGGCACAACCTGCATTGAACTTGTATAGCTTTTTTTAGAAAACTTCACTCTTGTGAAATACGTCAGTTCTAATATAATCGCCCTGTATAATAATTGGTAAAGTTTTGTGAGCCACCACAACGAAAATAAAGCTGTAGTAAAGAGCGCCGGAGATTCAAACACCTGGGGTTATTTGACGTAATCCTAAATCAAAGTACGTGGGCCTCTAGCATGTTGACTTATGCTGCCGAGGCTTAGAGCGAATCCGCCACCTTTGGGTCAGCAGCTGAGTACCATAACCCTCCTCGGTGGCTTTCCGTTAGCTTTCAAATTATGGAAATGGGAAAGTGGACAAATCGCTTGAATGCTTGCGGTGTTGCAAAGACTCCACCCACCCGTTGAACGCCCGTGATTAGATTAAGAGCGCACAAACTCACGTCTTCTTTCCTTCGCTGTCGGGCAAACTGTAAGTGACGACGCACTCAATCTTGTTGTCGGAAAGTCCTTTACCGTTCCACAAGACGCTCAGCTTGATGGCCGATGGGTCTTCCAGGCTGCTGCCGTTACGATAACACTGGTAAGTGGTCAGTGGTTCCTTGCGCACACTCTGCACGCGTTAAAAAATGACACGTTAAAATTCTACATAGTAACTGAAAATAGAGCCAAGTATGCCACTCGACCATGGTGCATGTTTTTTTAAAGAGGTTATGAACCATTTTTCCAAGTAATCTTCGAATGGCCCCAGTACCGGTGTACATTTCTTCACGAACCGATTGTTGCAAAAACGTTCTCAAATCGGTCAACAACGATTGAACTCACAGGGCTTCATCTCACCCTCTAAGTGATTCCCCTCTTCTCCCACCACTACAAATGAGCTGGAAGAAATTTGGCACGACCGGAAGGAAATTAGGTCTGTGCGCGCGATGACCTTGAGTGCGCGTATGAAACTCTATCGCTATTGCTCGTTGTGACTGCTGTGCGCGAGTGTTACTCTCTGTGTAATGCTAGCCGACTATGGAATGCAATGCCAGCACATGGCGGCACCCCTTGGCAACAAGCGTTGGATATATGCTGGCTGTTGGCCAGTAGCGAGATATTTGCTGTTCAGCGTCAAACAATGGCCACTGGCTACACCGAAGAGAGGGAGCACAAGCTTCTGCATGAGAAAGGGGACGCCTGATCAAATGGCAAATTTGCGTTCTTGTAAACTTTCCTTGCTGCACACGACTTCAAGCTTCGCCTTATATTTTCACAGCAGGATGCCTTAAAACCAGCTATCCCGAGGGGTGATCGACGATTCTTGTAACCATGTCTGATTTATTTACCTGTTTGTCTCGCTGTATTTCGCGCTTTTCCTAACATGCTTTCACAGTAGCATATTCTCTGAATAATTTAAACGTGTTATGCATGCCTAATATTTGTGCAGCTAATATTTAACTTCGCTTGTAGTTATTCAGTGAAAGATGCGTCAGACGCCTTGGAACTATTTCTCTAAGGGCGGTCCGCCCAATGCGGTGTCCTGCAAGGTCAACTGGAACTAATAAAAAACGACCACGTTTAGAGGTACGGCATAAAAAGCACATTTACACTGACCTTTAAGAGTGAAAAAAGGTCATCTTTCATGCCTTTTCAGTGTTTTCAGTGGTGAGATCTCATATTTTATCTCTGAAGGCCGGCAACGAAGTTTGTAGATCAATCAAGAAATGTAAGGCGTACTACTAAATAGACAAAGGGTCAGAATTATGTAACGACAAAAGCATCGACATAGGGGTACAGGGGCACAGGTTCTGCTTTTCTGTGGCAACACCTATGGGTATGTGTCGTCTAAACAATGTAAAACTGTATAGTAGTGTGCTATGTTGTAAACAATCAAGTTATGCATACGAAGAATGTATACCTATAAAAACAGACGTTTATATATTATTCCAACCCTAAAGGTATTTATTGTGTCGAACGCATTTCATTGCCAAGTTTTCATAATTATTTTTTCAAAACCATCCCGTAAGAAATGCGACAAATGTTAAGTGTATACATAAGCTGAAGAGCAGTGTCCGTTTTTCTTCTTTATTTTGAAAGCAGCTACTACAGTGAACGTAACAAAGCAACAGCACCTATATCAACAGAAATCCTTTCAAACTTGGCCCATGATCAGCTATCACTATAGGATTTTCGAGAAGCAAAATAAAGCTAACGAAAACAACGCTACTAGACCTCGGTTGTAATGTCCAGTAGAGTTGCTATTGGTATTGCTTCGATACCGTAACTCTGCTCACAGCGAAATCGGCAATAGCGTCTTTCAGCAGACCTGGTCTACTGTACGATAAGGCAATGCAGTATGTTCTGCACGTAGCTTTTTTTGTTTTGTTTTGCAAGACCTCTATTAGCCACTCTCATCGTCTCATCCCGTTACGCTACACAATAAGCGGTTCACGTGTATAAAGCATTTAAAAGAATAGAAGCTGCGAGCCAACCACGGTGGTACCATACTCCCGTACTTACAGTGCGGTAAGCCGCCACTGATAAAACACTCTAATGGAATGGCGTTAACACGGTTGCGTTTACGAATGGTATAACGTTCACTGGTAAATGTATCACGAGCCGATAACGTATTAACTGTGCAAGTCGCCTGATGCTTCCGGTAACATGACGAGACGATAGCGGTGCCTAATAGAATCATTTCAGATAACGACGTGCACTGCGTGACTCAGCAGTATTCTTGCACCTGACGTACACCGTAAGTTGGCACTGATCAAGTGCCCTAATGTCATACGTACTGTACGTGACATGCGTTGTGGTTGTATTGAAATTTTATGAGCTGCGTGCAGTCCAAGTCGATAAGAACGACTATACTTCCGAGTGACCCACAAACCTGTTCTTATGCTTGGCACGTCGTCTGCGGCCTCACTCCCTTTTTTTTTTTCATGTGCATCTATGGTTGCTGTTGGGCAGATTTGAAAAGGAGCCACAACTGAAGCTTAAAGTAGCTAAATGTAGCGAGACGACTAAATATTATTCTCATACTTATACGAAAATGCGCAAGAGGCTGCTGCCTAATAATAAAAAAATTATTAATAAACAATAAGCATCATTTTGCCATGCACGAAAACGTAGCAATGAAACCACGTTTGGATCTATCTTTGCATAGACTTCAAGCCGCATAAGTTTCAAAGTTATTGCAAGTTCAGTGCGTCTGCATATAGCTTGTGTAGAATGGAGTTTTTCGCAAAGACGGAGTAATTCGGGGACATTCTAGCCAGCATGACAATACGACCAATACAACTTCAGTTATTCCTTCAAGCCGCAGACCGAAATCTATATAGTACGGTCGCCGCAGTATCAGTTCAGTCTCAAGTATCGAAATCTGGTTGTAGATGAACAGTCCTGCTTCAATTTCTTGCTCATCTGTGTGTTCCTTGAGCTCTCGGGAAAACGCACGTCTCGAATTTCGCAACTGGCGAGCTGCGAGACAGCGTAAATGGTGGGCTGCGCGAATAGTGCTCTATAACTTGGCGTTAGCCAACATCCGCACAAGTTCGTCAGTCCATCTTTGCAGGTCCGTCACACGTTGCGTTTGGGGTGTCTCGACGCACGGCGGACTGCTGTCGGGGATGGAGATGCGCTTGCGTTGGCTGACGTGGCAGAAAGGCTTTTAAACAACGTATCTTATCTAGAACAATGACAAAAATTGGTAATAATTGCGCAAGAATAGACGTTTAGAGTAGCCAGAAAGTAGTCATGGAGCCAACCTTAAATTTTCGCTGCTGTACGGGATCATCAAGTAGCCGATTCGCTTAAAAAAAGACACGGCGAACCTGAGCGCATCACCCTGTGTGGATCTGTTTTCCAGCTTTCTCTCCCTTCTTTCCCCTCATCTTCACGGCGTGAATAGTCTCGGAGTTTAACAGCTACTCATTTTTTTTATCTTATTGTACTTACTGGGGAAACAACATTACCTAACCTGATTACTTCATCAATGATCCAAGCACTTTCAAAATATCGCCAGGTCAGGTTGTTTTGACCTTATATGTACAGACGTACTCGAAATCACAGCATGCGGATAAGGCTGCCTGTTCCAAAGTGGGTGTTCTTTTTTTGCGTGTATTTGTCTTCTTTTACGATGGTCCACGCACGATGCACTGCGTGACAAATCTGCGCCGTATATCAGACATCGAGTCTCTCAAGCCTATATGACGCAACTTTATGACTGGGTGGCGACACATGCGAACTGAATTTTGAAATTCTGGGCGTGCGTATTCTGAGGGGACGTTTTGCGTCTCGCTGGCCATAACGTGCTTTTCCTTTTCGATTTTGCCCAAGGTTAGATGGCACCGAGCGAGCTAACCTGGAACGTGGACATTATGCAAGCTCCTCCTCGATAAGAGAGGGAGGGAAATATATGAAAATTAAAAAGTACAAATTAAACTTCGCCCGGTAGAGGGACCAGTTTGCTACCCTGCACAGAGGCGGGGAAATAAGGATTGAAAAGGGGACAGAGAGAGAGAGAGAGAGAGAGAGATAAAGAACAAAAAAAAAGAATGTACACATGGGCACATATGCCGGATGTTCTAGGAAGAGTCGTTCGGAGAGGCCGGTTGAATGCAGAAAGCGCCACAGTGCCTGCACAGCCTCCTGTGACGATAGGTTTGAATCTAGTATTGAAAAATGAGGTACAGCAATGCATTTATGAGGGAGAAAGAAAAACCACCTGCAACTAAATGCAGAAAACTAAGAAAATATATCTGTCGTGATATCATGTGCTCCTCAAGATGGTCTAGCCGTTACCGTACACGACTTCTACTGACCTGAACGTCGCGGGATAAATTTCTGAGTGTGGCAACTGCATGTTGGATGGGGGGGAAAAAAGCTAGACGCCCGTGTGCTTAAAGTTAGTTGCACGTTAAACGACATCTTTGGTCCAAAATCATGGAGTTATCCTTGCGCGTACCCTGGTTTCTTCATTTCGGGTGTCGGGTGTGGGGAAGGAGGGGGGGAGGGGGGCGGCAAGGTCTCATTGTTTGACAGAAAATGTTTCCCTGGCAAAAATAAAAAGTTGTTGGCCAGTAATATGGCCCATAGGATGGCTTTTCAAGGGAGGGGGATGGGGCTCCTTTAGCTACTAGCTCGAGGTCCTCCACTACGGCGTCCTCCCATAATCATATCTAGACTGGGGGGGGGGGGGGGGCATAAAAGAGAGTTTTAGATTTGTGTAAGTAGCGTCCGCGAAGGCGTTGTACGCGTAAGAACGCCACCTTCGCATAGAGTGTACGAAGCACTTCTGATTTTGATCTTCCTTTGTTCTATTTCTCTGTTTTTCATTTTTCATATGCTCTTCTAGGGTGCCTGGATAGTAGAGTGCTTACGATGTTTGCCTTCAGGTTTTTAGTACAGAGATTCGAATCCCGCCTCGTTGAGCAATTTTTAAATGCTAAGCATTTATTAGCGAACTTCGGCGACATTGAGCGTATCTATCTATCTATCTATCTATCTATCTATCTATCTATCTATCTATCTATCTATCTATCTATCTATCTATCTATCTATCTATCTATCTATCTACCTACCTACCTATCTGGCCGCCACTACAACCTTTAGCTCTCCTGGCCGTTTCGATAATGGTATCGATACCAAACTTGGTATGGCATAACCTTACTGTATGAATAACATACTTGACTATTCCTAACATGAAAATGACGACAAGGATGTCATAAATGTCGTGATTTTGATTTCATGGTCCTGCAGCGTTTGCGGTGGTTTAGTTCACATGGCATGCTGCGAATCTGGTATGGTATGACATGATTGCATGGTGAACAAATGCAACAGACTCTAACATGAAAATCATGGCATGCGTGTCATGTAACAATATGACTCATGCCAAGCACATGATGCGCTCGTGGCTGCTGCGCTAGCGTCACATATACCAAATTTGGTATTACGATACGTGAATGCATGACTAAGGTATATGACTCGTGCGAACATAATCATAAGATGCGTGTCATGTAACAACAAGACTACATGCCACGCTAATGATGCACTGGCGTCCGTTTCGCTAGCTTGACTTATACCAAACTTGACATCACGGGACGTGAATGGATGACAAAGATATAATGATGGTGAAAACACGATAAACATGAGATGTGTGTCATGTAACAACATCCCTACATGCTACGCTCATGATGCGCTCGGGGCCGTTTCACTAGCTTCACATGTACCAAACTCGGTGTTACGCGACACGAACGAACGACATAGGTAAATGAGACATACAAACATGATAATCACGACATGCGTGTCATGTAACAACATGACTACATGCCACACTTATGATGCGCTCTTGGTCATTTCGCTAACTTCACATATGCCAAATTTGGTATTACGTGACGTCAATGGATGACGCAGGTATGTGATTGGTGTTAACATGACAATCATGAGATGCGTGTCAAGAGAGAACATGACTACATGCCACAGTCAAGGCGCCAATACATTTAGACGTGACGCGGTGCGCGTGCTCGCCGGAGCTCATTTAGTCGAGTCACGCCGGCGTTGCCACGCCAGGCGCCGGTCCTGCCATATACTCCCAAGCACGCGCCGCGCTGCGTAGCTGTGACGCATGCGCGTATACGAAATTTACTACATATACCAAATTTGGTGTTACGCGAGGTCAAGGGATGACGAAATATATGTCTGGTACAAGCATGATAATCCTGATACGCGTGTCATGTAAGAACATGACAACATACCCCACCCATAGCGTGCTCGCGGCTATTTCGCTAGCTCCAGATATTCTAAACTTGGTATCATGTGACGCGAATAGATGACGAAGGTAAACTACACCTCCAAACATTATGATCAAGACACGGAAGTCATGTACGGCATCATTTACCGCCATCTCGTAACGTTGTGCTGATTTTAAAGTGACGTATCAACTTTTCTTTTTGTGCTTCGCATATCATCGATTCCCACTGTACGTAAGATCTGCCATTTTTTTTCGACTAGGATTTTTTCTCCTTTTTCTTTTCCTCTTCCATTTCTGCGCTTTTGTACTCGTTCTCCCACACATCATAGTTACTCTATCCGACGCCGAAGAAATCAGCCAAAGTGGTGCGAG
Source organism: Rhipicephalus microplus (assembly GCF_013339725.1). Classification (NCBI taxonomy): domain Eukaryota; kingdom Metazoa; phylum Arthropoda; class Arachnida; order Ixodida; family Ixodidae; genus Rhipicephalus; species Rhipicephalus microplus. The sequence goes on from NC_051170.1 coordinate 84,061,418, forward strand.
AGTGAAGAGTATTGATAGGCCCATGCTCGTGTATGATTATGATATTCTCATGTTCGTGCATCGCGACGTAAAGCTCGCGTAAGCAGCTTCTCTGCTAAAAATTCTGCAAATTCTAACACTTGACATAGTGTTATTTAGGACTTGCATCCATGTGCAGATGGCTGAGGTAGATGTACCAACACGAATCCTTGTGCATTCTTCCCCTAATGATCAAGGTGCGCGCGTCAATTGAGATCTTGAGTGATAAGTAGTTGTTTTGTAGGCCTACCTCAACGAAGTCCTTCAAGGGCGAGCCGAATGCACAACTTCCCGCCAGGAGGACTAGAAGGGCACAGAAGGATGCTTTCATGGACGCCATCACTGCAGGGGGAGTTCAAAAAACTAATCAATGCGCGAGCTGCGACAGAGGCTAAACACTTCCTTCATTAGCCACACCCTGTCATTTACGAGAGCCCTTAATTCAAGCCGCCTTGGCCTTTTCTCGCGCGCGCGCGCGTTTGTGTTTGTGTGTGCGTGCGTGCGTGCGCGCGTGTGTGTGTATGTGTGCGTGTGTGTGTGTGCGTGCGTGCGTGCGTGCGTGAGTGCGTGTGCGTGCGTGCGTGTGTGTGTGTGTGTGTGTGTGTGTGTGTGTGTGTGTGTGTGTGTGTGTGTGTGTGTGTGTGTGTGTGTGTGTGTGTGTGTGTGTGTGTGTGTGTGTGTGTGTGTGTGTGTGTGTGTGTGTGTGTGTGTGTGTGTGTGTGTGTGTTTGTGTGTGCGTGCGTGCGTGCGCGCGTGTGTGTGTATGTGTGCGTGTGTGTGTGTGCGTGCGTGCGTGCGTGAGTGCGTGTGCGTGCGTGTGTGTGTGTGTGTGTGTGTGTGTGTGTGTGTGTGTGTGTGTGTGTGTGTGTGTGTGTGTGTGTGTGTGTGTGTGTGTGTGTGTGTGTGTGTGCGTGCGTGCGTGCGCGCGTGTGTGTGTATGTGTGCGTGTGTGTGTGTGCGTGCGTGCGTGCGTGCGTGAGTGCGTGTGCGTGCGTGCGTGTGTGTGTGTGTGTGTGTGTGTGTGTGTGTGTGTGTGTGTGTGTGTGTGTGTGTGTGTGTGTGTGTTTGTGTGTGCGTGCGTGCGTGCGCGCGTGTGTGTGTATGTGTGCGTGTGTGTGTGTGCGTGCGTGCGTGCGTGCGTGAGTGCGTGTGCGTGCGTGCGTGTGTGTGTGTGTGTGTGTGTGTGTGTGTGTGTGTGTGTGTGTGTGTGTGTGGTGTGTGTGTGTGTGTGTGTGTGTGTGTGTGTGTGTGTGTGTGTGTCCGCGCGCACGCAACTTGCATAGCCCGAAATGGGGGTGCACGTGCCCACCCATTTCAAATAGTTGCATGTTAGCAAAAACGCAAATGGAAATCCACATGTGATTCAGACGCAGTGCATTGAGAGTGTCATTAGGGAAAATTCTTACGTGACTGAGCGAGCGAAAAAGAAATGCACACGCAGAAGATCATTAATCGTTACTTTAACATTTTTGGTACAATAGTATTCCTTCAGTTGACCCACCTGGCGCCTTTTCGCCATGAAGTGGCCCTTGTGCCATAAAACACCACACAGGATCCTACTATATTTGACTAACAATTGCCTAAACACCGCTGAAAAGCCGAGTTTTTCAAGAATGTTACATTGTCGTAGCTCAATTCAGTGATAATATCTTATTTATTTATTAATTTATATTTATTTCCTTATGTATTTATTTATTTAAATAATTTTAACGTTCGTTAATAAACGACTTGCAAGCGGAAACTCATTGCTGGCTTCTAGTTGGCAAAGCGACGAGAAGCCCTAACCGGTCGGTTTAAAGTCACAGATAGTTTAATGTTTAAAACTGTCAGCTGTAAAGCATCAATGGGCCCTTGCGCACTTTTCTTTCTGACATGTCATCTATAATCTTTTGTTACAGTAAAGCAATTCACGATTAATTTTGTCGGAAACGTTACAAAAAGACTGTATGAAGATTAATGGGAATACAGTAAGGTATAGTTGATTAGCCCCAAATTAGCCCACCAACCTGGATCCTTGCTGAAGAAGGGGCTCTCCTAATTCTGCCGAATGGCGTATTTCCAGGGGAAAGCATAGCCCATCCAAGCGTCGCAATTTCAGAAATTTCATGACTGAGTCTAACGTTCTCTAGGCCGTAACTCGTTTAACTGGTCGACGTTGATTGGCATCGACTTTCTAAGCTTAATAGAAGACCCAGTGTTAAAGACACTGCCTCGCGGGATGCCATTCCGGCCACGGCGAACACATCTTTAATAGAGATGAAAATGCTTTAGACCCGTGGGATTAGATTTAGGAGTACAATAAAGACACCAGGTGGTCGAAATTTGTGGAGTCTTCCACCACGGCGTCTCTCATAATCATATGGTGGTTTTGGGACTTTGAACCCCACGGACACGTTTTGAACATTATCCAAAACACTCTTGACGAATTGGACGACATAACGTATTACGGCCTAACGCACCGTCAGCATAGACAACTGCTTCGGGCTACATCATAGATGGCATGTTCAAGGAAATTCTTGCAAACGATCTTTTACAGGGCAATTATCTCACATATATTTGCATCTCTGAGCACGCATTCGCTCTTTTTGTGAGCCAAGCTGGGCACTGAAGAATGCGTGACTAGTTTCCCAACATGTAACTGCAAAGCCATTTTAACGCGATAGCTAAGAGCCTGTATCACGGGAATGCCGCCATCGGCATCGGCGGTGTTGGTCATGAGCGAAAGATGGGTACCGTTGAGGAGGCCACGAACAATGAAAGCGGGGCCAGTGAATAAGTGCTTACGCGACAGAGGCCAGACTACGCAATCAAGTTCCGCTCTTTAAGGCAAAGCTCAGGTGTCCTCCACGTTTTTCGTCGTCTCACTTAAGAGCATTTGACGCTTTTAAGAGTTTCGCGCATTTGCTCACCTTTGCATCTACAAACACGGTCACCTTCTGCGTGAGATGTCGATACTCACTTGAACGAATTCTACCCGCTCAAGCAAGGCGTCCTCACAGCTTGCGTGTTGGTTTTGCACTGGTGAGTCGCATTCACCGACTGCTGGCTCTTATCAAAGTGGTGTCCGTTTCGCTTTTTTTGTTCCCACCTTACGAGTGGCGTTCCCCTCCAATGCTCGTCACATGCCCGCGCATATTTTGAATGGAGAAAAGACGCGAGTGAGGCGTGGGGCGCTTTTTTTTCCGGGAAGCGGCAACTACAGCACACGCCAGACCAAGGGCGAACGCTTTGTAGCGAGAGATTTCTTCAGCTATAGCGACTCGCATGGCGCACTCTATTAAGACGGTGGGGCTGCGACTCTCTCCTCTATCTACATTTGTTTATAGTGTCCTTATAAGAAGCGAGTGTGAAGACGGTTCAAACATTGGGGGGAGGCTTACCGCATTTACTCGTACGCATCGCCAACAGAGAGAGCGAATAGTAAACCATCTATACGTTACCACTCGGTTGTTGAAGCCAATGATCACCTTACTTCACAAAAAAAGCAGTTTCACTCGAAATTGTTGTAAAAGCACACACCATCCAAATAAAGTCACGTGGTTTTTTATGCATTTCTCAAAGATGGCTCAATGCTCAAGCCATCTTCATCATAATTTCTTCTCAGGTGATTCTATTGTTCAGTCAACAAGTTTGGAAACGCTTGAGTGGGATTAAAAACTAACTGTAGACGCAACAGAAAGCCACCTAGAGCATTGTTTCTTTGTTGTTCCAATAACCTGAAACGCTCGAATATTGATCTTATCAGCCAGCAACTTCCTCAACTTTTTGTGAAACTGAGTACGGCTGCTTATTTGCGTATTATCATGAATTCTTTCTCCTCGATCTCTCCTACCATTTTTTTTTCTAAAGAAGTTTAATACCCTACAGCATAGGCTCGCTCAAGCATGTTTTTTTGTCTTTTGGATGAAATCAAAATCTTTTTTTTTCGCAACCTTCTTTCGAGTAACATTCAAAGTACGTCGTCCTTCAACTTACATATGAAGCAGAGTGAGTTTAACCTGTACACTACCTTGAACATTTCCAAAACACTGGTTTGTTTCTGTAAAGCAGCAATGGTATACCTGATAAAGCTTTCAAAACATGAGAGACGAAGAAAAGGTCACTGTCGTTAATATTATCTCGTACTATGTCACAATATCGGAATTATGAATATCGCCAGGCTGCTGTTGTAAGACAGCGCCATGAATTGGACATCATGAGAATCTCAGTTCTGTAAAAGACACTGACTTTAGCCTTTCCTATAGTTATGAGCTCGACGTCAATGTTTCTTGATGGGACACATTTAGTCTGCAAAACTTGCATGTAAGAACAGTAGTCAGAAAAAAATATCTTATTCAAAAGCACTTTTCGGCCCAAACTTTGTGTTGCCCAGAATAGTTGCTGAGATGGGCAACACATTTTCTCTTTTTTCTGCTCTACGTGAACGTTAGAGCTATGAACATCTATAAATTCACACTATGCAATTTCATCCTCTGTTTATCTCTAGACAAAACAATCATACGCGTCAAAGATAGCCTGAAGTAAAGAAGCTCGAAGCTTCAGTACTATATGCAAAAAAAACACATAACATCAAAATCCGAATGCAACACCCATCGCTATGAACTGTATAATAATATGGGATCTCGAAATCAAGCGGTGCAATGTTACTTCAATTTGTTATTTTTTAATCTGCGCTTTCTGCATCACACTTCATATACACCCGATTAACCACTTAGGGCTTCGAGTTATTTCACTTTGACAGCCCCCATTGCCTCTTCATTGATTGATTGATATGTGGGGTTTAACGTCCCAAAACCACTATATGATTATGAGAGACGCCGTAGTGGAGGGCTCCGGAAATTTAGACCACCTGGGGTTCTTTAACGTGCACCCAAATCTGAACACACGGGCCTACAACATTTCCGCCTCCATCGGAAATGCAGCCGCCGCAGCCGGGATTTGAACCCGCGCCCTGCGGGTCAGCAGCCGAGTGCCTTAGCCACTAGACCACCGCGGCGGGGCTGCCTCTTCATAAGTACATATTCCAAGGATAAATTATAAGTAAACGCTACGAAGCGAACAATATGTCACGGCGTACGTGGGACCATGGGACGCTATAGCGCAGAACGTGTAGCATACTGCTTTACGTAAGGACGGTAATTATGAAATAGGTTCCACGCAATTACCGCAAATGCGGTAATATTATCGTATAAAGTTAACGCGAAACCCGCTCAGACTTGTTGGCCACGCTTACGGGTCTGAAAAAAAAATGCAGTAGGGAATAAATTATCCCGTGTTAAGTCACGCGCTTCGTGTTCAGCTCTGTTCTAATATGTTCTGTCCTGTTCTGTTCTGTTCTGTTTCACTTGGCCCGCTATGGAAAGGTTGAGGTTCATATTTCCTCCGCTCCTTCATTTCTATCATTTATGTAGCGAAAAAAAAAAGATTGTTACCTGAAATAAAAAAGTGAGCAACCAAAGCACGCCCTTTAACAAACTGAAACAAGTTAAAGTAACACGGTAACGTAAACTTTGCTTGCAAATGTTCACATTGCTATAAAGCGCTCGCATGCAGGCATTTCTAGTTCTGCCCACATTAGGATGTATACATATAAACTTACACTGGTTATTAAAAAGATGCGCATTCGCTTTGACATGCGTTGGTTTGCAAGGCATCTCGCAGCTGTGTGGACGCTGTGAAAGCCTGTCTTTGCCAATTTATGCTATCAGTCAAGATGGTGAGAAAGAGCATTTATTTCTTGTGCACTGTCTTGCTTACTTGCTTGCCCATGACCGCCAAGAACGCCTCTCGCTCAATGGTTCGTGAGTGACAGTTCGGCTAATGTGCCCAAACAAGTGAAATAACCGGTGTCATTCATTGTTAAGATAGACGAATCAAGAGCATATTTACAAATGTTGCACATAGTTGGAACCGTGTTTGTCAAATGAATACAGGTGGTTTATAAAAATGCTATGACATTCACGCACCCGTCGTTTTTAAACGTGAGCTCAATGTTGAGGTGGAAATACCTTGCCGGAAAGAAAATGACACTGTGGTGACTAAGTATCATGAACTCATTACCTGAAATGTTGTAGGCCCGTGTACTCAGATTTGGGTGCACGTTAAAGAACCCCAGGTGGTCAAAATTTCCGGAGCCCTCCACTACAGCGTCTCTCATAATCATATGGTGGTTTTGGAACGTTAAACCCCGCAAATCAATCAAATCAATCGAACTCATTACCTCTTTACTTATTGACTTGAGCGAAGTTCTTCATGTTAAGAAGCTGTAGTGCGTGATAATTTGTCATATTCTTTTTTTTTCTACAAATGTTGCACATAGATCGGGATATTTGTCATAGAAATACAGCGGTGAACTCAAAAAGTCATCGCGACCGGTTCGCCCAAAGCGTAGCAGAACACCGAAACGACGTGGTACAGAAAAGTGATGAAATTTGAATGAAGGCGCGCTGAAGCAAAAACTGGTCAGAAAAATTGACAGGCGCTCTGAAATACTCAAGTATACTCCGCTTAATGTCTTTATCTGATTCTTCGTCAACTATAAAGTGGCACTAAGGACTGTCTCACCTGTCCTAAAAAAGAAGCACTTCAGTGGCTGCCCGCAAGTATTATGCTTGCCAGAGCAAGAAAAAAAAATTAATATTGCAACTTTCTCGTGCACAGTTGGAAGGAAATGGTGAAGCATCTACAACACAGAGAAAAAAAAAAGAGCCGAACTGATGCACAAGCACAACTGAGAGTACGTACAGCTTTTCACGAAAATATACAACCGTGGTGCACCTCTATTCAAATCTCGTCGCTTTCACGTAACAGCTAGCTCACGTCTGGCGTAACAAAACGGTCACGCTTCATGCGCACCGTTCACGATCAGTTTCTATTTCACCCTTGAAATTCGGTACCGAATATCTCGAACTACGTGCAAAGCCTTTTGATCCCTCAAAAATAGGTACGCCATAAAATTGCACGCGCTACAACTTCGTAATACAAACACCTGTGTAATATAAGGGAATAATAGTTAATGAACGAGTTTTTGTTAAGTCGACGCAAGAGTGTAATTTTAACTAGCAAATTATTTCCTCTTCGACGTGGAGCTCGTGTGACAAAAGTACGTGTGCTACTGTCATAAGATTATTATTTTTTAAACCTGCATTATCTTCAAGAAAAGCCACCCTGCATATAATTCAATCTTGTTTAAATGATGCTCACCTAAATCAATGTGCACTGGTGTTTTTTTTAACTGCCGGAAGTTGCTTTGATTATTATGTGGGGTTTAACGTCCCAAAACCACCATATGATTGTGAGAGACAGCGTAGTGGAGGCTCCGGAAATTTCAACCACCTGGGGTTCTTTAACGTGCACCCAAATCTGAGCACACAGGCCTACAACATTTGCGCCTCCATCGGAAATGCAGCCGCCGCAGCCGGGATTTGATTCCGCGACCTGTGGGTCAGCAGCCGAGTACCTTGGCCACTAGACCACCGCAGCGGGGCTACTGCAGGATGTTGCGAAATCGGGATATAAAAAAAAAAACTTCGAGCAAACAAGTCCCGCAATGCGTGCCATGTTTAATGCCGGCTGTCTAGTACTCACGGGGCATGTAGCTTTCCCCGTGAAAAGTTTAGTGCTGTCTCGTTTAAGGTATTTCAAGCTTGAACTTTTATTTTGGAAATAATGGCGGAGAGCGCAAAGCACGTTCAACAGCTCTCACTTCTTCGTTCTTTTTTTCTCGCCTCGATGACGTAAGTTTAATTTGGTTTATTTGGTGTGTACGCACTCAAGAAGTGGCACACAACATGTTACGTGGTTGTGAAGCACATTTTTGTTGCAATATCATCGCTCCTGTGGTATATTTTAACTGAAGAATAACTTATAGGTTGCTATTTAAAGGTAGAAAATTAAAACAAATTTTATTTTGATCGGCAGTTTTATAATTAAGGCACTAAAGGATTAATTTCACCCCCGTCTTCTTACGCCATTCGTTGCCGGGATTAGAATTATGGAATTGCCCTCTCGTCTACATTTTCGGCAGCGCGAAGCCACTGCCTCTACACCTGTGCGTGTTAAAACGAAACAAACACGGTAATACCAAAGGTTGTCCTCCTACACACCATGACTGACAAAATTACCATAACCAGAAGACAACTGTCTGTGCTGCGTGTGTACGTGCCAGGCATATAGCTGCGCAAGCCTTCACTTTGTTGCTTAAGTTCTTTCATTTACTTCTTTTTTTACTTTTTTGCAATTGAGACGCTGTCAGGGAGGCCTTTTTAATGGTTTGGGCGGGAGTAAGATGCTGTCGCAATTCCAGTGGCGACTAGTGCACTTGATAAGCGCCCGTCGTGGTGCCGCTGTTCTTTTGTGTGTGCGTGTGCATTTTTTGTTGTTGTTTTTTTTTTTTGCTTCATTCTAAGAAAGGGAAAGCGGAGGCGGATTTGCGCACCGTGACAGTGCGTTCAAGAGGTACGGGGACGCCCAGAGAGCTTCGCAACGCCAGAGACTGGATGCTGCGGCCCGCTTGGAGCTTTGCGCTCTGTTTGTCCTTCGAGACTGAGGACTCGCAATTTGTTGAAGTTCAATGCCATGAACCATATACAAAAAATTGATCCTTCATCATAGGTTATCATGATCACCACATGCAAGTTGCATCAATCACTCGCTGCAACAAAAATCAGAAGTGATTAGAATCGAACCAAGAGTACCCTAGTGACATGCCTCCCCCCCCCTTCTCTATAGTAAGCTTTTCATATTAAACATATTACACAACGCAAGTTGAGGTTTGCGCAGCCACGCGTAATAACACGTATACACTCGATCGAAGGACAGAGCTAATTTTCTGTAGAGCCGTAAAAACACGTTTGAAACCTTTGTGACATTCTTCTTTGTCGACTTCCAACACTCGCAACCTCTCCTCGTGCCTTCTTTCATGCGTGATGCGCACACATGAAAAAATTATAAAGCCTAAAGGCCAGCGTGCTAACGACAATCATTCCTTTAACGCTGAACATCTCGGCAGACCGGCGGGCATGGCACATGATTAGTGGCTGTTGTCTGACCCGAAGGCCTATGGATCGAATAGCGGTCGCCACAGCCGACTTTTGATGGATGCGAAATCTTTGAGGACCGTGTACTTAGATTTAGGTGTATTTCAAACAACCGCAGGTGTTCAACATGTTCTCAGCCCTCCACTACGGCATCCCTCATAGGCGGATCGAAGCATTGACGCGATAAACAGCCTCAATAATTATTAGGGGCGAAACTTTTTAATAACGGCACCCATTCGTCCCCCGTAGTGTGTAACAAGCATAACATTTTGACCTCCAAGGTGGTGCCGGTGAGAGACTTCTTCTGTGCGTTGTTGAACAATAAAGAATAGTGCTCAATGTACATGTCAATGGCTGCTGATGGGGAATGAGAAACAGGAGCATTCGGCTTTTAGTTAACGCGCAGGCTGCGATCACCATTAGCAGCTATTGGCATGTACATTGAGCACTATATGACAAGAAAGGGTTGCTACGTTATACTCGCTGGGTTTAACCTCCTTAGCTTTAGAAAGGTTTAGCGAGCGTTGAGCCACAGTGCCATGAATACAATGAACTTGTATATACCATGAATGAACTCGAGGTGGTTAAAAATGGGAAGTAGATACGAAGCGAAAGCCGCAAGAAAGTAAAAGCCGAATTCTCCGCCCATCATTTCCCATTAGCAGCCATTGGCATGTACATTGAGCACTATCTTACTGAAAAAGTTTGCTACGTCATACTCGCTGGGCGTAACCTCCTTGATTTTTGAAAGGTTTAGCGAGCGTTCGGCCGATGTGCCATCAATACAGTGAACTAGTATATACCATGAACTCGAGGTGGTTAAAGGTGGGAAGTGGACCCGAAGCGCAAGCCGTAAGAAAGTGTGCGTGTGCCACCTCTCGTTTAGCCCTTGGAATGTCTGCTGGATGGCGGTGCTTCTATATGGGGAATATATGATGAAAAGATGCGAGATGGTGGTACTTGGAGTGTTGAATAGATGGACGAACGGACACATAGACAGATGCATGGATGGACGCATGAACGGACGCACGGGCGGCTGCATGGACGAACGCAGGGACGGACGCACGAACAGACGCACGCGCGGACGGGCTGATGGACGCATGGAGGGTCACACTGACGGACGCATGGACGGGCGGAAGCAAGAACGAATGGACGGACGAATTCTTCGCCCCACTCTCCATTATTCACTCCATGGATATGCTGCCATTTTTTTAAATGTTCTACGAACTAGTTCAACAACAAGTTATTTTAAAATACACGTGACAGCGAGAGCTAGCATTCGCCGCGCCAATGCTGCGGGATTCGCTCGGAGGATTTCAAGCTGGACGGTTGTGCCCTCGCGATCTCCGACTTCAGCGTAGCTCCCGCCGACTGGTTCGCCCTCCGCGGTCTCCTGATGCCGTGCAGCTCTCGCATTGTGGCACCCCGCCCTTGGACTGCTTCGACCGGATCCCCACTTTCCTATCTCCTTCTTTTTTCCTCTCGTTGGCTGGCGGCTTCTTCTCCGTCTATTTTCCTTCTATTCTTTTTATCCCTCCTTCCTTCTCCCTATATCTTTTATTCCCCATATCCCATTCCTCTGCTGACCTGTTGAGGTGTCCTCGTAAGGAGAGACAGTTACGGGTCGGCACCTTCCTTTTCTTTTCTTCTGATATAACCACTTATATTTCTAGGCGCCCCCCCCCCTTCCCTTGCTCGCTCTCTCCTTTCTCTTTCCTCTCTTCGCTCAAGTCTATTATCCCCCATTCCCCTTCCCATGTGAACCACTGCTGAGGTGTCGCACTTAGCTGCAGACAGTTGCGGGGTTCACTTTTCTTTTCTTTTCCAATTTTAAGAACCACTTCCCCCCCCCCCCCCCCCCCAATGCTGCAGTCCTGGCACAAGAACTGGCCTGGGAGGCTGAATTCCGGCCGCAACTACGTACCGATGATCCGGTAGCCTTCCAAGCCGCATTAAATCGAGAACCGGAATGCAAGCGCTGGGAGCGGGTGGAACTAGAATTACTCTATATGCTATCTTTAAGTGGCAGAGTGGCCCCCACTGATAAAGCTAGCTGCTCGCGCCCCCATTCGCCCAGCGCATTGACGTGCGCACAAAGCAATCATTTTAGGAAAAGCCAACTTCACGGCAGTGCGTTGCTACGCGTTCCCGTCTCACGAGCTCACTTTTGTTCCTTTTAATGTTCGTCGAATCAATTCCGCATGGCAACAAAGCGAGCGGACGTGCTCTGGGCTCGTGTGGCGTTTCTCGTAAGGACGCTGAGGTGCTGCCGATGAATTCGGCCATGTGAACGCGAATGCTGTTGACAGTTGGGGTGGCTTACCCGCGTGACAGGGACGTCTCAGCGGGCAAGATGGCGGACCGATGCGCAACTCTGCTACCTAAAGGTAGCATATACAGTAACTCTAGGCGGATCCTGCAAACCACGCCACCGCGTTAGCTCGCGATGTCAAACGCTTATAACAACGCCGCGTCGAACAATGACTGCGTGGGACTTGAAGGAGGGAAATAGGCACCTAATTTCTTTCTGCCTATACGAAACATGGTGCGTAACAAATGGCGTTTCGACGTCAATGTGATGATTACGGGAGCGCGTTCACTGGGGCTACCGCGCACATTCGGCCGGAGTTTCTCCAGCGGCGCTTTGGCTTCAGCTGAGACGCCTGTGACGACCTGTGGTTCGAGAACAGCCACTGTCATTTAGGCATTGCAGAACGAATTTAACCACTCATTACACTCCTTCATGACCATGATCATGTCAGGCTTAATGTGTGGCATCCTAAATAACGCTGTGGTAAACCCGAGCCAAGTGTGTGTCTAACCTGATTGATCAGTGCGAATATGTAACCAGTAATTGTGAAAGGCTTCATTGGCACGTCGAGTTAAACCCACTGCTAAACACCTGGGCCGCACGTTTCATCTTTCTATGGTTCACCATTATTTCGAACTGCTCTGGCGGTGATTTTTTTTCTTTAATGTAGGGCAATAATGCCATCAAATATTGTCATATATTCCTATACAATTCATCGTTTCAGAAATATTCTCGCATGCACACATGCGCAAGACACAAATCCACAGAGTCTAAAGAATGTTCAAAAGCCCACTAAACAGACACATACGTCCAGTACTACAAGCCGCTCCGGATCATGGTCGAATGGTCATTTACTTTGTAGGCTATAAACACACGCATTTTATAACTACTACTGGTAAAGTTTAGCAATAAATGATGACCGTGAAAGCCATGATTAGTTTCTTCAACGAGCTTCCACGCATCCGTCCTTTTCGTTGTGTTTCCAATAGAAGTGCAATTTTGTCAGCGCCCTAACACGCCGCCAGGTGGCGATTTTACCCAAGGCCTCGGGGCTTTGGGTAAAAGCATTGGCGTGGCTCATGGCATCTATTCATACCAAAAATACTTTTGCAATGCATACAGCAACGCGCCTCCTTCGCCTGAGTGTAAATCGACGTTCTCATAGAGTTTCCTAAAATTACCTATAGAGGGGCTCTGACTCTGCGATCACTGAGCGACCATAGAAATTATAGTATTACACGGATTTGCCGAGTTTTATATGCGAAGCATTTCTTACCGACCTTTAACGACTTTGAGCGTGTCTATCTATCTATCTATCTATCTATCTATCTATCTATCTATCTATCTATCTATCTATCTAGCCGCCTACGGCTTTTAGCTCTTCTTGCCATTTCGATAATACTATCGTTACCAAAACTGGTATAGCATAACATGACTGTATGACGAGCATAATTGACTAGTTCTCACATGAAAATCATGACATGTATATCATAAATGTCATGATATACATTTCATGGTCTTGCTTCTCTTGCGGTGGTTTCGTTCACATGACATGTTGCAAGACTCGTATGGTGTGACATGACTGCACGGCGAACAGAAGCAACAGACCCCAACATAATAATCATGAGATGATGAGATGCGTGTCATGTAAAAACATGACTACATGCCATGTTCACGACGCGCTCGCGGCCGTTTCGCTAGCTTCACATATGCCAAATTTGGTATTACGGGACGTGAATGGATGACGAAGGTATGTGACTGATGCAAACATGATAATCATAAGATGCGTGTCATGTAAGAACATGACTACATGTCACACTCAAGGCGCCAATACACTTCGACGTGACCCGTCGCGCTTGCGCGCCAGCGTTCGTTTCGTCCCGTCACGCTGGCGATGCCACGCCAGGTGCCGATCGGCCTGCGCGGCGCTGCGTTGCTTTGACGCATGCGCGTTCTGGCGCGCCCAGCGTCCCTCCATGACAAAGAGAGGTAGACGCAGTGCTGTCTGGATAACGTCGTCGGCACGAAATGCAGCATCTCGCATTTCGCGCTGATTGCTGCCGGGCTAGAGTGTACTCTAGCCGGGCCGCACCGACAGACGTGGTCGCGCCTGGCGTCGGCCTAAAGATTGCTCGCGTTCTGCATGCACAGCGTCGCTGCGCCCAGCGTTCGCGCGCGTGAACGTTACGTCGGAATGTATAGGTCCCTTTAACATGATGCGCTCGCCGCCGTTTCGCTATCTTCATATATACCAAATTTGGTACTACGGGACGTGAATGGGTGACGAAGGTATACACACTGGTGCAAACATGATAACCATGGGATGCGTGTCATGTTACAACGTGACAGCCTGCCACGCTCATGATGCGCTCGCTGCCGCTTCGCTAGCTCTACACATACCAAGTTTGGTGATATGTGACGCCAATGGATGACGAATGAGAATAACAGGTCCAAACATGATAATCATATGCGTGCCATGCGAAACATTACTACATGCTGCGCTCATAGCACGCTCGCGGCCGTTTTGCTAGCTCAAGCAAACTTCGTATTACGTGACGTGAATAGACGGCGAAGGTAAATGACATGTCCAAACATGTTAATCATGACAAGCGTGTCATGCAAAACTTGACTGCATGCTACGCTCACAGCACGCTCACGGCCATTTCGATAGCTCCAGGTATACCAAATTTGGTATCAGGTGACGTGAATAGATGACGAAGTTAAATGACACGTTCAAACATGATAATCATGACATGGAAGTCATCTACGGCATAACTTACCTCCGTCTCGTAACCTTGTGCTAATTTTAATGTGACATGTGAACCTTCCTCATTCTTGCTTCGCATACCACCGATTACCACTGTACGTGAGATCTGCCAATGTTTTTGTATTTGCGGGCTTCGATCACACTTGTGGCTTCGTTTGTTTCTGTGTTTTGGTTTTGTTTTGATTTAAAAAACAGATGATTACAATCTTCTTTAGTCTATTTGAATTGAGAAGCGTAAAAGTGTAAAGCAGTGAAATGCAACCTCTGAACAATTACCAAATGTTGTTTCGGGACAAAAAAAACTTGCATATTGAGTTGGTCAGCATTTTAGACGCAATAAAGCAGTGCACATTCATCGTAGCTTACAGCTCGAAACACTCGGAAATAGGCTAGTTAAAAGGACATGTACAGCGCTGACCTTGAACTCAAATTATTATTGAAAAAAACTAGCCCAGTTTTCCATTATGCTTAAGTGAGGTGGAAGTATTATTTTAGAATGTGCAATTTACACTCTGGAACATACTCGCGGCCAAACATTTTCCTGTTAACATTTTTGAGGTCTGGTCACGTTATTTTGTTACATTACGGTTACATACGGTTACCAAAACTAGACTGGATAGTTTAGTTTTGGCCCCGCAGGGGCGCCTGCGCAAGTAGGCGTTTGGTGTGTAGCGACACCACGGACCCGAGCTAACGGGGGAGTTTTGACTCCCTCCCACGCCTAGCCGTGCGTGGCTTTGCTGTGTCCGGGGAAAAGGGGATCCTGGGGGTTGAGCCGACGCTGGGTGATTCGACCTTTAAGGCCCCCCGGCAGAGGCAACACACCCCTTTGGCCCCTGCTTCACGTAGACGGCACCCCTGGGCTGACCCACCCAGGGGAAAACGGCAGTCGCCTTTTCCTATCTCTCTCTCCCTACATCTTCGTCTTTTGTTCTCACTTTACATCTTTTCTGTATTCTCCTCACTTCATTTTACTTCCAATTTTTCCTGGCGGCAAGGGTTAACCTAGTGTAAATATCCAACCTTGGGTAGATATATTAGGTTATAGCGGCCATGTACGGCTGGCGCCTGCGCCTCCTTCGCGTCTCGCAGCGTCCCCTTGTTGGGCTCGGTGGTGGGTGGCTGGCATGGCCGCCGAATAAACTATCAAATTTATGGGAACCCCTAGCCCTCTTACAACTAATCGCCCCTCCAAGAGGTGGCGCACCGATGCAATTTTTGAATTTGCTCCAAACAAAAAAGATAACTTCCCCAAATACCACATAATTCACTGTGAAAGTACAGAAAAGAAAGCTAGAAGTATTTCACCTTTCCTTGTGTCCAAATGTCTCATAGAAACGCTGGGCGCAGGCTACAAGGCCACAAAGACAGCCAGTGGTGACCTCTTACTTGAATTAAAAGACAACGCACAGTACCAGAGACTACATAAACTCACAGCATTTGGGGATCAGCCTATCACAATCACACCACATTGAACCATGAACACAGTGAAGGGTGTTGTATCAGATGGAGACCTGATGGACCTCTCTGATGATGAACTTCTAACAGGCTGGAAAGAGGAAAACGTCATTCAGGTGCAGCGTATCAAAATAAGAAGAGAAAATAAGGAAATCCCAACAAAGCACATCATACTAACTTTCGCATCTAGCACCCTCCCCACTGAAATAGCAACAGGATATCTTAAACTGCCAGTTAGACCATACATACCTAATCCGCGGCGCTGCTTTAAGTGTCAGAGGTTCGGGCACGGCTCCCAGAGCTGCCGAGGACAGCTTACTTGCGCGAAATGCGGCACCAAAGGTCATACTGCTGACGATGACTGTCAGCTACAAGTCCACTGTCCAAACTGTGAGGGTGACCATCCTGCATATTCCAGGTCATGCGTGGCCTGGAAAATGGAAAAAGAAATTATTAATACAAAGTTTAAATTGAACATAAGCTTTCGTGAAGCGCGGCAGCGCGTTTCCCCGCATTTCGCTGGGAACACATCGTATGCCGAAGTGGTGCGAGGGGGGTCAGCACCACTTCGGTTTTCGGCAATGCCTTGGACCACGCCCAGCGTGCCGAGGCAAACGCCACAAGCCCCCATGGGGGGAGCAGCCTCGGCTGCCCCACCCTCCTTGAATACAGCCCCACCGAAGGCCCCTGTGAACCTTGGCAGCAGCCAGGGCACCACACAAACTAAAGAGGTCCCCTCGACCTCCAGCCCGGTGGGGTTTAAGGCTCCGTCTGTCACGACGAAGCCTACAACGAAAACAACATTATCTGTCGTCTCTCCTGAGGCGATGGACACATCAACTGCACCGGCGCAGACTGCGCCAAAGGAGCGGCGGGGTTCCCTCGACCGCTCTAAAAAAGACAAAACGGTAATTACAGGGCCTTCTAAAGGCTCTGTAAGATAAGTCACTTCTCTCTTTAGACACCAGCCACACTCATTTCGTACACACAGCACTTCTTTACTCCCATAATGGAGACACAAATTATACAACGGAACGTCAGAGGACTACTTCGAAACCTCGACGATGTCCAAGAACTTCTACACAAACATTCTCCAAAAGTGCTGTGTGTACAGGAAACACACTTAAAATCCAAGAATACAAATTTTTTGCGTGAATATGTTGTCTTCCGAAAGGACAGAGATAATGCTGTGGCGTCATCTGGTGGTGTAGCCATTATAGTTAATCGAGGAGTAGCATGCAGTCATCTACCACTACTAACATCCCTAGAGGCAGTGGCTGTTCGAGCAGTTCTATTGAATAAGCTCGTCACCATCTGCTCTCTATACATACCGCCGCAACACCGCCTGGAAAAACATGATTTCCAGTCTTTAATAGATGAGTTACCAGAACCTTATTTGGTTCTAGGGGACCTGAATGCGCACAGTGGTTTATGGGGTGACTGTCGATGTGATGCACGAGGTCGTCTCATTGAACAGTTCCTCTTTTCATCAGGTGCTTGTCTGTTGAATAGAAAAGAGGCAACATATTATAACCTTGCAAACAATACTTACTCCTCCATAGACCTCAGTATCGCATCTCCTTCACTTGTACCATTACTTCAGTGGAAAGTCATAAATAATCCATACGGAAGTGACCACTTTCCTTTAGTTTTAAGTACACCAATAACATATGAATGTCCTCCACATGTTCCCAAATGGCTGGTGAACAAAGCCGACTGGGAACAATTTCAAAAGATTACACACTTAAGTTGGATCGACATATGCGGATTAGGCATAGATGAAGCTGTGCAGTACTTCACGGCTTTTCTTACTGACGCAGCAGCCAAGTGCATTCCACAAACATCTGGACTGCCCGGCAAACGACACGTCCCGTGGTGGAACACTGAGTGTCAGAATGCGCGAAAGGAACAGAACAGGGCATGGAGGTGGCTGCGCAACTCGCCGACAGCAGAAAACCTTGAGAGCTTTAAGAAAATAAAATCTCGAGGCAGGAGAACGCGTCGGCAGGCCAGAAGAGAAAGCTGGCACAAGTTTTTATCAGGGATAAATTCATATACACAAGAGGCTAAAGTCTGGGACATGGTTCGTAGGGTAGCAGGAAGACAAGTACACTCACTCCCACTCGTAAACACACAGGGTGACAGCCTGGAAGATCAGGCGAACTTCCTCGGTGCACACTACGAGCAAGTGTCTAGCTCGGCACACTATACTGAAGTTTTCCAAAGATATAAAGCAAGGATAGAAAAACAGAAACTAGAATATAAGTGCACAAAACACGAGGCATACAACCAACCTTTCAACTTAGCTGAGCTACAAACATCACTAAACTCTAGCAGTAATTCTGCACCAGGCTACGACCGTGTCACGTATGAAATGTTGGAAAACCTGCCGCCTAAAACACGAAAAACTTTACTCTCTCTATACAATGCTATCTGGCTTTCTGGCACCATCCCTGCTTTCTGGAAGGAGGCTATTGTTATCCCTATTTTGAAACAGGGCAAGGACCCTTCCTCAGTTTCAAGTTATAGGCCCATTGCACTAACCAGCTGCCTTTGTAAACTTTTTGAAAAAATGATAAACCGCCGACTTTTACATTTCCTTGAAACACACAATCTGCTCGACCAGTTACAGTGTGGGTTTCGAGAGGGTAGATCCACCACCGACCATTTGGTGCGTATCGAGGCACAGATCCGAGACGCTTTTGTCCACAAACAATACTTCCTCTCGGTGTTTCTCGATATCGAGAAGGCTTACGACACAACATGGCGTTTTGGGATATTAAGAGACTTGTCTCACCTGGGTGTGCGCGGTAGAATGCTTTCCATAATCGAGAGTTACTTGTCCAATCGGAAATTTCGCGTCCGTGTGGGCAGTACTCTCTCCCAAACATTTGTGCAAGAGACGAGAGTACCGCAAGGTGGTGTACTTAGTTGTACACTTTTTATTATTAAAATGAATTCCTTGCACCTGTCCATCCCCCGCAACATGTTCTATTCCATATATGTCGATGACGTCCAGCTTGGCTTTAAGTCATGCAACCTAGCAATGTGTGAGCGGCAGGTTCAGTTAGGTTTAAACAAGCTCTCCAAACGGGCAGAGGAAAACGGATTCCAGCTGAACCCAGAAAAAAGCACGTATGTCTTGTTCTCCCGAAAGAGAGGCGTGCACTCAGAACCTGACATTGAACTGAACGGTCAACGTCTGTCTGTCAATGCGGAGCATAAATTCTTAGGCTTAATCTTGGACAACAAGTTGACATTCGTACCACACATCAAGTATTTAAAAACAAAATGTTTAAAAGCCATGAGTGTTTTAAAAGTGTTGTCACGTACTACGTGGGGTAGTGACAGGCAATGCCTCATGAACCTGTATAGAAGCCTCATTCGCACCCGCTTAGATTATGGGGCCGTTGTCTATCAGTCTGCTACTCAAAGTGCCTTGAAGATGCTGGACCCCGTGCACCATTTGGGCATCCGCCTTTCTACAGGTGCTTTTCGCACCAGCCCCGTAGAAAGCCTTTATGTTGAGTCAAATGAGTGGTCGCTTCATCTGCAGAGAACTTACATGTGCTTTGTTTATTTCCTTAAGGTGAAAGCAGACAAGAAGCACCCCTCATACTCTACAATTAATGATTTGTCAAGCTCAACTCTGTTTCAAAACAGGCCTTCGATGAGGCAGCCCTTCTCAGTTCGCCTGAAGAGTCTAGCTGAGGAAACTGGAGTCTCACTTGAACACAGTTTAATGGCTCCTGTAGCATTCCCGCCACTGTGGCAATGGCAGACTATAGACTGCGATGTGTCTTTTCTAGAAGTTACAAAACATGCGCCTATTGTCCATATCCGAACATATTTCCTGGAACTTCAACACAAATACACATGTCCTGAGTTCTTTACAGATGCTTCTAAGTCCAACTCCTCTGTGTCCTATGCTGCTGTTGGCCCTTCCTTTTCAGATGCTGGCCCTCTACATCCAGGCACAAGTATCTTCACAGCGGAAGCTTATGCGATACTTGTGGCAGCGAAACACATCAAACAATCGCAAATACAAAAAGCAGTAATTTATACAGACTCCCTCAGTGTGGTAACGGCTCTGCACAGTCTTAAAAAACAAAGAAACCCTGTCCTTGTCTCACTTTACTCCATTTTTTGCACACTCTACACACTCAACCAACATGTTGTAGTGTGCTGGGTGCCAGGGCACCGTGAGATCCAAGGCAACGTGAGGGCGGATCAGCTCGCTGCATCCGTCCACAAAACCACTGCCCCTACACCCATATCAATCCCGGTCCTTGATCTGAAGCCGTCTCTGAAACGAAACCTCAGGGACTACTGGCAGAGCAAGTGGGATAAACACACACAAAACAAACTACACGTTATTAAGCCACACCTTGGTCATTGGCCACCAGTATCAAAATCTCGTCTAACAGAGGTAACACTAACAAGACTCAGGATAGGACACACATACACGACACACACACATCTCTTGTCGGGTGGTGATCCACCACTGTGTGACAATTGTGGTGAGGCATTGACAGTTCTTCATGTTTTAATCCAATGTAAACAGTTAGACACTCTAAGAAGACAACACTTTCCATTACCCTACCGACAACATATACCATTACACCCCGCAATGTTTGTCGGTAGGGAACCACTTTTCACCCATAAATCATTGTTAGCTTTTTTAAGAGATGTCAATTTTTACTATGTAATATACCCAGGCATTGCGTAGCATGACCTCTCAAGAGAGGTTGCTGCTGCAGTGATTACATTTAAAAGCACTTGCCTCGCAGCCCTTGGACACAAGGGCGCTGATGAGGCACGTGTGCTAGTGCCAAATATTTTTACATGTTTTTATTATCAAAATCTTTGTCACCCGTTTTAATATGCATATCACGCCACTGTCATGATCTTAATACTTATGTTTTTACCCGCATTATCGCGAGGAATTTTAAGGCCCCTATACAGCCACGCAACATATCATTGTCTCCTCTCTACTCATCGAAATGGCGCTCTTTGGCCATCAATTGGCCCTTGCGCCACAAAGCACCACACATCATCATCATTAGTTTAGTTTTGGGACAAAAATGTACGGTGTAGGTCCGTCCCACAAGCCAACGTGCTTGCTTCGATCAATGCGGTTTTCTCAGTGGGTGCTCCTCTTTATCACGAAATCCACAGCTCCTACGTCCTTTTTGGTAGCGTATTTCTAACTCAAACTGCAATTTATTTTTAGCGTTAGTGATTTTTATGGGTGTGGGGGGGGGAGGGGGGGAGCATTGTTATTAATAGACTGAACTAGCCTTGACGCGAACAGAGAAGAACTATTGATTTAAAATTTTGAAGCAGCTTCACTGACATAGCATCGTGAAGTCTAGTTAAACACTAAAAATGGTGGCATCATATTCCTATTTCACTATACGTTCTGTGTACCGGAAGGGAGTAGCCAGGCTTGCCGAATTTCTGTGACAAATACCCACTGGGAGCAGCGTTACGCTTCGCAGGGACTAACCTCAAACAGCTGCACTTTGGAATATTCTCAAATCTTTCAGAAACTAGGCATTTCGTTTATCAATAAAGTCAACCACGATTTTCAGCATTACGGTAACACGACCGGTGTGTGGAGCGTCTTGAAAAGAAGAACGGTGGAAAGCAAAAAAAAGAAACGAAGTTTTCTCTCGTTAAAAAAGGCTTCTTAGAAGAACTGCGGGGTAAATTAGGTACTAATACTGTAATACTGTAATACTAATACTGTAATGAGTAACGAAAATGGGGGTGTGGGTATTTTTTCTGTGTCATCATTCTAGTCTTTTTCATTAGGATTCCCAGATTACACACCCATATTTGAAGCGGAATTAACGGATGTTATGTTAGCTCTTCGAAAACTTCCTGCGACTCATTCGGCAGCTGTGATAGTGACTGACTAGTTATCCGTGTGTTCATTTTTATCATCGTCATCGACATCAACAGTGCTAGACACATTCAAATTATTGATCCCAGCAAACATTCGTTTCTTGATGGTTCGATTGTGCCACTCATGCCTCTTACAGCTTATGCAACAGCAGCGAGGTTCAGAAAACTTTCTCTTCTCGAGGAATCATCAAATATATACTATAATGAATCCAGAGTTCTCACACCTGCACTTCGCATGAAAATGAATCGTGTCTCACGCGTAAAGTGGAAGTATCCGTTAAAAAATGACGATGCCGTATACCAACTCTTAATTTATACTTAAACAAGTCTGGTCTGGTGCCCTGCCCTTTGTGCTCCAGCTGTAACGAACCTGAAGATATCCACCATTTTGTTCTAACATGGTGCCGTTTCAAACATCAAAAGAAAAATTGTTTGCAAATTTTATTAAGAAATCTAGGAATTTCACTTATTGCTCCTAATTTTGCCCTTTAGGGCTGCTTCATTAGAATTCAGCGACAGGAACGTCTGCAGGGCCCTCTGCGAATTCCCATGTGGAACAAGGATATTACCTTGTTGATCCATTGATCAGCTCTCGATTTTTTATAACCAAGCCTGAATTTAGTATTTCATTATTACACTGCACTGACTTAACCTACCGACCGAAAAATTATGTATTTTGAAAATGCTTCAGTTTTTGAGAAAATCCCAATATTTTTCTTCTTTTATTTTCTTTTTTTGTTTTTTTAGTTATTTCACTGCGCAAAATCATCCCGTTCCGTTAAAAACAAAGTAATCAGCTTTATCTAGCCTGCATAGTTTTACATTGTCCACTTACATTAAGCGCCAGCTTCTCGGCCGATCCCCCTTAATGGGTAAGAGCCACAAAAGAAGATCAAGCAAAATAGCTTTTCTATTCTAATCGCAGCGACGGGTCGTTAAACGCACTTTTGTAATGCTCGGTATCATAAGCGACAAAAACGTCCTTGAGGCACCTCGATTCTCAAGAAGTACGTGTCTCGCTGTTGGGCGTAGTCATTTTTCAAGTCAAGAGAATCGTAGTACTAACTTATCATTCTGCGCACGCACACGCCTAGTAGGCCAAGCAGTCTGGCCTGATCGTTCCCTTTCCAGTCGCCTAGCTTCGCAAAGGTTAAGGCAAGACTGTATGCATAGAAGAAATCGGAACAGGCCCCGCTTAGTACAATTATTTCCCGGCGTGTAACGCATCAAGATAGGACTGAGTAATTTACGCAATTAAGATTCCACCATCGTTCATTTCATTTGAATTAGCATAATGCTTCCATCAGACATGGTGTCACCTTTAGTAGCCAGATTTGTATCGACATGGCGTGGCCCTTGAGCAACCGTGAATACTAGTTGGTGTTTTCGATACTTGTTCCTATCAGTAAGCACTGTACGCAGCTGCCCACTGTTGATGGAACTGCAGCCCTGTAGCTTCCCGAGTGCGATGTCCCCTGTAGCTTCCTGAGTGTGGTGCGTAGTCATCCCCCGGCCGTGGTACAGTGCCTACTGCAAAGGGAACAAAGTGCATGACGATTGTTCGGAGCCATCGCCGGCCAGCTGATTGGTGCAATGAGTTTTTCGCAGGCTCAGTAAGAACCATGTGTGCTGCTCTCGGACGCCTGAATGGTTCTCGTCTCGACCAGTTCGCGACGATTCGAAGCGCGGCAGCTGGCTGCCGTTGGTAGCGCCCAGCGGGAGTCACACACTCCGATGTTCCTTTTAAAACTGAACCGCTGGGTAGATGCAGATGTACATGTTTAGATGTAAATAAACGGTGAACCACTGTGCACACGCTCCAGAGTATATTTGCAACGTGGCAGCAGTGAATTTGTGCTTCCAGAAAAAACTTTGTCGCGCAGTGTTGGCCACACGAGTTCGTGAAAAACCGATGCAACTCAGAACTAGAGTTAAGTCGAATAAACTTAGCTTTCCCAATGCTTGCGCCCGTGGACAGGCTGCCAGAGATCCAACGTTCGAAAAACAACTTCTGAGGTTCTCGACAACGGCCCTGGCCTGCTGGACTGCCCGCTCTTGGGTCCGTATTCACAAACTAAACTTATCCTTAACTTATACAGAATAGCCAGCCGGACTGAGAAGTGGCTGACCTCCTTGTCCTTCAGTTTTCCTCTCCTCTTCCTATCTTTAATTTATGACCTGAGTAATCTATCAGCCCTTAACGCGTTTTACAGACCGATCTTCACTTAAGTAAACCTAAACTGGCACTTAAGTGCCGAAAGGTAAAGTACAGCTACGCACTACCTTGAGTCCTACTTTTGCCGTTTCTTCGTCGAACAATATGGCCGACAACTACTGCAGTGTCGCCAAATTCACCAATTTTGATGTCCGTATGGAAGAGATTACAAAGGATGAAGCACATCGTTACGCGCTGACATTACACCCAGTTCTTCCCTTCTCAGGGATTGGCAGAATGCCAGACTGGCGTATAACGACGCAGGATTCCTGTCATGGCACTGCTGCTTCAAGATTGTGGTGCTACGTGTACTAGACTAGCTACGCCTGTCGGCTGCCGCTGGGTCCAAAACACAAAAAAGTTGGTTAACATATGCCGCCATGACATTCCATTACGTGCCGGAAATACATTTGATATGTGAGGTCCTTTCACTAGCTTCATTTAACAGCGTCCGCAGCAGCTGAGCAGAGGCTAGCTTTGACGGCAGATCGCGTCTTCGCGTATATATATATATATATATATATATATATATATATATATATATATATATATATATATATATATATATATATATATATATATATATATATATATATATATATATTGACGCGTGTTTAGCGGTGGACCAAAACGACGATAAGGGGATTTGGCGGACACCAGGTAGTGGAGCTCTGGCTGATCTGATGTTGCTGTTCGGCTGCTGAGAGTCGCTGTGTCAACGTTTATCTGCCTTTGGTTCGCGCTGTGCCGCGACACTGGTGGAGGTGCTGGGCCGCAACCATACCTAATGCCCCATACTCCCACTGGGAGCCGTTCATCTAGCTCAGACGCATTGTCATCCATTGCAACTCCCGTGCACCGGTTCAGTCGGCGGCTGATAGGCCTCGCTCTAGAGTTCACTCCTTCCACGGAACCTCGCAGGCGCCGATTACCTCTCCAAATGGCCAACGCCAATCCGCAACCAGCGCCCCAAGGCCCCCCGCTGACACCGCCTTCACAGGTAACCATCTTTCAACCGCTGGTTCCCGATCACTTTAATGGCGGCGCCCATGAAGATGTTGACGACTGGCTTTAGCACTATGAGCGTGTTGCCAAGATCAATCTATGGCCTGAACAAGAGAAGCTCTCACGCGCCTATTTCTACCTTGGCGGCGGTGCGAAAATTTGGTATGAGAACAGAGAAGCCAGGCTGTTTACTTGGGGCGACTTCCGACAACAGCTTGTCGACACATTCGCCAATGTCGATCGACGCGACCATGCGCAGCAGCTGTTGGAGCCACGGGTTCAAAAACCCAATTAAAGCGTTGTTATGTTTGCTGAAGATATGACTCGTCTTTTTCGTCGAGTTGACCCGAACATGAGTGAAGATAGGAAGTTGAGCTACCTCATGCGCGGCGTTAAGGAGCAACTTTTCGCCGAGCTACTGCGCCACCCTCCAAGTACCGTAGTTGACTTTATCAAGGAGGCTACTGCTATTGAGCGGGTCCTCCATCAACGATGCAGGCAGTATCATTGAATGTCTAGCAGCGCCGCAATCAATGCTGCCGCCATACCTGAGAATCAAAGCTCCCTGCGAGACCTCATTATGGAGATAGTTCGCGAAGAACTGCAAAAGTTTCGTACTCCGATTGCTCAAACCCCCGTTGCGTCCGTCGCTGAACTGGTACGCGACGAAATCCGCCACGCATTTTCTACTGCTTGTCGATGACTAGCACCGTCCCATGAGCTACGCCGACGCTCTGCGACGTTCACCACCTGGTACATCGCCGCCATACCACCCAGTGCCGATGGCCCCTTGGTCACCGCTGCAAGAGCAGACCCTGGGCTGACCGCCAGGCCAACCGACGTACCACCAGCCGTCCACAGCAGCACCATGGGCATCGTCGCAAGAAGGGAGGCTCAGACGTCCACGCTCCGAAGAACAGACGCATGGTGCAGAATCGATCGGCGTCCACTATGCTTTAACTCTGGCGATAGTGTCCATGGGATCATTCATAGAGTTTCCTAATATACACTAGGGAGAACTCCGGTGCCAGTGTCTATGGGAGCTGCAACGCATGGCGCTTCGGGGAGCATGGGAATGATGAGTAGTACACGTATTTGCCTAATCTTCGTACTTCTCGCCTGCTTCTGGCTCAGTGTGTGTTCCTGTGGCTTGGAACTCTTTTCTCATGAAACGACAATCGGCAAATATTCAACGGTTGCGCTTCACCACCCTATTCTTTTAGGCTTATCATTTGAAATCGAGTCACGAAGTTTAAAAGGATTCGTTTTTTCATTCAAAACGAAACTGAAACCAGCAATAAACGAAGCCGCAAGTACAAAAACTGGGCAAATCCGTGTACTACCCATCATTTCCATGGTCGCTGAACGATCGCAGCGCTAGAGTCTCCTCTAGTTAATTTTAGGAAGCTCTATGGAAGCTAAAACGCATAGCGCTTCAGCGAGAAGGCATAATTAAGGGTAGTACATGGATTGGCCTAGTCTTTGTACTTTACGTCCCTTCTGGCTTCGCGTTGCTTGAAGCTGCTTGGTCACAAAACAACAACCAGCAAATGTTCGGCAGTTACGGTTCACCACCTTCACCTTTTAGGATCATCATTACAAATCAGCTCACGAAGTTCCAAGCGGCTCGATCTTTCATTTGAAACAAAACCAAACCACAGCAATAAACTAAGTCACAAGTGCGTTCGCCACCCGCAAGCCCGAAATCTAGGCAAATCCATGTCATACCCATAATTCTCATGGTCGCCGAACGATCGCAGTGCTAGAGTTTCCTCTAGTTTATTTTAGAAAACTCTGTCCCAAAATGGTCGTGACAAGCTTTTGGCCACCACCCTTCGAACCATCAGCAAATTAAGTTTACAGACCTTGTTATACCACCAAAAAAGTTGTTTCTCTCTCTCTCTCGCACCTCGCAACGCCGATGCAGGCAGCGTCTTGCTAGCTTAAGCTCGATTCCCCATTTCTATCCTCTAGGCATCATTACCAGTGATTTTAACACCTTAATTACGCATGCGCATCCCCCTCCTCTCCTACAGTCCCCCCCTGTCTCACCTCACAAGGCCGACGCAGGCAGACTCTGCTAGCGGGTTTCTTGACTGAAAAAATCATAGCATATGCACGGAGTGAATGATGATGAGCGGGGCGAAGCTTCGGAGGGTTTTATTGGTAAACCGTGAATCGTTCATCCGTCCGTCTGTTCGTCTGTCTGTCTGTCCGTCCATCCTTCCGTCTATCCTTCCATTTATCCGCAACTGCTGAGTGAGTCATTGAAGTAGGTGCTCACGTACGAGCTAAGACGGACAAGCCATTGCTTTAGGATATTCGTCCCTAAAAACCGACTGCTCGTGCCCACCCCGTATATATATATATATATATATATATATATATATATAAGCGAAAGAAGTGTATACCTAAGGGCTCGTTATTCCGTGTTTTAGCACAATATTAATGAGATCTAACAGACAGTAATGCCAAGGAATGTACAGGGGAAGTTATTATAACCAATGGAATGTAAATAAGAAGAAAAGTGGATGAAAAAATAACCAGCCGTGAGCACTTTTCTTCTTATTTACATTCTATTGGTTCTAATAACTTCCCCTGTACATTCCTTGGCATTACTGTCTGTTAAATCTCACATATATATATATATATATATATATATATATATATATATATATATATATATATATATATATATATATATGCACTCAGCACTCAGTCTTGACCTCCAAGGTAGTGCAGGAGGGGAATTCCCCCTGTGCGTTGTTTCACAATAAAAATTCTCAGCGTGTGCGTTAAGTTAAAGTGGGCTGCAGTCTCTGTATACAATCTAAATCTTCTGTCTCTTATTGCCCATTAGCAGCGATTGACATGTTCTAGTAGGAAACACCAGTCCATCATTGCGTGCTTTGCGCCTCTCCAGGTTTCTCTACTGCGCAACGCCGGTGAGCGCCAGCGTCCACGCCACTGGTGTAAGTGTTAGATCCCGCTGCTTTGAATCTATAAACACATGGTTACACCATCTTCCTTTAGTGGGAGAGGGTGTAATTCTTTCAATATTTGGTTCTTTTAATATGGCAACACATAGAGTGCTGTTTTTCTTTTTCTCCTTTTTATCTTTCCTCGATTACTATATCTCTTTCTATTTCACTCAATCTTTTCCTTTTTCACTGTTCTTATCTCACCCAGTTTTTTTGTCTTTTTTCACTCTACCTAGGCATCACTTGCTTTTTCTTTCTCTTTGCATCTATCTCTTTTACTCTATCTACTCGATCTCTCACCTTATTTTTCTTCATTTTTTTTCTCCATATTTATCATCTGCCTTTTTTTTGTTTCATTCAATCTCTGTACTAGTTCATTCGCCCATCAGATATATTGTATTTACCAACAGAGAAATCTATGGTGTTCGAGCAGCGAAGCAGATGATGAAGAGGGTTATGAGTTTCCGTACCGGTTCCTGACGATCATATTTGTTGGATTCAACAGATAATCACGCACCACTTGAACAGCTTCGCTATTAAAATCAACTAGCCGATTGTGGGAATCGAATATAACTTGTCCGATGTTCTGCCGATTGTCGAGCATCAAATGGGCTAGATGAAAGTTTTTAGTCCCTGCCTGAAGCAAGTTGATTTTTCATCAGCTATCTCAGTGTTACGAGCCTACAGTTCGAGCATATGGGAGATGTTTCCTGTACCTTCCAGAGTTACAGGTTTAACAATGTGCGTACGTAACCTCTTAGGAAGTATGCGTGTGTATTTGCGATTATATGTAAAATTAGATATTTATGTTTTGCCTCCAATTATATATAGACATTGCGAGCACGTACGGCCATCATCATCTCTTTCAAATATTTATTATTGCGTATGAAAAAAAGATCAACACAACATGCCCAGTTTCCATGAAAATTGAGCGGGAGATGTCGCAGACAACCTGGCGAAAAACCGCGTACATAATGTCGAATGCACCCATAGTTCCTTTGTCCCGAAGGAGTGCAGTGCTTGTGGCGTTGCCTGGTACACTTACGCCACATTAATGAGGGATGGGGCCGAAAGAGGGCGCACTGCTGAAGCAGGCTGACGCCCATGATGGAAAAGTCTGCAAGTTGAAGACGTAATTGCCCAGCGTGTTGATGAAGGCCAGGTTGACGATCTGGCAGAAGAACTTCACGATGATGCCTGGTATCAGCTGCGAGTGATTATGGGAGAATTACCGTGAGGGAAGCACAGTGACAGTCGAGTAAAGCGTAAATGTGCTCTCTAAAGAGAGGGCGAGTAGAAAGGGTGTCAATTATGGCGAAATATTTAGGTGCCTCATCAAACGCGATAATTAACCACCTCCGTCAGCATCAGCGCCTACAGGCGTTAGTGTCAGTACAAGCAAAGAAAAAAAAAAGATAATCACAGAATGACGTCACCATATTTATTTATTTATTTATTTATTTATTTATTTATTTGAATACCTCAAAGGCCCCAGCTGGGGTATGACGTCATGATGCCATCGTCGCTTCGTCGAAGGAGACGAGGTAGATGACGGAGGCTGGGCACTGAACTGTGCACTGCCTCCGATCCAGCAGGCAGCTCAAATCCACGCTAGGCGCAGAAAGATTTTAAAAAGTAGCGGGGGAGGGTGTGTCGCACACCAACCGAGAAGAGAAGGAAGTCCTGTCTGACGAATCCATGAGGAAACATCTGAGTATTAAAAGCTTTTGCTCCAGGTAAAACGCCAGGCATCCACAAAAAATCCGTCCGCCTCGCTGTTTGTCTTTGGGGAGTTTTAGTGCTCTCTACCCAGCAAGCAACGCTCGCTTAGTGTGGTGGTCCCACTCCGGCCGCAACCACTGGGGTACCTCTCGTCGTGTCGTTGAAACGACGGCCACAGTTGGCGGATAGTAGGTGAAAGACCCCGTCTGCGCTGGTCCTCCTTGGTTTTCATCGGCCGATTTCCGCCGCCTTGCGAGTGGTTCTTAATAAAGAGAAAGGAAGAGAAAAGGGAGCCCCGTTATTGTCTGCTTCAGTGAGCGACACCGCCACAGGGCTCACAAGGGATGGGGGGGAGGAGGGATAAAAAGGGTAGAAGTAAAGGTATAGAAAAGAGGAAGAAGAAGCAACAACAAACTGAGGGGATAGAAGAGACAGGAAAGATGGAAGCACGGTCACTGAAGTCCGAGGACGGGGTACACTTGCGAGAGATGTTGTCGGCGTCTGTAGATGGCGTAGAGCAGGTCCAGTAAGTCAGAGCTTCGCTGTCGTCGAAGGTCGTCGGCGGCAGGAGGTGACGTAGGGCGAGCCCAGTCGGCCAGAGCTACGGTGACGCCGAAGGTCGCAAGCGCACGGAGCGCGCGGGCGCACAACCGGTCGGCACGAAATCCAGCGCCTTGCACGACATACAAGACACGCGCGAGGCGTCGCTGACCGTACTTGCGCGAGCGATTTTCTCGCCTTTTGCAAGCGTGGATGAGTGGCGTGGCCTGGTGGCGTCTTTCGAACTATTGCAAGAAGGAGGAAGTGGAACAGCCACCTTAAAGGGACTGCCTACCGTCATCCATTGCTTCTCTGTTTTGTGTCACAATAAAAAGTGTACCATCTGAAGCGTATAATCTTGCAGCGGTTTTTCTTGAAAGTGCGTAAAAGCTTTTGAAACAGAATTTTTTTATCTGCGTTCGGTCTCCTTCCATTACTGGGATGAATGCTCACATCACTGGTCGTTGGAAGTGATGACATTTGCACGGGCGGTGAAAGTAAAAAACTGAAACCACATGCGGTTTTTGCAGGCTTCATAAAGTTTTTTTTACTGCATTAGTGGTTGTTTAAGGCACGCACACAGTTTCTGTTCTTCTTCTTGTTTTTGTTTTTGTTGGCGCCTCTTCAGGTTTCTCTTCTGTGCAACGCCGCGTTGAGCACCAGCGTCAACGCCGCCGCCAGTGTAAGCGTTTGCGCCTGCAGCTTCGCATTCATACATGATTGATTGATATGTGGGGTTTAACGTCCCAAAACTACCATATGATTATGAGAGACGCCGTAGTGGAGGGCTCCGGAAATTTCGACTACCTGGGGTTCTTTAACGTGCACCCAAATCTGAGCACACGGGCCTACAACATTTCCGCCTCCATCGGAAATGCAGCCGCCGCAGCCGGGAATCGAACCCGCGGCATTCATACATGGTTCTCTTTAGTGTGAAACGATGTAAATTTTTGTGTTTTTCTTAACATCCTTCGGTATCAGAAAAGGCATCAGAGAGAGGGAAAAAAATTGCCCGCAGCTTCCCTCGGGGGAACACTGAGGAGGATGCGGAGCATATAATTGGTTAACGGGGTGTTAAAGGGCGACTTACTTGGGTCGATGGCTAAATTGGTTAACGTGGTTGTGAAATGGGGTGTTAAATTGCGACTTACTTGGGTCGATGGCTAAATTGGTTAACGTGGTTGTAGGAGGGGGTGTTAAATGAGTGAACACGTACACACGTATGCGAAAGGGCGGCGCTGGTCGAAGGGACGTCGATCATTGTGTTTGTGGATTCGTTGGAATTCATTTCACCGCGACCTTGGACGTCGACGCGCCGTACAAACCAACCGACGAGCGGCAACTGAGCGAGCGAGCGCCGACCTTGAGTATATATACAGCGCGACGGCGCATGCACTGTCAGCTGTCGAATGTTCGAGAAGGGGGAGAAGCGCAACGGCGCATGCGCGCGCGTCAGCTGCCGATGTTCTCGAAGCGCGACGGCGCATGCGCGCGCGTCAGCTGCCGATGTTCTCGAAGCGTGACGGTGCATGCGCGCTACATTATACAGCTAGCGAATGTTCGTGAAGAGGAGAAGCGCACGCGGTGTGTAGAGGAGGAAGGGTGCACAGATGGTGGAGGAGTGAAGCGCGCGCGGTGTGTAGAGGAGGAAGGGATGCACAGATGGTGGAAGAAGGAGGAGGAAGCTTGCGGACGGCGCCGCACTACAAGCCTCGAGTATTAGATGCTCCGCATCTAGAACGTTATTCCATTTATATACAGGGAGTATGTGGGAGGTGGCCCGGTTTGAGACACCCCTCACAAACACTAGGTGGGCTCCTCATTGCAGAAGCCCATTGGCGTCCAACGCCGTAATGCGCTTGCGGTTAATACACTCTACAGTCACCATGAAAACGCCTGTCAGTCAATAAATTTTCGCATTACTAGAATTTTCTTGAGTTTAGCAATCTTTCATGTCACATTTCGCATTGTCTTAGGGAGCAATTTCATCTGAGACATACGAAATATTTCGCCAATGCCTCCCCAGAAAGCTTTTTTTTTCATTTGCATGTGCTTGGACCATCAGTTGCAACGCGATTTCCGCATATTCATAATCGGCCAGAGCGGATGTTTATATTTTTGTTTAGGAGGAATATAAGGGGAGCTGGTTGGTCATTCATCTTTAAAGATGCGCTTTTGTTAACATGAACCCGGGACAGAAGGAATGAAATACAGGGCACTTGTTAGTTTGCACTCATCTATACCTGTGATTACGTTCCGTACGTCGTTTTTATTTGAACAGCGCATTGTGTATCGAGCTGTAAACGCTGTTAGTTCACTGTCTTCCTGTGTGTGTTCTTTTCGTGTGCCATTTGTGCGTGAGAATTCGCTGGCGTTTCGACCTGTTTGCCGTTCCCAACATTACATTCCAAGGCGTTGATATCACATTCATTGTTCGCTATTGCGGTGAAATTTTGACTTTTTCCCTTTTTAATATAGGCTAACTTTTAGTGTGATCGCTAGGGCACGCATGGGCACGTGGCGACAACCTGCGGCAGCCCCGGTATATATGGAAATCACAATGGTCAAATCAGCTAACGGCCGCATAGTATGGGTGCATCTGGTGCAGCAGTTAGGGTTTATGTCATGAATTGTGAAGGGAAACAGGGAGAAGATTTTTAGCTGCAATAGATATATTGGTAAATTTCAGGCAGCGTGCTGCGCTATAATGTTTGGCTCGCTTGTTCTCACAAGTTAACGCTACCAATCGTCAGCGTTGTATGAGTATGCTCAAAACGTGTTGCATGGCCCCTTTAATAAATAACACGTAAGTACTAGCACATGCCTCGCACTTTTTGTTGGACTCTGCCATAACGCACCAATGGTTGATATTAACACGTCAGCGTACCCGATTTAACCCACGTGTCATCTAGGACTAGAATTCGCGGTGGACTTTAAACTTGCCTTTGGGTGTTACGCGTTTTGTATGCTGCCGTCAATCACGCTACTCTATCACGTGTGCCGGTTTTGCATACACTTCACTGAAAGTCATGCAGATCCCATGCTTATCTGACTCCTCGCAGACTGTTTTGTATAATATCTATTTCACGGTTCGAAAGGTCAGTCGTGACATGATATAAAACCTTTTTGAGTCTCTTCTTCACGCCAGCTCTTAAGAACGAAACTGTATAAGTAAGAGGCAATAACCCTGGGCATTCGTCATCCGCACTCTCTTAGAGAGCTTCGAGGATGAAGCCTCACCATAGGGAAATCGTGGGTAGAGTCAAGTGGGTGAGATGTAAGCCTAGTGTGGCGCACCGAGCCTAGTGGAACAAGGGTAGCAACGTGGAGAATGGGTTGTTGGGTAAATGGGAGGAAAGCAAAGGTGAAGCTATGGCAGCAGCGAAGCAGGAGATGTGGAGAGGAATGAACGAATGCATGAATGAATGAGTGGTTTTTGAGAAGGGGAAAAAGGCACCTGATTTCTGTCTGCCTCTCGGGCGACACGGTGAAGTGCCTTGTAGGGGAAGGGGGAAGGAGGGATAAAAAAGATAGTGGAAATATATAGATAAAGAAATAGGACAGCCAAGTGGCAGAAAAATAAAGAGATAGGAAAGTTGGTGCTAGTCGGAAAAGTATGAGGACCAGTCGCCGAGAGCTACGCTGGCACCGGAAATCGCGGGTGGCACAACCGTTCAGCTTGAAATCCTCCGAACAACTCCTGGGGAGGTGGAGAGAGCAGAATCGCGATTGACGGTGCTCAATGTTGCACATGCTCGTGCCCAAGTGGTGCTGCTGAGGAGGCGGAACTTCCGAATTAATTGAAAATACAGTGCACCGAGCTGAGGCAAAAGCGGAGGAAAGGCACGAAGATCATTCATCACCCTTCACGACGTTACGTCACTTGAAGCTGCACATATTTTTTGTTTACTCTGTTATTTACTTTGCTCTTGTTATTATTGATCAATTGCTCGCACGTGACGTCATGTATACGCAGTATGGCTACAACATGGCGGCAGTGATGACGTTAAAGCCTCAGAATCACGCGTTGACTGATCTGCATTCTTATCATAACACTGGAACGTTACTGGGCGCCTGTGCATGAGTAACGAATTAGAAACCCGGCAGCAGGTGGGGAACTGATGACACGGACGCTTAATCAAAAAGTTCGCATCCCACCATATGTTGCTTAAACGTGACTATATTAGTGACGTCAGTGCAAGCCATCTATTCTTCTCGCTTCTTTATCTTGAGATCTCGCTTATGCATTCAGCTAAATCCCCCCTCTAGTTCTGTTGACGCTAGGATTTTGATATAATAATAATCCCTGCGGGCATACTGTAAGTAATGCTTACAACTACACTACAATAGAGTTTCTCTGTAAGGAGTCACTGATCAAGGCACGTACCAAGTCCTTAGTAGTGACGTGTCCCTCATCGCAGATAATGGCGATGACCGAGGAGGATGCCGGAAAGATGCATGCCTGCGTCACTGACAGGCACACCGGGAACACCAGGTACAAAGGGTTCAGCCTGAGCTTGCAGGCCTTTGAATGGGAAAATAAAAAGGCAGATGCATTTTACACCAACGCATCTTACAGTGATCATTTTCACTCTTAAGTCCCCGATACTCGTCTATGTAGGTTATTTTATCAAAAACAACTATCTTTTTTAGTTATCATTAACGTGCGCGGGTTTGCTCCTCAATTCAAATGAGCGCACGCGTGCCGCTCCTCTAGTCCGGCCGTGGAGGTGCCTACCTACTACTACATACATCATGGACGCACGACCCACAGCTTAAGGAGCTTCGGCCCTGAAAACCGCCAGGCCTGCGTGGAATGCACAGCACAGTCACGGCAAAAGCTATAGAAGAGCGGTCTTTCGGAGCCTCTTCTGAACCCTGCCCTGACGTGGTGGCCTAGCGGTTGAGGTACTCGGCTGCTGACCTGCAGGTCCCGGGATCGAATCCCGGCTGTGGTGGCTGCATTTTTCGCGGAGGCGAAAATGGTGTAGGCCCATGTGCTCAGATTTGGTGGAACGTTAAAGAACCCCAGGTGGTCGAAATATCAGGAGCGCTAAACTACGGCGTCTTTCATAATCATATGGTGGTTTTGGAACGTTAAATCCTACATATCAGTGAATCAATTTTTTCTGAGCACTGTTTGGGTAACTGCTACAAGCACACTCGCTTGGTACAAACTTCGCCATAAAATATTCTAATTTTTGGGTAGTAGGCCGGCATTCACTAGGCTATCCTTCGTCATTCTTCGGAGAAGTGTAGTATTTGCTACACACTTGCAAGGAGTTCTGTTAAATTTTTTTATGCAGTGGCTCATGACGATGAAGAGTTATGCCTGAAGTGGGTGTGTGGCACAGTTAATAGGTGATGAACAAGAAGCTTCTATATTGCGTTGGAATAGGGTGCCTCGGAGGAGCTAGCATTGAGGCACTCTAGGTTGGAGCATTGTACGACCCCCTCGTTACGCAACTCGCATTGTGTGACGCCTGCTTGTGCTTCTGCTGTTCTAAAACACTTTATTACTCTCACTAAAGCGATTCCTTTCCCGACATCAAGCCTGCCTAAGGCAATATTGCAACGAAGTTTCAAGCTTCGGTGTGGCTCTGCGGTATATAATACTGGGCTGGCACGCAGGGTGCCCGGGTTCGAATCTCCCTGTACCCTTGGTGTTTTTATTTACAAAGATTTTTTTTTCGTGCGATAGTGGTTACGGACACCGGCAGCGGCGGCGGCGGACAACTACGGCACCGCGCGTGACTGTTGCTGTGATCTCATAACAGCTTTCGCTGTAAAACCGCACGCCATTACAGTGCCGGTAGCTTAAGCACGTAGCCGCACTTCGTGTATTTTGTTGGAGTATAGATCGCATACACATGCGTACCAAGGAGATCACGACGGGCAGCAGCATTGTGGCGGCTGCGTCGTTGGGCGTGAACTCCGTGAGCGTCGCCGCACCGAGCGAGATGAGAACCTGCATTTGCAGCGGCGTCTGGATGTTCAGACTCTCGATCACAACCACGAACTCTGCGGAGAGCTGCGTGATCTGCACATAGGTTTAATGCGTGAATACAGTTGTCGTTTATTCATCA
This sequence comes from Rhipicephalus microplus, assembly GCF_013339725.1. Taxonomy (NCBI): domain Eukaryota; kingdom Metazoa; phylum Arthropoda; class Arachnida; order Ixodida; family Ixodidae; genus Rhipicephalus; species Rhipicephalus microplus. The sequence goes on from NC_051170.1 coordinate 84,097,469, forward strand.
ATTATCTCATTCTTTTTTTATTCACTTTGGGAAATAGATATAACCGTAGGCGTGTGCAGGGGCCTCCGTTAGGTAAGGGGGAGGGCACTTTTTGAGCAACTCTTCCCGCCTCCTCTCTTTGTAGATCCCGAAAGAATACAAGCTCCGTCTTGGGGGCAAAAATGCAAACAAAACGATGACGTTCTCCTCACAACGACCTCCCATTGGTCCATGGTTTTCAGAAGGAGGGATGGGGTGGAATGCGGGAAGTAAGAATTTTTCGAATGCCCCATAAAAGGTTCTCACTTCTCATATTCAAAAAATATGCTTAGCCATAAGACTTCGCATTAAGAATGACCTCAAAGGTCCGACTGAGTAAAGGTACTGGCCAGAATTAGTGCCCCTCCCCCCCCCCTCCTTCCCATGGTTAGCCGGTGCACACACCGATGCTTAAATCTGCCCGCGATTTGGACAAAAAAGAAATGGAGGTTCATCGGCGAATGACAAACTCGTATAAAATACTACGCTATAACAAAAATATGTCCCTAGTATGCCTTAGAGTCTTGATGAAATCTTTGCCTGAGGCACCACTTCCAATTTTAATATTTATAGGGGAAACTACTCACAATATGGTGACAGATGGGACCCTTCTAAATGGTTTAGTGTGTCGAATAATTCAACATGAAAAACATTTTGAATGACAGGAACGTTATATAATTATGTAGAGTAGAAAGTATTCACAATGTCACAGCTATAAACGTACATGAATACGACTTAGTGTCAGGTTACATGCTACAAAGAGCACATGTGATTTCCCTATTTTTATTCGTTCTATGCAAAAAACTAGAGGTGTCTTTTTTTGCGCTCAATCACGCATCTTTTAGCCAGTTCACTTATATATTCAATTGCTGTTTGCGTCGCTAATAACAAAGGCGTGACATTTTTGCTAGCATGCGTGGATTGGTGAGATCGGTGAACATCGAGATTCGCAACCCAATACTGTGCTAAACACGTTCGGAGTACACGTTTCTCACCGTATCCTACCCGGATGGCGTCAATTTGTTTCGCAACACATACAAATTTACCGGAACGGGCTATACGTTGACGCTTCCAGGTATAACTGGAAGCGCCGCGTCATCACAATGGTAAGCAGCGACACGAGAAGCATGGCGTCCAGCGCATCACTGTACACTACATCGATCACGAAGGCCGAGTGTTTCGCCATCTCATTGGCGATTAAAAGTCGAGAGCGCAACGGCGGCCAGACGTACATCACTATACTCTCGGATTCGCAAGAGGCGTGCCGGCTATTCACGAAAGGCTACCTCCCACTGAACATTTGCAAATTTTTAGGTGGCGAATTGAGCATCACTTATAGGTTGGTCTGGTGCCCGGGACATGCAGGCCTAGAGGGTAACGAGAGGGCGGACGCTCTAGCTCGAGCGCTCACGAACCGAGCGGAGCAGCAGCCTTTCTCGCTGTTACCACCACCCAGCAACGACGGCTTTCGCGAGGAGGAGGAAAACGACCCGGCTCGGATGGCTCCGCGAGAGCTTCTTGCTCACCAGCGATGCACGCGGCAGAAATATGGTGCCGCCCCCAAATCTCTTAAAGGGGAAGACGCCACAGACCTCCGTAAAATTCAAACGGGAGTTTATCCAAATTTATTACGACTGCACAAAATTCATCCAACTTTGTATTGGCGCGATTGTCCGTGGTGTCGCGACTCGCCACCGACCCTTTACCATATCTCGTGGAGTTGTGCTAAACGGCCAAATGAACTCGATCGCTTACAGCGTATGTATAGAATGGAAAACTCTTTGGAGCAATGGGAGGCACTCCTCGCTAGCTCTAACCCGGAGGTGCAACTAGCACTCCTTGACCGTATCCGGCAGGCGGCGCAAGCCAGTGGAGCCTTGAACATGAAGCCCCACCCATCTATGGCTCCTAACCCCCCCCCCCCCTTTTTTTTCAACACAATAAAGTTATATCTCTCTTTCTCTCGCTCTCTAAACACGCACTTTAAAGTGACCATACAATAAAAAACAAGTGTTTCTTCAGCAAAAACGGGCTTTGTCATATCTTTAGTTTCTTCCTTCAATTTGACCCCATTACCTGTTGCTCATCGCTACAAGCCCTTTCATAATGACAAAGACAAAGCCCACAATCAGTACCCTTCATAACCTCGCATAAAGCAAGCGCGCGTACAATGCAGCATCACATAAACGCCAGCGTACACCTGTTAGCAGATGTAATCCCACTCCCGCAATCAATAAACAAACGAGTTTCAAAGATCACCCGTTCACTGATTTAAAAACACATGCACACGCGCGGGTGCAACAAGCAAGAAATTACAGCACAGAGCTCACGCACGTGTGAGTGTGCTAACCTATCACTGTAAACAGAAATAAGCCGAGATGGGAGTAAATGACCTTGTCCTCTAGCGCACACCCAGATGGGAGTTTTATAAACCCCTCCGTTGGGAGTAAAACATTTACTCCCCATCCGTAGGGGGTTTTTGCATGGTGCCAGGGGGCTTTTTATTTACATCCATTGGGGAACTTTTTCAGGTCAGTATGGGAGTAAACTTTTTGCATCGACAAAGAAAAAAATTACGTCAGCAGCCGTACCATGCGCTAGCGTAACTTTAATTACATAACATTTAATGAGCACAACAATGATTACAATACACAAACATTATCACAAGGTTCACATTATACCACAACACTCGCACTCACCACAGCTTGCCACACGCAGTACACACCTACCATATAGTCACCGGGTATATATATATGCACCACATTTTTACCTCCCATGTCGCCCTGGTGAAAGCCTTTTTTTGCTGTTAATTAGGCAATAAATACGCAGGGCGTAAGTATGAACTTGCGGTGGTCTGATGTAAGCACTTCAACACACATGCCTTTTATCCTAAGCCTGCCTAATATTTATTATTTTTTTTACTATAGCGAAAAAGTTTCATCAGTTGACGCTCTGTCGTACGGGCTGAATTTGCATTAGCAGTACTGTTTGTGGACCCGTAAAATGCACGGAATCATACACAAAGTGCGCGCGGCCTTGAATGAACACATTAACGAGGCACATTTAGCAGCTCCAGCGATGAACCGAGGTAGACCGCCGCTACCGCGTTCGACGACTAGGCCTCACTCACGAGTACGGCACGGTTATACTGTAGCACGGTGATTCGATGAATGACAGCTGGCGATCACAAAATGCTTGCTGATGTGCAGTTTACGTCTCGTTTTTCCCATGCACAGAGGTAGGTGTCCGCTATCCACGCAGTTTAAGCTACGGAGCGATAGACTTAAACGAATGAGACGGTTCGCAGCCGCTGTTCCCTTTGCTCGCATGCATTGCATGTATACCTCGCAGAGCTCGCCACGGCGGCCGGTGCGCAGTGCGAGTTCGATACGATGCCGGCTTGATACCGACGGCATAGCGAGGCCTTCTTACCACTTAGATGTTACAGCCGGTGAAATACCGGTGACACTCCGAGAAGCCACTATCGGCGGAGACGGGGCGAGCGCGTCGCCGGTGCAACTCTTAGACCGGTTGCCGGCCAGTCTGCCGTAGTCGAGCGAAGCCTACTTCGAACCGCTTCGAAGTTTTACGGTGCAATCGCTGACGATCGTACTCCGCCTCGTTCGGCGCTCGCCTTGTAGTTAGTCATTGACAGCTGCGGTCGCAAGGCGCAGAAGACTGTTATACATCCCAGCAGCCTTCATTTTTTGTGAAACACATTCTTTGCATCGCCGGTGGTCGGTGCTAGCTCGTAGCGCTTGCCGCGGTGGCCGGCGCGCATTGCGAGTTCGATACGATGCCGGCTTAATACCGACGGCATAGCGAGGCCTTCTTACCACTTAGATGTTACAGCCGGTGAAATACCGGTGACACTCCGAGAAGCCACTATCGGCGGAGACGGGGCGAGCGCGTCGCTGGCGCAACTCTCAGACCGGTTGCCGGCCAGCCTGCCGTAGTCGAGCGAAGCCTACTTCAGACCACTTCGAAGTTTCTGATGGTGAAACTCCAGGAGCAGCCGCTGACGATCGTAACAGCTTACTTTTGCTACCATTAATTTATTCTTCGAAGTTTTTTTGTTACTCGGCCCTTTGAAGCGCGGCATTCACGACGTTTCGTTGAGGAATCGGACCGATGTGCAGCGTGGTTTAACGGTGCGAAATATATTGAAATGTTCCCAGTAAATACCAACCGGTCGTTGCTATTCTTCGCTGCACTGATAATTTCGTTGGCTGTTGACAGATGCTTACACGGCTAGCCACACAAAGCACATGTGTTTCACACCGACGTGCAAACATATGCCCGTACACACACACACACACACACACACACACACACACACACACACACACACACACACACGTCACGCCCAAAGAGGGTTTTTAAAGCTCCTATAGGGAGTTTGTAACCACGTGACCTGAAACTCCCTGGGGAGTTTAACAAGGTCATGTCGTTCATAAACTCTGTGATTAAGGAGGGGGCGTTTTACGATGACATGTGCCGAGTTCACTCCCTACCAGGGAGTAAATAATTGGGGCAGGGGAGTTTTGTGGGCTCATGTGCTGGAGAAACTCCCATCTCGGCTAACTTTTGCTTACGAGTAAAGAAACCTTGGTTTAAAAATTAGACTTAGCGTTCATAGAAGCAAGTTCTGCTTGCCTTCGCAGAGTGACAGTGCTCGTTGGAAATGAAAAAAAAAATTAAAAACTAGCATATTTTTCAAAAATATACGCAGCGCTGTAAATCCACGGGATCGGCCACTTCGGGCATATTAATCAGGTTTAACTGCACTAACAGTTACGTACGACCTTATAAGAGCTGCCTTCGATAGGAAAAGTTTCGTGCACGCTAACATCGACTAAAACGGAGGAGAAACGCAACAATCGAGCGCAACCCAACGCGTATAAAATTTGGACACACAGAATAATTGTCCTCCTGTAGCACCTGCATCACATACAGGATTGGTTCACACTCGTGCTGCTATTTAGCGGCACGAGTGGGGATTTATTATAAGAAAAATAAAAGAGTTTGGAGGTGCTGGGTATCGATCCCAGTACCTCTGGCATGCTAGGCGAGCGCTCTACTACCTGAGCTACACCCCCGACGGAGGTGCGCATCCTAGACACACCTTGCGAGTGGAGATTGCACGCAAGTGCTGACAAAAAGCGAGAAGAAAACAGGTTTTCCTGCTGCTTCCGCTTTTCCTCGCATGCGTCGTTCGTTCATTCTCGTGGTGCCAATTGTTAAAAAAATAAAGAAAGAAAAGAGAAAAATAAATAAGTGGAGGTGCTGGGTATCGATCCCAGTACCTCTCGCATGCTAAGCGAGCGCTCTACCATCTGAGCTACACCCCCGACGGAGGTACGCACCTTAAACACACCTTCCGAGTAGCAATTACAAGCGAGTGCTGCCGAAAAGCGAGAAGAAGACAGGTTTTCCTGCCGGTTCAGTTTTTCCTCGCATGCATCGTTCGTTCATTCTCGTGCTGCCAATTATTAAAAAAATAAAGAAAAACAAGAGAAAATAAATGAGTGGAGGTGCTGGGTATCGATCCCAGTACCTCTCGCATGCTAAGCGAGCGCTCTACCATCTGAGCTACACCCCCGACGGAGGTACGCACCTTAAACACACCTTCCGAGTAGCAATTACAAGCGAGTGCTGCCGAAAAGCGAGAAGAAGACAGGTTTTCCTGCCGGTTCAGTTTTTCCTCGCATGCATCGTTCGTTCATTCTATTCTCGTGCTGCCAATTATTAAAAAAATAAGAAAAACAAGAGAAAATAAATGAGTGGAGGTGCTGGGTATCGATCCCAGTACCTCTCGCATGCTAAGCGAGCGCTCTACCATCTGAGCTACACCCCCGACGGAGGTACGCACCTTAAACACACCTTCCGAGTAGCAATTACAAGCGAGTGCTGCCGAAAAGCGAGAAGAAGACAGGTTTTCCTGCCGGTTCAGTTTTTCCTCGCATGCATCGTTCGTTCATTCTCGTGCTGCCAATTATTAAAAAAATAAAGAAAAACAAGAGAAAATAAATGAGTGGAGGTGCTGGGTATCGATCCCAGTACCTCTCGCATGCTAAGCGAGCGCTCTACCATCTGAGCTACACCCCCGACGGAGGTACGCACCTTAAACACACCTTCCGAGTAGCAATTACAAGCGAGTGCTGCCGAAAAGCGAGAAGAAGACAGGTTTTCCTGCTGCTTCCGCTTTTCCTCGCATGCGTCGTTCGTTCATTCTCGTGCTGCCAATTGTTAAAAAAATAAAGAAAGAAAAGAGAAAAATAAAATAATGGAGGTGCTGGGTATCGATCCCAGTACCTCTCGCATGCTAAGCGAGCGCTCTACCATCTGAGCTACACCCCCGACGGAGGTACGCACCTTAAACACACCTTCCGAGTAGCAATTACAAGCGAGTGCTGCCGAAAAGCGAGAAGAAGACAGGTTTTCCTGCCGGTTCAGTTTTTCCTCGCATGCATCGTTCGTTCATTCTCGTGCTGCCAATTATTAAAAAAATAAAGAAAAACAAGAGAAAATAAATGAGTGGAGGTGCTGGGTATCGATCCCAGTACCTCTCGCATGCTAAGCGAGCGCTCTACCATCTGAGCTACACCCCCGACGGAGGTACGCACCTTAAACACACCTTCCGAGTAGCAATTACAAGCGAGTGCTGCCGAAAAGCGAGAAGAAGACAGGTTTTCCTGCTGCTTCCGCTTTTCCTCGCATGCGTCGTTCGTTCATTCTCGTGCTGCCAATTGTTAAAAAAATGAAGAAAAAAAGAGAAAAATAAATGAGTGGAGGTGCTGGGTATCGATCCCAGTACCTATCGCATGCTAAGCGAGCGCTCTACCATTTGAGCTACACCCTTTTTTTTTCTTTATTTACATCTGAGCTACACCCCCGACGGAGGTGCTCATCCTAAATACACCTTACGAGTAGCAATTACAAGCGAGTGCTGCTGAAAAGCGAGAAGAAGGCAGGCTTTTCACAGCTGCTGCTTTTCTCCGCACACGGCATTGGTTATATGTTTACTACTCTTGTAGTGGTGTGGCTGCACTCCAAGCAATTTGACTGGCATGGCCATTCGCTGGATGTTTGCAAATGTGCATGGTGTGTTTTTCTATGTACCACGCCAAATATCAGTGTACTTCTGCCATTATACGGGTCCTGCTTTGTCAGAGTAAGATTTTCGCTATACTTACCCCTTCGCTAATGCTAGCACTGTCCCATCGAAGGGGCGCCATCATATACATATCTTCCACTGGACAATAATAAGTGGGCAGCACTTTAATATTAGCAGCACAGTATGAACAGGCAAAATGCCGATTTTTGTAGCTGTTGCATTTCCACGGTAGTCATCGAAATCATAGTAACCTAGATTGGGAAGTAAACTCACGACATCACTCTAGACAAGAGCGTTCATTATTGTTCGTGAGTGGTGAGGCTGCCTGTTGGTCATCGACATAGGTTACATACAGCTGGCTCTTTCTTTCTTTTTTTGAGGGGGGAGAGGAGGTGAGGGGTCGGTGGGGTTGGTTGAAGTGATTGTTGAAAGGAAGAAAAATGACGTAATTTGTTTACTTCGACAGGGACCGGGGTCGGCTGTTATAAGTTTTACTCAATTTCAATGAAAGCTGAGAGCCGAGGTATTGAACGCCTGCATCCATAATAAATAAGCTTTGGGGTGCATTGATGATTGATTTGTGGGGTTTAACGTCCCAAAACCACCATATGATTATGAGAGACTCCATAGTGGAGGGCTCCGGAAATTTCGACCATCTGGGGTTCTTTAGCGTGCACCCAAATCTGAGCACACGGGCCTACAACATTTCCGCCTCTATCGGAAGGTTTGGGGTGCAGCTTTGGAAAACTGCCCAATTCACAGGGAAGTGTCGCAAAGCAGAATGCTGTTGATTACCTTTGCGGGGACACACTGCGCACAAACTGGCACAGCCGGCGTGACTCAGTCGCACGCTGCAACCAAGGAGGATTTTAAAAAATTATCTTTAATCCTCCTTGGCTACAACACGCGTCTGATAAGGAACAGCGCCACCGAAGGCCTACGCCATCATCGTTGGCTATGAACCCAAGCTGCCAAACTCGGAAGAGAATCGTTGTTCCGTGAACCATTCGAGCACAGCCTCGGCATGCTCGCTGCGCTGCCGTGACCACGCTAATAAACAGTTATGTTCCATGTTGGAATGCGTCCTTCCATTGGCGCGGCGTTCCACACCTTTGATCCCGTTTCATATGTTATCATGTACCCTTCTGCTTGTGTAAAAAATGTTTTTTTTTATTTCACCACCGTCAAAAGTCCGACGCTTGCTGCTGCCGTGTATATAGAAATGTGATGCGATAAAACTCTTACTTTTTTATTTCGGGCATTTTTCAAACACACATAGCCTGGCTGAGCAAAAAAACAACAAAAAAGAACGACGAAAAGCAGGTACTCCGGACAGGAGTCTAACTTCAACTGTAATTCAGAAAGCCATAGCAGCCCGGTATATGAATGCATATTATCGTGGTATATACAAACGGTTTACAGGAATTGTTAGCGACACTGCCAGAATAAGAATTAATTTTTTATTTTTGTTGGAAGTTGTTTGACAGAGCGTTTTACAGGCGCTTCCAGTATCTGAGCATGATGATGCTGAGTTAGGATTGGTACGTAAAAAAACAGCGATTATTGTTGTTCGGCATATCCTTATTGTCAAGATTTCCTGTTTAGTTTTGGATATGCAGTGTCTTCTACCCCTGCCATTTCCGTCGTTTGGCTGGTAAGCAAAAAAGAAATCTTGCATATTCAAGAAATGAATGCTGATTATTGAGCGAAGCAGTGTGCATGAGATCATAAATTGTGGCCTTCTATTTTGTTCTGGCTAACAGCTTTTTATTTTGTTCTTGTTAACACTTTGTTCTGTCATATGCTTGGATGAATGGTTGGTTAAATTTCGGCATTTTTCCGGTTCTGTGTCCTTTTATTTTGTTTGTTCTGGTTAACAGCCTTTTAAAACCATTTTTTTTTTTTGTTCACGGATGCTTAGTTTTCTACATCTTCTCGGGTGGTGGTTTGTGGACGGAGAGACATCGTGCGGTTTCAAGGTGATTCACCCCTAAAAAGATAGTTTCTATCATTGCAGCGTCTCTTCACGCATGCAACCACCCGTGGACGTACCTCGCTGGCCACTCCAAGGGCGAGCCCTCCACCGAAGGTGAGCAGCATACCCCACGCCATCTTGTGTTTAACTACGCTCCAAGAGAGGATGCGCTTCTGCAGGTTGTCGCTTGACATGGGCACCGCGAACAGCACCGCCACGGCCATGAACGCAACGGACGTGTCGTCCACAGCACTGCGTATTCCGTACAAAGTTCATGTTTGCGCGGACCCGTCTTCGCAATAGATCCTTTCCCAAGGGCATGACCTCCATGCTTCGGTCACAAAACGAAACTTCAGGCTCACTTTCACAGACTACACAATATATGTTTTGTGGTTGCTGGAACGTAAATTTCAGATTACTTAACATAATTCGCCACAACAAATCCAACTCCACAATTATTATGGTCAAGTGCTTTTCCGGTGTGGTATCAACCAAGGAAGTCTGTGCGTAGCGCAGTCATTTGCGCAGTCAAACAATTTCACGAAAAGCGACTAGCATATGTGTTGTGCTGTAGCACTCCTGCATTTTATTTTAATCCAGCATAACTGGCTTGAAACAAGTAGGAGCCACGTACAAGGCACATAAGACATTGCAATTCTGGTGTCGACTACTGTATTTTACGGACCCATATGACGTAAACCTAAAATACGGCGCCAATTGGGGCTGCGAAATATACATGAAGGATACCGAAGAACAGCTGGTAAACCGAATCACATTCCGATGGTATATGGCTACAATGTCTTCCAAGCCTCTCCGTTTACATTTCGAGCGAGATATATATGAGTTTCCCTGCGTGGCTTGCAAAAAAATAAGCGTTGCAAAACAGAAATAGCGCCCCTGTCCACAACGAATATTTCAATGTGGGGCAAGCAGGATAAGATGCCATCGCCCGTGTTCGTCTTGTCCACCCCCGCTCCTTCTAATTGTGCATGTTTACGCACAAGAACACTGTGGTAATAGAATTGCGTATCCACAGCTTGACGTGAACGAAAAATTGTGTTGCACGTTGAAACATAAACCGCACTTTTCTCGGGAACGGCGCAATGGCGATAAAGCTTTCAGATATACTTATTCCGATGATTCGGGAAAAAAGCGCAGCAACGTACTTTAAGCCAACATACGAGGTGTAGAGCAGACTCTGATATAAGGACACATACGTTACGGATTTGTTTTGCGTCATTTTACCTATGATTGATAACACAGTGGAACCAAGATTGTGCTATAACGATAGTTCGGTATGGAACAGAGCAGGCGCTTAGTATCCCCAGCTAGTTTCAATAAGAGTTTTTCATGAATAAGCAAAGAGGTTTTATAGCACGTGCTATAGCCACCTATATCCCGACAAGTACCTCAACGTCGTCAAGGAAGGATGACCCAGACATAACAAGTAGTAGAATTTAAGTCGAAACATCCCATCTTCCATCTTACGTTTTACTTTTATGTGTTGAAAAGTAAAGTGTAACTCTTTCTAGAGTGAAACGAGCCTCTATAGAGCCTGTTTCAGTGCTCCATGTCCCCATGCAATCAGCGCTTATCGGTAAATGCGAGAAAACCACCGCTCGGCTAAGTGCTTAAAGTTTGGTGTTAGCAACTGCTTAATTGTTCGCTTTAGCACATCATTCAGCTTACATCGCACGCGTTAACCTAGGAGAACGTCCCTCCTTAACAGCCACCTTCTCATTGATAAGAACATAAAACCGCCAGATCTGCGTGGAACGCGCAGCACCGTCACAGCGAAAGCTGGAAAAGTGGCCTTTATCGAGCCTTTTATTTTAATGCTCTTCATTGGTGCAACGACTACAAGCGCACTTGAAAGGTACCCGCTACCCCATAAATAATCCCAATTGCTCTGTAGTGCGGAAGCGTTCACTATGCCACGGTTCGCTTTTCTTTAGAAAAGCATGGTACCCGTTACACACTTGCAAGGCATTTGCACACTTTGTTATTGCTGCGGCTGACGAGGATGAAGAATTGAGTTTGAGGTTTTTTGTTAACGGGTTGGACTATTCAACGACCACTTGTTAAGCAATACGCATTGTGTAACGCCTGGTTGTTACTTTGCTCTTCTGAAAAAAAAAAGACACTTTATTGCGCGTGTTAACGTCATTCTAACCTGACATGAAGCCTGCATGGTCAGTTTCCCACGGCGTTTCAAGCATCGGTGTAGCTCAGTGGTAGAGTACTGAGCTGCCATGAAGAGGGCCCGGGAATAATTCCATTATGCTCTCTGTATTTTCATACCTAGTTATTTTCTAATTTCGCGCGATAGTGGCTGAGGACACCGGCGGCGGCGGCCAACCTTCTTGGTGGAAGCGGACAACTACGGCGCCCGAAGCAGCCCTTGTCGGGATCTCATAACACACTTTGCTGCAATAACATTATTTGGAGTTTCAGGTACCACAACGACGATATGATTATGAGATAGGGCGCAGTGGAAGGCTCCGGAAATTTGACCATCCGGTCTTCTTTAACCTGCACTAACATAGCGCAGTACACGGCCCTCAACCATTTCACCGCCGTCGTAATGTGGCCCCCACAATCGGGAGTGAACCCACGAGCTCCGGCTGAGCAGCTGAGCAACATGCCCACTGCTTCACCGCGGCGGGCTTATGAAAAAGCCGGGGTTCTTGTACCAAAGTAACCCGCTGTTTCGATCAGCAATTTAATTTCGTCGCTGTTTCATAAAAACGTTTTGTGCGACAGCTCACGAACGCAGATATTTTAGTTAAAGAGAGCGATAATTCGTCCGTATATTTGATGGCAGCTTTGTAAAGCTATCACTTGAAACTAGAGCTAATATCGGGGTTTTCGAGCAAGAAGGCGCGCAAAAAGCCGAATGTGTGCGGGGTTATTTGCGCGTTTTTCGTTGTAGTAAAGTGCGATGTTCTCAATATAAAAAGAAGTTTTCCCCGCATTGTGGGTTGTAGTCGGGACGGCATTATGCTCTCCCATAGTAGAGTACGATGTACTCTAAATCGTTGAAAAATTTTTCTAAACACACGCTGTGCTCTAAATCGTTACCCCCCCCCCCCCAGGACATCGGGTGTCAAAGACAGGCACACTGTCTGAAAGTTCTGCGTCTGGGACGGCTTTAAGCTCTCCCATAGTAGAGTACCCTGTGCTCTAAATCGTTACCCCCTTTTTCTAGCCGCCCCCCCCCCATCGGTGAACGAAACCGGATGTCATCAAGGTTTTGTAACCAGTGAACGGCTTTAAACTCTCCCATAGTAGAGTACCCTGTGCTCTAAATCGTTACCTCCTTTTTCTACCCCCCCCCCCCCAGGCTAGTGCTCTCCCATAGTAGAGTACCAGGTACATTAAATTGTTTACCCCCTTTCTACAAGCATAGTCAGCGTCCAGGACAGCTTCCTGCTCTCCCATAGTAGAGTACGAAGTACTCTGAATCGTCAAACACTTTCCCTAAACACATGGACGGATTTATGCTCACCCATAGTAGTGTAATAAGTACTCTAAATAGTTTTAACAGTTTTTTTTCCAAACACAGCTCAGTAGAGTACATATTAGTCTAAATCGTTAATTTTTTTCTTTTTTTAGGTGCGCCGCTCTTTATAACGCCACCTGTTCGTCCCTCGTAAGCGTTGTAGTGTGTAACAAGTATAACATTTTGACTTCCAAGGTAGTGCCGGTGAGAGATTTCTTCGGTGCGTTGTTGAACAATAAAAAATAATGCTCAATATACATGCCAATGGCTGCTAATGGGAAATGAGAGACAGGAGCATTCGGCTTTTAGTTAAAGCGCACGCTGCGATCCACATTAGCAGTCATTGGCATGTACATTGAGTACTATCTGACAAGAAGGGGTTGCTACGTTATACTCGCTGGGTATAACCTCCTTAGATTTAGAAAGATTTAGCGAGCGTTGAGCCGCTGTGTCATGAATACAATGAACTAGTATATACCATAAACTCGAGGTGGTTAAAGGTGGGAAGTAGACCCGAAGCACAAGCCGTAAAAAAGTCTGCGTGTGCCACCTCTCGTTTAGTCCTTGAAATGTCCGCTGGATGGCGGTGCTTCTATATGGGGAATATATGATGAAAAGATGCGAGATGGTGGTACTTGGAGTGTTGAATAGATAGACGAACGGACGCACAGACAGATGCACGGATGGACGCATGAACGGACGCAGGGGCGGATGCATGGACGAACGCAGAGACGAACGCACGAACAGACGCGCGCACGGACGGGTGGATGGACGCATGAACGGTCACACAGACGGACGCATGGACGGACGGAAGCAAGAACGAATGGACGGACGAATGCTTCGCCCCACTCTCCATCCATCACTCCGTGGATATTCTGCCAATTGTTTAATACAAGCCTTTATCGTGCCCTAAACTGATTTAAATTCCTCTTGAGCCGTCATTGCAGGATTTTTTATGCCCACCGGATGGAGTAATGCGAAGCTATACAGGCAACAAATTACTCTTTTCTGACCAGTCAAACAAGGAAACTCATGGTAAATTCACGATGCTACTTCGAAGCACTTTTTAAGTAACACGCGTTTTTAGGGGCAGAGAACGCAAGATATGGTAAAGAACACAAGACTGGTGAAACACATAAAATCGAAAAATGCAAACAGTTTATTTGTTCATTTTCATAAATTTTTACCATCTTTCGAGCTCTTTCCATGAGAGAATTATTTTTCAAGGGGCTCAGCAGCATTGTCCTTTCGATATGTCAATGACGCACGACTCAGAACGTAGGTTTTAGTTGACATTCAGCACAGGTGTCCAGTTCTGCCCTCCTTGTATCACCCTCTTGGCGTTGGTTGTACTCTCGGACGACAAAACACACCAATTCAACTTCGCACTGGCGAAAAAACAAAAAAAGGCTCACCTCATGTGGAACCAGTTGGCCCAGCCCTTGAAGAAGACAGCCCTCCTGGTCGACCACAGGAAGAACACTACGGCCAGTACGACCACGACAACCTTCTCGGCGGCGCTGAAAGAGAGTGGTTTTTTAAGGCAAAGAAAGCCTTGGATGTACCTCTTTAAACGCGAAGAGTGTTCGTCGGAGGCGTCCACACCAGTGAATGGTGTCACCCTACGACGCCCCAGGTTTTCAAAGTTTGTGACGTCATTATTTCGTCACATTCACCTGACATCGCATGCTCAAGTCATCATATGACATCGTTGTTTGGTCAAAAAAAAAAGTACTGACTTTGCCGCAAAGGCGAAGCAATGAATGCGATAGCAACAAATTGAAAGGTCACGCGCAGAATGGCAAGCATATCGAAACGTTTGTGCGTTTCTCATGCACAAATGACGCGCGAAACGTACTCACAGGTACAGATTAACGCGAATAAGCGTCTCAGTTGTTAGTGCGCTGTGTCTGAGAAGTGCGCCCTTTTCGCAAACGGAGGCTGTGCAACGATTGCAGTGACCTTTGTGCGCCCGGTAACTGTACAACAGAATTGTTCCGACAAAGCTCAAAGGCTAGACAAGACGTACGATTCTCCCCACTGCAAGATAAGGGTGCACGATCAAACGCACACCCCCTTACTCTCTACGCGTACCAAAAGTACCCGTGAAAGTTGAGAGTCGCCGCGCACTCACTGCGCCATCTTGTTGATAATGCTGAAAACACGATAGTTACCTCTCAACCCCCCCCCCTGATATGCCCACCAACAGCAGTAATGGTAGATTTAATTGAACTGGTATAGCGCATTACGGTGAAGAAGAAACGGCCGAGCTGACCGACACAAGAGGACAGAGCGCTATCCTCTTGTGCCAGCGCTCTGTCCTCTCGTGTCGGTCAGCTCGGCCGTTTCTTCTTCACCGTAATGCGCTATACCAGTTCAAGTACGATGAACCAACTCGCCCAATCTTCAACACTCGTAGATTTAAATAGCTTGCCATTTGGACGTTGAAGGAGGTACCTCTCGGTGGTTCAGTGCATGGTTATCGCTTCGCATTTACGACGCAGAGGCCCCACGTTCGATTCTGCGCGCCGGAGTCTTAATTTTTCCGTCATATTTTTTTTCTTTCTTGCGTTTTCATATATATATAGATACGTATACATATACGGTGCATGACATCGACGCCAACGTCGACGCCCACGCCGACGCTGGTGGTGAAATGCACCCAGCCAAGAGTGTCCATATAATTGCTATCGCAATAATATACCTGCTAGAGTTTTGCTTTCCAAAACCACTAAATGATCTTGAGGGACGTCGTTGAGGGGGGCTCAGGAAATGCAGACCAACTGGTGTTGAATTAACGCGCAGCGACATTGCACAGCACACGAGCCCCTAGCATCCCGCATCCATCGAAATGTGACCGCCGCGGTCGTTATCGAACCCTCGACCTTCGAGTCAGCAGCTGGACACCGTTACCACCACACCAACGCGGCGGGCTGATGCTTTATTAATGCTAAATCGATCTCGGAGACACTGCGAAACCACGTTGCGTGCGGAAAGCCATCGAGCGGGATGTCAATACAATCGACTGAGAAGGAAAAGCAGAGGGTTTCCGTACATGCGTCAGTCGTTTCCGTCTTTCAGCGTGAAGCAGGCGTGGCATTTTTTTATTATTATCTACGAACGTGTTTATTTACCTACTTTTAGCAAAAAGTTCATTTACAATATGTACACAAAACGAAAATTTTATACCAATCTAGTATTAAGCGGCACATAGACATTGGCACACCTATGTGCCACGACAAATATGACTATGTTGTAGTGAACACATCACTACTCCAAATTACATGACAGACGTGGCATGCATGTACAAAATAACACAAGTTATCATGATACAATATATACAATAGTACAGCGATACAATACATGCAATGTATTGTATCGAACGGCCGGCACGCGAACACCCTTCTCCCTAAATGGAGCTGAACAACTAGCAAAGGTAAGTATTTACCAGAAACACCTTGGCTTATTCGTTTTGCCGTTTATTTTATTTTTTATACGTGCACTGCTTCATTGAACGTTTTTTTTTTTTTTTTGCCCTCTCAAGTTTTTCCAAGGTTTTGCGGTAAAAGCAAATCGCTGGCATCATCATTACATTGGATAGTGTTCGTGTCGGTGTTATTAAATGCGAAGCATTTCTTAGCGAAGTTCGGCGACATTGAGCGTATCTATCTATCTATCTATCTATCTATCTATCTATCTATCTATCTATCTATCTATCTATCTATCTAGCCGCCTGTGACTTTTAGCTCTCCTGGTCATTTCGAAAATGGTATCAATACCAAACTTGGTATGGCATAACATGACTGTATGAAGAACATATTTCACTGTTCGTAGCATGAAAATGCTGACATGTGTGCCATGAATTTTATGATTTACATTTCACGGTCTTGATTCTCTTGTGGTGGTTTCGTTCACATGGCATGTTGCAAAACTGGTATGGTATGGCATGACTGCTTGGCGAACACAAGCGACAGACCTTAAAGTAAAAATCATGACATGCGTGTCATGTAACAACATGACTACATGCCACGTTCACGATGCGCTCGCGGTCGTTTTGCTAGCGTCACATATACCAAGCTTGGTATTACGGGACGGGAATGGATGACGAAGGTATGATACTTGTGCAAACATGATAATCACGACATACGTGTCTTGTAACAACATGACTACATGCCACACTGATGATGCGCTCGCGGTCTTTCGCTAGCTTCACATATGCCAAATTTGGTATTACGTGACGACAATGGATGACAAAGGTATGTGACTGGTGCAACCATGATAATCATGAGATGCATGTCATGTGAGAACATGACTACATGCCACATTCAAGCCGCCAATACATTTCGACGTGACGCGTTGCGCGTGCTCGCCGGTGTTCATTTCGTCGCTTCACGCCGGCGACGCCAGGCGCCGGTGCTGCCACATACCAACACCACCTAGACTATTGATAGTCTAGGTGGTGTTGCATATACTCGCAGGCGCGCGCCACGCTCCGTTGCTTTGACGCATGCGCGTTTCAGCGCGTCCGGCATCCCTCCGTCACGAAAAGAGGCAGACGCAGTGCATGCATGTAACATGTTACATGTGCATGTAACACGTCAGCGCGAAACGCAGCATGTCGCATTTCGCGCTGGTTGACATCGGGCCGCGCCAACGGACGCTGGTCGCGTCGGTCGCGCTTAGCGTCAGACTATAGAGTGCTCGCGTTTTGCTAACGTAGCGTCGCTGTGCCCAGCGTGCGCGCGTGTCAACGCTACATTGGCCCATCGTGATGCGCTCGCGGCCATTTCGCTAGCTCCACATACACCGAATTTTGTGTTACGTGACGTCAATGGATGCCGAAGTATATGACTGGTGCAAACATGATAATCCTGCCACGCGTGTCATGTAAGAACATGACAACATACCACGCTCATAGCGTGCTCGTGGCTGGTTCGCTAGCTACACATATACTAAATTTGGTATCACGTGACGTGAATAGATGACGAATGTAAACGACACATCCAAACATGATAATCATGTCACAAAGACAATTAGTCGCAAAAAGCACCCTATAACGTTTTCTTACTGTTTTGATAAGTAGTAACTAACTATAAGTATCTGGGAGTTATCATTTTTCACGATCTTAAATGAAATGACCACATTGACTACATACATAAAAAGGCAATGAAAAAACTCGTATACTTAAGGAGGCGCTTGAGTACGTCCTCTCCAAAAGTTAAAATATTAGCCTATAAAACATTTATTCGGCCACTCCTGGAGTATTGTGCCGCTGTTTGTGATCCATACACAAAAAGAAAGATTTCAATATTGGAAAAATACAGAAGAAATCAGATAGGTTAATCTTTAATCAATACAGCTGGGAGGCATCAGTAACATCTCTTCTAGAAACGGCTGAGCTAGAAAAATTAGCTAATCGCCGATACCGCGAACGAATGAAACTATTTTACCTTCTTTATCATGGACACTTAGGTATCAAAAAGAATACATATCTAAAAAACTCACACCGGCGGCCTATTCAGTTCCTTCATAATAAAAAAGTAAGTGAGTTCTCTTGTCACACCAGCATTTTCCAGTATTCTTTTTTTCCGAGAACTGCAACCAATTGGAATTCCTTCCCTTCAGCTGTGGTGGAATGCCCGTCGCTATCATCCTATCTACAGGCCCTTCGGTCCATGGGACATAGCTCTGACATAGTTTTACATGAACCATGACGCTTTTTTTTTCTTCCATATGTTTTCACTAGTTATTTAAATATCTCGCTGCTGTGCTCGTATGAACTCGTTGTACTCTTCTTCTTTTGCTGTTATTATCACCGCAATGCTTGTTATGTGTTTATTGTAACCTTTTTTTCATTAACTTGTACCCACTCCTGCCTAAGGTCTGAAGATTGGACCGGCAGTACTGTAGTAAGTAAAATAAATAAATAAATAAATAAATAAATAAATAAATAAATAAATAAATAAATAAATAAATAAATAAACCATGACACGGAAGTCATGTGCAGCATCATTTACCTCCACCTCGTAACGTTGGGCTGATTTTAAAGTGACATATCAACATTTCTGATTCGTGCTTCGCATATCATCGATTCCCACTGTACGTGGGATATGGCAAATTATTATTATTATTATTATTATTATTATTATTATTATTATTATTATTATTATTATTATATTATTATTATTATTATTATTATTATTATTATTATTATTGCTGTTGTTGTTGTTGTTGTTGATGTAATTGGTATAATTATTATTTGGTATCTGGTTCTTTACATTATCTCAAGTTTCATCCCTCCTAGAGAGAAATCCTGGGCACACTGATGGTACAGGCGACGTGAGGCTGAAACGATTGTTGGGGATGAAGAAATATTGGCTTCAAGAAACGTTTAATCTTGCACCGGAGATAATGCCGAAATGATGGAAAGTATAAAGGGCATGCTGCAGCGGCTGTTCTTATGCACGTGTATAGTAATATCATCTGCATATGCAGTGACCTTTACTTGAGCATTATCAGGTAGGGGCAAGACTCGAATCTGCGGATCGCGTTCAATGGCCCTTAAGGAGGGTTCTAATGCAAGGATAAATAGAACAGGGGAGAGGGTACACCCTTGGCGGACACCACGCGTCACTTGAGAAAGGGGTGACTCTCACGGAAATCTAGGTAAAGGGTACTTTCTGAATTCGTATGCATCGCGTGAATGAGCTGAACGAACCTGTCCGGGAATCTGAATGCATGTAAAATAAGTAGTAAGTTGCCATGTTCTATAAAATCAAATTCATTTTTCTTATCTAAGGAAATCAACAGCTGTTGGGCACATCGGGCAGCGGTGTACTGAATGGTGTCACGTGTTAACCATGTGTGGCTGTGTATTTCTCGGCCCGGAACGAAACAAATCTGGTGGGGAGCAAATAATGCTGTGAGATACAGACTGATTCGGTGCACCAGGATGTTGGCCAAGAGCTTGAAATCTACATCAAGCAGGGTAATAAGGCGGCAACATTCTAGTCGCGTAGACATTTGGTCTTTCTTGGGGACTAGCGCAATACGGCCTCTGTGGAAAGAGTTTGGAAGGGTAAGATCTCGGAAACACTTACGAATGAAGCGAGACATGAATGGACCGGTGACAGGCCAAAACTGTGCATAAAACTTAGCAGAGAAACACATTCACATGTACAGCCTCCGGGTACTGTCTTAATTATTCTCCGATGAATTGAATACGGCTCTAATCTGTAATATATTTCATCGCACACAGTTCCCGCTTTTCAGTGCATTAATCTAATCGCACGCGCACTGCAAGCTCCTCGTTAAGATTGCGATTCAAGCGTTGGTATCTCCCGCCACGCGCGGAGTGAAACCTTCGTCGCGACGAAAAAGAAAGAATAGATTACTCGGACTGTACGTTGGCACTCTCCCAACCAAGGCCCGGCCCTCGCGCCATGTTGCAACTTCCAAGCTGTCACGAGAGTCGGCTTTAAACTAGAGGGGCGTTATTCTTTCGACTCATGTTTCTATCAGCTTGTCCTCTGTAGAACGCAACGCACCAGCGTGTTTCTCTACGCGAAATCGAAAGCTCTCGGACGTTATCTCTGACGCTGCATAACGCTATCAGCCTGTCACAAACGTAAACGCCAGAAAAAGAAATATGAACGTGCACGCACACTGTAATGCGAGAGGCCACACCGCTCGAACGGCGTGTGTGTGACTCGGCGAAGCGTGGGAAAGAGGTATGGCGTGTGGTAAACGGGAGCATCTGAGTCCCATCGCCAACGGTTCTATTCAGTGTCAGTGTATCCGGTCTCGACAGACCCTGGTGAAACCGATTCAAACTCGTTCCTACCAGTCTAAAACCCCCCACCGGGATGCTTGGGAAAGGTTCATTTTACAACGCCAGCATTTGTCCCGTGACGTCGTGGAAACGTGATATGAGGTACGGACCACTTGTTTGTTTTTTCCACGTCTAGCAGCGGAGAACGGGAGCGCCAACGTTTCACCGGGAAATAGCGTCACTTGAGATGCCATGTCGCACTTCATCTCTGTGACGCACCGTAACTCTATAGGGCTCGCGCGACTGCAACCGGGAAGCGAATCAGTCGACAGTCCGCACTGTAAACTCCGACGAGTCTAGCTAACTTACAAGATTTCAGTACAACGATGTTGATAGCTTTTTTTTATATCAGAGGTACAGCTTTAAAACTCACCTTGCCAAAGAGAGGGGAAAAACTACAGGAATGCTTCAGATGGAATTGTTCTCCAGCAGGTATATGCAGTCAGCAATAATATTATCTTGGGTATTATGGATCCCCATATGGTTGTCAGGAACGTTGTTGAGGACTCCGGAAGTTTTGACCATCTGGTTTCCTTTAACGTGCACCTATATTTAAGCTCAGAGGCCTCAAGCATATCGCCTTCATCGAAGTGTGTAGCGGTCGCAGCCAGCATTCGATCCCACTACCTTTGGGTCAGCAGCCGAGCACTATAACCAGTAGACCACCGTCGTGAGTTATGAAAAATAGCGCAGCGTATGACTGAAAATGAACTAACAGATTGACAGAGCCATGTCACACGTATTGCTGAGCCAAAAGCTCCTCGACGTCAGGCTGGTGACTGTAATGTGACTGCTATATAGATTTGATTGATTGATTGATTGATTGATTTATTTATTGATTGATTGATTGATTGATTGATTGATTGATTGATTGATTGATTGATTGATTGATTGATTGATTGATTGATTGATTGATTGATTGATTGATTGATTGATTGATTGATTGATTGATTGATTGATTGGCACTTGAAGTATATGCACTTCGAATATAGTCTTCAAGACCGCAACCCCTGGGTGAGCGAAATTTTCGGAGCCCTCCACTACCGTGGTCCCCCTCATCATAATGTGGTCTTGCCTCGTAAAATCCTAGGTGTTGTACTCGCAGTGTCGGGAAGCATACGATGAAAGTCGCCCACGCAAGCCGAGGACTTAGCAATCGCACTGGCACTGGCGATCCCGGATTGTTGCACGGTCCTCAGTGAGTCGAAGCCGGCAACAGTCAACCTTGCTACAAACGCATATGGAATTACCGCAAGGATATGTTCAACGATAGCAAGACCGGAACCAACGATACCGTCAAGTGGTTCTCTGCGCATGCTGGGGAGCTGAACGCGGGCCCGAACCACGACGAGGAAGCAGATGCGGCGGCTCATGCACTAACTAGCCGCTGGTCTTCATCAACACATTCCTCGGAGCCGGAACGATTCGATTCCGAAGACGAAGAGTATTTCATCACAACGTATACGGCGACGTTCTGCAGTGGTACAGAACGAGCACACGCCTCACCGAGACCTACAACGCAGCGAAGCAGCCACACACGGCAGTTGCAAGTATAAGCCATATGGACCCCCGTCTGGACGGGGGTCCAGACGGGGGTCCACACGCAGAGTACGAGACGCAGAGTCCTGGGCAAAGTACGTGTTCCCGGAGGTATACTCCACAGATATATGCCAATACTGCAAGAAGGCGCGAGCCACCCAGAAACACCTCCTCTGGGATTGTGCGCCACTACCGAGTAACCAAGAAGCAATGCCAACTGCCATCAGCAGCAAAATCATGAGCCAAGAGCAACCAAAGAGACGTGGTCCGGCACGTGCTTGGCATCATGGAGGAAGGAAACACACAGGAGGGAGCATGACGTCAAGCACCCAGCCTTGGCAAGCCAACCCGTTTTAAAGCCATCAAAGTCGGCCCAACACGTGACGTTTTTGCGCAAAATCGCGCCAGCAGCGAGATTTGCCGATACTTCGGAGTACGGCGCCAGGTAGCTTTTAATCGAAACGAGCTGGTTGAGCGCGGACCAGGTCGGTTCACGCAGGTGGTTCAAAGGCGGAACAGCAGCGAGAGTACTAAAAGCTACCGCAAGCTCTGACGTTTAGATCACGTGTTGGGCCGACAAGGTGGGCTTCACTCTTGTGACGTAGTGCTCCCTCCTCTCTTTTTTTTTCCTTCATGCTTGGCATCCTGCAACGCCAGCGGCTGAAAACAGCGCCCCCACGGGTTTGACGCGAGTAGGTTGCTGCTCTGGGACGTCCGAGCGTGCTAAAGTCTTGCTTTAATTTCCCTACCTCTTCCCCCTGTATGCCGGATCGACATTAAAGTTGTTTCACTCACTCATTCACTCACTAGGTATTGTTCATATTATAATTATGGCAAATGCGAGCCACAATCGCATATTCAAGAAAATACGGAGGACACTCAGGCTTCGACTTCAAGAGTGCAACAAGATACTATTATCAGATTGCGAAGTATGCGCTCAGCGTCTGTACAAGGCATTGCGTGCACTTACGTAGCTGTGCACTAAGTTGTCGTTGTGCATGGTTGATGATGATGAATCATAGCTCTGTCCTTTGTAACAGGTTGGAAGCTTTGAAACAACCACTCATTACGTAATTCACATGGTGTGACGCCTCGCGCGATTTACGTTTCCTCTATGCAATGTTAAATATGCTGACATGACTCCTTGCACGGCATGATGACTGTGTGTAGGCTCTTTTTTCGGAACAGCATCAAGTGTTGGAGTAGCTATGTTGTCGAATACTTAACTGCTACGCTATTTGTTTTCTTCTTTTTCTGATAAGGCTACGTTTGTTTGTTTGTTTCATTTTACACTCACATGCTTGTGTTAACTCACGTGCTTGCATAAAATATTGTATAATGACGCAATCGCGCTGTCATGCTGTGTAATTAATGATTTTTGCTTATCTGTTATTCTTTTTGCTGTTACTTTTCTTTTAACATCTTTGTCAGCCTGTGACGCGGATATTTCTTTGCTATGTGACAATTTTTAGCCCTTCTACTATATTAACGCATGCCACCCTTGAAGAACGAGCGCTGTAGGTCATACTCGTTTTGGCTCTCCAAAAGAAGAGAACGTTTTGTTGCTCTAGTTCCAGTCAACTCCTGGCTGTCGGTCCTGTTTTGTTCGCGACATTACTGGTAGAGAAGTACGTGTACTTCGGTGGTGTCAGCCATTTTGGAGACAACTACATCTCCCAGAGCAAGAAGCAGCCGCCGCCTGCGTGAGTTACCCCCTGAATTTGCTCCCTTGGCACCGACACCCAGAAAGATGACAGTGCCGACGACAAGCCAGGCGGTCCAAACCAGCGATTCTCGTGGTTCTCCTATCGCGCATATTTCTCATGCGCCACAGACAACAAAACCGTTCCATGGAGATATCTTCGAGAATGTTAATGACTGGCTCAGCCACTTTGATCGGGTTGCCGGTATCAACGAATGGGAAGATGTTCGCAAGCTGCGCAGGCTTTACTTGTACTTTGAAGTTTCTGCGAAGACATGTACGAGAACCACGAGGGCTCCTTTGCGACATGGCAAGAGTTTAGCCGGCAGCTCCGCGACGCCTACTAAACTCCTACCACAACGCCGAAAGAAAGGAGAGGGGTGAACAAGCCATATCTTGCAGGAACCAGTGACCGAATGAACGCGTTGCCATGTTTGCCGAGGACATGCTTCGGCTCTTCAGGCGTGTCGACCCTGCCATGTCGGAAGAAAAGAAGGTACGGCATTTGATGAGGGGTGTAAAAGAACAGCTTTTCGCTGGACTCGTGTGCTATCCACCGACGACTGTCACCGAGTTAATCTGTGAGGCATCTTTGGTGGAGCGTACTCTGCAGCAGCGGTCGTCACAATACGAATGCCACATCCCAGTCACCGCATGCTCTATCGGATCTGACAGCCAGAAACAGGCTCTCGCAGACATCATTCGAAGTATCGTGTGGGGTGAATTGTGACAGCTTCAGGCAGTGGAATCCCGTCCACATGTGCCAGACATCGTGGATGTAATCAGACAAGAATTCCAGGCAGGCAGTCACATCCCTGGCACCAACCGACGCCTCAATCCTCACATATGCGGCGGCATTGCGATCCCCTGCGCCATCGGCTACAGGTCGCGCTATGCGGACAATGTACCAGGCTATGCCCCCCGTCCAGGACACTTCTGGGGGTGAAGTCACGGTCAGGTGAACTGTTAAAAACACTCCTTCGACGCAACGACCCGACGACGAGCATTCCGGTTTTTCGGTGATCCCCGACAGCAGAAAGATATTTTCTGCCGAAATCACCGTTTTCGTCGACAATCATACTGTCGACGCCCTCGTCGACACCGGCACCGACTATTCCGTGATGAGCGCCGTAATGGCATCTGAACTGAAGAAGGTTACAACACCGTGGCAAGGACCCCAGTTGCACGCGGCAGGTGGTCATCTGGTGAGTCCTACTGGTATGTGCACGGCGCACATTCAAATTCGTACGTCGAAATTTACGGGGTCCTTCCTCGTGTTGCACGTTTGTTCTCGGCCAATCATCCTGGGAATAGACTTTCTTCGGGAATACGGCTGAGTCATCGACCCCCGTGAATTACTTGTATCGTTCTAGGATACTTTTAGTGCTGCAACTGACGGTACGCAACTCTCGAAGAGAGCGCTCCGTGTTACTGACGATTCTACAACTCTCCCGCCTCGAAACAGCCTCTTTGCCAAGGTAGAATTGGGACAGGACGTGTCTGACACAATCAATGTGGAGGCCAATTCGTCTCTCCTTATTTCACGACAAATCTGCGTTGCCCAAGGAATCGTTCGGCCTAGCAAGAAACATGCTCATCTCCTAATCACGAAGTTCAGCGACGAATATCGCCACCTTACGAGACACATTGCCATTGCATATATTGAAGAACTTGCCAATACCCAAGCATCGTCCAGGTTATTATATATATAATGAATTGTACCATATATGCTCCCTTCACCCTATGCCTCGTTGGGGGACTGTAGGGTATATCTATGTAAATAAATAAACACCAATATTTCATTCTTTCTCGAGTCCTTATTTTTATTCCCTTCATTCATCGGCATCTTTCACTCGCAGAAAATACCGATTTTTTGCTAACAGCCAATGCCACAGATGCCAACCCCGCATTTTCATGACTCTGCATGACTGGAGAGCCGACAGGGAAAATTTCTCACTCGTTTAAAATAGTGAACTGTGACGATGTTGGATTTGTGAGGAATGTCTAAATAAATAAATAAATACATAAATAATTGCCAACTATTTACATTTTATTTCAACTAATAACTATGTGAAATTATATTATTATGATGCATATAGCACCAAAGAATAGGAGAACACCTACATTACAGAATACGATGCCTAGTAATGAATTAAAGCTCGATGCTCGCTAATTGGGGACGTACATAATATAATTGCATATAAAGGAAAGCATACTAAATTCTGTATTTGTACCAATACACTGTAATAATGATTCTCAGCTCTGTCGACTTACGTGATCTTGCCTAGGCTTCTGTACTTCACCAGAAAGGCGTCGTGGACATCCTCCTTCTTGAAGTCCATCGCACTGTCGTAAAAATGATCAAACACGTTTCATGATTCAGACGAACACAGTTGTGTCCTGCATGTGTGTGACGTGCACTCAGTTATGTCACTTTTCGCATTTCTCTGGGATACTTGGCACGCGCTCAATAAATACACTTTGAACGAATTAACGCAGCCGTAATCGCACCAGCAATCAAGATGCGAATGATAGGATGTTTCGCTGTAACAAGTAAGTGTTGTTTTGTCGACGTGAAACTCTGCATTCGTTAAAAGGATACTAAATGCAACTTTCAAGTCTACATTGATTATTGAACTAGGGATCCAGAAACCCCGTAGTGTTACTTTTGTGCCAAAGAAGGGCCAATTTTGTAATAAAATCACGTTTTAGTGGTCCGCATCGCATTAGCGCGCTTCAAATTACCCGCTTCAAAATGTGCACTGACCGGACCGACTCGCATCACTGTTGCCGTGCACATTGTTGCCCGGCTTTACTGCGCAGTAGCAGCAGACCAAACGCAGCGGGAGCCACAGCAGCAACAACGACCATTGATAAATTTCCCATAATTGGCTTCGAGACTGCAGACGTTTTTTGGTTCACCTGCGCCCCGTGAGATGGCACCACCTGTCTAGTGTAACTACGCAAAATTGAATTTTCGAACAACTCGCGCCATTCCCCATAGTAACGTCCTGCGGTTCTTTTTTAGATGAATCATACAGAAACAAAAGGGCAGCATTTTATTGCGTCTCTTGATGCACGAAAGGTTCTTTATTTAGTGCAGTTAGATCGATTACTAGTGATTATTTGTAGGCGGTCCGTCTGATGTCATCGGGATCATTTTCAAAATGTCCTACTGCGGCGCTTGTGTTCTTGTGCACTTACCTTAATTTCTCGGTAAGTAGGGCAGTAGGGCATTGTTGTTGGTAATATTGTCGTTCTAGATGTCATACATTGAGCTTTCACTCTGACGTAAATTGTTATTGGATTTTAGTGTCCCTTTAGAAGTCCAGTAAACAGCCCCATGGTCCAAAAATTGTTATAAAGAAAAATATGTGCACTTTTGCTTTGTGAACATGCTGCCGCAAGAATTTTTAAATACGTGCGAAGTTACAAGGGTTACAACGTTGGTTTCAGTTGGTTTTAAATTTTCACGCGGCCTCGCGGGAAGGCGTATCCCTTCATCATGACTGGTTTGGACCAATCGACAAACTGCGTGCTACGTCAAGTCGCCGATGAGCGATTTGCCGTCACTGCACGTGAAAGGAGTGCGGGAATCATTTTTGAAAGGGGGGATCTGCACGGTGCGCAGCGCTGTAATATTCGGAAAACGTGATCGCCGTGGTCTACTCTACAAATTGTCGAGCTTCTTTGGGAGGCGGTGTGGAAAAAAGAAACGTGGTCGATCCCTCTTTTTAGGAATCAGTAAAACACGAAAATGAAACGTATCCTTGCAGGGGTAGCTCAGCATTGATTTTGCATTGTTTCACCACGAGGGGGAAAGACTGAATGCTGGGGCACCAGGCTAACAGTCCGTCAGAACTGGTCCGTGTTCTTTTTGTGCATCTGTTCAGATGCATTTTCGTTTTTAGTACAGGGTACTGCGGAATAACACATAAAACGAAATTAACATTCAGGTCAATACGGAAGCGTAACGTTGCGCTGCAGAGGTGCGCACAGACGACTAGAACCCTTACCGCACGTATACGATTACCAGCACGTCAGTACACGGTGGTATGTGCCCTCTCCCTATGGAGAGCGCGGGCGCAGCTTTGTCTAGCGGCACACCCTTTCCCTCAATACGGAGAGGACCTACATGTGTTTAGAGCTTAACAAGAACACAAAACGGGCAACGATGTCACGGCCCCACTCTTCTGGTTATTCGTATCTGTGTACATCTGCAGCGCATCATTATTCCATGTTTAGCCCAATATGAAGCACTTCTGGACTTCACACCAATGGCTCAGAACCTCCAAGAATAAGCCTGCAGTTATGTTAACAACATTGTACATATTCACATGTCGTTTTTCAACGGATACTTCCTGTTTAGTGCAGCTTAAAAACGTATACCGTGCTTATTAACATGTACAGTCATGAGGGTATAGACGAAATGTTTGGCTACCACAGCGAATGTTCTGATCAACAGCAGGGGCGTACCCTGAAATTTTTTAGGCGGAAAGGAGATTAACCACCCTGTATGTATATTCGTGCGTACATATATATGTAAGTGGGCGTTACGCACATACAA
The DNA here is from genome assembly GCF_013339725.1 of Rhipicephalus microplus. Classification (NCBI taxonomy): domain Eukaryota; kingdom Metazoa; phylum Arthropoda; class Arachnida; order Ixodida; family Ixodidae; genus Rhipicephalus; species Rhipicephalus microplus. The sequence continues at coordinate 84,125,720 of NC_051170.1, forward strand.
AACTAAAAAAAATTCAGGGAGGGGAAGGGCGTGCCAGTGACTGGTTGTAGTATGTCACAATTGACATTTTTACTACTAACTTTCACATCACCCACTTTTACATTTTACGGGAAAAAAACATATCTGAGCCGGTATTTTCTTCTTTAGCGCCAGCGTACAAACTGTGTAGAAGAATCGCTTCCTACTGTGAGGGTAATCACAGAAACGAGAGCACGGACATGGTTTCAGTGAATTGTCCTCGACATGTTAGAACGAGCACTTCATCCATCATACACGTGCGCCCTGAACGTGACACCCCGACGTCGTGACTGCTGCAGCCTAATTCGTGACACCATTTAGACAGCCCACCCCGAAAGAAAGTAGCTTTGGACAGAGCTAAAACGGGTATTTTTAAGCGGTGTAGCCTAGAAATTATACCTTGAATACTTACACTTATTTGTCTTCCTAATCAGTGTTTGTTGTCAAATGGTTAACACGCTCACGTTTGAAGAGTACGATCTAGTTTTATGTAGAAACCAATACGAATTTGTCGCTTGCTGGCTCTTCTTCGCAAACAGAATATTGTGATGGCTGCGATAGATTGCGTGATAAGAACGATAATTAAATTTTTATATGCAGTTCTGCAAATTTTCTTATCGAACATTTCTGTGCATACCTGCTGGTCAGAAACGATACAAAAGATTTTGGTATTTTTTTTTCCTCCTTCTGTGTGTAGTTGTAACTCACTGTCACACGCCTAAACACTTCCGTTGCAGTAAATACAGGCTGCTGTTTATGCGACTACAAAACACCCTAACAGTATAAGAATATTTTACAGTGTAATAATACTTATCCTCAAATATTTATTTTTCTTCCCTTGTGGAGCTCTGCAGCCACTTTAAATTGGAATGCAGAGAGGGCGGCAAAGATTAGTATTGAAACATGATCACAAATTGAAAATTCTATATACTGGAGGTGCCTCGTTGACTGAAACATCAAGATGCTACTCAGCAGCATAAGTTCACAGTGCACGGAGTATTGCCCACTGTCTTACAAACAAGGCCGAATTTTTTCCCTTGTGCAGTTCATAGCGAACGGCATGCTCGTCCTCGTTTTTGTCTTGTTCTTTTTCTTTCTTTTTTTCTTTGTTCATAACCAAATTTTACAGCCTAAAACTGTGCCACTCGATGTTACCACTCGGTTCAAGTCGTACCTTGATGCCCCGCGGCGGTAATCTAGTGGCTAAGGTACTCAGCTGCTGACCCGCAGGTCACGGGATCGAATCCCGGCTGCGGTGGCTGCATTTTCGATGGAGGCGAAAATGCTGTAGGCCTGTGTACTCAGATTTGGGTGCACGTTAAAGAACCCCAGGTGGTCGAAATTTCCGGAGCCCTTCACTACGGCGTCTCTCAATATCATATGGTGGTTTTGTGACGTTAAACTCCACATATCATCATCAAGTCGTACCTTGATGCAGCGGCTGCTTCCCGTGTGCTTCCGATAAATCTAATCACACTTCTCGCACTACGCGAGCAGTGGGATATGCAGGTGCTCCCAATGTCAAACAGAGCACACTAGCTGTGATCAAACTATGCAAACGCGGATGCCAGGGTTGTCTATCAGGGAAGTGGTTTTTTTATTTATAAACACAATATATAGACATCATTTCTATTTATGAGTCAATAACCGCTTCTCCGACAGAGCGTACTGGTATGCAGATTTGCAAATTTGACCACAGCTCGTGTTCTCCGTTTTACTTTACGGGCCCCTGTACACTTTGAAATGTGTATGGGCGCGCGATTATGCCTGATTGTATACCGTGCCTCATAGCATAGAGTTTCTTAATATACACTAGAGGGAACTCTGGCGCTAGAGTCTATGGGAGCTGCAACACACGGCGCTTCAGCGAGCATGGGAATGATGGGTAGTACACACATTTGTCTAAACTTCGTACTTCTGGCCTGCTTTTGGCTCCGTGTGTGTTCGTGTGGCTTGGAGCTGTTTTTTCACGAAAACATAAATTATCAAATGTTCACCATTCGCGCTTCGTAACCTTATTCTTTTAGGCTTACCATTTCAAATCAAGTCACTAAGTTCAAAAGGGTTCGTTCTTTCTTTCAAAACAAAACTGGAACAAAGCAATAAACGAAGCCGCAAGTGCGATTCGCCACCCACAAGTACGAAGACTAGGCAAATGTGTGTACTACCCATAATTCCCATGGTCGCTGAACGATCGCAGCGCCAGAGTGCCCTCTAGTTAATTTTGGGAAACTCTATGCCTCATAGAACCGCAGATCGTGTGTTTGATTGTTTTTGCCGCTATCATTTTTCAGTGACAGCTTCATGTTTTGCTGGACAGTAACACGCCCAATAAATAACCTTTACCGCCGCGGCCCCTCTTGGTGGCCGCCTATAAATGACGCCATGATGACGTCATAATATTCAATAAATCCATCTTTCGCATGCACAACCTAAAATATAAGCGCAGAGGCATTAGCGATTCGGTAACTATATCTCTTCATTGATTTATTCCGGGCTCTATTAAAAGAAGTTGTTCACGCACGTGCATGCGTCTTTCTGCTTGGTTTGCATGCTTGAATCTATCTGGCCTAAGCAAAAGCAAATAATGCTATCACAAGGCGACTTATCAGGTCATTCAACGTGCTAACTAATGCGCAAGCGCACATACGCGAACTTAAGCAAAGAGAAAGTCACGATTTCTCCAAAAGGGCAAAGCTGTAAATGCGATCGCAACAAATAAAACCTTCCCCGATCCACGAGAAGTAATAATAAGATTAAGGAACGAAAATTTGCCTCGGCAACAACGCCAGAGGAGGAAACTAAAAAGAAATGAAAAATAACTATCTCAAAACTTTACCAGGTAATAAAAAAACTAACACTTTTTTACTATATTAAAAACTTCAAATTAGGAGTACCCTGTATCTGTAAATACACGCGTGCTCCTCTGAAATGTTTTGTTTCCCGCTTTCCTTTATTGTCGTATAAAAACGCGCACTACTGCATTCAAATTTCGTATTAGGGAGCATTGTTTTCTCCCTTTGTTACGAGGACGCCGGGTGAATTCGACTCAGTATTTGAAATCTATTATTCACAGTCCTTGCTGGGAAGTTTCTGACTCAGCAAGTTAACTGCGCGTGCCACTTCCGGGTCACTTTTGGCCGGCGACGACGGCAGCTCATTGTCAGGAACGGCAAACCGAGCCTAACGCCAGGGCTGCAGCGTTGGGTTGGATGGTCGGTACCGCGTAAAAACTGCTGTGGTGTTACGCCTAAAAACCAGAATATAATTCAGTTTCAGTTTATTATTCATTTCAAAAAAGTAGTACAGTAATATTAATATACAGACTATTAATATACAGACAGAATATTAATATAAATATTAATATTCTGAGCAGAGTTGCTTTTCCCGCTAATAATAGGCGGATTTGACTACCTTTTAGGATCGAAGCACCTTAAGACGTGAGATGCATGAGCGTCCCGTCGTAATCATATCTAGCCACATCTCGTTAGTCCTTGAACCGGCCGTAGAGGGCGGTACTTGTACATATAACAAAATTCATATACGCTGAAAATGCAAATGGTACGATACTAGAGGACTTGCAGTATGATAAATAATAAAAATCCCAGCATATCCTTGGAGTGAATGATGATCAGTTGGGCGAAGCGTTCGTCATTCCGTCCGTGCTTCCGTCCATCTGTGCGTCCATCCTTCCGCCCGTGCGTCCATCCGTTCAGCCGTGCGTCCGTCCATTCGTGCATCTGTCCTTGCGCCCATCCGTACGTCCCTGCGTCCATCCCTGTGTTCGTCCATGCATCCGTCCGTGCGTGCGTCAAACAGACAGACAGACGACGGACGGACGCGGCCAGCGGTTGATTCCCGGTTTGCCGATAAATAATAAAAATCACAGCAGCTTAGGTTAGGTTAGGTTAGGCGGCTCGCGCTCGAAGACGGAACCCCGATGGCGCGAGAAAATAGGAATGACGTTACACGAAGACGTTGGCGACCGCGTGTTCGTCGGTGGCGCCGTACGCTAAGGGGCGCGGTGTAGTAAAATAAAAGCCGTTTTGGCGCACGCGCTTCTCCACAAGGTCGGCGGATGGACAAGGCTACAGAGCGGCGTGCGCGCAAGGTGGCCGCGGCTCGCGCTCGAAGACGGAACCCCGATGTGCGAGCTCGCGAGGCAGAAGCGTGCCGTGAAACTGCGCGGTGGCGCCGTCAAGGTCCCGGCGTACGAGAACGGGAGGCCGAAGCGGCGCGGCAGCGGCGTGCGGACCCAGCTTCGCTCTACTCTCCGTCATTCACCCCATAGATATGCTGTCATTTTTTTTTCGCTGTGTCGCTTGTTGAATTTAATTTTAAAGAAAAATAAAGAAGTAGAGAAAACACTCACAGTCGTCTCATATGCATAAAGTAGAGCACGATGAACGCCATCAGGACTTCGAGGAAGGCAACCGGTAGAAAGGCCGTCGCCCACGAGAGAAACGTGACCGAGTCGACTCTGGGAAATCGACTACGAAGCAAAAGACAGGGCTCGAATTCGCTTATGTTTTCTGTAGTTTAGCGTGAAATAGCCGCTTCGATTTATAGTGATTGATCAACCACTCTGATGGTGCCTAGCTACCAACACTATTATTGATACCGGACTCGCGTGTAGCACTTCTGCTTTGTAAGATCAGCCGGCCTTCGTTGAAGTCAATTCGCATCGATTAGTTATCCTAGACGGGACAGAGACATGGTTTCGTCAAGGTCAACTGAAGGCGATCTTTGCGGCTCTTGCGCGTACACTCACCGGCTGAACACGTATAAATATATAGCACGCTGTAAGGCATGTTTAACAGTCTCTGGTATTTATTTATTTATTTATTTATTTATTTATTTATTATTTATTTATTTATTTATTTATTTATTTATTTATTTATTTATTTATTTATTTATTTATTTATTTATTTATAGAAATACTGGAGGCCTCGGGGCCCGAGCAAGAGTGGCAATATAAAAGCATTATAAACATTGGGCAAGAAAACTGGAAAACGAGTAACAATGATAGAATTTTTCGAAAAGTAAAGGTTATACAAGTGGCAAATAAAGCATTACGAGTGAACGTAAATACAAAACAAGTGAATCAAAGTAGGACAAATTATGGGAAAAACAATACATAATAAGTCATTCCAAACGATTGTGCTTTGCGGTGGGTACAGCAGGTGTTATGTTTCAGTAATGCGATCCCTGAAGTTGAATTCAAATGTGGTCTGGCTAATTTGTCTAGATCCATTGAAAAGCCTTGAGTTGTAGTTCTGATTTCAATTGAATGCCCAAAATAAGGTTTCAAGTGTTGGTTACACACAGACAGATCCCAAAGTTGACCAACTGTTCAGGGTACCTGCAGTTTGACAATATCTAAATGCATTTATCTACATGAAAACACAAAGTATACTATATTTAAACGACAGAAATTTGAACTAGTTATTAATTATTCAGAGTGTTCAAATTAAAGCATACGAACAGGCACACTATAGAGGGGATAACCACTTAATGAATACTGCTCGTTCTCTTCTGTTTGTAACCGTGTTTACACGCCTTGCTTACGCACGATGACAATGTATTTTGTTATTTAACCCCAAACCAGTACGTTAATAACAGATGGAAGTAGTACCATAAAATGAAAAGACATTACCAAGTAGAGCTTGGTGCACTTGAAGACAACACTTTTGTTCAAGCTTTAACATTCGTATTCATAAAATAACCTCACCCTCATCTCACGTTTTAATTTTCCCTGTCTGTTTTGTACACTTAGTGCGATTGATTAACACAGAACGTAATTATTACTAAATAAAACACGTAGTTATCTTTTTACTCTGCATTTATTTCGGCGTTCTTATGAAGCTCGTAGAGAGCACATAAATTTCAGAAAACATATGACAGCCCGCCGTGATGAATCAGCCGTTATGGTGTTCGGCTGCTGACGCTGAGGTTGCAAGTTCGATCCCGGTCGAGGCAGTCGCATTTCGGTAAATGTGAAGTGCTTGAGGCCCACGTACCATGCGATGCCAGTGCGCCTTAAAGATCACCAGGTGGTCGCAATTTCTGGAGCCCTCCACTACGTTGTCTCTCATAATCATGCCGTGGTTTTGGGGACGTGAAACCCCAGATATTATTTTTAACGCTATCGACAATAAGATAAAGATACGGTTTTTATATGAGTACGAGCCTTAGTCTGCTAACAACCGCTGTCCGAGCCATCTTCGGTCATCACAATTTCAAAGCAGTAATAGGTTGAGCATCAGTGCGCGTATAGTTACTATTGGGTACTTTGAATGCCGCAGCGTAGATTCAGTCCATATATTCAGTGCCCTACGAGAACTTCGATACGTGTACCACAGAATGTGGTCATGCACGTGGGTTTGGTACTCACGAGGTGACGATCATCTTGGTGACGTAGTTTGTGATGGTACCGCTTAGAGTACCCACTGAGCCGAGGCTGGCTGTGTAGGCCACCATGATGAGCAATACCTTGCGGATCTTGATGAACCTCCTGCGCGCACACGACGCGACCAGGGCACAACGTTTCGTTCGATACGATCGCCTCACCTAGCACGCGAAAATAGGGAAGCGCGAGAATATCAAACGTAGCCCGTCGAAGTGACTGCTCTGCCTTCATAGCCAGTAGTGGCCCACTGGCAGAGTTACACTCACAGAACCAACCAAGAAAGTGTACGATGTAGAGGCGTAGCTCAGCTGATAGAGCATCGTAACGTAAGGCGAAGTTCGTAAATTTTTTTTCACCACCAGCAGAGAAGGCCCACGATGCGGCGGTGAGGCTGGGCCTCCCCGTCCCAACGTGGGAGCGGCCCGCGATTCTACCCCTATAAAACGGGGGTGGAATCCTTCAGGACCCCAATAAAAGTTTTTCATCCATCCATCCAACCAGCAGAGAGTTACCTCGCCTACCTTAATTCGTTCTTCTTTCATATCGTAATACATTAGTTAAAAACTACAGATAGCACCTTTTATGTTTTTTTTTCTTTACTGTGTATTCGATTCGTACGGACGAAGTAGGGCACTCAAGGAAACATAATGCACGTCAGCCTTCGCGTTCTAAGGTCTAAGCGCGGTGAGAAGTTGTGTTTGGAAAAAAGTTGTTAAAGACTTAGAGTACTTGGTACTTTACTGTGGGAGAACATGCGGCCATTCCATGGGCCTTGTTGACAAAAATTAAGCCGTGAACGAGTTCACATAGATTGAGAAACCATCGGAAAAGGAGTGTTGCTGCAGCCAACGTTTGGACTAATGAATATGCATTCGTTGTGCTTTAGTCCGAATGTTGGCTCCAACAACGTTCCCTTCCCGACAGTTTCTCAACGCATTCCTTTTATCTATCTTGACTAAACCCAACAAAGTATGAACAACTAAATCGCCCAAGGAACAACTCTTCTAATCTAACTTGGCAATTGTTAGCAACCACCTTAATTCATGTAAATTTTAAACCATAAAAACCACTTCTTTAAAGAGGAGTTGAACTTTATGAAAAAGTCAGATGTCCATTTTGAATATTTCTAGAGTAGCAGTGCAGAGGCGCAGCAAAGCCCATAAGCAAAACGGTCCGTCGAAAGAAAGACGGCTGCTCTGTGAGAAATGGCAGGCAATTACGCATAAACTATGGTCTGCAAGCAATGCAACGTGTAGTTCCTTTATCAAAAACTTTTGTGAGAAAAATTGGAAGAAAATCACTGTGATTTACTTCTGCTGTGCTTATAATTGTTAGATTTACGTTTTGTTTCACCTGTCATTATTGTATTACTTTTATATGCCCGGTTATCTATACTTCTGTTCATTAATCTCTTCGCATGTCATTTCCTGGTGTCATTGTTTTTTGTTTTTTTTTTGTTTGTTTGTTTTTGTTTTTTTGCGGGAGGTCAGAGTTTCTTCAATGCGCGACTGGGTTTTTGATAGGCATGTATACTAAGGTGACAATCCCAGCAAGTATACAACGAAACGCCACATCTTTCCCCATAGGAATTCATGGAGTTGTACTATAAGGAGAACACTGCAGACGTACGGTAGGTAACGACTTGAACCCGCGACATACCAAGTGAGCAGGAGCTCGAACCCTCGACCTTTGCGACCATTTTGAAATTGGCAAAGGGAAAGAAACTTTCCTGGCCGCAATCTTCGTACCTTACACCCAGAAGCCAGATTCCCCGCCCACTTGGCTGAACATGCTTTCTAGAATAATTATACATCTCAAACAATGGTGCTGGCAGCCATGGTTACAGAGCCATTGCGTAGAAATGCAGAATGGCAGCGCTTGTGCTGCTGACGGAGGAAACGCGAACTATGTAGATGCACAGAGGAACATGTGCGTGAATGTTCCGTTCCTTGTTCCTCTCCACGTGTAGTCGTATCAATTCGACAGTCAAAACGTAGACAGCAACGGCAACGCAGAACAGCACGGACATCAAAGATGGACGGTGAGAAAGTTTCGCAATGATCATGCATTCTTTTTCATCATGCTCGATTTCTGCAATATTTATGAGCGGAGCTCTTTAGGCCCGCACCGTCACCGCCGTCGAAGCTCTCCGTCACATCACCGCTCGCACCCCTCTCCCACCTCTCTAGCCTCGATATCATTCTTCGTATCTGCTCTTTTCCGTGGGCAGGCTTGCGCTGCCCTGCGTGCGCCTCAGTCCTTCCCACCACTGATGGCAGCAGACGATCTCCCCACCCTACCGCCCTCATTAAACGCTTCCTCTCCGAAGTGGACGTGACGGCCGACGCAAGAACTAGCGAAGCTGCAGTTCCATCTTGCATCATGCCTTCGTAAATTACGCATGGAGTACGGAGAAGGCGAGCTCTAGAAATGCGCAGTGCGTCACAAGCGGCGCTACTCCTCATGCGTCTCAGCTCGCTGCGACATGTGCGCGCCTCAGCGATTGACTTCGGTAACGAGCCATCGAGAGTAACAATGAGCTGCCGTATCCCATCCCGCGGGACACAGCAAGGGAAGCCAGGTGGAACCACAGTGTCCACAAGTCAGCCGCGTTTGCTGGCTCGCGAGCGGAGCTGCGAAACTCTATACTGGTCCTAATACGTTTCCCCACCCTATACCGCCTTCATGAAAGTCAGCAGCGAGATCAGATACACACTCGTTTACGTCCCATTCCTAGGGACCTTCACTTATCAGTTGCTTTCGTACGCGGAACAACTGCTAGTTTTGATTTTCAGGGTATGTATTTAACGTATGCAATCAAGGCAGCCTAGATATATGATCGTGCATTGCACCCTTCGAAAGCCTTCACCTCACCTGGTTTTACGTTGCCTATGTGATCGGGCTGTATTCGACCAAGCTAAGATGTCATATGAAGACGTGACGTGGTGTTACGTCACAGTAACATTACCATGAAGTCACAAGGATATCACAAATTTTAGTTATTTCTCACATCTTATGATGACGTCATCACGTGATTTATTTTCCAAAATTGATTCCGCGTTGGCATTTCAACAAGCATTTTAACAAGCGTTCAATTTAAACAATCGAGCGTGTTTTCAACTCTAAACAACAGTTGTATCCAACGAATACATGCGTTACTTCAAGTTGTTGCGGGTCTCTCTGCGATAAATGTACCTTCGTACCTATCGCTTAGTTTTTTTTTTCTTCCAAGCTAGATTACACTGAATGCGTAACTGTATTTTAACGGTGAACAAGTACTCACGTCGTTATTTGTCGCATACTAATGTCGTCCAACTTGAGAGCGTTGGCAATGTCTGCGCCACGTAAGAAGAAAGTGCCTTAAACCATGAGCAGGAAGGTGCACTACAGATCCTAGGTAGACTCAAAGCTCTTAAAAGCCTATTTTTATTGTATCCTACGGACCAATTCAACAATATATACATAAGTTATATCAAAGCGGTAACAAAATATACATGTATTCATCCAGATAAAAAGATAATAATAATAGGCGTCGGTAAATATACGTCACACACACATTATTGTGCGTGCTAGCGTTGATTGTATAAGCTCGATACTTAAATGTCAACATTGAAGGTGAGTTGTCTGTACGCTTTGGTAACAATATTGTATACGTTAAAACACGACACGGCACATCGCCGACATAAACCTAATTCCTCACGGTCTTTCGAAATTAAAGTTGAATGTAGTGTTTCTGTCATAAGAGTAGTCATAAGAGTAGCCATAAGAGTAGCCATCTTTTCTCGCGAGCAAGTTTTGTTTGCGTATATGTACACGCAACATACAAACACACGCATAAACATAAAAAGTACCATTATGCGTGTTCCACCACCCTCAAAAAAAATGTCTAACTACGCGTCTGGTTTCTTCCATCAAGCCAATAGTTGCTCGGAGAATTTCAAGCTGAAAGGTTGTGCCGCCCGCAAATTCCGACGCCGCATAGCTCTCGCCGACTGGTTCGCCCTCCGCGATCTTCTGACGCCGAGCTGCTCTGCGCGTTGACGTCACCATAGTCCCGACTATGGTGTCACGCTTCCCTCGCACGGCTCTCTCGCAGTTGCGTGCGGATGTCCCTCTCCCTCATCCGCAGCATGCTCGCCGCAGCGCCCGCACTCCCCCTCCCCCTCGCCGCCTCCTCTCCGGTGAGTTGCTTTTTTTTTCTTTCGCTTGCGACAGTGGCACCCCCTGTAGTGCGCCACGAGCTTGAAGTTTCCTTTCGAGCTAGTGCCGCGCCGCTGCTGCTGCATTAGTTACAGCCGCTTCTGTACAGTCTGGGCCGTGTGCCGTGCCTCGCATACGGCTCTATGTAATGATTTTTCTGCATTGATTATCTCAGCGAGACTGGGTGCGCTCAGCATCAATATTACGACAGACTCAGAGCTGCTGCAAATCATGCACAAGTTGTAGCGAATCGCACGCCGTTTAAACTACTTTTCACGCCGTAGCGTTTCCTTGTGTATCTAGCGCTGATATACAAAACTCGGTTTATTCAGAACAGGTTGAAATTAAATTCAGTAAACTCGGCACGCTAATTATTGAACCGGTAAGAAATGCTTAAATCGCAGCTGCGGTGTCTTAAGCCACGATGTTTTGGAAGGAACAGTTCCCTACAAACTATCTCGATATTTTATAACTGCAGCAATGTGAACAATTTCCATGAAAGTGCTCGCTCAGAACTTCGGGACATTTCACGTGCTACCTCTCCTCTGCCTGTCCAATGACACGTACACGCAGAACGCCCTTCTGAGATGTTTGTCCTCTGCGGCGCAATTTCCAACCATTGTCTCGAGGTTTTACATGTCTTTATGGGCGTTGCAGATTATGTAGGTGATAAAAGTCATTCCAGTGCACGGAAACTATTTCGAACTGCTGGATGGCCAAGATGGTGCTGTGACGTAGAGGTCAAAAAACGCAGTCACGTCATTACTGTCGAAATTACCGCTCGCCCAATTCTAGCGATGTATTCTCTGAACTCAACGCACAGCATCACCTCAAAGCAATGAAAAAGTTCAGCACATCGTCATATGTATTGCAACAAATCACTTTTTTTTGAAAGTGCCAGCGATTCATTTTATAAGAAGCATACGTGACCTGGACGCTGTTGCAGACACGGGCTGCGCTTTATAATAGCCGCGATAATCATGAAATTCGAAACATTAACCACCTTTTGAGAGAAATGCTCTGTTACATGGCGCAAAGTTCAGCACAGAATAAGACTGGGAGAGGGCTCTTAAAAGCCCCGAACTCTCAGTCCAATACTCGGCAGTCCAGGAGGCCTGCGAACGGGCGCCATGGTCTTCCAGTCCCGGCGTGGTCACGGCCAGCAACTGCGGCGGACACCTCTTAGGGGGGTGCCTGACCAGTTCTCCGGGACCAGATAAAGTTCATTTCACTTCACTTCTACAACGTCCTGCGCTTTGCATGCGGCGAACAAGCAACACAGTGGCGCTTTGGTGCATCCAACATGGCGCCGAGCGGCGAAAACCGGTTCTTCGCCGCATCCACCAGGAGAGACAAAAAGCTCCGACGGGGAGAGGAGGAAGCGGCGCAGAGCAAAAGAAGGTTGTACTTTTTCGAATGTGGTGGTGGTAGTGGTTAGAAGATGAGAAAAGGCACCTAATTTCTGCAACCCGGTCGGGAGCACGGCGCAGTGCCTAAAAAATATTTACTCCGACCGGTTTTACTCCGACCGCTTGCAACACACTTCTCTCTCGCTTTACCCTCTCCACCACCAGCAACACTCCACCGCACGTCGAGAGGAAACACTCTTTCATCTCGTTTATCTGCGACGAAACTTACACGAAACCCAACGCGCCTCCTGTGTCTTTGAGTATCAAAGAAACGTTTCCTCGAGTAACGGCTACGCCGAGTTTTACTTAAAACCATTTTTCAGCACCCGCGTCGATGCCCGTTTCAAACGCCGGGTCAGCGACGTGCGCACCACTGCTGCTTCGTAGGGTTTCCTTCGGGCAGATGGTCCACAATATTTTTTTTCGTACGGTATTTTAAGATAAGGTATTATCGCATCTTCACTTCACTTTATTTCCTTAAAGACCCCCGAGGGGGTATTACATAAGGGGTGGGTTAACAAATAAAGTTCTGTTATTTTTTTTTATTGACACGGGTTTTTATTGCGAAAGACGTGCAGACAGTTGGTCGAAAAATGAAAATGTTGATGGACAGGAAACGGCCACAACGTCGTGGGGAAGATCATTCCAGTCGTTTGCAGTCCGTACAAAAAAAAAGGACATAGAAAAAGTGGTCGTTCTAATGCGTGGACGGGCAACTTAAAGTGGATGTCTAGTGCGGTAAGATATGCGGGCTGGTGGAACAATGTAGGGATGACGGAATGGGCTGTAAAAAATTTTCTGAAACAGGCAGAGGCTGGAAATGCGACGGCGAACGTCAAGGTTTAAAAGAGCGGATTTTTTTTTTTTAGGGATGATACACTAATATTATACGAATACGAAGAATGAATGAACCTAGTAGCACGGTTATCGTCGAGGTTGAGTATGCCTACAGTCTGTATGATCTTGTCCTCCATTTTTTTTATGTTAAACTAGATTCCCAGCCCAGATTTTTACTGTGGGAGTTATCTGGTTGTAGAGGGGGAAAAACAACCAAACGATAAATATGCAACGTCGTGCTAGATATTCTATAGGTGCCTATAAGCTTGTTTGCGTGCCATCACTGCGATCATTTGCGGTATAAAACTGGTGAAGTTAATCACATCGTGTAATTAATCTATCACCATGAATTCGGTAGCTTTTGTACTCAAACCCCATTATGTATTGCAAATAATATAATCACGCTCTAAATTAATCACTGCTATATGATATCAACTGTTTGCTTCACACAAAGCAGCTTCACAAAGCCGGAAGTGAACTTTCATTATTAAACTTCTGTCATGTGGAGAAAAACAATTGCAGTTATTTCCAGAAACTCTAGTAGTGCGCGGAGCATTTGAAGGAGTAAGACTTGTGCATGTTAGTATATACATCCTATTGCATTGCATTGCTTAAAGAGTAGATACTAAACAGAAGCCGGCCCTAGACAGCGCTAGACAGACGTTAGCCAAGACTCGTACAACCCACTTTCATATATTTTTGAGCATTTTATGTCTTGGGACTCTTATTCTTCCCTCACGCTTGAAAAGGTCATCACGGAGCTTCTCTGTCAACAATGCCACAATGGATATTTAGTTTTGTCCATTGTTACGTATGGCATTTATTGTGTCCTGTTTAATAGCACCGGATATTATTTTTTTTCCTCTACTTTAGCTGGGAATACGCTTTTTTTCTGATCTGAGCCAGGAACTGCTTCTTAAACACAAGTTGTCCCATTGAATTATTCGCATTGAAAAAGAGCAATGCCCTCAACCAGTAGCGTAGCCATGGACTGGGGGGGGGGGGGGGGGGCGGTTCAATCGTCTCTCAAATTTTTGTATATATGCACGCACACATACGGACCGACGCACAAGCATACATACACGGGAAATCAACCCCCCTACACACACGCACACACACACACACACACTGCAAGAAAAATGTCTGGCTGCGTCTCCCAGCTCCCGACCCGCCTTACAGGAGACCGACGGCCTCTTCTTGGCGTCCGCCCCGAAGCACTGCGTGTACATGTCCTTCATGTAGATGTAGTGTATCTCGTGCACGGTGGCGTCCACAACGGGCACCATGATGTCCGCCGTGGCGCTGTTCTTGAGCAGCAGCGTGATGAGGAACGTGGCGACCGTGTAGCCGGCCATGATGTTGCGCAGAGACTGGCCGCACTGAAGCAGCACCCAGAGCGCGATGCGCTTGTGCAGGTTCGTCGTCTCGATCGCGATCGACATCATGATGGCTGCCAGCGTCAGGAGAACCGTGTTCTGCGATTGCCGGTACAGATTGCTTGTACATTAAGTCTACGCTTTTCTTAGTGTAGAGTGAATGTGTACTTAAAAACACATCTTAGCGGCGCAGGGAGGAAGTAAGGAGGACCCAGAGGGAATGCAAATTGGTCTTTTCGAATGTGACCGACATTATCATGGCCGCCAGCGTGCGTCAGGAAAGCCGTTTTCTACGATTGGCGGTACAGATGGTTTGGTGGTACGGATGTACAGGTGGCTAATACATTAAGTCTGCATGTTGTTAGTGTAAAGTAAATGTATGTTGTACTTGAAACCCACTTCAGCGGCGCAAGGAGGAAGTAAGGAGGGCCCTAATAGGTCCTTAATACATACTTAAGCGTCTTATCTGCCATTATGCTTAAAATGTGGTTTAGTAAGCATATGACGATGAAGCGATAAACACAGAGCATGACCGACATATAACGTGTACAAAACACAACACTAAACATTTTTAAATGAAACTGCCTTTAAGAAAGTTAAAAAGAGAATGTTGTACATGAGATGAACCGGCACTGTTTGTCTATGGGCCTAGAACGCCTCAAAAGATGACCATCCTTGGAATAGCCCACCAGGGGATCCGTGATGACATTAAAGAGCTCCTCCTCAGGTGACATAACGAGCTTTATCTAGACGCTAGAAGTTGTTTCGCACCCAATAAAGAGCATTAGGCCACAATATTATCTTTTATCGGTCCCCTAGAAGTTGAGAAAACCAGTGCTTTGAAGCGGCGCGAAACCCTGATGTGAGGAGGCGAGCTTTAAGCCATTGCCGGCGCCCGCTCTGTGTAGCCTTCCCAAGCTAAATCCCTTCCCTGCCCTCTTCACACCTATTCGGCTGGCGAGCGGGAGGATCACATGTCGCATACGCATCACACGTCCCATGAAAATGTCATGTGCACAGAAGGTCACGAGCGCATGACGTGCCTGAACCAGCCCGAGCTCCGAGACGCAAGTGGTGTTGTGGCCAGTGTGCCGTATATAGTTCCCCGCGCATCATCTCTGCAAGCTATGCCCAATGCGCCCTCGCCGATCGCTCGGCTTTAGACCCATTACTGAGCATTGACGTTTCTATACGAATGCGAGACTAGCGTTACCGTCAGCCAGGTCCGCATCTATATTTAGCTAGACGCGGGAGGGTAGATGAGAATGAGCGATTGATGTGCGTGTTTGGGCGAGCTGGTAGTTAGTTCATCGTCGAGCAAAATTTACACAGCACGGAATAAAACACAAATGCACGAAAGGGATCTGACACGGACAGTGCTTGTCCACTGTGAAAATTTTCTTGACGTAGAATGAGCACTGTAAGGCGATAGGAAATCAGTTTGGTTATGAGGGGCTGTGTTTGCACGATGTGCAAAGCGCGAGAATACGAACGCGCGCAAAAAGGAGGCAGATTAGTCTCACGTATTGCGGTGATTTGCAGTAAAAATTTAAAAAATAAAACGCACACATTAAGTTGGTGCTTTAAATGCGTAGCATTTCTTTGCGCACTGCACGCATTTTTTGCGCCTATCTGTCTATCTGTTCATCTAGCCGCCTACGTCTGGTTGCCCTCATGATCACCACGTTAATTTGGAGTGAACCAAAGTTAGCACGGGAGCGTAAGATGGTTTGTCGAATATGCCAGGAGTATGACTGGTGGGTCATGACATAAATAATGTCACAATTCCGTGGCGTACTTCGTCAAACCCTTTTCGCCAGACGTGTAACACACCCGCGGGCGGATATTCTCCACAGATATGCGCGGGTATAGGTGCCACAAGTGATTGACATTTTATATCTACTCAGGAATGGTGTGAACAGACCTCATTAATAACGCATGAGTGTTAAGAAAACACTGTGAGGAGCCACGCTGACTCGACAAATGCAGAGAATAAATGTAAGGTCCTATTAAAAATCAAACCCTATAGCGTTCTTCGTGGAATCGAGTATTCTACCTCAGAGCCACGCAAGGTGTTGGAAATACTTTTCCAACGGACCCTAATGTTCGTGAAACGTCAATCCTGCTTGTAGCGCTGGCCATACAATTTTATAAACATTACATACGCACTCCTACGATACAGCAGTCACGTCCGCTTAACGTCAATTGTAGTTAAGTGGCATCCGCTGAAGTTGATTTATGTAGGAGTATGCAGGGCTACCTTTCTTGCAAGCATCGGCACCTCATATCAGCCTACCGCTTCTGGTGTTGCTAAAATTCATGCTGCTGTTATGCTCGTTACGCAACTCTAGACAACTGGTTATATAAAACACAGGCAGCTGTTTAACGTGTGTTTGTGCATACATATCTTTAGTGCCACATCGTAACGTTTCACTCAATAAAAAAAATGCAACACAGTCACCTTTCATTCGCATGCTTCACATCGATTCCCAAGGTACGCGGGATCGGCTGAACTTTTTTTTTATTGCTCTCAAGTCTCATTAATCTATTCGAGCAACAATTTACATAGTCTACATACACATCGCGTCAAATAATTAACGCGCTGTTTACGAAGAGGAGCAACGTCACTGCACTACCAATATACCATCGTGCACATCAGCCCCTCATTCTCTGGGCGCGCAAGAAGGGCAAGCAGCGTTCGACTTGAAACTTGACCCATTTGCATGGCGTTGCAAATTTCGGCACACGTGATCGTGAACGCCCAGTTTATGCAGCGTGCTCGTCAGCTCAGAACTGTCAAACTTGTGTTTATATGACTCACGTATACGTTCCTGGAAGCGTTCCATCCTACATCTGCCAATTAATTCGTTTGGTGCCGTGGATTTCAAAAAAATATATTCAGTGAAATAGCTAGTTTATAGTATCAGTGGTGTAAATAATAGTAGGTTAGTGGGGTGCTGACTACCTCTGTGCTCAGGTGGGGAGGACCCCCCTTTGAAATTTCTTTTTAAAACTTCGTATATCTTAACCCTTTATTGACGAGACAATAAAATACTTGCAAAAAACATTTATTTTCTACATATTTACAATTGTTGCAACAATACTAAGCATATTTCATAAAAAGAAAAAAATTCTGCGTATAGTTTCTAAAATACAGCTTTGTTGCCTGTGGGCAACAGTAGGCACGAGCCATAAGGTAGGCTTCACTGTGTGCTTCTTACGGGTTAGTGTGGAATTTGTGCATGCACTCCTTCCCTGGAGTGAAACAAAGGTGTACGTTGCACTTCCTGCACATGACTCGCGTGATTCCTGTGCAGTGTGGGTATTTACAACGGCCTTTTTTTGCAGAAAACATCGGGAGATGGTCGATAGTGTCGAGCCTTATCTTTTTGCATGGAACAGGAGCTGATGGCCCGCGCCGCTTCTTCGCCTGCAATTCATTCTCGACTTTTGATGGGCCCAATGGTCGCTTCCTCGAAGGGGTTGATACCTTTCCCTGTTGCCTCAGCGCGCAGGCAATGTCTTCTTTGAATGTTAGCAGGGTCATTTGGTGCTTGCAAGGCACGTTAGCCGCGGTGGCATCTCGGCGGTAGAGGAGCCAGCAGTTGACAACTACTACATCCAATAAATGAAAAAAAGAGCCTCCTGTACCACTTTTTTGACCTTACGTGGATGCGGTAGAGTGCCACAAGCATGTCCAAAAGATCAACACCTCCCATACATTCATTGTAGATGCCGACAATAGCAGGGCGGGGTATGCTCACAGTCGTTCGGGTCTTCTTGTCGAAGCGCTTCACGGCCTGCTCGGGTGACGCTGAAGCAAACGTGGACAGTAAAGTCACGGGGCGGTTGTCAAACCACTTGACAGCCCTCAGGCTCACCCCTTCAAATGTGGTCGCCATTTCCATGTAAGAGCCACGCCCTTTCTTCTTCAGATCTTTGTCGGATGGAAGTTTGCATCCTTTTAGGCGAGCCTCGCGTACTGTTCCTACGGAACTGATTCCAACCTTCTTGAGGACTACTTGTAAGTCCACGCCGCAAAACCAGTTGTCAAAATACAAGATGTAGTCTAGACCGCGGGGCACGATACTCGCCATTCGCAGGACGATGTTGCCACTTGCGCCGATGTCGGGAAAACCTTGCTGAGGAAAAAATTTTGCCTGTGTAAACTTCAAAGTTGTACATAATGCCGCGTTCATCGCAGAGAAGGAAAAGCTTATAACCCCATTTTTTTGAGCTTGTTGGGCAAATACTGCTTCAATGAGCTGCGGCCTTTGAACGGCACCAGCTGCTCATCAACGCATAGCTTTTGAGATTTTGGTATCTCGTGGCATTTGGCGACCAGGTGGTCAAACAGGGGCCGCACTTTGTAAAGCCTGTCAAGTTCGGGGTCATTCTGGTCTGGTGCTTCCTGGTTGTCACTAAAATGCAGTGACTGCTTGATTTCTTCCCACCTGTCTCTCGTCATGGTGTCGGCGACTTGACTGACTCGGAACCTCTGCGACCAGTACATGCGTGTTTGAGGCAGCTTCATAAGCGACATAGTGAGCACTGTACCGATGAACTGCTCTAAATCATTGACTGTCATTGAAGTAACTTTGTTGGGATTCCTCTGAGCGCTATACAGGGAGGACTGCTCACAGATGTGAGACAGGAATGTCACGTCAAAGAAGTTTCTGAAATAGGTGATGGGAGACTCCACCGGGGATGGGTAGGGTGGTACGTCTTTCCACTCAGGCATGGCATTACTCGAGGAGCCTCGGACAGCCTTCCATGTGGGAGAATCCTTCGAAAACTTGGGGATTTCTTCAAGCGCATTGTCGATACTGCCCGCGCTTGGAGCTCCTGAGACCTCTTCATCCTCACTGTCAGCTGGAGGTGCTGTAAAAATTGCACAGAAAATGATTGCGATGTCAACAAAGTGCAAGAAAAAGCCAACAAAATTAAAAATAGTAATTACTCTCGTAAATTTCATCAGTGCTCTCTGTGTTCAGCAAAATCTATTTTCTGCTAAAGAAAAAAGTTGCGGAAATACTGTTTTGCTAGCTGGCCTAAACAATGACACTGTTTGAAATACACCGAGCCAGCCTGCTGCAAAGCGTAAACGGAATGCCAGACTATCCGCGTCCCACGCAGAGCTGCCGAACTTGGGAACACCTAGAAGCGTCTGCTGTGAGAGATGCCGACAGCCTCAAGTGAAAGCGCCGGGCCACACATCCTTTTGTAATACAAGCAACCCCTTCCTTCACCTCATTCCGCTGCGCTTTATTATGCAAGAGACCGTACTTTATTCGTCAATCGAATGATAGCGTAGTTCCGACTGACACGACAAAATAAATACTTACTTGTCCGGGCTAAAACAGCGTTTTCAGGCTCTTCGTCGCTCGATGAATCCAGGTCAGAGTCATCACTGTAGTCGGGGGGCACTTTTGCAGCAAATTTTCCATAAAATGCACCCGGGTCCATTCTTCGAAATCGTTGCTTTGCCTGCGTGTCCTGCGTGAGGTGGTGCAGCGATAATGGAAGCAGTGCAGGCAGAGGAGCGCGCTACCAGACAAAATTGCACAGCGCAACCTTAGCGGGATGAGAAACACAGCATTGTGCCTCGTGTTGCTTGTAGGCAACAAACACCTCACGCGCCCGTACGGGCCCAAATTAGCAGCGCCGTTTATATAATTTGACAACGAGGAAAGTGAGGCATTTTTCTAAGTCATTGCAAAAAGCCAGAGAGAGAACAACGAATGCTTACCCGGAAATAGATGTTCAAACGCTGAAGTCGCGTCGTAGAGCGCTCTGCAGAGATTTGCGCGCCAAACTTCTTTTTTCTCTTCGTCGGTTTCTTAGTTACAAATCAGAGAGCGCCACACATCCATGTGGCAGTAACATGGGGAGACTTTGGAGGGAAAAAGAAGCTCGCGAAACCGAAAGTGATCAAAAAAAAATATTTTCCGCTATGTTGCCTGTGGGCAACGTTCGTCAATAAAGGGTTAATGTCTTGACAGTTAAGTATAATGCGTTCACCATTCTTAAAGGGCCCGTCAACAGTCTACGACGTTTTTTTTTTACGCCCTTCAAACAAGCTCGCGCATCTTTCCTACGCCTGACCAACCTCCATCCACGCAGAAGTGACGTCAACTCGGCGATCGGTGACGTAACACAGCACGCAGCTCGTCGATTGGTCTGAACCAGGTCTCAACAAACAGTAGTGAAGTCAACGTCACCGATCGCCTAGCGAACGTCACTGGGCGTGGGAGGAAGTTCGTCAGGCGTACAAAAGATGCGCGAGCTTGTTCGGAGGTGTAAAAAAAAAAAATCGGAGCCTGTTGACTGGCTGTTTAATGCCTGTTCTACTTTTACCGGTTTTACTGGTACACCGGTGTTAATACCTATCAGCTGTGTAAAATTACTGCAAAGCAATTGCCACTCCATTGGTATCAGAGAAAACCCAATAAAACAAAGCACTTGCGCGAGTTCGAAAGCCATGTTTTTTTTGTGAAGTTGATTATATGGTATGATTTTATGTTTCCATGAGTGAAAATAATATAGTTAGGTAAACAATGTGGTCGCCATGGCAAGATGTGCGTCCCCTCAGGTGATTTTTAATTCTTCTGGATTTAACCACTGAGGAGAATATATAATCCAACAGGGGATTAGTTTCGTTGTCTCTAAACCTCAATATTTTCACCCGTTGACATACCCTAATAATGATGAATTCTCTCAGCTCACAGTAAAGGAAAATCATCAGCCTCTTGAATCAATATGCAACGCATTCATTCAGCAATTTATTCATCCATTAAAGGAAGATGGTTCTGACAAGTCATTTGTCGATTCACGAATAATATTGAGAGTTAGCGTAACGAAATGTGTCATAAGGTTGACACGGCTCATATGTCCCCTTCTGCAGTGATTGCGGAATCTGAATTTCAACACATGCACCACCCAACAATGCCCGTTGCCCATTGTTAACTTTAGAGCTTTCTGGGTATCCTAGCGTACCAGAAAAGTTAGCTAATTCAAGACGCATCCTAAGTGCTGCAGTGAGATTTGTTGGGGAGATATAACGATGAAACACTGGTTCTTGCAGGCGACCGGTGCACTCACGTTCATGTACATGCCGACGACCTGGTCGTAGCTGATGATGCGCAACGCCGGCAGGTATAGCAGCGGCATCAGGGCAGTCACACCTAGCGGCAGCGTCCTTGTCACCCAGTTGACGAACACCAGCACCATGACGTACGCGCAGCGGGTCTTCTGCAGAGGGGTGAGTCGAACCACTGGCATGACACGTTGAATTGAGTTGAATTGAGTTTATCGACAACGAGGTCGCGAGAATGACCGGGCAAGAAAGCTTGAGGGAAACCTGGCCACCTCATACACGGGGCTGCTACATTGGTAAATCGCCACCACATCGTACGCGTTGTGCATGAATCAACTAAAACGGTATAAACAGTAAACAACCACGCTCAGAATTAACAAACAAGGCTATTGTTCATACGTATAACCTTACACACACATTATATATATATATATATATATATATATATATATATATATATATATATATATATATATATATATATATATATATGTGTGTGTGTGTGTGTGCGTGTGTGTATGTATGTATGTGGGGGGGGGGAAACAAGTGTATACTTTAGGGCTCGTTTATCCGTGTTTGACACAATATTATTGAAATCTAACAGACAATAATGCCAAGAAAAGTATAAGGGAAGTTATTAGACCGAATTGTAATGTAAATGTGAAGAAAGAAATGTGGGTGAAAAGAAAAAGATAACTTGCCGTGGGCAGGCACCATGGGCAGGAATATATATATATATATATATATATATATATATATATATATATATATATATATATATATAGATAGAGAGAGAGAGAGAGAGAGAGAGAGAGAGAGAGAGAGAGAGAGCAACCTTGTCTATACAATTAAAAGCAAGGTTATATGAGAAGCTATGAAGGTCCATAGCTACCCTTCCTCGAAGAGGAACTATAACGTACAATAACAGAAACGCAAGCGCAAGCAACTGACATTATAGCCTAAGAAAATGCCTTTAAAACGAAAGAGTGAGTGATTCTTAAATTAAAAGAAGAGAAAAGTGTGCCCCGTAACTGTCTCTCTTGGGGAGGACACCTCAACAGTAGCTCACGAGGGGTGGGGGTAAGGAGGGAATTAAAAGAATAGGGTTAAAATGTATAGAGATATAGAGAGGGGGAAGGAGAGAGCGTGGCGCAGGGGCAGGGACATATGGAATTAAGGAGAAGATTCAAAATTCGGACACGGTCGCAGGAGTCCCAGGACGGGGCACCACCCGGCGAGAGTTCTTGCCGGCGTCAGGAGATGGGCGCAGCTCTGGCCCAGTCGGCCAGAGCTGCGCTGTCGCCGGAGATCGCGGGGGCACAACCGGTCGGCTTGAAATCCAGAGAGCAGGTCCTTAAAACGAAAGATTTCTTGCGTTCGACTCCATTGCGAATGTTTCAGCGCGCGGCCTCGACAGCGAATGAACATGTATAAAAAACTACTTTGCAGGTCTCGAACAGAATCGGTTATAAAGGCGACAGTGTAAAGGTCATGAAGGAAGAATGGTAAATGTTGTCTTTCGCTGTACATCACTCCTCGTGGTCAGAAACACCGGTACGGACATCATCTGTATTACTAAATTGCGCGTAAACCGTAAAACATCTCACACTGAGACAAGGTATCTTGCGAAGCCATAATAGTAGCCATAACTAATTATTGGCACATGTTGCAGCATTAAACTCTTCACAGAGAAACACGGCGACGCCATCATTAGGCGCTGACGTGACATCTTAGCGGTGACATAAACCCATCATCGAGTGCTTATTGCGGTTATCTCAGAGTGATCCCGTCATTATTCAACGACGCTGACTTTACGTAACGTGAACAGTTCGTTAATAAGGAAAGCATTATGAAAGAAAAAAATCATGCCTATTCAGCTCCAGTAGAAATTTGGCTGCGCCGAGACAGCTCAAATACAAAAAGAGAAACTGAAATTTGTGAAATCAAAGTGACAAGCACTCGCCGGCGCTTCCCTGCACTTTTGTTTCGTAGTTTTAAAAATTTAAGAGAGCAATAATAATATAATAGTTGTTGGCGTTTAACGTCCCAAAACCACCATATATGATTATGAGAGACGCCGTAGCAGAGGGCTCCGGAAATTTCTACCACATGGGGTTCAATTTTTTTTAGGGGTGAAGCTCCTTATGGCGTGGCTTGTGCGTCCCCCGTTGTCGTAGTGCGTAGCCTGTGGCACATACCCGCATACCAGTGGCACATACCCGCCCTCGGGTGCATATCCGCATGTCAACATGTTACGAAAAACGTAGCACGGCGTCGTTATCACGCTCTCAGTGTTAACACAGCGCTGACAGCAGAAATGTGGTACGTACTCTCGTTTAGTCCTTGGATTGTCTGCTGGATACTTATATGTGATCAATATATGATAAAAAGAAGCTAGATGGCGGTACTTGAAGTGTTCACTAGAAGGACGGGTGGACGCATGGACGGACAGACAGCAGACGGACAGACAGACACATGGACGGACGCACGGACGGACGCACGCACAGATGGACGCATGGATGGCTGCACGAACAGACGCACGGATGGGCGGACGCATGGACGGATTGATGGACGCTTCGCCCAATCATTATCATTCATTCCGTGGATATGCTATGATATTTTTTAATCTCCTTGTGGGGATCTTTAACGTGTACTTTAATCTAAGCACACGAGCATCAAGCATTTTCGCCTCCATCAAAAAAGCAGCCGCCAGTGCCGAAATTCGATCCCGCGACCTGGGGGGTCTGCGATGAGACCATCAAGGTAGCAGAAATGTAATATCGTAACAAAATTTTACCAGATGAAGTTACTTTTGAAAAAAAAAAAAAGAGTGGCCTCCTGGATCATTTCCACCTGTTCTCCTGTAACCGGTTACGAAGAAGGCGACGACAACTCTTTACCGCATTGTTGCTAACGTATGAACTCTAATCGGGCGAACACTCGTTCAATGTCAATTCAGTACTTGAATTTTCTGTCAGCCTTGTTGTTGTTGTTGTTGTTGTTGTTGTTGTTGTTGTTGTTGTTGTTGTTGTTGTTGTTGTTGTTGTTGTTGTTGTTGTTGTTGTTGTTGCTGTTGTTGTTGTTGTTGTTGTTGTTGTTGTTTAGTCACCCCATAAAGTATTTTAGGAGCACATCTGTAGTTTAGGCGCATAACTGTCACTGGAGTGGCCAGGAGAAGAGGGAGTATCGAGAGATTCACCGCCCCCCCCCCCCCCTCCGAAGCTTCCCAACTTTGCATGTGTATATAATGTACACATAAGCCGCATGCGCAAGCATACGCGGTATGATTGACGCCCCCCCCCCAAAAAAAAAAATAATAAAACTTTCTTGCTCACTGTACTGATAACTCGTCATCTCAATGCATCGCCTATACGAGCACGCGCATACTTCAATCGTGCGGCCAAGTATCATTCATTTTATATTAGGCAAAATATGGGAAGGTAGGCTACGTTAGAGCCGGCTATCCCAACATGATAACAGTAATGTACAAGATACGCACACAAACAAGGAAAATTAAGAATAAACGAAGAAAAAAACTAATCAGAGGCACTATGTACATACTATCTGCTCTATAGGCCATATTTATAATGCATGTATGTATGGGCCTATTCCAGTTCATATATCGGGATCACATTCAGCACGCCGCTCACCGGTGTGTTGTGGAAGACGAAGAGCGGCAGCAGTAGTATGGGCGTCAGGTAGGTGGCGATCAGCTTGATGTGGAAACGGCTGTGCAGGATGGATCGCTTCTTCGCGGACCTGGGGTGATCCGACGGAGAGTGCACTGTCCGGTCACCCCACTCCCAGGCGGCGCGTGCATCTCTGCCGATCTCCCTTCTGAACATTTCAGCTTCCATAGACGGAGTATTCATCGCGGTGGCCACCGTTTAATCCTGCGTACCAGAACGTACACAGCCAAGCTCCAACGGTATTTAGTATACGATCCACTAGTAGTGCATTTTAGGATGCTTTTTTTCGTTTCTTGCATATGAGACATGACTAGCGAGGCTATATTTCACTCTGAGCTTGCATAGTAAGACTGCACAAGTCGTCTTTTATTAGATTTAAAAAAAAAACGAATGCCTTCATATCGCAGTGTTAGCTTAAACAACCCATCGGTGATCCATGACAACCATGTTACACGCCCACAGCTGGGAAGATTAAGCAACAGCGGCATTGGGAAATCACCACCGTGGGAAAGCTGCTGGTGGTGTCCTCGCATCTGTGGGCGCATACACTTCGATGTTTTGTCGCAAATGCTTAGTTCAGAGAAAGGCGGAAAGCTCGTTATTTTGACTTGCAGAATAGAGTTTGTTTTTGTTTTAGGGGCGACACTCCTTAGGGTGTGGGTTGTGTTCCTCGTAGTAGTATGCTCTACTACTAGTAGCCACTTCTAGTAAGTTTTAAGAGTTGCTCACTAGAAGGCGCTGTGTGTATATGTCTTTGGAAATAATACCACTAGACGACGTTAGTCGTTTTTGTATAGTCGACGATTTCGTACAGTTGACGGACGGACGGACGAATAGACAGACAGACAGACAGACAGACAGACAGACAGACAGACAGACAGACAGACAGACAGACAGACAGACAGACAGACAGACAGACAGACAGACAGACAGACAGACAGATAGGCAGGCAGGCAGGCAGGCAGGCAGGCAGGAAGGCAGGCAGGCAGGGGCAGGCAGAAGCAGGCAGGCTCCTTTCTGAACCGTGGTACTGGAGTAAAATAGCTGACGTCGCTTCCTCGGTAGTGTGTCTGGGGGGGAGCGGGGGGGGGGGGGCATGCCTATTCTTCATTATGGGGTTGTCTAAATATACACTAGAGGAAACTCTGGCGCTAGTGTATAGGGAGCTTCAACACATGGCGCTTCAGCGAGCATGGAAATATGGGTGATACATGAATTTACTTAGTCTTCATACTTTACGTTTCTTTTGGCTTCGCGCGGCTTGAAGCTGCTTTGTCACGAAACAAGAATCGGCAAATGTTCGGCAGTTACGCTTCCCCACTTTCGCCTTTTAAGATCACCATTTCAAATCTGGTGATGAAGTTCAAAACGGTTTGCTCTTTCATTAAAAAACAAAAACAAAACACAGCAACAAATGAAGTCACGAGTGCGTTCGCCACCCGCAAACACGAAGACTAGGCAAATCCGTGTCACACCCATAATTCTCATGGTCCCCGAACGATCGTAGCACCAGAGTCCCTTGTAGTTAATTTTAGGAAGCTCTACGTTCTCCAGCCCAGAGAGAATATTGGTGGCGCCCAGGAAACCTTCTGTGAAAATGCATATGGCTAAGGTTGGATCAGGCGATGACGTTGCGCATAATGTTCCATGTGGATCAATATCGCATGGGCGCCAAAAAAAAAGAACATTTGCTCTCAGTGAGTTTATCTCCAAGTACACACATTTTGATCTTTGTTTGAAGCGGGCTTCGGGTAATACGATCTATGGATTATGCGTTTTATATTACGGTTCACGTCATCATCATACCAACACGACTACGATGTACAAGAATTATTTAAAACACTTTTAAAAATCTCCCTCTGTGGGGTCCCAACCTTTCGAATTCCAGTGTTGGCCACTGGCGATACTAGGAGTTCCCGAAGAAAGAGTATATATTTTCAAAAAATGTGGTTGCCTTGTTTTGTGCCTGTACAAACAATCTCATCTTTGAAAAAAAAAAACTTTCGCATATGTTGCATTTGGCGTTTCGTTAAGTATACAATCCATTCATTGTACCAACGGGCATCTACTCATTGCAACCAATAGTTATTTGTAGTGGCCATCAGCATAAGTCCAATTAGAATGCTGTCCCTTGGGCAAAAAAAAAAAAAATGTGACGTAGGAGGTTACAAAAGGTTATTACTATTATTTTTTTCCTTAGAGATAGACGTTCTGGATGGATCAAATGATATTTCCATTATTACAGTTTTTACAAACTTTTCCCTTAATGTTCATGTCGAGGTGTTTCTTTTTACAATAATTCTTGTTTGCATACTATGTAATGAGTAGTGTAATTACTTTTTTATAGTTTGCTTGTTTTCACTAGCTGGTTTTGCTGCTGCTGTCAGACATGTCCGAGGTGAACGCCTCATCAAGAGACATACGAGTCGCCTTTTGCCTTACCTCGTTGATATATCTTACACTGTGAATTGTGTATATATGTCTGAAATAATTATTTGAAGCTGAAGAACCAAACCGTGGCCATGAGAACCCTACCAGCCCAATATTCGTAGACTACGATGTCGCAGTTGCTATCAGCCTCGAGGTCGGTTAACTTATCCTTCGAAGCAGGGTGGACTAGTTTTATAGTTAACGATAAAACAGCTGCACTTAAAAAGCACATCCTGTCAAGATTGCAACGCTCATGCCGCGTAGATGGTTTCCTCTATTTTTTTTCAACGATAGAAAGAAAATAAAAGGTACAAAAAAGGCGTTCCTCCAACGACTATCCATAGAAGCATCATAAACCGGAAACTGGCCTAGAAATGCAGATAAAACTCCCCTGTTGTAACTTTGCACTTCTTTGCCCCCTTCCCGTTTCCTCCCTCCGAGGTTGCCACTGTTTCTTTGCAGGTCGGGGAGGCCACGACTGCGGCAACACTAGAACATTGCTGTGTGGCTGACAAATGTGTTGCGATGACAGATTTAGGGCAACGAGTGGCGGTGACTCGCAGGAGGAGGAGGAAGAGTGGGCTCCCCTTTCGGTCAACAGGGCTAGTTGCTGAGCTAGTTTGTTCATACTTAAACAAGCGCCAATAGTACGGGAACGAAATGAAGAAACGAACTGACTGACATGGGCGCCAACTTCTAACTGTTTACTCACAGAAACGACGCCAATTTATGAAGGCTGTCGAACAAAGTAATCTCAAATCAGGAATAGTTACATGACAACACAAGCGAATTAACAGAAGCGACTAAAAGAGGGTAGGCGCGTGCGCCGCAAAGTACACTCAAGCCGAACCGTAAAAAAAGATCGCAGTGCATATAGCAAGTGTCAAGCGTATACTGTACGGCTAAATTGGCATCGCACAATTCGAACTTAAAACGAATACATGCTATCTTTCAAAAATACCACTTCTTTGTCACTAAAGTCTAGTGAAGGGGCACTAACGCATTGGCTACCTTCCCAAAGAGGTTGAAAGAAACCTGCTTCTACCTGCCCTTTTAGTCAGGAATGGCTCAATCGTCTCCCATGTTCGCACCCTATTAAGGAGCGGACTTGAGAGCGAGGATGCACGCGGTGCAGTTGGAATCAGAGGACTGAAACTAAAGGCTGCGTTTGTTCTCTTAAACGCTGCCCAGTGTTACGTCCGGCATTGGGATTCTCCGAAGGTTTGCGAACCCCTCTGGGAGATCGTCGATGCATTCCCGGGATAGCCTGCACCTGAGACGGCCTTGCAGCCAAGCGAGAACAAAGTGATTGTTACGACCGGCCCCAGCATTGGGATTCTCCGAAGGTTTGCGAACCCCTCCGGGAGATCGTCGACGCATTCCCGGGATAGCCTGCACCTGAGACGGCCTTGCAGCCAAGCGAGAACAAAGTGATTGTTACGACCGGCCCCAGCATTGGGATTCTCCGAAGGTTTGCGAACCCCTCCGGGAGATCGTCGACGCATTCCCGGGATAGCCTGCACCTGAGACGGCCTTGCAGCCAAGCGAGAACAAAGTGATTGTTACGACCGGCCCCAGCATTGGGATTCTCCGAAGGTTTGCGAACCCCTCCGGGAGATCGTCGACGCATTCCCGGGATAGCCTGCACCTGAGACGGCCTTGCAGCCAAGCGAGAACAAAGTGATTGTTACGACCGGCCCCAGCATTGGGATTCTCCGAAGGTTTGCGAACCCCTCCGGGAGATCGTCGACGCATTCCCGGGATAGCCTGCACCTGAGACGGCCTTGCAGCCAAGCGAGAACAAAGTGATTGTTACGACCGGCCCCAGCATTGGGATTCTCCGAAGGTTTGCGAACCCCTCCGGGAGATCGTCGACGCATTCCCGGGATAGCCTGCACCTGAGACGGCCTTGCAGCCAAGCGAGAACAAAGGTCAACGCACTGGTTTTGCGCTAGGGAACCAAGCAAGAGGAGTTGCGGGGAGAACTGGTTCCTGACCGACTGTGTCGTCGACCCCCACCTCCCCATTCAGGCTCTTCCCCCTCGCCGGGAGAATTCCGGAATCTGCTGTGCGTTCATGACCATGTTTGGGCATCTTTAGGGCGTCGTGACCATATTTGGGCATCGTGTTAGGTTGTGCCCCTCCATGTGTTGTGAGGTGTATTTCCCCTCCCTCGTGGCCGAGGTGCCGGGGCCACCGTATTGGCTGACAATGTGGACAATGCGCCCAGTGTTGGCAACGCGGCGCTATAAAATGCCGAAGACGTTTTGTATGTCTCTCTCTCTTCTCTCTTTGGATCAGTTGATCACTTCTCAACATGTAAATAAATCTCTGTCGTTTGTTCGGGCGCTTCTTCTCGCTGAATTGTCGGACGATGGATCCTGCGACGGGGCCAGCTACCGAAAACGAGACCGGCAGGACCCGGAGTCCCAACACCAGTCATCGAAGACGTTCAAGGACTGTTCTTATATGCGACATCCCCAAGAGCAAAGCGCCACACGTAGCTCTTGTTCTTGTCTAGACGCCGTTACGATATGGGAGTTCAGGGGTTCTAACACCTTCCCCTCGTAACCTTTGCATTTCGTGCGTATATGACACGTACAACCGACTAAACCTTTAACTATAGCGTGCGCAGCGAAGACCTTTCTATATGATGGAATCGAATTGAAAAAAAAAAATAATTGTGGGCATGTGCTCTGTGGGAGATTCACTTGCGCTCACGTTTTATAAAATTCCTTTATAGAATTCCTGCGCACACGCTGAACAAGAATGATGCGACGCTTCCGACAATGCACTACCGCTGCTTAAGTCACGTACTTAGGCGTATACTTGAATACGCTGCACTATTCTTATGGCTGTTGGCAACAAGGCTCCCGTGTGGGGGTGCCAAAACGTCAGTAAACTTTGTGTTCGTTTGGTCGGTGTATTGTTTCACGTTTACGCTACCCTTTATGGAAATGAAAGGACCCCTAACACCAAATTTGGATACTCGAGTGCCGCTGGCGCACGCTAAGATTTGACCAGCATTATATGAACACATGCACACGCACGAGCATACGTAAGGGATTGTCACACCCTCACCATAAATGGTTGCGCCCACGCTCTAAGCAATGGCAATAAATGTTTTTCACCTGATCTTCATCAAGGCTATACAGCTAAAATGTTCGAATACAGCGAAGTGGAGAGAAAAAAGGGTCCACAACAAAATAACTATTCTGCGAAAATTTCGTGTCGAAGTAACCTACAGCCAAACATTGATCAATAAATACACAGTTTTAAGTCTTAATAAAGTGATCGGTTTGTAGCGATGGTATACAATGTTAAGAATAAAAGGTATACCTGTTGTAAAATAAGAGGAGATAATGTGTGATGAAGTTAACGATAGCCAAAGTTACGGCCTAGTTTGTATTTTTTTCAAACTTCGTTCATCTCGATAATGGGCAGCCGCGGATGAAACAGAAAAACATCGCTCCTAATTCCTGCACACAAGCCTGCTCTGACGAGCCACGGAGAATGTGCCAGTTCGGCCGAATTGCGCAAACATCAGCGATATTTTGTTCGGAATAGAGAAGACAACACCCCGATTTATATTACTCCGGTGTAACTAACTATATAATTAATAACTAAGGCATCGTAAGGGTCAAATCCAAATCCACAATTGCTCTTCTGGTTCTAGAGGCGCGAGAATAGCTTTGCAAGCAAATCGTGCGAATGAATGGAAGCTGTCCAATAGCTAAGCCTGTGGATATGGCGATTGGACCAACACGGGTGTGTAGAATATGCAGTCAATATATAATAATAACGTTGAGAGTATATAGAAAAATAAAGTGAATAGACTAAAATAGAATAAAACACAAAACCAGGTATACCACTGAATGCCTGACCGGAACCAGGGCGAGCTCCTTGCTTGCTTGTTTGCTTGCTTGTTTGCTTGTTTTCTTGCTTGATGATGTTGCTGATGATGATGATGTCAAATATGTATGGCTCACACCCACTCTAAGGGATCGGCTTTGCTTGTTCGATCTTTGTTCTTGTTCCCCTTCTCTTGTGGCTCATACTTACAAAGGGGGGGGGGGATTGGCAAAGTATTGAGTGGTCTTATAAAATGTTATGGAACTTTAGAGAAATGGGGGTTACAGAAATAAGAATATTACACAATTTATATAAAATTTCGATGCTCACTGAAGTGTACAAAATATAATGCTTTTTATTAGTAATAGATATTAAATTAAATCGACACCCCATTTTCTAAAAAGCATATTTAAAATATTATGGCTCTTACCCGCTTTGAGGGATTGGCGATGAAACCGATGATTAATATAGGAGTTAAGAATATACTTGGGACGAAGAAAAAACAACCAAAAACTAATTGGATGACAGGAAAATACAGCTCTTATTCAGATGAATATCTGATGTATTAATATAATAATTACAAAACGGTGCAGTGGTATGCAATGGGATAATCATAGAAAGGCTGAAGTTTGTCACTTGAGGCTGTGTTGATGTTGACAATGAAGATTGGCTCGTACATTAGATATATATATAAATATATATGTATATATATATATATATATATACATATATATATATATATATATATATATATATATATATATATATATATATATATATATATATATATATATATATATATATATATATATATATATATATATATATATATATATATAAGGGAAAGAAGTGTATACCTAAGGGCTCGTTTTTCCGTGTTCTAACACAATATTAATGAGATATAACAGACAGTAATGCCAAGGAGTGTACAGGGGAAGTTATTAGAACCAATGGAATGTAAATAAGAAGAAAAGTGGATGAAAAAATAGCCAGCCGTGAGCAGGAATCGAACCTACGACCTTCGAATAACGCGTTCGATGCTATATATATATATATATATATATATATATATATATATATATATATATATATATATATATGTGTGTGTGTGTGTGTGTGTGTGTGTGTGTGTGTGTGTGTGTGTGTGTGTGTGTGTGTGAGAGAGAGAGATCTGACACTCCTACTTCTAAATTCACATATAAACCCCCAAAAAAAGTGGATGGAGGGAAGGCCGCTGTGGTAGCTCACTGGTTAGAGCATCGAACGCGTTATTCGAAGGTCGTAGGTTCGATTCCTGCTCACGGCTGGTTATTTTTCACCCACTTTTCTTTCTTCTTATTTACATTCCATTTGTTCTAATAACTTCCCCTGTACATTCCTTGGCATTACTGTCGGTAAATCTCATTAATATTGTGTCAAAAACACGGAAAAACGAGCCCTTAGGTATACACTTCTTTCCCTTATATATATATATATATATATATATATATATATATATATATATATATATATATATATATATATATATATATATATATATATATATATATATATATATGGAATAGTCCAGAATGCTCTTGTTCTTTGTCGATGGCCCATAGCGTTACAGGGGTTTTACAAAAATTAGAAAAAATAATGAGGTCATAATAAAAATAAAAATGTGGTCTATACGTGTCTGAACCACGGTATTAATATGAAGCAAGCCGTGTTCGGGGCTGCGGATTAACTTCGACCTGCGGCGGTGTCTATAACTGGCACTTGAATACGGATATGTATCTCGGAACCACGCACAAGCCCGTATCTCTCACACTGCTCATAAGATCCACCGCCAAAACCAAAATGTACCACTAATCCACCTTTTTTGTACACGCGGGAATGCAAGTCTCTTTATGGCATTGGGTGCGCTCGTGTC
This sequence comes from Rhipicephalus microplus, assembly GCF_013339725.1. Lineage (NCBI taxonomy): Eukaryota > Metazoa > Arthropoda > Arachnida > Ixodida > Ixodidae > Rhipicephalus > Rhipicephalus microplus. The sequence continues at coordinate 84,158,948 of NC_051170.1, forward strand.
CAGAAATTATTCTTCTGGTGGAAGGACAGCTCAACCCTGTCGATGTGAAAAACTATGCATAAACGTACTGTATGCAGCGTTACAGACCATCTGCCAATCCTCTAGCTGTATTGGGCATGTGCCAGTAACGTACAATCATGGTAAGTTGGGACAGTTGGTACTGGCTCACATTACAAACTAACCTTGAAAACCTTCCCACCACCACACGCAAAGCTAATCTGTGCCGCTGATGCTGCTTGACACAGGCGCCAAACCACTACATAACGTTCCCCAACCCTTGCACTGATCTGCCACACCTCTAAATCAACACAGTACCACGGCCGATGTACTTCACGCGGAGAACACTCAAGCTTGTACCTTTTCGCGTGGTGAATGCTTCAAACCACACCTTGCCAACCTTGCATACCCGACCAGTGCCAGTAGGAAGCCACTCTTTCGCGTACACAGCCATAAGCGACTGACTGACCGGGCCGTTACGATTGCAGGCAGTTAAGGCCTTGCACGGAGGCTTCCGACCTCTGCGACCTCACATAACAAGATAAAGTGAATGATCCCTTTTTCTAGGAATCGGTAAAACACGAATGTCAAACGTCACTCAAGCAGAAGAAAGCACGCACGAAATGAGCATACACAGGAACAACGTAGACTAATAACTGTCACAGCTTCACATAATGAGCGCCGTATGAACGGAAAAAAAAGGAGGAACAACGTAGACTAATAACTGTCACAGCTTCACATAATGAGCGCCGTATGAACGGAAAAAAAAGGAGCACAAAACGGACGCATGTGTATACACAGGACAAGCGCGAGCAACTGACACAATTCTTACTTCGTAGTATGTTAGTATCGTGCTCTTTTGGTGAATGCGGCCGCGGCAGCGAGCGAAGTGAACTTGGTGCTTTCCAGATTTACGAGACTGGTTAGAGCTCGCGCAGGCAGGACCACGCTCCGTGGAGGCGTCGCTCTCCAAAACGCGAGAGGCGACGACCTTTAGAGCGGGCCTAACGGTACTCGTCACGCCATCTCGCCACAAATGACGGAAACACGCTGAAGCTGCAAAGCTCTGAGGACCCCCAAATGGTATATAGTGTATATAAATGGCTTACCATTAGCTATCCTCACTACATGGCATTTTGGATAGTGGTTAGCGCCGCGCGCTGTGGTTCGTGAGGTCGCTGGTTTAAACCATCTTGCTAGGAAGCGCAGCCACTATTACAAAGAACACACAACACAAGCGCTTGTGTTGTGTGTTCTTTGTAATAGTGGCTGCGCTTCCTAGCAAGATGGATCCTTACCAACTGGCCCGATACAATTGTTTATTTCGCTGGTTTAACTCCCCACAGCGACCTTTGCATATTGCTTTTTTGTTCGCAATCTTGTAATATATACATTACGACGTCATATCCGTCACGGAATTACGTCAGTGGAGCCGTGGGAATACCGGCATAAATCACTTTCGTGTTAAAAGGAACACGCGATGTTATCTGCTGCTATATATACTTTCACTGCGACCCTAATTCTGCGACCACAGAGGCCAGGAATCGAACCCACGTCCTGAGGCTTAGCAGCACCTTAGCCACTAAGCTGAACGACTGATGATGGGTTTTGGCTAAAAATACAGAAGTGTGCACAAGTGGCTTCAATAAACCGGGGTGAAGCTCATCATGCTATAGTGTAAGCACAAGAGCAGAAAATTATGTAGAAATGAAATAAAGCTAGGCGATAGCTCAATTCTAGATGAAATAGTCATTATAAAATGTACATTAGAAAAGTCACTGTTCGGTAGGTAAATTATGCAATTTTAACAGTGAACTGATCGATGCTTGCCAGCTGATTAAGTTTCCAAAATTTCAAGTACGAATCTTGCAGAACGGAAACCTACTGGAGATACCGCAAGTTAGAAAATGGCTGCTGAGTTATGTCAATGTTGACGAAATGTAATCTTCAAACGTATTCTTTGCTTTAAATATCGGCGATAACATTGAAATAAAGCACTATTAGTCCTGTAAGTGTTTTTATAAAGGAAAGTAATACGGATGTTTACTTATAAGGTATACTTAAAGGAAGGAGGAGAAGGTGAATCGTCCTTCTAATTTTCTGGCTGTTCGATTCACAGCTAAAAATGAATTGCAGTAAAGGAAACGATGTTCTTTTATGCATGTATAACCCAATGCCAGGGGGGGGGGGGCGACAAGGAAAGACGGACCAGACAAAAGCATAGTCATCTCTATGGACAACAATAGCTTGGATAAAGTAGAGAGAGAGGGAGGGAGAGAGGCCCCCTGCGTCATATTTTCCGGCGTGGGATACAGCAACTGGGACTGGCACTTGTTCGGATGGGCGAGAGAACGAGTAAAGTGAGAACGATAGAGATAGAGATAAATTCTTGGCAATATAAAAAATTTTCCACGAAGAGAGATTCGACCCCGCGTACACATGATTCGAAAGCGGGTAGCTTAACCAATCGCCCACTCACACACGCTGGCAGCGCGTGACGTAGCTTTGTGTGATATAGTTTAGCAAGGGAGTGGGGAAGGGAAAAGGAAAGTGAGGGTGAAGAGGAGATATATAAGGTTGAGGAGTAGGGCAGAAAATGAAGCACAGAGAAAAAATGGAGAGATAGAAAGAGAAAGCGAGAATCAGAGAGAGGGAGGGGGAGATAAACAACAAGAGAGACAGAACAGTATATATAAAAAAAGAAATACAGACAGAAAGAAAAAAATACAAAGAAAAAAATTTGCAGATCCTACGTACAATGGGAATCGATGATATGCGAAGCACGAATAAGGAAGGTTGATATGTCCCTTTAAAATCAGCTCAACATTACAATTGAGGCAGACGTCAATCACGCTGTACATGATTTCCAGTATGTCGTGATTATCATGGTTATGCCTTGCATTTGTGGTCGTCGTTCATTCATGTCACATACCGAGTTTGGTATATGTTAAGCAAGCGAAACAGCTGCGAGCGCATCATGAGCGTGGCATGTAGTCATGTTCTTACATAGCACGCATGTGATGCTTATCATGTTTACTCCCGTCATATACCTTCGTCATCCATTCCTGCCACGTATCACTAAATTCGGGATATGTCAAGCTAGCGAAATGGCTTCCAGCACACTATAAGCGTAGCATGTAGACATGTTTTACATAACACGCATGTCATGAGTATAATGTTTGCACCAGTCATATAATTTCGTCGCCCGTTTGCGTCACGTAATACCAAATTTGCTGTGTGTGACGCTAGCAAAACGATCACGAGTGCATCATGATCGTGGCATGTAGTCATGTTCTTACATGACACATTACATGACTCACATACTATATAATTATCATGTTTGCACCAGTCATACCTTCGTCATCTATTCACGTCACGTAATACCAAATTTGGTATATGTGAAGCTAGTGAAACGGCTGCGAGCGCACCATGAGCTCATAGTGCGCTCATGTAATTCATGACTAACATTACACGCATGCCATGATTTCCGCGTTAAGACCTCTCTCACTTACGTTCGCCATGCAGTCATGTCATACCATACAAGTTTTGCAATATGTCATGTGAACGAAACCACCGCAAAAGCATGCAAGACCATGACATGTAAATCATGACATTTATGATACGCATGCCATGATTTTTATGTTTATGATTAGTGACTTATGCTCGTCATACAGTCATGCTATACCATGCCAATTTCGGTATAGATCATATTATCGAAACGGCCAGGAGAGCTAAGTCATATGCAGCGTAGACACCGCCAAAGTCGCCGAAGTTCACTATGAAATGCTTCGCATTTAAGAGCAAAATGAAGGTTATATTTACAAATAAAGCTGCCAAATTTATGGCAAAACTCTTTTTTTTTTCCCAGGGCTCTGAGTCATGTGCACATTATGTAGATGTTTTGTCTTTGTCCAGGACACCACCACACCCGTAAAACTTTTATCATTAACCGCACAGGTAAGTAGAGAGAGACACCCGTGCTTTTGAAATACGTGAAGGAGTTCACCTAACGCTTTCGTAACTTTGCAGACACGAACACATTTGACCCACAGTGCCCAGAGGCGATAAACCCGGATTTCCCCCGCACACGTGCCGGGGCAAACAAACACGCTAAAAATCAGTTCGCTGATTCTTTCTGGCTGCATATCTAATCATGAGCAAGCTCGTTCGTCCAGATAACATTTCGAGCGCCGTCCAACTTGTCATTCTGCCGAATGTGTGACTCCGCGCAGCCGCAGAAATCAGCCGCTATCAGCAACTGCAGCCAGATATCGCAAGCGGCACGAGCGCCCTTTCCAGAGAAAGCGGAAGGGCGCTGTGACGCCGACAACAGCGCGCGCGCTAGTTTCGCAACTGACCGCGTTAACCAGCGAGTCCATGCCGAGCAGCTGTGGAGTTGGCCGCTGCTCAAATCTTCGTAGTTGGAGTGTGTATTGTGAGCCCGTCTACTCTCCGCTGCAAGAGCGCATCGCGTGCACAACGTGTGCTTAGCGTTGTCCTCGTGCTTACGACGGTTCACGGTACATTTGAAATCGAGCACGGCGAGTAGTACGTTGCTTTATCGTTGCTGCTGAGAGCCTCACCTTGCTTGAGCACGCATGCACTCGACGGTCGAGCTATCTTGTATCAGAAGGTGCCGGCTAGGTTTCTCGTGTTGACAGATCTCGCGCTACAGGTGCGACGTTACGTTCTGACACAATACGGGAGCAACCAAAGGTGTGGTGTGAGCCGTTGCAAATGAATGGCATTGCAGTGACGACGTGGTAGTTGGAAAACGTTTTTTTTTCGCCCGTTTTCACCGGCTGCGTTTGAGTGTTGTCGGCTCCGAAAATATCGCGTTGTGCATTCCACGACCTTACAATGGATGTCGACCAAGTTTTCCACCTCGTTGGCGAGGTTGGGCCACAACAGATTCTCTACTTCATTTACACGGCTATCCTCGGCGGTTTGTTTGTGAGCGGAGAGATGCTGCAAATTGTGTTCACCGGTGCGACGCCCGAGTTTCAGTGCTGGAATGGCTCGACACCTTCAACGGCGGGCTGTGACACGGACAACCGATGCGAGTACCCGCACTACACGTCCAGGTTCACGTCTATAGCCACCGAGGTAAGCCAGCTCGATGCGCTGCACACGTTGACTTACTTGTGATAAGTGAAATTGAACTTTCAGTTCACTTATGAACCTATTTATTTGGTTTCTTGCCTATGGGCCATGCGTTCGTTTCTGAGCTACCAAAATTGGATTAATTATTGATAGGTGGGGTTTAACGTCCCAAAACCACCATATGATTATGAGGGACGCCGGAGTGGAGGGCCCCGGAAATTTTGACCACCTGGGGTTGTTTAACGTGCGCCCAAATCTGAGCACACGGGCCTACAACATTTCCGCCTCCATCGGAAATGCAGCCGCCGCAGCCGGGATTCGATCCCGCGACCTGCGGGTCAGCAGCCGAGTAGCTTAGCCACTAGACCACCGCGGCGGGGCTACCGAAATTCAGTGGTTTCAATTTCTCACATGTTCAGAACTTTTGCTAATCTGCGCAGCGTCATTAAAAAAAAATAAAGCAGCAGATCGGTTTGTTACCGATTTCTAGTTTGCAAACCTGCGGTATTGTGACCATTTAGTGTTAATTAATAAAAGATATGTAAACTTAAATCTTTGTATCATGTACAAAATGATTGTTTGTTTCTGTGACATGTTTTGTTTTTTCTGATGGATTTAAGTACACCACTTTGGTGCAGCATTTATGTGCGCAAGGGTTGTCGCCTCAAAAATTGTGCGCAATGATCCCACACTCATAGGTGGGCGCACCAGGGGAAGGGGTGGGGCTTTTGTCACACAAGAGGGGGATACAAAGTCTGCCCAATTCTTCAATTTAATGGAGAGCACTGTGACAAACCCTATGCATGCTCACATCCAGTTTTTTATTAAATTACGCTCACCATTAATTTTATTAGCTTTACAAAGTGGGACATCGCCAACACGCTTATTAACAAGCTCCATTTATGTTCTTCCAGTGGAATCTCGTCTGTCATGATGAATACTTGGTGAAGATGGTGCAAGCCGTCTTCATGGCCGGCGTTATGACTGGTGCCTTTGTGTTTGGCTACATCTCCGACAAGTTTGGACGGCGGCGCACACTACCATCTGCAGCCATAGGCATTTCGGTCATAACTTTCTTCGGGGCCTTCGCCCCGAGCCTGGCCCTACATGCGACCTGTCGCTTCTTTGCCGGCATGACCACGGCAGCCGTGGCACTCATTACGTTTGTGCTGATGACCGAGCTTGTGGGTCCATCTAAGCGGGCACTAATGGGCATGCTGTTCCCGGGTGTGTTTGCTTTGGGCATTGGACTGCACGCTGCACTTGCCTATTTCATTCCGGACTGGCGCCACTACACTATTGCGACAGCTGCCCTGAGTGCTCTCTTCATACCACTTGCCCTGTGAGTTGTTTTCACTTCCTTTTCTGCATGTCTGTCATTGTCGTGGCAATGAACTGCTAAGGGGCTTGGCTGCAAGGCACATAGGTGCGAATTCAATTCCTTGCCACCGTGTATGCATTTCATCTAAATCAAAGTCCGAAAAGCATTCACATTTTCAGACGCGGTGTTAATTAAGGCATTCCAGCTAATCAAGATTAATCCCTGCCGCATGTCTCTTAGTCATCTCAGTAAAAAAAAACAGTTGGCATGTCCAGTTGAAACTTGTTAAAATATTCCAATTGTGTTTTGGGACACCTATTGGAAAATTCCAGTGGGTTCAATGGGTCACCCCATTTAGTTTTAACAGGCCTGACCAACATCACCAGTTGGTAACAATCAATATCCAAATGGCTTGACCAATTTTATTAGCAGGTAAACCCAGTTCACCCATTGGAAACAGCATATAGTTCTAATTGCAGTTCTCAATTGTGTTAAAAGGTGTAAGCAACTTAAACAATTGATGGCATAAACATAATCAAAATGGTTTTAACTATTAGGTTAATTGGCCAGGCCAATTTCTCCAATCGGGAACACCGTGTAGCTCTAAATTAAGAGGCTGACTTGTTAATCTCATTGGAGGTGCATGAAAATTAAGAATCTATGTGGTTGTATTGCATGAACTTAGCATTAGTGAAGGCTACCTGTGGACAAACGTGAAATGAAAAATTTCTCCACGTGCATCATGTTCATCTTTCTAAACACAACTTCGCTCAACATGCCAGCAATTTCAGCCCAGTAAGTTGTGCCAGGTCCCAAGAAAAATTGAGTAACTTTTGTGGCCAACTGTAAAATGAACAGATGAAATAAATGAAATACCTTGTAGACAATATAAAGTGCAAATATATTTTATTATATAAGTAATAGTGTAATTGCAAGCATGTTTCTATGAACTAGTTTCTTGTTTCACAGCTTTACTCATTTCTGTGATGTCCAATGAAACCAAGGGGCATAACATTAATGTGCAATTGGAATCAAATGGTTGAATTCTTATTAAAATCATATCTCGTGTATGGTCCGTAGACCATTTTCATTTATGAATTTTACTATCAGACCCTCGACTAATCATTTAATCAACCTGAAAACCAGTGCATTTTTCTCGACTGGATATTAAATATAAATAATATAAAAAATGTATGTAATGAGGCCCACTGGGAACTGTGCTATATAGATCATCAATTGAACCTACAACAATCTTTAATTGATCCCATATATAACAATGTTAGTTAAAATGCCTAATATCACATAGAGTATATAATGATATCCAAACATTCCAATCAGAAAAGCAATCTTTGAATATGGATTGACCCCGATTGGATGATCCTATATTCTAATAGGTTGGCCAAATGAAAAATTTGTAGCAACGGTCGTAACCATTTGGAACTATCAATCAAGTTGGGCTATTCCATTGAAGTTTAAAGTTCTAATCGGTTTTAGCCCATCCTATTGTTGGCGATTGATATGGCTAGTTTGACCAAGTGACCTTTCTTTTTTACTAAGTTGGAGAACTTGTAGGAGCAAAGCCACTGGGCTAGCATTCCGATTAGACATTTCAGGGCATCCTATTCAAACCCATTGGATAATGGGTCCCACCAGCTGGTGCCAATTGAGACCAACTGCAATCCCCAGTTAGTGTGAATGTTCTTTTTTTTTACTGGGATACCTTTGTTTTGACACATGAAATCTGGCATTTAATTCTGTATGTACTTCAAGGCATCGGTTGAAACTTGACAGGTGCACATGAAAATGAACTATGCAACTTCTTGTTCATAGTTGTTGATCCGGCACAGCTTTTATGGTATGACACAAATACCGTAGTTTAAACACACACTTACGGGCTTTATTCTCTGAAGTTAGTTGAAGCAAGGTTCTGTTGTAGTGAAGGTGTGTCTGATGCAGTGTAAAAATGATAACTGAAGGACAACTAAGTCAATATGGCTAGTCCACTACTGTACCTACAAATGGTCGGGTATATGTAGCTTTCGCCATTGCTGAGCTTTGGTTCTTCATACCGGACAGAGCTCATCTTTATTAACAGAGGAATACATATTTGATAGGGAACAGGAACAGACAGCTGCAGAAACATTGGCGAGGGCACGAACAACAGTTCAGGAAAAACTTTTAATCATGTCGACAAGTAAAGAACAGTCACCACTGGGAAGGTAATAATATGCTAAAAAGTAAATAAATTGTTCTGTATTTAAATGAATGAAAAAAATGTGTAGCATGCATGTTTCACCCTTTATTTATCATTACACTGTTTTGCATTACTTCAGTTTTACTTGATTAAAAATTCTACTTGATTAAAACAGAACCAACTTGTTCAAGATGCTTTTTTCTGGAGCACATTTTGTTCACAAAGAATGTCCAAGGTCACCATTAAAAGCAAGGTGCGTTGTCCTTTTCAGTCTTCTTGCCATAATGTTTAACTGACAACTTGTCTCCTCCGTGATACGAAAACTTTTACGATAAAAACTAACAGTGAGAGCTGCTGCATGGGTGCACGTAGAAACTACAACTGTGAGAGTTCACTCGGCATAGAGGCCGTATAGAAATTAAAAATTAAGCATACATAAAATACAATTTCAGCTCATTTTAGCAAAATTAAGTGCTGAATATTAATTATTCTACTCAAGTAGGTGGGTCCTTCCTCATGTGCCTACACCGGAGAGAAATCTCTAACTGCGTACATCAGAAAGAAATCGCTGATGTGTGGTATTTCTACAGCGTTCATTTCAGGGTAAAATGCCATTTCAAGTAGGAAAACCTGACGTATGTGCTCTACCTTTCACACTTAAAATGTATTCGGTCTTGTGCAGTAGTTCTCCTGGCTTATCCAGCGGGATAGTAATTATTTTGTTCAGCAGTTCTCCTCGTCCAAGCACCTTTCTTTATCGGACAATTCTTGCAGACACTTATCATTAGAACAGAAATCTACAGCAAGTGTCAAGGTTGCAACTTGCATTCGCTCCGCATGACAGCTGTTTCGGCACACGTGAGGCCAGTACAACGGTGGATTAGGAGGATTAGCTCACTAGGGAATGCTTCCTCATGATGTGATAAGCGTGTTTCAACACGATAGTGGTAAAGGGCTCGTTCCGCAGAAATTCCGGTGGCGTCGTTCGCATCGTTGGTTGTGAATAAAACATTGTCTTGTCTGTGACCGAAAAATCGAGAAATATGCCACAAAAATAATAAAAATATCTGGCTCTGAGTTAGGATAGAACTCTGGCTATTTGAGTGTCAAGAAGGGGCCTCCACGGAACTCTGTTTAAGTACTTCAACTTTTCTTCGAGGGAGATGCAGTTCATGTCACGTGGCCTCCATTTCACTATGGAAGTTAAATCTAGCGGTTTGAAAAGGGAGTTTGCTAACGACCACATGGGCTCGATAGAGTTCGTTAATGATAACTTGGGCACAATAGAGTACTGTCATTGCCACATAGCTACCGCTATGAAGAAAATAGTGCTGACAAAATAGTCTTAGGGATTTTGATTATAGATTTTAAAGTTATACTTTTGTTTGGTGTAGTATTGCACACCGTGTAGTGCAAGTTTCAATACTAGTTTTGAGGATATCAGTGTCTGTACCCTCTACACTCAACGCTTTGCTAAGCCGCCACGAGCAAGGGGGGTGTTGTATTGTTTGTTTATATACGTGCGAGATGCATGCACGTGCACAGTGTACAAACAAAGTGTAAAAAAAGAAAGGTCCACAGTGTGCAAAAAAAAAAAAAGAAAGAGAGAGACGTGTGACTTTGCTTTAAAGACGACTACATAAGTGAAAGATGGGATGTTTCGATAAGCGCAGGAGCATTGTTTTTGCCCTTTGCAGCTCTGGTCGAAAGCTTGTGCTAAGTCTTGTAGCATGGCCACAACTCCATTCTCGTAAAGCTCTATTAGGGAGTTGAATGTTGAACTGAGGTAAATGGAGTGTAGTGGTTGCCGTGTGACAGGGGTATTGGGCTTGCTCAAAAGAACCACGTTTTGTTGCGCAGGCTTCTGCCCGAAAGCCCTCGCTGGTTACTTCTGCACGGTCAGCGACCACAGGCACGGCAAGTCCTTCTGGACATAGCAGTGCGCAATGGCCGAGCGCATTGCCTGCCGCGTACCTGGGACCTACAGGAGCCGAAAGTGCACCACAAGGGAACTAACCCGATGGCACTGTTCACCAGCTCCACCTTGCGCCTTCGAACCCTCATTCAAATCCTTCTTTGGTACGTTGTTTTGACATCCTGCAATTATTCGTGACTAAGTTCAATTTTGTAAGACTTTGTAGATGTGAATGACTCCTAGTTATTCAGGTCTGCTTGGCAGGCGAATGTTTGTAAGTGTAAAACACGGGGACTAGTGGTAATTGTACTCTCTATAAATTTTATTAATAGAGTAAGAAGCTTGAAAATTTCAGTATCGGCTTTAGTGCAGTGCACATATAAAAGAAGATCATGACCATAGATGGTTAAACGTAAATAATTTGTTTACTATTGTATACATTTACGTAGACATGGGTGGCATGTAGAACAAAAGCCATCGTTAAACAACTTGAAAAGTCTGCAATCCTGTGGTTTTGACAGGACGGCAGCATGACAGAATGTTAAAAGGTTAATTTCTTGATGTAGTTACTACAAGAGTTAGGGGGCTATTCAAGAGAAAAGTAAGTTTTCATTACATCTCGTATTCTAGAAATAGTGTTTCCAGGCCGCAACCTGTGTGTTCTAATTATGCTGCTTATATAAGCGTAGTCATGGGCACACCAACTCGTGAAGTGTTAGTGTGGGTCAGCTGCTTTTCAATGAAAATTGTTTTTTCTGAGCACTTAAAAGTTTTAGTGACAATTGAGATGCTTGGTCAGGTGCCTTCGTTCTTTTCTTCCTTATTCTTGACCTGCTCGTTTCCTATGTTACATTTGCTAGGTAATATATCCCTCAGTGAATATTTGAACTGTACTGCACACTACCCTGGTCTGTTACCCAGGAGTTTCATACATTTTCTAGGTCAGTGATTTTGCATAGTTATCTAATACTACCATTCAACTCTATCACACAGTAATGAAAAAAATAAATCTGGAGATGCCTTCGGACTTGAAACAGCTCTCCGAAGATAATTTTAGGTTCTTATTGTCAAAAATATATTTATAAAATGAGAGGTCTATTGGAGCTACCTAGATTGTAACAAAGGATTTAAAAGCATTACGATGGGTGCTAAGTTAAGCAGCTGGAAGGCAGTCATCAGGACTTCTGTTTAATATTGCCACGCGCTAGTCATGGTAGAGACTGAGAAGGAAGAAGTTGGTGGCTGGTGTGGCTGGAAAAGTAAACCACTATTCGCACCGTGTCGTCCCTTATTGTCATTTTCTCTCGCGACAATACCTAGCATAAGAGGGTCTTAATTTAATGGTCGTAATTCACATTAAAAATGGGTATGTATACGGTGCTTTTAATTTTAAGATTGTTAAATGAGTTACCCATAGTTTGCCTACTGGTATCCTTGTAGGTATTAAACCAGTCGATGCACTGTTTGCTCCTAAAACAGTGGTGTGATATACATGTGTGTGCGTGTGTGTGTGTACATATATATATATATATATATATATATATATATATATATATATATATATATATATATATATATATATATATATATATATATATATATATATATATATATATATATATATATATATAAACTTCTCCTATACTTTCCTTGGCATTATTGTCTGTTGGATCTCATTAATATTGTGTCAAAACACGAAGAAACGAGCCCTTAAGTATACACTTCTTTCCCTTATTCACTACGAGGATCTCGTACTGGCAGACTTGGTGCCTTAAGGTAGTATACGAGGGACTATTGGTCAACTGCCAGCTGGTAATAAGTTCACGTGCTACGTGACGCCACACAGGCTCATAAAGAGTGTGCCACACTCGCTGCCATGGCTACTGATGGCGCTGACTGACACTCCCACGTTTAAATTCACATATATATATACCCAATAAAGTGGCTGGGAGGATAGCCGCACGGTAGCTCAGTGGTAGAGCATCGAACGCGTTATTCGAAGGTCGCAGGTTCGGTTCCTGCCCACGGCAAGTTATCTTTTCACCCACTTTTCTTTCTTCACAATTAGATTACAATTCGGTCTAATAACTTCCCCTATACTTTCCTTGGCACTATTGTCTGTTAGATCTCATTAATATTGTGTCAAAATACGAAGAAACTATATATATATATATATATATATATATATATATATATATTGATACAAGACTTTCGTTGAAGTGGGGTAGAGGAAAAAGAAGTAAATGTGTTCTGTGCCAGGCCTGACTTCTGCAACCATCCATCAACCCGCCTGTACAATAAAGAGCTCTCACCCGTAACATAATTCGTGGAGAGTGCTGGGTAACGCCTTGAGGCACCGGACAAGTACGGCGGAAGGCGCATCCCTGGAGCTTCGCCGGAGCCGCAGACTCGCAGGACTTCCTCTGCTACCAGTCATCATGAACCCTGATGGTGAAATCCAACTAGCTGCACCTAACACCTATGGACACCATTACAGGGAACCGCACCCATTCTCTGGGAAACCTGAAGAGGACGTCGATGATTGGCTCAAGCACTATCGGCGGGTGAGTCTGTATAACCACTGTAACACTACCGACCAGCGCAACTACGTACCACTTTTTCTTGAGTGAACCGCGTTGTTGTGGTATGAGAATCATGAGGAGAATTTGACTACGTGGGCGAATTTTGTGGACGAAATCAAGAAGTGTTTTGGAGATCCGACCATGATAAAGAAGCAGACCCTGAGCCAACGTGCTCAAGTCCCTGGGGAGACATGTACGATGTATATTGAAGTTCTCAAGCTTTGCAAGAGCGTGGACCCACTAATGACTGATGAGGATAAGGTCAGGCATCTTCTTAGGGGCATTGCGGAGGATATCTATCACTACCTTCGATGAATGGCTCAAGCACTATCGGCGGGTGAGTCTGTATAACCACTGGGACACTACCGACCAGCGCAACTACGTACCACTTTTTCTTGAGTGAACCGCGTTGATGTGGTACGAGAACCATAAAGAGAATTTGACTACGTGGGCGAATTTTGTGGACGAAATCAAGAAGTGTTTTGGAGATCCGACCATGATAAAGAAGCAGACCCTGAGCCAACGTGCTCTAGTCCCTGGGGAGACATGTACGATGTATATTGAAGAAGTTCTCAAGCTTTGCAAGAGTGTGGACCCACTAATGACTGATGAGGATAAGGTCGGGCATCTTCTTAAGGGCATTGCGGAGGATATCTATCACTACCTTATAGGAAAGGATGACTTGCAGTCGGCCAATGCCATCATCCGACATTGCCAAACATTTGAGGCCCTTAAAGCTCGGCGCATTTCGGCAAAGTTTGGTAGACTCCCCAACGTCACAACGGTCGCAAGCATCGACGTAGTCCCTCCACACAGGAATCTGGCGTCGACAATACGAGAAATAGTGCGCGAAGAATCGGCGGGACGCTGCTGCACCGTCGATAGCACATCGCCATGGTTCTTTTACGCCCCCCGCCTGCGTCCATCAACGCTGTGGGCTTCGTCGACTCAAGAACGCCGGTACAGTCGCGTCGTCTGATGTCTGATCCACGAAATGACTCCGTGCAAAGGTCACCCCCCGATAGGGCAGCGTGGCAAGATTATCCTGCTGACCATCTTCAGCAGCGAGTGGGGCATGAAGCACCTGTGTGCTTTTACTGCGGCGTTCGTGGACATATAGCCCGCTTCTGCTCAGAGCGGCATCTGTCACCTCTGCCGCCGTATCAACGACCCCCGGCATCCTCATGGCGTGCAAGTACTCGGAGAGACTATCGCTGGCCACCGAACGGCTACTACCGAACCGACTTCCAACAGACCTTCCGCAGCGATTCGCCGGCTTCTGTGCGGAGTGTGACGCCACCAGCCTCCTCCCGCCAGCATCGGTCACCATCACAGGTGGTCGGCGTCTCACTTCTCCTCCTCCGCTGGGAAACTAGACGCGCCGACCAATGGAGGTGAGGTCGCCGAAAATTTTGACTGTATACAGATATGCCTCCGCCAGTTTTCATGCTACAAAATAGGGTCAGTGTTCTTATGGTTGGTGTCCCCACGTCCGCGTTAGTCGACACCGGAGCAACTGTTTCCGTCATGAGCAGAAATTTTAAGACTCGTCTTGGCAAGAAAGTGATGCTCTCTTGGGGAAGCCAGACAACGTTTCGTGCAGTGAGTGGAGAACCGTTGCGCCCAGTGGGAGTTTGTACTGCAAATGTTACTTTCGGCGCTAAATTGTTTAAGGCAGATTTTGTAGTTCTTCCTAATTCTACTCATGACGTTATCCTGGGGATATGCTTTCTGAAAGAATGGGGAGCCACTGTGGATTGCGTAGCTGGCGAAGTTTTACTGGCTGGTTTTTGTGAAAAGCCCACGTGATGCCAAGAGACTATCGCAGTCGTTGATGACATAGTTTTGCCAGCCCAGTCGATAGTTCAAGTGCCTGTTGATGTTTGTGGTATCACAGCAGATAACGTTGACGTTATAGTTCACCCAATCCAGCTAAGCTGTGTGAAGAAGGATGTGGTTATACCGCATTGCGTGATTTCTGCAAGTAGTGGCAAAGCCTTGGTATGGGTGGTCAACTCTTCTTTGGAGCCGATTGTACTGCCTGGTGGAATGAGGCTGGCTGTGTTTGAATTCGACGTCAGGAGCAACGTTAACATTGCTGTCATTAGCAACGACAGGAAAATTAAAATGTGTCTGATGTGGCTTGTCCTAGTGATGACATACTCATGGATATGGTGAATAAGTCGCTATCGCCAGAGAAGAGACAAGCGTTAGTTCAGATCCTCTCAAACCATGCATCCGTTTTTGATTTCGCACGCAATAGCCGCAGAATTTCTGCACCACTTTCACGCACTCGTCATGCGATTGATACTGGTTCCGCCCATCCCATTCGTCAGAGACTATACCGAGTAGCTCTGTTGGAGCGTAAAGTTATTGCTGAGCAGGTGGAAGAAATGCTGTCTAAAAAAGTTATACAAGAGTCGTCTAGCCCTTGGGCAGCACCAGTTATACTTGTAAAAAATAAGGATGGGTCTTGGAGATTCTGTGTAGATTACCGGTGGCTCAACTCGGTTACAAAAAAAAAAAGACGTATATCCGCTTCCTCGCATCGACGACGTTATCGATTGTTTGCACTCTGCTCCGTACTTTTCTTCCGTAGACTTAAGATTTGGATATTGGCAAATTCTTATGCACTCTGCCGATAAAGAAAAAACAGCTTTTATAACTCCAGATGGTTTATTTGAATTTAACGTCATGACATTTGGTCTATGTAAGGCTCCAGCCACGTTTAGCGCTTTATAGACACAGTTCTCCGTGGCTTGAAATGGGAAGTATGTCTTTGCTATCTTGATGACGTAATCTTTGGCCGCATGTTTAAAGAACACAATAGTCGACTTGATGTCGTTCTTACGTGCCTTGAGAAACCAGCACTTACCTTGAATTCCCAAAAGTGCCATTTTGGTGATCATCAAACTCTAGTTCTTGGCCATCTCGTAAACAAACATGGTGTTCGGCCTGATCCCCACAAACACCGCGGTCAGCACTTTCCCTTAACCACGCTCGCTACGAGAACTCCGAAGCTTCTTGGGCCTATGTTCGCATTTCCGGCGCTTTGTTCCTAGCTTCGCCAATGTTGCTGAGCCTCTTACTCATCTGCTCAACAATGACGTACCCTTCAAGTGGACGAAAAAGTGCAAGTCATTTTTTTCTCAACTGAAGCTTCCACTCACTTCTGGGCCTATTCTTCGTCATTTCGATGCATCAGCCCCAAGTAAGGTTTACAGTGTCGCCAGTGGAATCGGTATCGGTGCAGTATTAGTTCAGCATCACGGCGCCGCTGAACATCTCATTGCCTATGCGAGCCGTTCTTTGAGTAAAGCTGAGCTCAATTACACTGTTACAGAGCAAGAATGTCTGGCGGCTGTCTTCGCCGTGCACAAGTTTCGCCCGTACATCTATGGCCGCCGATTCTCCATCGTCACAGACCACCACTCACTTTGTTGGCTCACTGGTCTACGAGATCCAACCGGTCGTCTTGCATGATGGGTGCTCCGTTTGCAACAATATGACTTTAATGTTTGCTTCAAGAGTGGCCGCCGTCACACGTACGCTGACTGCCTATCGCGACTTACCCTTCCCACGACTGAATGCGACGCCGACAATTTAGACGACTGTCTGGCCGCCCTTGACTCACGTTTTTCAGATTAGGAAGCGTTCCGTACAGAACAACATCAAGACCGTAGTCTGGCTCCTTTTTTCTTATCTGCCGTCGATAAGCCGCATCAGAGCCCATTAGTCATGCAAGATGGCATTCTTTACAAACAAAATTTCGCTGCAAAGGAGGCCCGCCTGCTTTTGGTTGTCCCCAAATCATTGTGCCCCAACGGGCTGCAAGCTATGCACGACGATCCAACATCTGGGCATATGGGGTTTGCCATGACCTATCACCGCACACTGAAACACTTTTACTGGCCCCGCATGTGTCAGGCTACAGCTAAATACGTGACCAGCTGTGAGCGTTGTCAACGGTACAAGAGTCCAACAAGTGCACCACCAGGATTTCTCCATCCCATACCGCCTCCATGTTTTCCCTTTGAGGTCGTCGGTATTGACCTGATGGGCCGTTTTCCACGATCTATCACTGGGAACCATTGGATTATAGTCTGTGTAGACCTCCTCACTCGGTATGCTGAAACCGCAGTGATCTCTGCCACAACAGCCGATCACGTTTGTGACTTCCTGCTATGCTACATCATCCTCCGGCATGGGCCCCTTCGTGCCATCATCAGCGACCGTGGCCGGCAGTTTGTAGCCGACGTCGTGGAAGAGTTTATTCGCCGGTCTGTTGCCCAGTTTCGTCACGCCACTTCATACAATCCACAGACCAACAGTTTAACTGAGCATATTAACAGGACGCTCATTAACATGCTCGTATGTACGTTGATTCCAAGCATAAAAAGTGGGACGAAGTTTTACCGTTTATGACCTACGCCTACAACACTGCGCTACAAGAGACCACCGGCTTTAGCCCATTTTACCTTCTCTACATCCGTGAACCACGTACTACTCTCGACACAATTCTCTCGTTTTCAGAGCAAAAAAACCCATCCCTTGCAGAGACACTCTGTCTCGCAGAGGAGGCATGGCGCATCGCGCGTTTCCGGACTTTCGCAGCCCAAGACCGTTCAAAAGCTCGCTACGATAAGTGACATCGACATGTGTCGTACAGCGAAGGTGATATGGTGTGGCTGTGGATTCCATATCGCAAAAGTGGCTTGTATCAAAAGTTTCTGGCCCGCTATGCAGGCCCCTTCGTCGTTTTGTCGCGCCTTAGCAACGTTACGTACGTGATATCATGCCTCACATTTTCTGGCCATCGCTCCAGGAAAACTGACGTCGTACATGTCGCCCGATTGAAGCCATACCACACGGGACACTGACTAACTCGCCTAGTGGGCATTGTCTGCAACGGGGGAAATGATACGGGACATTCGTTAAAGTTGTGTAGAGGAAAAAGAAGTGAATGTGTTCTGTGCTAGGCCTGACTTCTGCAACCATCCATCATCCCGCCTGTACAATAAACATCTCTCACCCAAAACAATATATATAAACTCATTCCTTGGATATGCCATGCTTAAGTCTATTCCATGAAAACCGTTATGACCACTATTCACTTTGTAGTCTTGTGTTAACTGTGTCATGATGTGGATAGGCATATTTCCACACTGTAGGATTGTGCACAGAGTTGCTGTCATTATCAGCCTATTCCTAACAAAACGATGTTAAGCTTCTCACTGCTCATATTAAACAGAATTTGGCGCAGCACTAGAGACATCAAGGTTGTACACTCTTCAATATCCACTGCAGGATTAAATCCTCTTGCATCTATCATTCTGTGTGTTGGTATATTGCATAAGGTCAGGTGCTTTTCTATACATATCTATTACATATCTCCACTTCATTGTATCACCTGGTTATAACATTTATGAATCTGTTTTTTTCTGGTTTAACTCCGCACACCTGCTCAACACATTTTCTTGGGACGTTCGGTCAAATTTTCCTATAGTTGAGCCTCAAAAACAAAATCACATCCGGCATGAGTTTTCTTAGTAGTATTTGATATTTGTCTTGAAGGGGCCCTGCGACACAAAAGTAGGCGTGTTGTTTCAATCGCTTCTTCTCAAACTGTGAAATGCACCGATATCATTGCCTGAGTAACAACCCCAAAAACAAAGCCATTAAAAATTTATTTCTACGGAGAAACCACGCTAGAGTGCTTTTTCAGTAGAACTAAACAGTAAATATTTTTGTCATCGGAAGTGATGCTTCCCCACGTGGGAGTAACGACATGGACCGAGCGGCGTTTTAATTGGTTCGTCACGACAAATCGCGCGTATCATTCATACGGTCCCAGATAGGACACACTAGCATGCTCTAAAAAGAATAAAAGCGCTCTTTATACTTTCTCACATACAAAAGAATTTATGGTTTTAAATACGAAAATGTGAATCCAATTGTAAAACAACACTAGGAACGCTGCGCAATGGCCAGCCTGAGACGAGTCGTCCGGTAAGTCTTTGTAAGAGGCATGCGGTGATTGGATAAAGCCTTAGACGTCAGTGGGAAAGTGAAATGCGAATGGGGATGTTTTTTTTTTTTCTCCTTCATCTGCTGGGGTTTTGAAGTCTTGTGGCTAATAACCCCTTCAGTAGCATTGTGTACAATTGTACACATCAACTTCGGAGGCACCTCGTCCACTGCCTGTTTCCTCAAATAGCTTGAAACTTAATATGTACAGGGCTGATCAAAAGTTTTCAGGCCACTATCCCATGTATTCTTATAGCGTCGCCTTGGAACTTTTGACTTTTGACCCCCCCCCCCCCCTGTAAACTTGTGGAGGCTTCCTCCGTTGCACAACTAGCGGTAACTTTATTGTGCGCCATATTGCTTCACAGGGTCACTTTGCTGGAGAAGTTCGATACCATGTTCGATGACCGTTCCACGTTACAGGATAGACGTCAGTAGTTTATTTTTATTTGTGCTAAAAAGGAATTGTAGCATTTAAAAAATTTAATAATGCATTTTGGGCCTAATAACATACCTTTTAATACAAAAATGGAAGCTGAGTGATTGCACTATAAGAGGTAATTAATTACATGGTAATTATTACTAATTATCCAACCTCAAAAAGTCAACACCGTCTTTCATTTTCTTTCTTTAAATGTAATACTTAGTGCCTTGGAACCAAGTCATGCGAATTTCACTAACTTGCAGGCAGTGAATCATAATTTGTACCTGAAGGGGAATAACTTCCGTTACCGTGTACCAATTTTGATAATTCATCTTGCTTTGATTTCAGTATTCAGCACTGCAGAAATTCCAGCACTGTAGAAAACAGGCGAAAAAGCATTGCAGGGCCCCTTTAAGTGCGTAATAATTAGGTAATAATGCCTGTCCTTAAACTGTATATGATCAGCACCTTATATTTTTATATGCTGCCCTTTGCCAATTTGGTAGGGCATGCACCATGGCTTTGTGAAGTAAGCGGATTGCTTTGTAGAACTCACTTATATAGTTAGACCCCTTTATGAGAGACGCTGATCTAAGAGACAGATGGTTATAAGTGGCACCACTGTGGCCAACATCGAAATATGGGGTGATCAGAAAATGAGGATGAGGTACTCTGGTTATAGAAAACAGCAAAACCAGCCCATATAAGGGTTAACGTTTACTCTCAGAGTGGGTGTCCAAAAAAACGGCAGGAAGTGGACACAATCCCTGTTTTGCGAATTCTTTCATCTAGGGGTGGGTGTCTCCTGTGAAGAGGTTAGTGAATTGATAAATGTCGCTGCTTTGTTTTCTCTTTTGATTCTTCAGGTTAGTGAACGGCATCACCTACTATGCCCTCACAATGGCTGCCAGCAGCGTAGGCGGCGACCTTTACATGAGCACAGCCCTGTCGGGCTTCATCGAGATTCCGGGATACCTGCTGTCAGCAGTGCTGCTCAGTTATATCGGCAGGCGGCACTCACTGTTTGCTGTGATGCTAATTGGAAGTGTGGCGTCCGTTGCGCTCCAGTTTTCTGATCACTGTGAGTTTCCTTTGGCTGTGTATATTTTCACACTTTGGAAAGCTGGCCATGCTCATAACCTGTGCTAAATAATCGGGAATAAGACAGTGATGTGCAGCATGTGTGTGAGCCATGTTTTGTCTCATGGTCAGCATGCGGAAATGCTCCTAACACCGAGACGCCTCTTTTACGTTGCGTTACATGCTGTGCAAGACCACAGTTACCAGCTGCTGTCAAGTACCTCTTGTGAAGCCACCTTGGATGTGAACGAAAAATGCTTTTTTTCTAACTTTTACCTTTTTTTTTCATTTTTGTCCCTGAGACATGGTCCACACAACTTTTTCTATAAACTTTAGGTGGCAGGAGGGTGGGTAATAACTTCGGGTACTCCAGTGGTCTATATATTCTCTCTCTATCCGGATAGAAACAAGTAGAGTGATGTTCTAACTTATGTAACCTGCATTTAGGATGTTGAGCAAGTGTCCTTATAACATTATCATTAATGTGATGACAACAGTAATGGCTTCATTGCGAAAGAGTTGTACGTTGCGTTATATTTATTTTTATGTAGTCTTGCCCCAAATTGCACATTTTTCTTTCCTGTACCATGTTACTTGCTTTGAAGGCCTCAATTGAAGTGGCATTTGTTTGCACACAAAACTTTTTTTTTCTCACCCGCAGTTCACTACAGCACTGCAGTGCGTGACATTGTCTCGCTCAGTGCCAAGATGTGCATATCAATGTCCTTTGCCATCATCTACGTCTATTCAGCCGAACTCATGCCTACCATTGTCAGGTAAGGATAAACATGCCCACTTTTCACTGCAAGCTAGAGCTTATTCGCTAGAGCTTAGTCATTTTTTTAGTTGAATAAAGCAGTTCAAAATTGAATGGATTGGAAACACACTGACAAATCAGGTGTCAATATCTTACTAAGTTTTCGAAAAGTGCTACAGCATATTCACATTGAAGCAGAGGGCTTGTCTGCAGTTTCTAAATGTACTTTGTTAAAGCCTTGCTGGCTAGCATTAGGCATATGTTTGTTTCTGTACAAGATTTTCGTTGTTTGTGTGTGTGTATTTGTATGTGTGTGTATGTGCAGGTACACATTTTTTATGCTCTACTGGCAGTAACACTCACAAAAAGCTAAATTTGCTTCAAGTGAGCTGGTATGTTTCATTGCAACCCTGTGGAAACATGGTGCTGAATTCATGTACCGTTTCTGCTTTCTTCATACATTGTTCATTTATTATATTCTAACACATGCAGTACAAGTCTGCCATGAGTTTTCACTCCACTGCCCACACTGTGTCCACTGTTGCGCGAATACTAGCTTTTGACCAAATTTGATGCTAGTCTACCTGTGCCACAAATGAATGGGGGTATGGTAAAATATTTTGTATCAATTTCTTCATTTCTATCAAATGATTTGCACATTGTTCGAAAGTTACTGTCATAGTCAGTAGCAAACTAGTTTACGTGTTCTGATTTCGCTATTTTAAATAATCTATTTTTCTTTTTTTTTGCCACAATATTACACAACTGCAGATCTGATGCTTCAAATCTGTAGCTTTTCCTTAATTACAACTAATATTTTTCTATAATTATCCCTGTGGTCTAATTGAATGGGTCTAGCTATATGCATAGCTAGTTATAGTCTATGCTTTCTTGCTGGTTATTAGCAAGAAAATTATTGCATCTTCTTTGGAACAAAGGGATACTTAACAGGGCAGCTTTTGTCAGCTTTTTATTTTTCATTAAAGCGATGTAAAGCGAAAAAGAAAGTGCTGTGAAATCCACAATGACCTTAGTTGTACTAGGTTTGTCATTCAGGACATGCCTAGCAGATCAGAAGTGAAGTCTTTTATTGTTGACATTCTGAATTAGCACCCAGCTTGATTAGAAGTGACTTGGACTGACGAATTTCGCCAGTATCTTTTTCAGGATGTTCAGAAAAGTACGATCTTCTTATTTGGTTTTTCTTCCTCACTTAGGAACGTCGGAATGGGCATTGTGTCCGTTGCTGCAAGGGTTGGTGGCATAATCTCTCCATTTGTCAGCTTGTTGGTAAGTAATAGAAACATAGTTACTGCACGAATGTGTTTCTTTATTTCCCCCCCCCCCCCCCCCCCCGCTTCTTATTTTTGAAGAGTGTCTGCACGTTCTTATGCCTGTAGTGATGGACACTTGTATTGTGACTTCTTTGCTTGCAGTCGCATTTATGTGACGTAGTCTAGGTATCATGCATCCTGTTTTTAGTAATCATCAATTTTAATTATCAATATAATTTAGTAACCAGTAATTATCAGAGCAGGCACCTAGATGCTGCTTTTTTATTGTCATAGTTTGACTGTGTGCCAGCTACAAGAACAAAGCTTTTAAAAAGTCAATATATATTGGGCATGTTCGAATATTAAAGTATCCCAAATCACTTTGACAATAATATAACTTATTCAAAAATTTTGATGTGTTCAAAATGAACAAATAGGGATAGTATATTCTGAACTGCCTATAACCTCCTGTAAAAGTGGTTTCACTGCAGTGGAGGGGTGCTCTACCATGAATACACCTATCTACGAAAAATTTGTGCTGCCGCGTAGTCTCACTTCAAGATTAAACGAACATGATACCCTCTCAGCGATTCATCATTTTGTTAACTTAAAGCTTGTTATACGAGCTTGTATGCTTCAAGTATAGTAAATTTCAAAACTTGACACATTTTACAGGTTATCAATTTCATTCTAATGAAAATTAAATCCTGCTATTATTCAAAGTTTTGTCCACTTTCCTTCAAACCAAAAAGATTGAAAATTGCACTTGCCTTGTATTAATAAAAAAAAAAATATGCACAGGTTAGATGGGTCAAGACAAATATGCACATTTTTATTTATAATGTGCTAAACACTATTGGAATTTCATTTGATATTATTTGACTTAATCACTGATAGCTATGAATTCACTTTGAACCTAAAATTTACTGTTTGCATGCAGTCATTACATATGTATAATCAGTGGTGGTGGATACATATGTTGCATACATATGTGTCCACATGTATGCAACCACTACGCTATAGTGGAAAAACATGCTCTGATGAAAACTGCTACTGTGAAGGTATGGGAGCTCTAATTTACCACTTTAGCTTTGTTTTCCTTCAGCATCCTCAAATGCTGCAGCTGTAGTCGCTTTACAAATCACAATTTCACTCCAATTGGTTTGCAAGCCTTGAAAAAAGCCCTGCCCTAATGTTTACACCTTTTGTCACAAATCGTTGAGTACCAAAGTTAAATTTGTTGAAGTTACGAAAGGTGATTTGAAGTAGCGACAGACTGTGGGAAAAAAGTTATGACATGACAGGGCCCTCAGTTCATGCTCCTGAATTGTGATCTCGCCCAAAGTCTTGGTTGATCAGGATGTTGTTCCTAAGTTAAAACAGCATGAGATAAAATGGCGATTGAAAGAAAATTTTAGATCAGCGCTTATTGCAAATGAGTGCCTTTATCCTGCATGCACATACTACGTATATCCATGTCCACCAGACAGAATCAATGCACTTTTTTGCAGTTTTTCTAATGAGTGCCTGTGTATTGCTCATCCCGTTTCATTTTAACTTGAGCTGAAATAGTTGAAGTTCAGACCTTCTAGAATGGAAAACGCTATGTATTCATATGTGGTGTCCCGCGCGGCATTTGCTAATGTTTGCTAGTAGTGATGCGACGAAAACGTGTCCTCAGTGAGATCTTTTTGCAGGATAACTTGATTCCCGGGCTGCAGTTTACCGTCCTTGGTGTCATTATGCTCGTCTCGGGACTGTCTGCGCTCGCACTTCCAGAGACCGGGGGCCAACACTTGCCCGAGACCATAGAGGAAATCGAGGACGAAGACAAGCGTCCGCTTCTGTCGCCGACATCGTCGGGCGTCTTTTCGCGGGCGTCTCTAGACGAAGGGATTGTGCGATCGTCCAGCAGTTCGGAAGACGAGCTGTACTCTGTACACCAACGGCCGGCCGTGGCGTACGGATCATAGTACGAAGCACTAAAGCAGTTGTGATGGACTGTGCTCCACTGGATCGAAGATCTCTATTTCAGCATTGGCATGCCGGAAGCGCCTTGCTCAAAGGCAAAGGAGAACGCTGTTCTGGTTATTCCCACGTCACCTTTTATATTCGTCAACATCTGAAAGGCGTTCGCATCAGTAAGCTGCTGACCAAATGTAGCTGTGAAACTGGTTTCGGGCGTTCCGTGTTCGTGGTAAGCCAAAAGGGACGCATGCAGCGAACCGTGGACCTTGATACTGCGAGACTTGTGCATTTCACAACGACCACCTCTCTTTCCGCAGGTGATGATACTTCCAGCAGCACCTGACTGAGCCAGGTTACGTAGCCAGCTTTTGTTATATGCTCTGTGCAACTTACATTAGGGTACTGTGGATGAACTTGTTTTGGAAGCTGCATCGGCTCATTATATGTTGTTTTAATGTCTTTTCCACTTTGAGTATTTTCTTAAGAGACTTGAATAACTGTCGTGGATGTATGTTAGCAACTGTGTTGCCCCAGGGCTCTGTACAGGTACTCTCAATAGAACAAGTTTTGTGAAAGGAAAAAGAAAAACTGAGAGCGTGTTGTATATTATATGTGTGCTGTCACCTTACACGCATATTTTTCTTTGATGAGGAGCCTTTATGTACAGCTGCTCTTAATGGTCGTTTACCTATAAAGCATGTTTCTTTCCCTGTGACATGGAAGGGAAGATGCTGCCTTAATTGTACATTTTACATACATATGTCACTCTTTATTATTTGTTTTTAACTTAAGAAATAGTGCCTACTGTACAAACAGAAATAGAGACAAAAATGTGTCATTGAGAAACTTGCGTATAGTGGACAATCATGGCATCAATCTGATAAAACTATGAGTTATAAGAAAACAAGAAGTGCTCCTTTCTGTTTGAGCTAGAATCATCTTGCTGATTCTTCAATGGCTGTCACTTGCGACAGCCTATCTATTTAAATTCTGATGCAAAATCAAACCAGCAAAATACTGCATAATTTTGTAAAAGCCTTTACATACATATGTCGTTAGTCATTTGAGAAGCTAAAGCCCTGTTTGTGTGTCATGACAGATGCTTATTTTTTTATGATGTAAATTTGCTTTAGCTGTAGTTTGACAGCGAGTACAAGTGTTCCTTAACAAGTGTTGTAGTGATGGCTTCCTCCCCAGTTATTCTTTTTTTCTCTGATAATATTGTTTATTAGCCAACACCTGGAGCATGATACATACCAGTGTACTATTAGTGAAAGGTGTGTGCAAAACCAAATTAACATTCTGCTTTGCCTATACTGGCAGAAAAAAATATAGCATTATCAAAGCTGTGTCATGGTTAGTAAAAATGCTGTGCCAGTTTTTATAGCTGACATTGCTCGAGATTTTTTTGCTACTGCAATGAATGTGGCTGTAAGATGTTCATACTGAAAACTTCCTACAATATACCTTGTTACAACCTTTGTGGTCATCGTGTATGAGTGTTTTACACCACTGTATTCTTGATTATGCCTGCTGAGCAAGTTTGCCATCATCTGATGGGACCAATATACAGTTCACGATTACGTGGAAACACTTTTGCCTCTTCTGCTACCAACCATGCTAATTACTGCTTTGTACAGCTGTAAATGCAAATCGAAGCTGCTGGTGAAAATGCGAGGTCTATCTTTCAGACTGCTATCCTACCCTTCCAGCCTTTGTCACAAGTTTGGAAACTACTGCAAGAGTTTGTTAAAAACTCTCGATTCCGAGGGTGGCGTGCAAATGCTTGTGTAGCATTGCTATACCAACAATAAGGCAAGGGGCACTGCTTCTCAGCTCCAGGCAATTTTCAGTGACAAAGAATCCAGCTGGTTGACCCCAGGACAGCTACAGTGATGCATGTAGTGGCTTTGAAACTTTCGACGGACACTGTATCCTGACATACAAGGCTCATCAAGGCTGTGCGAGTAGGTATCACATGAGTGCAGTAATGAAAGTGCATACCTTGATAAGGGAAGTAGTGAACCGTATGTCATAAAGTGAAGTGCCTTATTCTTAGTGACTTTTGTGGTGCACTGGTAATAGAAAAAGAAAGGGTAATGGTGTAAACTGTGAGTAATCATGCAGCATGTGATTGTGGGAGTGCGCTTTGCAAAGGTTCATATTTGTAAACTTTGTGCACTGTTCTGCAGTAAGGAACAAAATGCTGGTGCTATGCACCTGGCTTCAAAAGCATGGCATGCCGCTTGTGAATCTCTGTCAACAGTTGCCAAATAATTTCGGGGTTTCTTTATGGTACACTTCACATTTTGCTTCTTGCAACTAGTAACTGAAGTGTTTGTGAATTCTTCCATCACTGGTGTTTGCAGTCAGAATGCAGTGCACGTTATAACTGCAGCTGCTTTGTACTGTTCTTCCATTGTATGTTTTCATTGCGACACCATTGTGAGTGTCTGCGTGCTACTTTAGCAGCAGTCATTACACATTCTAAACATTTTCATACATTCCATGTCATTGCGTGACCTTCATAGAATGTATCTTATTCTTCACAAACGTTGACTGTCACATGATGGAACTCGACAAATGTGTATGAACCACTGGCAGAAAAGCCACCAGTACGTACTAGTTTGTACATATCAGTTTGTACGTACCACTGAGTATAGACAAATCTTTAGGTTGTTTCCTTATGTTTAACTGTTCTTTTCATAAATTGTTCTAAGCTGTGCCTTTGTTCAACACTCTCCAATGCTTCATATCATTCAATGAAGGAAAAGTGGGTGCGTTGCGGCTGTCTCTCCTCTGAGTTGGAAAATATGCAATCTTGTTTTGTTATGTTACTGTGGAAATTGTATCGACATTTTGATACTTAATTCTGTTGTTATGCATGGTCATCTGCTAATACAGCCAAACATCAATACAAAAAGTGTGAATGTTGCAAATTGTTGGATACAACGAATCCTGCATTATTTCATGCCTGCCAACTTCTATGTGTAACTGATACAAGCTTCTGATCAATATTCTGTATAACAAAGGTACTTTTGGCAGATGCGATTTTGCTTCAGTGATTGGAACGTGTAGGATTTAGACGCACTCGTGTTCAGTCTAATATTAGTTCACATGGTTACATCAATTTATCTCTTAGCCTGCTGGGCCTCACAATTTCATCCTTCTGATATATAAGCGTTTTAATACTAACAAAAAACTTTCATTCCGGCAGCCCTTCAAATTTTTTGCTTTTTGTATTATAAATAGGATGCCAAAAGAAGTTCATATTTTGAAAGTGGCAAACTGCTAGCACATAGAAAAGTAGAAACAGCCTGCTTTAGTTGACTTGTAATTAAGATATGGCACTCACAAGGCGTCTATGCACCGTTGACTATGCCTCTTGCATGCTTTTGCCATTCACTTATCAGTAAGGCTAGAGAACATTCTAAAAACATTAGGCTAGAGCATATTCTAAAAGTGCTAGGCTACGACTTCAATGAATACATATGGCACTCACAAGGCGTCTATGCACCGTTGACTATGCCTCTTGCATGCTTTTGCCATTCACTTATCAGTAAGGCTAGAGAACATTCTAAAAACATTAGGCTAGAGCATATTCTAAAAGTGCTAGGCTATGATTTCAATGAATACAGTAATGCATAGTGAATGTGCCACGCCTTGGTAAGAAAATGTAGTGTCAGCCAGTAACTGTAACAAAACTCTGTCAGTTCAAGAAGAAAAAAAACTAATAAGAGCCAGTCATAAAGAACCTTGAAGTTCATGAAAACTGTATAAACTAACCTTTATGTCATCATCATGGTATCTCTGGCACAGTAGAGTCAGGTCGAACTGTTTTTAAAACTACCCATTAAAGGGCCCCTGAACCGTCCGGGGGTCTAAATTTAATTGTGATGTTGCAGTTGTGCACGAGTACATAGCGAACACATATCCATGAGAATTTTTCGGTACTGTTCCATTATAGTGGAGTTACACGCGATCGATGATACGAAAGATGCCTTATTTTCTTTCGCTATTTTTTTCTCTCGGCTCTTCTTCTGGCCGAGTGTTCCTTCTCACCGTTCAAGGTGGATGAGGTGTTGTAGTTGAGGAGCAGACGGCTCGTTGACGTCATAGTGAACGTTGAGGGGACAAGGAATGTTGAGAGGCATGTAGGGGAGAAAGGATTGTGTTTGAAATTTTCGGAGTGACTGTGGTTTGTAGTGCTGCTGCATTTGGCATTGTTGATCGTGATGGCATTCTAAACACGATGCGCATATTTATTGAAAAGTTTTTTTAGATTATCGGAGGTGGTGCAGGGGCCCTTTAACGGTCTTGTACAATTTTTCTCCCTTGTTATATGCAGCCCATGAACATTTGCATAATTAATTCACTTTGTCTCGATATAGGCTACATCATTGTTTTGATATTGGCTTATCGTACGTAAGCTTCTAAAAAGGTTGCTTCACTGCACAGTAGGGTAGCTGTGCTATAAAACCACATGTCCAAGAAAACGAGCATTGCTGCCAGGTCTCAATCTAAAATTAAATGTTCGTAAAGTTAAATCTGCATATATGGAGCCCAGATATAATGGATTATTGTGTGTATAAATGTTGAACAATTGTAAAATCTCTTTAAATATAATTTAAATGCGAAACATTTTTTAGTGAACTTTGGCAACGTTGAGCGTATCTATCTACTTAGCCACCAACGACATTAAGCTCTCCTGGCTGTTTCGATAATGGTATCGGTACCAAAATTGGTATGGCATAACATGACTGTATGACGAGCATAAGTGATTAGTCATAACATGAAAATCATGACATGTATGTCATGATTTACATGTCAGTCTTGCTGCTCTTGCGGTGGGTTTGTTCACATGAATATCACGGAACTGGTATCGTATGACATGACTGCATGGTGAACATAACTGTCGGGTCCTAACATGGAAATCATAGCATGCATGTCATGCAAGTCATGACTTACATGAGTGCACCATGAGCGTGCGCTTATGGTGTGCTTGCAGTAGTTTCGCAAGCTTCACATATACCAAATTTGGTATTACATGACGTGAATGGACGACGAAGGTATGACTGGTGCAAACATGATCATCATGACATGCGTGTCATGTAACGTGTCATGTAAGAACATGACTACATGCCACGATCATGATGCCCTCGTGATCGTTTTGCTAGCTTCACATACAGCAAATTTGGTATTACGTGACGCTAACGGGCAACGAAGGTATATGACTGGTGCAAACATGATAATCGTGATATGTGTGTCTTGTAAGAACATGACTACTTGTTATGCTCATGACGCACTCGTTGCCGTTTCGCTAGCTCCACATATACCAAATTTGTAGGCTTGTGCGAATAGTGAAATTTAAGTTGAAAGCAAATTCGAAGTGAATAGTGATCTTGGTTGAATAATATTGAATCAAATTCGAATACTATGTATGATATTTAAAGAAAAATGGGCATATTTTTAATGACCTAACTAGCCTGCACAATATTTTTTATAAATTGAAATTAGGCGTATATGCAAATGCTTTTTTTTTTCGTTCAAAGGAAGTCGTAACAATTTTGAGTTGTAGGAGAATTCGACTTTTTGTAGGATGCAAGTGATAACCTCCAAAATACGTAACATTTTAAAATTTATTATACTTCGAATATAAGGCGGCATAACAAGCTTTTAGGCTTAAAAAAACATGAGGAATTGATTTGAGGGTAATATGTTCATTTACCAAGGCCCTGCAACACTTTTTCAAGTAGCCAAGAAATCGATTCACCAAAGAAGCTTATTGCCTCATGAATCCACCGCCGCAAAAATATTTAGAATGCTTCCAGTACGAGCAGAGTTGCAAAAATTTGTCGCACGCTTCAATCGCATTTTATCTTGTCTTGTCCCAACGTGAGCACTGGCAGCTAAGCAGGGAGCAATGGCGCGGCGATAGAAAATATGTCACACGTGCCTCGTAACCTTGAGCACTTTTTCTCTCTCAAATTTTTTTTTTTTCGATTACGCGGATTTTTAGTGCGATCGCGCACGTTCGCGTGGACAAGTCGCAGCCTTCTACGATGACCCTAGGAACGACCGAGCGTGCCATGCTCAAGTCAGCCAATGGCTGATACAATAGCTGTGAGGAGTAATTTTTGAGCTTCATCCATGATTTGTTGAGTGAAAAGAAAGCAATTTTTAGCTGACTGAGAATTTACTATCGATTTCAGGCTGTGTGCCGCGCAATTCTATTTGGCTCAGTAGCCTTGACTAGTGATAGGCAGCGATTGCTGACTAGGCTCAAGAAGTGTTGCAGGGCCCTTTTAGATTTGTAGTGGGGCTTTATGGCAAAGTGGGTTTTTCTTGGTTAAGTGCTTTCACTGTTTAGCACCCCTACTCTGCAATGAAACCACCTCTACAGGCAGTTACATGCGGACTAATACACACCTATTCCTTCATTGCGAATACTTCAAAATTTTCAATAATTTTCGAATCGAAGCAAATTCGAATACTGTATTATTCGTTCAAATATTTGAAGCATTCAGATATTCGCACAAGTCCACAAATTTGGTATTACATGACGTGACTAGACTACGAAGGTAAATGACACATCGAAACATGACAATCATGATAGGGAAGAATTCATGTATGACAAAATTTACGTCCGCCTCGTAACATTGTGCTGATTTTGAAGTGACATATCAACCTTCCTCATTCGTGCTTTGCTTCCTGCTGTGCGTGGGATCTGGCAATTTTTTTTTGATCCATCCAGGTTCGATATATCAGTTCGATATATCCAGGTTGAGCTGCATTGCCTAAGCCTTGCTTATATATCTTTTTAAGTTTGAAACAGCTTATGTGTAACTGCCACATGTAGTAAATTTTAGAATGTAACATATTTTACTTCTCATAAATTGCACCCTATCACTATTGAAATCCTGCTACTATTTAAAGTCACTTCCATTTTTGGTTTGAACCAAAAAATTGACATTCATACTATTCTGGTTCTGCTAATTCCTAAACGTATTGTGCACGTAAGGTGGCTCATGACAACACGCTCTTGGTTCTTTATAATATGTGATATGCAGTATTTGAGCTGTTTAATGAGAAATTATTTGACCAGGTCTTTCCTTCTTCAAGTGCCCTTCAAAACCAAAATTTATGTTACTATTTGTCTACTGTTACAAAATAAAAAAAAATTAAAATTTCACCTTCATTTTCTCCACAGTAATCAACTCCTCATTGTGAAATTGGAACTATTTCTGATATTTAGTATGTGCAAGTACTACTCCCTTCAATAATGACTTCAACTACCAATAGTTGGCTGAACCTGCTACACAGCTTGGAGAGAGAACAACCTTATTCAAGTGAGAAAAAAAGGGTTCACAGAGGGATGGTAGTGAGCTGAAAAAAAAAAAAAAAACTCGAGAATGCTTGAGTCTTTTAAGAGTGGTATGTAATACATACTTCACTTTTTGATGGGCACCTCAACCATGCCATGGAAAAAGAAACGTGTGCATGTGATAATGACCACTGTAAATTGCAGGTATATACTTAATGTACTCACCACACATCTATAAGACACCCATTAAGTATTCAGCTACATGCACCCATGTTATTTCACTCTATCCATTACGCATCTGTAAGGCTCCCATGCACACATGTGTGCTGTTATATACATGTGTGCAGCTACATGCACCGATGTAGCTGCACACGTGGTTGATGCTTTGGCTGATGACTAATTATGGCTGAGTCATTCATAAGAGATCGGCAACTTTAGACCACCCAATCATAACACAATTCGCATGGTGTGATGTGCAATTTAATGTTTCGGCCACGCGTTATTATAGCTGCAAACATGACTCTTCAGCCGATGGATGCCTCTATAGACGATTTTCCGCAGCCGGCTTGTTCAGTCCAAGCTAGATGTCCCCACCGCATGGTCGTCTCCCTACCATAGCTTTTAGCATCGCACTGCTCAATGTGTTTTCATCCGCATCATGTCGTCTTTGTGCAAGAGTAAAAGCGAGCAGGCGGCAGAGCCAGGAATGTCGATGCGGCGGCACCTGTGGGTGATATTTCCCTCCATCTCAAACTTATCAAGTCGTTTTGTGCTGTGTGGCTCGTACATTTACTACTAACGCATTTATTGGCTTTATATTTACGTCCTAAAGCTTCAAAAGCAGCGTATGCTCGTCTGTATTTAGCAGTGTTTTTAAAATTCGTTCTCAAATTGCCAGATACAAGGCTTAGAATGCATGGCTAAGTAAACACCACTAATCCCAGCAATAAAGACAGAACATACCTGATGATTTTTCCTCAGCACGAGATGACTTGAAGCGACAGTTGACTTCATCATTTATTTATTGCTGTGAAGACGGTGAGCGAGTAGCAAGCGTGAGTTAAGATCGAAGCGGGCGGTCTCGTCTACATGGGTGCTGCCACGTTTGCTTATAGCCCCACTGGCACTTACGATCACGGTGGGCATTTCACTGGCCCAATTGGTTGATTGGGGCTAGAGCAACTGGATGGGAGAAGGCCAGTTACGGTCACGTGTTCAAAAGTGACAGTGCCCGTGCGCCACTGTGGAAAATCGTCTATAGACATTTTCAGTGAAGAGAGGGATCACCTCCTTTCTTACCTGTTTCACAGGAGTACAAAAGCTGACATCATAGCCTTGGCGGTGCATTCTGGGGGCGAAGCTCCTTAAGGTCAAGGCTTGTAAGTTGGCGGTGTTGGCGTGCGGCGTAGCCATGATGACACTGATGACGATAATTATCACGGACAACGACGGCTTGTTTAGTATATGACATCTTGTATGGTCTACAATGCACTTCGTATGACTTGAAACAACCACTGGGGGATGTGCAGGGACGTCGTCTTTGCCAATGTCAGGCTAGATCTGGTATCGCAAAGTGGTAATCATTAAGGCAAAACAGAATTCCCAAGCCAACACAACATATAATTTATGACCAATAAACATTGTATATATCATTTATGACTAATAAACATTCTATATAACTGCATTAATTGATATGTGGGGTTTAACATTCCAAAACAACCATATGATTATGAGAGACCCCGTAGTGGAGGGCTCCGAAAATTTCGACCACCTGGTGTTCTTGAACATGCACCCAAATCTGAGCACACGGGCCTACATTTCCGCCTCCATCCGAAATGCAGCCAGGATTCGATCCCGCAACCTGCGGGTCAGCAGCGGAGACCTTAGCCACTAGACAACCGCGGCGGGGCGATAACACCGAACAATGCCACTGCTTCGCCCACTCATCATCATTCACTTCGTGGATATGCCGTGTTTTTTTGTGGAGTCATGCATGTTGACAGCTCAAAGCGGATAATGGCGGCATCCAGGGAGGCTTTGTCGACAAGATGCATAGGCAGGGCTGCTACTGGTGATTACATTACGACTGAGTCTCCATGGCTACTTTGAGCTTCTAATTTAGTACATTCAGTCTCCATTTTGCGCGCTATTTGCAAATAAAATAGGTTGTTTTTAAGCTTTACCGTCGTGTCAGCTGATGCGCATACACATCCTGCAAAGACAAAGTGACGAAATCACGTGGTTGTTGTCATATGTGTGGCTAGCATGCTGGTCATGCTGCCCCTGTCATCGAAGCTGCTGCTGCATACCAATTTGCACTGCTAGTGCACAGCGCGTGTTCTCGTGTGAACTTGACATGAAGGAATGAAGCTGGACTCTTCCTCTTCAAGATTTCAATACTTGAAGCCGTACTGGTATCATCGTAACTACAAATCAATCTCAGTATGTGGCTTCAAAAAAACACTGCACTTATGTTCCTTATCATTTGAAAAATAACTGTTTCAAGGAAGAACTCTTATCCTATGTAAACTCTGCATAGGCAAACAGTATTTATAATAATTTCTCTTACTTGCGACTTACCTGCGCCTTGACGACCAAGCAACAGGAGGGAAGAACTGAGCTCTTATTTCAATGTCTTGGTTATGCAAAATGATATGTTGTTGTTTGACAATAAAATATATATTCAAAATACTGCTCCTGTTCCACTTGGCTACAAACTTGATGTTAAAATTAAATACTATAGCTACATTTGGCAATTTGATAGCTTAAGTTCTGGCTATTTTTCAAATTTCCCCCAGCAACCAGGTGTTCAGGGTCTTTTGCGTTAGCGATTTCAAGCACTGGTGCAGCCCTGAGATAAGACTGCTGGCTTTCACACAGAGTTGCCAACCCTAGGATAATTACCCTACTCGTAAGGTGTTCTCGAAATTTTTCGTACAGGAAGAGGTAGCAGGATGGTAATACAAAAAGTGAACGTCTTCGTGAATGTGAGTGGTGCAAAAGATTATCACGATATATTGTCACTTCCAGATGCAATCATAAATTCGTAGCGATGTCACAATGTGCCGTCCAATGACGCCATCATCTCATAAAG
Source organism: Rhipicephalus microplus (assembly GCF_013339725.1). NCBI lineage: Eukaryota > Metazoa > Arthropoda > Arachnida > Ixodida > Ixodidae > Rhipicephalus > Rhipicephalus microplus. Next base: position 84,194,008 of record NC_051170.1, read on the forward strand.
TCGTCACTAGACAGAGGCAGGCGAATCTCGCAGGCAAGTGAGGTGCTGAAGGCTTGCAATGCCTCCTTTACATGAGGCAGTGCGAAACCATGCGCCTGGTATGGTTCTGGCTTCAACCCCAATTTTTATTTTCTTCATCCATAAACAATTTTCCACACACGGACTACATCGCAGACACTCAATTTGCTGCAGCATTAGCCCCTTATCGCTTCACGTAAATAGTATTTTTCAATGACCAAAAACGCCTTCATGGCTGCCAGAAAAACTAAATTTGCTTCTTGGTACCAAGTGGTGACAGCTGTTCTGCATGGTCACTCATTCTGTTGGCAATCTAGGCAACAGTTATTACAAGAAAACCTGTTGGAGAATTCAGTAATTCAAGGATTTTTTTCCGATAGCCACAATGTGTTTGAGTTCCAAGAGTGTGGCACATACCTACCTGTAAAGATTGGACAAGGCAAAGCGTGACACATACAGGCTCTAACTTTCAACGAATTGTTTATTTGAACTTGACCACGTGCATTTATACATTGAAAATACACCAACACTTAGGAATGCACAGGCACAGTTGCTTTAAAGAAAAATAGCTATTTCTTTGTCAAGAATAGTGACCATGCATTGACGCAATTTCGATGAAGCCTTCAAGCCTAAAGTGTTAGAGGTTATTCTGAGAGAGCAATGTGTTTGCTGAAAAAGTACAAAAACACCCCAAGGTGCTAAAACAATTTTTTTAATATTCTCTCGATATTCAGTGCAATTTTTTCTGATACCCTCGCCATCTCACAATCAGAAGGTATCCTGTACTCTGCACATTAGAATCCAGGAGTAGGATGGGTAACCAGCCTTTTCTTTCTCTCTTGCTCTAGCATCTGTTTTATACTGTCTGTAACTCGAAGGTTTCATCAGCAGGTGATGCTTCAATGGCATATGTTGTTGCATGCAGCATGATCGTGAAGAAAGAGGCACCTGGAGAAGCAAGAATAAATGACATTGGTCGCAATTTGAGTCATTTGACATATTAAGAGCGTAGGATGACTAATGCAATAAAAAAAAAAACAGACTAGTTATTATGTACAGAAGTCTAATAAAAACTATCTTGCATGCCTGGCTCACTTAATCTTGGCGACCATGAGTGGTTGAGCACCCATGACGGAAGCCCCAGAGAAGATAAGTTGCCACATGCTGGGGCAAGATAGGTAACGCTTATATCTGAATCGAAGCATGCATTTTGTGTCAAAAATGAAATACTATTAAGCAGCTATGAATACCATGCCACTTGCAGACTTAGTCAAGCTATAAGAAAAAAAAATAACGAAGTACACTTCACCTACCTTGCAACTAAGGCTTTGATTTTTTTGTCTTAAAGCTTACGATATGTTCGACGGCTGCCGGCGTGTACACCACTGTTGCGACTGTACACTTCTCGGGTCGCCACTGCGGTGATTTCAACAATGCTCACTAGATGACACGCCGCTATCCAAAGCGTCTGTTTTCGATGATCCGCACGCTCGCCTCCTCACGGCTACATTTACTTAGTTCACACAGCAGCACGTGAAAAGTTCCTACGATGAGTGTTATGCAGGGGTACCGATAACCTCTCAAGCCCAATCACCTGCCTACTCTCGCACCGCCACCCGAGGCGTCGGATTTCGATGGCCTGCGCGCTCACTTGGTTGCGACTATGTCCACTTCGTTTTCGTCCATCGTAGGCATGGGAGCAAGTGATATATTCCTACAATGAGCGCTGGGCACGGGTACCGATATCCTCCCAAGCCCACTCACCTGCATGCTCTCAACCCATTTGAAAAACACCTGATAGCTCCGCGTCTGCCATTTATGAGCGTTAGGCATTTGACTCGTGACAGCGGCCAGTATGGCATAAAGGGGCAAGTGGTTAACATTCCTATATATGTGGCCAACACTGTGCAGTGCTGGCCGCGGAACGTGCCCGACAATGCTGCCTTTAATATACACATCATGCACCGGCTCGTCAACAAGCTTTCCTACAGAAATGGTCTTGCCGAGAAACGCCCCATGCACCTCCGAGCGAGCTCTTCTAACAGCATTCATTTTGTGGATATGGTGGTGATTTTTTTTTCCTGCAGACAATATCTTCATGAACCTCTTCTGTAAAGTGGTATGGGGATGTCCAACAATGTAGACTCTGTTGAGTCATATTAGTCATATTATACTAACACATTGTTGGCTAAATGATGCCTAAGCAAGAATAAATATTAATCCACTAATGTCTGCTGCCTGCTGTTGTGACATTTTTTTTTGTTAGTCTTGACTCTGTTATTGAGTTTTCCATTTCTCCCTATTTTTACGGGCATTTATCTTTCTCTGTATTACAGCACTTATTGGCTTCTGTTTCCTAAGATGCTGCCTTTGCGGCACTCCAGAGTCAATTGGACTCTAAGACAAACTTGCGTGCATTTACATTGAATAACAAACAGTGAAACAAGAAAGTTTTTTTTTTGTGTGTGCAATCACAAAAGGAATGCAACATCTTCACTGCGATTCAAATTCATTAAAATGTAAGCACATGTACATGCACAGATAGTAATCCGAGCTGGCGTTGCGCTTTTCTGCTTGACGACATATGTCGCACTGATTATGCACTCATTATTTGCTACGTATGTTCGCCATTAAAAAAACAAATGACTGGAAACGCCTAGGTTGCAGCTAATGTCAATTTTCTCACCAAGGACCCAGAAGACAGCTGATCCGGCTCCGGCCACATAGAATATCGGAAAGCATAGCATGCCCAGTATGCAGTACTGCTGGATCACGGTAAGCTCTTTGTCTACAAAGAAAAATAATCAAAAACAAAGTTAAGCTGCTGTTCTAAGTTAAGCTAAACTAAAGTTAAGCTGCTGTTCGATTGCAGGCTCTTCAAGAGCAATGTAAAATCACGGTGTCACAAAAACCGGCATAACAGCAGTTGAAAAACTTGCAAGCTAACTTCACACTTTCATGCATTCTTCCCAGTTCTACAATTCTACAGGACCACATAAAGCCCAGACGTTCGGTACTTTGCACCTACTGCATGACGCTATACACATTAACAGCTACGGTAACCACTATACTATTTGTCTGTAATGAATAGCACTATGAGTGAAATACTTCTTCAGCCCTAGCCCATCCTTATTCAAACAAGCTAGAATCATAGGAATAACTTAATTAGGAACCTTGCAAGCTGATTCAAATCAGATTGGCTGCATTTAATAAAAAGGCGAGTTCCAGTTATATAACTGCTTAAGGTGTGCCTTTAACTTTATTTTAACTATAAAATGTTAACAAACATTTTGATGTGATATCAAAAATGATTGCAAAGAAAGACAACACTGAGGCGAGATATTCATACATCTAGCGCAGTAAACAACGTTTTGAAAGATTATAGTCTTTTTTTTAATACTTCAACGCAGAAATTTTGGTCTGTCTTTCTGTTGGTCTGTCTGCCACACGATTCAATCACGCTGCGAAAGTTTAAGCACTTCCTCAACACCCAGCCATTTTGATCTGCTTGCTGCGTTTATGTAGTGAAGACTGTCGAGCAAAAAGCAAGTATTACGCATATTCGAGATAAACATCAATACATAAGTATTAAGCTTGTGTTACTTTGTTTCTAATATGCATAAATATGTACTAATTCCAAAGACCACAGTGCTTATTCTTCTGCATTAACAATGCGACACTATATGAAAAAGCGGGTGGTTCCTACACTTCACTAAAATGACACAGTGCTGCCACCTACCAGTGGCTCTGCCTTCTAGAAAAATTTCCGTTGCTTGAAATTACTGCCAGATGGCGTCTATATTTCACTCACCGATTTTCTCGCACAGAATGGCAAAAATAAACTTTTTATTCACTTTACCTCCAGACAGAAGATTGACGACCTTTGCCAGCGACGCACGCAAATACCAGACCATCTTTTTATTGTCTTACTAAACAAGGTTGCCAATTATGAATACTTCAACTACACATGCAAGATGTGAACATGCTGCTTCATTCGATCAGCAATAAGAGGGTCACGAAAGCCCACTGATTCCCACACTATGCTAACTAAAAGTAGCGTTGTGAACACACAGCTTGCACATAAGTGCTAACGGCTTGTGAAATAGAGTATACATTGTGTTTTATTAGCAGAAATCAACAGACCACTCAAGCGAAACATGAATTCTACGCAATGTGTTGCATACAATACTTTGTTACAAGAGACCAAGAGTAGTTTTTCAATCTATGTCAATGGCTTGCATGGCAACAAACAGGTTAGCAAAGTATGAAATGTTGCCTTGTCAAGCATTAGCTCCCAACACCAATAGAGGGTCTGTGTGAATAATATGTAATGTAATATGTAATATGTAAGTCCATGAGCAATAAATACAGGTTAAGAAAATACTTTTGATAAATTAAAAAAATGCTCTTCAACTGGCATTTCAAGGCCCCAGATAGGCTGTGGTTTTCTTCATTACAAAAAGTTAGGGCTTCATCTCGTGCTCCACATACACTCGCAACCATCATCCCCTGCAACTCTTATGGTATTGAGGGTATACAAAAGTGGCATTCGCACATGCAGTAATTAAAGCTTCGAGCATACACATGACATCTGCTCAAAGTGGATGCATGTGGCACGTCTGCTTATGGCTTGGCCTCTAGCCTTGCATGTATGCAATGCAGCACTATAAGTTTTTCCTTTGTGCTCAACTGTAACCATAACTGCTCAAAAGACCCATTGCTCTGTAAACAAAGTATCAATGCATTCATTGATGACAAGCATTGCTCCAATGCCACAACACCGTTTCACAAAGAGATAGACTTAGTCAACGATTGAGTGCAGTGACAATAATGACGCGCGTATGTGCCGGAATAGTCATCACCGACAGAGGTACTGCGTTCATGGCCGAGCTTTTAGACGCCGTTTTCCGACTAAATTGTACAGCTCACAGGAAGACAACGGCTTATTATCCCCAGACCAACGGGCTCACTGAACGTCTCATCAAGACACTGGCTGATATGATAAGCATGTACGTAGATGTAGAGCACAAGAACTGGGAGGACATATTGCCCTACATCACGTTTGCATACAACACGGCTCGTCAGAAGACCCCTCGGAAGACACCCTTCAGTCTCCTTTACGGACGCAAAGTTACAACAACGTTAGACACGATGCACCCTCATGAAAATGATGGTAATGAGACTGACGTCAAAGAGTTTACCCAGCGAGCAGGGGAAGCCAGACAACTTGCCAGGTTGCGAATAACCAAACAACAAGACGATGACGCCAGACATTACAAGCTCCGGCATAGAACAGTCACATACAACGTGGGCGACAAAGTGTGGGTCTGGACACCTATTCGTCAGCGTGGGCTCTCCGAAAAGCTGTTGCGAAGGTACTTCGGACCCTACAAGGTTCTGCGACGCATGAGTGACGTCAACTACCAGGTTGTTCCGGACGGCGTTCAGTGTTCGAAGCGCCGCAGACATTCACCAGACATTGTCCACGTGCTTCGTATGAAGCCTTACTTTCAGTGACTAACGGTGCAGTTTTGGTTTTACCTTGCTTCTCAAAGGTTTAATATCGGGGCAATGTTTTTTTTAAAAGAGGGATAATGACGCGCATATGTGCCAGTGGCGGTGACAACGAAGTAGCGCGAGTGTCCTTGGCCGAGCAGAGACGAAGAAGACGTTGCAGTCTTTGTCCTGTGATCGATAAAGCGTACTTGTTCGGGGTGCTTTGTGTGCTCGTCGATCCCGCGTCGTCACAATATATAGTGATAAAATGAAATAAAAAAGAAAAACTCACTGAACAGCTTGATTTTCCCCTCGGCACTTTTCAGGCGAATGATGTACGCGCCTCCCATACCAGCCACAATTGCAATCAGCAAGAGAGGAGAGGTCAATCTGAAAGCAGGAAGGTTATGGTCTTTCAAAACACTTTCTAAAGATTTGCAGTGTGTTGACTTTATCAAACACACGTGCATCAGTATACTATCAATTTCTATGCAATCAAGCACTGCACTCACTCTTAGAAAAAATGAAGTGTTCAAGGAGTAGTTCTGTAACACAACAATAATCGTCATCCAACTTGCTCGCGTTTCCCTTCTTAAAAACCCGGCGCTGGCCACTTTCCTGTCAGAAATGCTATTTCACTCTGATAACGCGCACGCTGTTTGTGACTGCCAACTACCAGAACCGTGGTGATAATGTGAGGAAAGTACTCGAAATAGATGATTATTGTTGTGTAGCAGGAACACTCCCCAAATACTCGACATTTTTAGATTGTGGTACACTGTCGGATGGCAGGACCTTTCTATCAAGTGTTTTATGCATTTAGAAACCTTTAAACCTCTAGGTTCGTTTGTTTGCCGACCTCCTCTGTAGTTCAACTTCATAAAAACTTCATACATCCAGATTTTCTTCAGTGAGCTTCATACATATAGGTGCATTTACTTCAATTCCCCGAATGAAAAAGATGAAAAAATTTCACCCGCCCTCTCTGTTGAAATCTTGCCATCATTTTACTTGCATGCCAAGAAGATCAAATACAATAGACTCTCGTGAAACACAACCTGAAGGGACCGCAAAATATTTTCCGATCAACAGGAACTTCCTTTACTGGGAGATAAACAAGGTTGCAGTTTTCAGGTATGAAATCAGTCTTATTAAACTCAGTTGTTCCGTTTCAGCAGTAGTTCCATGCGATTTCTGTTTACTGTGAGTCTACTGAACAAGGCCTGCGACCTTTCAAAATATCCTTTAACATAGGAACCCATGATTCAAGTAAAAAAGCAAGGTTAAAGTTGTGATGAAGGTTGCTGCCAGAACTGTAATCTGAGTTAAACTTCTTTAGCCATCACACCAATCAAAATACACAAAATTGTATACGTCAGCAGCCCGTGTAGTGGTACTTGCCACAAGTGCGAATTTCTATGGCATTGTTAACAACATAATTATTGTGTAAATAACCAATATTACTGCAATCATCTGTGGCTAATATTTCAGAGGAAAGGAAAGTTTATTCGCATAGTAATGGTGTCAACACAGCCCAAAGTCACATAATGGCCAAAGTACTGTGTATTCATGTTCAATTGTAGTTAGACTGCTGCAACTTCAGCATTCTTAACATGTAGACTTTTCAACGCAGAAACCTGCGTAGGTACAGAAACACAAACAAATTAAAGAAGTTGTAATCTCCTGTATGTAGCAGTTTAATTAAATGCATACAGCCATTACTATAGGGTGCTAACGGTTTTCTAGAGGTGCATATCCCACGTGTCAAGAGTATTAAATAACTTAAGTGTAAAGAGAACACATTTGGTATAACGTTATATTTGGGAACAATGAAGTGTTCTGTTCTTCCATGACTTGCAATATGTATCCACACAGTTCATTCATTGAAAATTTGAGGTTTTTGCTATCAGTCAGTATACATGAACACAAACATATTATCAACATTTATTTCTGCGGCAGCAATACATGCTCAAATTTATGTTCTCTGTGTACAAATAGGATTTATTGCTGGTCTTTTTTTCAATTCATTAATCACATATGACACTTCTTTGTTTTCTTGTACAGATATTGTTTGCTCACTAGTTTCTTTTGATTGTGTATGAAAGTAGTTCCAAGTTTATTTGTCTATTGCAATGATGTATTTAATGTGTATGCTGCATTAGATGTACGTGTTTGCAGCCATGCACAGGTTACAGAGGACCACTCTTCTGCAAAGCTTCTTGACTGAGTTTTCTCACCTTTAAAAATAAAAAAATAAAAGGGAAAGTCTCCCTGCAGAAACCTTTGAACTTACATACAGTACACAATGAGGCCAATGAAGACGAAGAGGTAGTTGCTTTGGAAGTGCTCCACATTCCGAACAACTCTGGCGGATGCATCGCCAATGTTCTTGGGCACGCTGAATCGGTTAAAGTTCACGAACTGCTTCCACGGACGAATGGTCTGCTTCTTCTGCGAGAGCCATTCCTTCGCGGCAGCAGGACTGGTTGGCAATAGTCCAGGCTTGCTGTAAAAAAAAATATATATATATTTGAATAAGTGGAAATGAAAGAGCTTGGCTTGCAAGAAAACATCATCGTGTGCCTTTACACGAGGCTATCACGTCATGGCTTTCCCGATTTTATTATTTTATCACAGTGACTGTATATCAACATTATTTTACACATATTTTTCCAGTTTCTTAGTTATACTTTTATTTAGCAGCTAGAGACTGCCTATGAGGTGGCCCTCAAAAATACATTATCTGAAAACCTGCGGAAGTCAAGACTCATTTTAGTTTCTCAGAATTTTCAAATAGGAACTTTTACAAAATTATATAAAGTTAAGGTCAACAGGTAATGACTGATAGATCTTATCCCTCCCAAAGTAGCAGATAAACAACAGGTGATATATTTTCGCCAACCGAGTTTTCTTGGCACACACTCGATAACCTACGCTATTCACCTATGCTGTTCTTACGCTCATTCAACCAGAGGCGTTAAGATTTCGATGTGACTGATGCTATATAATTGAGGCGTACATCAATTCACACCGCCACACAAATTGGCAACCCCGTTACTTGTATTACTTTCATGTTGTCACGATGACGTGGCACGGGCAAAAATTACCACTGCCGTGTCATTCATGTTAGACACACGACCTAAACGAAAGTTACCACCTGTAGAACATACTAACACAGTGCTCTGCGAATCTGCTCGTTGACACAATATATGCAGTTCGTAATTCGGAAACTCCGAGTGTTATGCAAATATACTCACCCCTTTTGCTCCTCATCTACAACAGCAACAATCTCGCCAGTAAGTTGGCTTAAATCTAAGTTGATGGAGTCTCCCTTGGCGTCCATGCTGTCGATACCCTCGCAGATTCCTTAGATGACCACTGTAAGTTTTACTCTGTGGGCGCCGCCTGAAAAATACAAAGCAGTCAGAGCCCATCTTAGTTTGCGACGATCTCCAGTTTCGTTTCGCGCGCAGTCATCTCATCTTGTGCCGTTAATTCCACAACGAGCATAAGCACAGCGCGACGTAGGCCGAGTTTTTCTGGCATAAAGGACACATCGTAGCACCCATAGCGCTGATTTCAAGTGCTAGCGCGGGGTGGTTTAGCGAAATAGTTCTCGTGGAACAGCTGAGGAAATGAATGGAGTTGGTGGCGGAATCAGCTGCCCAATGCGAATATACAACCACTTGCTCAGTGTTTCTCGGCTTAAACAAAACAGAGAGAGATACCTCACATTTTCTTAGAGTAAAATGCTATTGCAGCAGCTATTCGCCCACCTGAACGGTCAGAATTATACGCATCACGACAGAAGCACGTCAGGAGAAACTCAAAACAAAACAAACACACGCAGATGCCTTTTTTTTTTCTCCGTGCGCAGATGTTATTTTTGATGTCGATGGTGATTAGTTGACAGTTTACAATCTAGCGTTCGTCTTGTGAAAATATTGTTTGGTACCGCTTTAACGTCGATGATTTCTACAAATAATAGTTTGTTAAAGTACGTTCAAAGCTATTTAATGCTGCATTGTTCGAATCAAAATGACAATAATGTTCTTAGGAAGGCGCAATAAAAGCCAGGTCAGTCAGGTTTCAAGACTACCACAGAAGTCACGCAGTCTGATTCGCCCATAAAGTTTCGTTGTAGGAAACACTATGCATCCGCCTAAGATAACTTGAAGGCGTAAGCCTTTTTCTTGTAGTTCTCAGTCGAGTGTCTTTGCCCCCCCCCCCCCTCCCTCAAGGAACTTCGGAAGTGCTGCGAACTTTTCGCACCTCATGCAGTTTTCGTAATGGCGGCATTTTAAGCCAATCATAGAGGTTGTAGCAGCTGACTTGACCAATTAGCATCGCGAGTATCTGCCCTGGAAGCGGTCCAAAACCGTGCTGCTAGATTCATTCATTCCACTTATTATTACCGAGCTAGCGTATCGTCACTGAAAGCGGATACCGGTTTATCTAATCTCTGTCTTCGTCGTCGTATTACCACGCTATCATTATTCCACAAATTTTATTACAGTGATCTCTGTCATCCACCTTACATCGTCCATCTTACGCTCATACCTCATCGCCGCGGACATGAATTGGAAGTGTCACACCCGCGTGCTCGCACCCTCACATTTTCCTCCTCATTTTTCCCCCGAGCAGCAACAGATTGGAATGGCCTTTCCCACACCATTGTAGCCATTACTAATCCATCAAACTTTTTGGACAAAGTAACAAACTATCTTACCGAGTGAAGTCACCTGGCTACCCTGTGTACCCACCCCTTATGTAATACGGTACTAATACCCCCTTGAGGGGTATTTAAGGAAATAAAGTGATGTGATGTGATGATAGTGATGTGATCAATGTTGGAATCTGACAACATGGTGAAATTCAACAATGTCCAGAATATCACCCTAGGATCAGCCCATATCCATAGTATGTAACTCAATGGAGTTTTCTAAACACTATGAATCGACCGACCTTTGAGCATTGATTCATTAGCATCATCACGTGATGTCTTATGACGTCATGTATTTCGGTGATCTTGGCCTCATGATATGGCATTTATCATTATTATTATTATATTGTTTATTTATTTATCTTGACCTCATCATAACACATAATTCTTTTTCCATCACTTTCTGCTGAAGCTGACGCCGCCAACACTAAAATCATCCATTTGATGAGGCACTAAACTTTAGCCTTCGTAATAAACAAAACAAATAGGGGGGATGTGGGGTGTATGCATATGTATGCACCCATACGCACACACACATGAACCCGCGTAAAAAGTATTTGACCCTTCCCCCCCCCTCTTAAAATATGGACAACAAAACATTCACTATATGTTTGTGTATGGCACTTTATCAGAGCGCAACAATTAAATCGCAATTTCGAGCGTGAGTTTATGTGCATTTGCACCATCATCCTAGGCTTCGTTGTGATGTCCTGCGGCCCACGCATGGAGGATACAAGAGATGCAATCAAAACTGCGTTTCGCTCAAGTATTGCAGATTGGGCACATGGGTGCATCATAATGTCATAGCGATGTCGCATAGCTCAGTTTCAGCTCGAAGGATAGAGATTCCACCAAAGAAGGAAATGTCCATGTCAATTACCTCTCATCCTGTTGCATTTCCTTCCTTGCTGTATTCTTCTTCCTTCAGACTCACGCTAAGTTTCGCTTGCTGCGTTTGCTCCAAAAATGACTAAGCCAACTGGTTGCTCATTCTGACCGTTGACTCTGTTAAAGCCAGAGTTAAATTCTTGATGCAATCAGGAAGAACAGTGTTCTGGCTTCGACATCCGGAGCATGAGCTTTATGCACACGTGCATTATCATACCTGCCGATGAAATTTAAATTGAATATTTAAAGGTCACTACACAATTGTAAAGATATGACACAACATTGACATTTATTTCTCGCAAGAACAAAATGAGCCCATCCTCCCTGTACTCTTTTTCGCTGGGACAGCTGGTCTGGCTGGCATATCTGCTGAGTAAAACATCACAGCTGTTCTATACAATTCAAATCTTTGCAGAAAGTGTCTCCTGTTTGAAAGGATTATTCCTTTATTTCATACATCTGATCAACTGGTGGAAGTAGTATAGGTTTCCCCCGAGTACGTGCCATCAGGTAGAACTGATGTGCGGGACGAAGGATACAGAAAATTAAGTCAATAATACGTAAGCCAGAAAATTGATTTCTAAAAGCAATTGACCTTAATTTACTCCACTGAGGTCTTAAGTGTTCTTGAAGTGAGCACAGTCCTCCAGATAAATTTCAATGGCTATTTTGGATGTTTGCTTTAACTTTATGGTGAGTAACTTTTGGTTGCATGAAGACAGTGGCACAATGTTGAAAGTGGAGTGCTGTGATCATAAACGTTTACATGCATATCATGAAGACATTCTTCAAAAATTTTTACTGCTTCTTTTGAATGTGTTTGCTTCATGGCATAGAGCAATTTGTTGCCTCACAAGTTCATGTGGCATTACCTTCTGCAATTCGCATGCAATTACTTTGATCGTCTTGGACAAAACTTCCACAGATTTCAATAAATAAAATATTTATGAAGTAAGATATTTGTGAAATATGTGGGTGAAAACACTTCGTGAAGCATTAAAATTGTTATTTTAGAACAAGTGAAATATACTGAAATCAGTCTGGCGTCAACCATGGATGTAGGAAATAATTTCTTTCACAATTTAGCATGACTTTTTTTTTTTGAAAATATATTTCTTTAGGTTCTGAAATGCGTATGCTTGCTTGCAACATTTGTTTAGACCGGGAAATTAACTATTCCTCATAGCCAGCTGACTGTAATGTAATTCTCGGCAAATAACTGTTGGCAAATTATCTCAAGTTATCCTCTATGAATCTGTTCTTCTAGGTGCATCTTGTCACTTAATCACGACTCAATCACATGCCTGTGTTCCAGGCAACCTGAGTCAACTACTTGCCAATAGCCTTCTCATAAAGGCCACAGAATAGGCAACGCCCAAACGCCCAGGCGTCCCTGCCCGATTCGTGCAAGCCACATTTAGGATGAAGCAATAGCTCCTTCAGTTGTAAGACAAAATGAGATTAGGCACACGCACCAGTTAGTCTTAGTATTTACCATCTTAATTTTATTATCGAGAAAAGTCTAAATCATATGTTTTTGGGCAGTTTCAGAATTGTTAAAATTATAACAAATAAAACTTTGCTTTGAGAGTAGAGATAATATACAAAACAAACGGAGCAAAAAGCTGCTTTCGCATTCGCTTTGAAGCCATTAAAGGGGCCCTGCAACACTTTTTTGACCACGTCATGAAAATGTTGCCAATGGAGGCATTGTATATATGCTGCAGGATCTCCATTTGCTGCACTACATGCAGCAGATAATTAAAAAAAATTGCACCTGGAACAGATGAACATTGCTTGCTCTTACTTTCGTTATGTAGCTAATCACAACATACAAAGTAGGAGCATCGTCATCATCAGCCTAACTACGCCCACAGCAGGGCAAAGGCCTCTTCCACGTTCCACCAATCAACCCAGACCTGTGCTTTCTGCTGCAACATCATGCCTGCAAACTTCTTTATCTCATCTGCCCACCTAATTTTTCATCTCCCTTCCACTTGTTCGCCTTCTCTTGGAATCCAGTAAGTTACCCTTAATGACCGAGGGTTATCCTGCCTACGTGTCACATGCCCTGCCCATATTCATTTCGTCTAGATTTCAACTTTGGTATCCTTAACCCCCCATATGTTCCCTGACCCAATCTGCTCTCTTCCTGTCCCTTGAGGTTACACCTATTATTTTTCTTTTCATAGCTTGCTGCATTGTCCTCAATTTTAAGGACCAAGCAGCAAACGATGGAAAAAAAAAATTGTAGGTGAAACTTTAAGTAGGAGTAAGCAAGCCCAATTAATACCAACTGATATGAAAACATTCTTAGCAATTGTAATATTGGTAAGTTATAAGTAAACGAAAAGTATGCACTTGTAATGTCAAAAAGGCCACAAGATGTTTCACTTTAACTCTTTTGGCATTAGTTAGTAGTGGTCTATGTTTGTTTCCTACACACAAAGTAGGACTTGACACAGTAAATGAGTGGTCATTTAAGTACAATGTGCCTTAGTTTGTTATTTGGCACTGAGCAAGCTTGGAAAGTGCTCATCTTCGCATATTTTCTCCATAACCATGCACTAACTCTCTTTCACGTGCCTCGAAAGACAAACTTTGTTTTAAGGTGATAGAGTTAAAGAGCTCGCCCCGCCGCGGTGGTCTAGTGGCTAAGGTACTCGGCTGCTGACCCGCAGGGTGCGGGTTCGAATCCCGGCTGCGGCGGCTGCATTTCCGATGGAGGCGGAAATGTTGTAGGCCCGTGTGCTCAGATTTGGGTGCACGTTAAAGAACCCCAGGTGGTCTAAATTTACGGAGCCCTCCACTACGGCGTCTCTCATAATCATAGAGTGGTTTTGGGACGTTAAACCCCACATATCAATCAATCAGTTAAAGAGCTCGTTTCGCAGAAATTCCGGTCGTCGTTGGTTGTGAGCAAGAAATAATTATCTTGTGTGTGACCGAAAAATTGAGAAAGATGCAAATAAAATAAATAATGAACATTGTGGGCATGCGTGAGTATTGAACCCTGTTCGCTTGCGTGGCAAGAAGGTGTTCTACCACAGAGCCACTGGTCTGCTTGGAAATACAGTGAAAACAACTTCTTCTGCTAGGAAGTGCAGTGAAAGTAACTTCCATGCTTTGCAAACGCACGCATACCGTATATATGCTTTACAATGCAATATGTAATATCGCAGTAATAATGCACGGTGCAAGCGTAAATTGCGATCGGGCGTCAGAACATGTGATTATCATCACTTCATGGTATAAAGTGGGCCACACCCTATAGAAAGCACTCACGTTACCAACACAAGCCATTATGAACTAAGTACACACACCAGGGACAGGATATCACTATCGCGTTCAACTCTTACAGGCGTAGGTAGCTTAAGGGTCTCCCAATTTTTAAACCTATCAAATGTGCTTCAAAGTGCACAACCTGGATTCGGCTACCCTCCGTCAGTAAAGCAGCTGCACAGCAAGGGTGGTCCACACCCAGTTCAACTCAGCCACATTTGAGTGCGTAAGCTCACGCTTCAGCACAGTAGTTACACATAACTTCTTCCAATGCACAGTCCTCCGCCACAAGGTACCAGCACGAAGTACACTACAAAGCACCACCAAAGGCTGGTGTCATTCACTCCTGACCAGGTAGTAGTAGCCAGCATGTTCCAGAACAAACAAACAAACAAGGCATAAGAAATGCCTAAAGGCGTGAAGTGTTGCAGTGTAAATTTTGAGTGGAGCCTTGCACACTCCTGCCACCCCCACACCTAAGTAACTTCCTCACCCAGCTATACTACAACTCCCGTTAGACATGCCAACCTATCTGTCTGAATACCGTTTCTTTCGTTTCCCACATTTTTGCATATGGTTTCCCTTCCCACACTTCGACTGTTGAGGTTGGGAGAGAGTGAGCAAGTGTAAATAAACAAGCTGCTAAGTTGAGCCAACAACGAAAAAGTCTGCTCGTCAAAACAGCGGGTCCAACAACATTCCCTGTTAATCGATTTTTCCTTAAATCAAGCCACCACATTGCCCCAACTTCTGTTATGTTTGTGTTTCCCCCCTATGTAACATTGCCAAAGAAGGTAATAGTGAAGCATGCAATAACTACCAGTAATTGATTGATATATGGGGTTTAACGTCCCAAAACTACTTTATGATTATGAGAGACGCCATAGTGGAGGGCTCCGAAAATTTCGACCACCTAAGATTCTTTAACGTGCGCCCAAATCTGAGCACACGAGCCTACAACATTTCCGCCTCCATCGGAAATGCAGCCGGGATTCGATCCCGCGACCTGCGTAACTACCAGTAACTCCACTTATGCTTGACGGACTAAAATAATTTTCCCAAGAGAACATTGGTTAGACAACATATAGCAATAACAGAGGTCTTTCTAAGATGCCCGTTTCAAAGCCTCAACTGGTTGGCACAGCCAAGTGGCACTTGGTTAAATCTAATACAGCTTGAAATGGTTAGGTTCAGAAGTGCCACTACAAAATGCTTGTATAGTGAGACTTTACATGTAATAGTTGTTGCGCTTTGCTTCCTAAAACAATATGATTATCATGGATGCTATAGTGGGAGGCTCCAGCAAGTTCAACCACCCAAACTTTAATGTTCATCGGCCCCCAGCATCTTGTGTGTGTTGAAATGTAGTCGCCACTGCCAAAATTCGATCCTGTGACTCTTTGGTTAGCAGTCGAGTGCCATAACCATGTGGTGGGTGTGGGAACATTTCACATCTGGGGATCCTTTGCTTTAAATCGCTAGAGAATGCATGCACTAAAACAGAACATGGGCACAAAATCAGCTGTGCTGTTCGTAACACAAGTTCTCTCAATGTTTTACAAACTGGTGTTCCGACATTGTGCAGGTGTGACAACAGTGTCGCATGCAAAAAAGCGATTTCTACTCCACTCAAACCTCAATATAACGAACACGGATATCACAAAATATTGCTTATAATGAAATAAATGAAAAACAGTCTTGTGATAGACACAATGTTAAGAATAACCTTTACAACGAGTTTTTGTACATAACGAACTTACTTCTTGCAAGATGCCATTCTGTTATAACGTGTTTTGGGTGTAGTAGCAACATTAAGAATCTGTGCATTAGACTTACCTTACAGTTTATGTTACAATGTGCATATTTACCACTAAAATGCAGCTCAAGCTAGACATAAGTTAGGATAAACTTGTCATTGAGACCATTTAAAATTTCGAGTGGCTACCATTGTTCACATGCTCGCAAAGATCACAAGAACCTCCTCTTCACAACTGCTAGTGTGCCAAGGTGCCTAGGAATAAGAGCCCTTAGCCAAAAGTAAACTATGGTGTCGCAAACATCCGACAGATTTTTCTTATCAAGTTAACTTAATAGCATTGAACACCGGGCGCATTGGTATAAAATACTGGATGTTGAACGGGCATGCTACAAACCTCCAGCATGTCTCACCATCAGGATGAGAAAACAAACTTGACAAAGTGGTTCAGGTAAATCTCGAAGTAAAGTTGAAAATCTTACAAATTTTCGTTTGAGGAAGTAGCTTCTATAGAAAATGGCTTATTGCATTTGAAGAAGGGCGGCATTGTGAGTGTACTCCTTTACTGTGCCATGCCGATGTTGTGCAAACACGTTTAGAGTCTTGAATTTGTAATCATTGACAATCCGAGACAAAAAAAAGCTTTAGACCAGTTTATTGTGTAACTTTAACCAAAGCTTTGCTCTAATGGCGTATTTTCACATATAAAAATTCCATGACTTGCACGTATGCATATTTTACACACTAAAATTTGTGTATATGCCACAGTCATCATTATCAGATTACTAGTATCAGAAAATAGGAATACTTGGCACACATATACAAAGAAAACGTGTTCATTTTTAACCTCAAAATGCGACCTTGTATTGTAACTTGTTTAACGAGGAATCACAGTAAGCAAACACCTGAGGCACCCATCACAAACTCTACTCATTCCATTCAGTGGCACAGATATAAACACACGCAGATAAGCAACACAGGTTAATCGTCCCATAGGGCAAGTGTGTGACTTTGAAATGACCTTTGAAATGTTTTATTTACACAGATCTGTTGCTGTCATTTTTAGAAAGAAGTATTCTAGAATTCGAAAGTTCATCGTCAAGGTGATTCAAAGTGGTTACTTGAGAACTGCTTACGAATGCATTATACGTACATCAATAGACACAACTGCCAGCAGTGGGCACATGTTCACTCAAAATGAATACAGCACTTTTAATGATAAATTTCATCACATACAGCACAAAAAAATGTGCACTACAAGAGAAACAAAAGAGTGATTAGTACGACACAATCCTCTATGAGGCTTTGCGAATGGTCTGAGAAAACAAACATGAAGAAACCCTCCCGGTCAACCTTGAAGAAGTGATGCAGCTTGTTCTCATTGTTATTCGGGAAAACCGGCTTTTGTAGCAAATAGCTCGTTGCTTGCAAAGAGTGATACATAGAGTTTGGGGAGAGGGAAGCGCGGAGTGTAACTTGACTTGTCTTCTGATACACACATCGACATTAAACGGGTTCATTTCCTTGTGCAAGTCATCTTTTAGGATACAACCCGCACACATGGGTACGCAGTGATCGTGCTACGCTTGATGACAACAGTTCAACTTTTTAAAAAGAGCGAAGAATTAGTTTGGACGACGTTTTAGCAAACACAGTGTCATGCTTACAACATGAAAGTTTTGCAACAACGATTGCACGAAAGGTCCTGTGGTGTAATATTTTTCAGTGTGCATACGATTTGACGACAATGCGGGTTCAAGAAAAACACAGAAGTTTTGATCCTCACCAGCTACTTCAAGAGTGACCAGTAGAATTTCCCTTAAACATTAAACAAAATACAAGGGAAGATTTACAGCTCAGGAACATTTACTGTCATGATTGGAAGCATGGAGCTGTAATAACTGCCACATTATGCAAAGTTGGCTGCATACTCTACACAAAGACAGCTTGTGACTTGTGAAAAAAAAATAAAGAGAAAAAAAGAGCCATTCTGTTCACGTGCAGCTCCCAAGGAGAGTTTGAGGACAGAGAGCACACCAAAGGCACCTAGGCGACACTGGCCTTAACAGAAAAAAAAATTAATTGTAAGAAATAGGAAGGAGTGGGAAGCAGCTTCAGGGAAGAGAGATGCTTCAAGAATCTGACCAGAGTTGTTTTTGTGGGTTAACATGCCTCGAGTGGTTTGTGAAAACTTGAGGTTAACACGAGTGAACATTTGAACTTGTGCTGAAATCCATATTTTTTAACAAAGACTGTGCCTCCAAATAGAGGCCGTACCAAAGGCTGAAGACAGTAGCACCATCCAAAAAACATTGGCCAACTGAAAACTTGGGAAAATTGCTGAGAGGCACAAAAGGAACTGAAACAGAGCAAACCACAAGGGGAAATTGAACAATTGTGCAAGTGGCACAGTGTTGTGACAACAAGAAACAAGACAACAAAAAGCTTGTCGAAAATTTAACCTTCCCTGCATGACAAAAAACTTTGTGTACGTTGACAACTGATAACTTCATTCATGCTTCATATGTTCTTACAGTATTCCTCCCCGCTCTTGACACACGTGCACGATTACCAACGGCCTTTACAAAACCCCGAGTTGTTTGCACTGTTCGGTTCTCGCACTAAGCCATCGATCTTGAATAGCAGTGGCTGCATGTCCCGTTGGCTTGGGTTATTGTCCCGCCCATTCCACATTCCTCTTTGTTCAGCTGTCTGAGCCAGCAGACTGTACAGTCAATTGGGGTTCTGCTACAACAGGGGTGACAAGCCAAAAAGTAAACCGCTTTGCTTTTCTGGTGATTGGAAGGAATTTAGTGCTGCATATTCAGAAATGTACAATACATCGCTGTCATTTACGTCAACGCACCGAAGCAGGCGGCCCAGCACGTGCAACACGGCCTACCATCAGTGCAGCTCACAGAATTTGCTACATGGTAACTGTCCAATAAGTGGACAGACAGTGCACAAAAGAAGGGTTATGCACGAAAGGAGAGTCATACACTAGCTAGCCTTTCTAAGGCGTTCCTGCCAACGGAAGAAGCTCAGAACTGCAGCTAATCAGATGGTTGCAGAGTGGCCACAGAGTACAAAAAGAAAAGATATAACATAAAAATGGTAAAAGCATCACAACAAGAACTCCCAGGTACAGTCCCTCGTACTGAACAGCAGAGGCCATGAGTGGCTACTACCTCTGTGTCGTTTCAGCAGGGAAAGAATTGCCAAAGTGTTCTTGAGCACCAACCCAGTACTGGCTTTGAGTCCCAGGGTTAGGATACTGCGCTGGACTGAGGAGAGGGGTGTTGGCCTGCGGTAGCGTGCTTGGAACGCGATTGCTCGAATGAGCGTTTGAAGTACGGCCTGGAGAGACCCTTCCCCCAGAACCGGGGCTCGGTGGTGGAGACATCCTTGGCTGAGCGTATGGGGAACCACCCAGCTGCGACGCCGGAACATGTTGAGGACTCGCGAGCGGCGGTGGTGTACCCGGCCGGCTTGACGAGTTTATGGTCCCGTGGCAACTAGTGGGAGTTGACGGGGCTTGCGAGGCATCTGCGCTGCTAACCGCCCTTGGCGGCACGACCGTGGTGGGAGGAACAGTCTGCCCAGTCAGCGCTAGTGGCACAGGCTGCAAGTAAACCAGGCCCACCCAAATTATGCGCGGTCATAACGAGTACACAGCTCTAAGCACATGCTCGTGTTGTACCGTAACTTGCAAAGCAAAGCGTTCGTCGAAATACATGAGGCAACTTCATGTGCGATTGCACTCCGATTTCTGTTGCCTGCTGTTTGCCTCCAGCTTCACCCAAATGGATTAAAAAGCTCACGATTGTCATGAGGGAAACGCAACTTGGTAAAAGCATAGCAATGAGTGTTCTTATCCGACCGACTCCCCTTCTTTTGACCAACACTGAGCATTGACATGATGAAAGCACTACTTTTAAGTTCGGCGGTATTTTATTTTGATAAGGTTAGACTGTACTGCAGGGCCCACTGCGGCGCTAAGTTATAGATGAAGATGTAAGCATATGTTTTCTGTCTCAGTCAAAAGCTTCAAGCGACCATTTGTGTTTGAGAACAGTGCTCAGTTGTTGTGGCAAATTAAAAAAATATATATATATATTCTGCTTTTTACATGTTCAAACCTCAATATCATGATCACGAGGCTTGCCATAGGACGGCACTTAACATTAATCCAGATCGCTTGGGTTTTTTTAACAAGAGCCCAAAGGATACTTTTGCATTTTGCCACCACTAAAATACCTACAGCCCTATGATCCAGTACCAAAACTGCACCCTCATGTTTAGTGGTGGTGCTACAGCCAGGAAGTAACCAAGGTGGGCGTACAGCTACGGACCAAAAGTGAGAGGATGGTGCAGAACTACTGAGGACACAATTCACAACTCACCTTGACACCGTGCCAGATGTCGGCTAGCTGCCCTCTACACCATGCTATGCCGATGGTTGGCAGGAGCGTGGCTGGCACGAGGTACAGTAACGCAGGCTGGGGAGTTCGCATCAAGTACAGTGCGATGAATGTCAGCACAAGCCCCATGCCATAAACTGCAACATAGACATGGCACAGCACCACAATGTAAAGATAAGGATAAAGAACTCGAAAAGGCTCGAACCATGAACCGAAAGAGGCAGAAAGATGAGCACAGCTGCGAAATAGGGAGACTTCTATCGCACCAGTTTGTAGCTGGCGATGGTGAATAACGAAAAAAGAAAAAACCAAAAACTTTCAGTCTCCAGGCTTTTGGCACTCATTAAAGTGAGGAGGCGCATCAAATTTAACAACTGCACTATAGTGAGAGGGCAAGAGTTAACATGATGTGTTGTGGCCACATCATGTGATGATGCCGCATATTTTTGGGATTGAGTGGTCTGCCTGCTGAGTCTTGGCCAAGGCAACACGCGGTTTGGAAGTTGCACATGTATAATTGTTACAACCTCCCAATAAAGCTGTTCAAGCGACAGGCAAAACCACTACTCAGTTCCTATGCCATTTCCCTTACTTTAGTCAGCTCCTGTGTCACTAGGAATGAGGTACACTGATGTCCTTTATGAAAGGAAACACATGAGCGCGTGGCCTGTGCTCTGCGGCGGCTGCTTACAGGACCATCAACTAACAGCAAAAGAGGACGTTGGCTTTTGGCGTCATCTATTGGCAAACAAAACAATAAAACAATGAGTTATGGCCGCTGAACAAGTGCTGCAAGATACTGTAGGCAGCCGTTGTAGAGAGCAGGTCACACGATCGCGTCTCCTCTTTCATAAAGAACGACAGTGAGCATTTTCCAGCCATAAAATTGAATGCACGTTTTTGGTAAGTGGAACATGCATCCATTACAAAAGCTGTATGAGAGCATGCAAGCAAGAAAAATTGCAAAAGGTGGAATCCACACAGCAGGCAGTTCACTAAAGGAAACATACACAGCGTGCCAGTGAGGAAATACAGACGGCTTCTTGTAGTCAGCAGGTCAAAACCATGGCAGTAGGCAACCAGGAGGCCTAAAAACGGTGTACAAATGCATGTGTTAGCTCAGCCTCTTACACCACACGAACAGCACTATATGAGCAAGAAAACAACAAAATTAAATGCTGTTTAGAAATACATCATCGATGTACTGAAAGCAACTAGGTTGTTAACCATTCCAACAATACCCAGCGCAATGCACATAAACAGGTAGCGGCAATTCAAACCATATATGCTTGTTATAGACAGTCTGAATTGCCGCTTCAAGAACATTCTGTTGATCCAGCGACATTTCGTTGCTTTAGGGACATCCGTCACGAAAGAGAATAGCTAGACTTTTCTTTGTACTCCCCCCCCCCCCCCCCCCGGCCTTAATTTTTTAACACACTCCAATTTTGCACGCTCGTCTGAGCGGAATGTGGATATAGCCAATACCGAATGCAGTGCATGCACGCGCTTTAAATGAATGCAGGTAACAGCATGCCTGTGTGTCTGCGACTGATTTTATAGATTTAGCTATAGGAGCAGCGAGCTCGAGGATACTGCTTTTTTTTTCTGGCTTTGACTCTGAGAGCAACGAGGACGCAAAGCAGCCAAAAACATGTTTCAGCACTAGCCTGCCACGATGGGAGACTTCTAGAAACTGTGAAAAATAGATGTGCTACAATAAAACCAAGCATAAAGCAAGAGTTTACTGCAAGACATGCAACATTACGCAAAGCTTTACATCAAGGAACTGTTTTGCCGCATGACAAACCCAATAAGAGAGCTTGCAGTAGGATTTTTGTCAAGGAAGTCCTGTTTAATAAAAATGTTTATAAATTTTTCAGAGATGGCATTTATTTGATGACAGTGCATTTTTATATCTCATAATTACTGCTATATATTTTAGTTAGTAGATAGAAGCATGACATTACAAGATCTGTTTAATTCATTCCTGCAATTTTAAATTTTGCAATTTATATTGCTCACATAGCATATAGTAGTACCTCACTAGTGAAACTTGCATGCATAAAAAGGTCATTCATTTCTTTTCTGTTTATCTATCATTCATAATATATAAGGTGCAGTAGCTCCTTCAATCTACTGAAAGCTTCCAGAAACACATGTTTTCGCCATGGCATTAAGAGAATTAAAGCTGTTGTTTCCCTGAACTGCTTTCAGGCGCGAGAATGCGTGGACAAGAGCTGCCGTTTACAACGCGACCAAACGAACAGTCCAATTGAGAAGGAGCGTACCTGGAACAAGAATGTCCCCAAAGCCCAGCAATGAGAACTGGCCGAAGCAGACCGACAGCGACTCGTTGTTGAAGTGGGGCACCCTCAGCACCATGGGCAGCTGCTCCTGGGTGTTGCCTCCTTTAGCCACTTCAACCATGATGCTCTCGCCTTTCTGCAGGTGGACAACACAAGTGGCAACAACGACCAGGGTGAGTGCCACATTAGGCGTGCACGAGTCAACAGCTAAAAGACATACCACTCTGAGAGATGAACACAAAGGCAAAGCAACACAAGCAAGAACACAGACAAGTTCGCAACTACACAATCACTGACTGATTTCTCAAGCTGAAAAAATGAGGGAATAGTCGGGCAGACGAAGATATTGCCCAGTCTTAAGCTTAAAAAAAAAAAAACATTTTCTACAAAAATTTTAGCAACTACCGAAGTCCCGAGAGAATTTTGCAGTACTCTTTATACGGCCACACGGCAATGCTGTAAATTTATATTTTTTAAACGTAGTTTTGACTTTACTACAGTTGCCGACTAATTTTTCAGACCTGGCGGGGACGGCCAATAGTCCGAAAAATTGAGCAGTCAGAAAAAATAGAAGGCACATGACAATGAAGTTAGTTTAGATTAGAGTAGCCAACAAAGTCCTCAACAATGCCCAGCGTCATGCTGTGCTTGGGGATGAGTAGATTTAGTTGTACTCGGGCAATGCTAACATCATCAGTAAATTGGCAATCGTTGTCGTCGACCGTTGTGGGTGGCACAGTAGGTGGCTCCATGGCACCAAGGAAACAAAAACTTGATGTCTGTTGCAAAAAAAATGCTTGCAACATCTCTTCTGTCTGGTTGGATTTAACGATGCCGTCTGGATTTTTTTATAACCTACACAGACATTGCAAGTATGCAAGCCTCCAACATTCTGCCTCTATTGAAATGTGATTGCCACGGCCATGATCAAACCTGTTTGTTCCAGGTCAGTGGCCAAGCACCGTAACAACCAATTGCTATTGAGCAACCACAACAGCAGAGAACATGCGACACGCACGACAGCTCAAAAACACTTGATGCATCACCAAAATGACCACGTGTGAAATTAAACACTTAAAAATAAAACAAAACAAAAACCCAAATAGCCTACTGACGTGTAATGATTAGGCTCGTGTGAATATTCGTATGGTTCGTATATTCAAATGAAGAGTAGAGTATTCGAATTCACTTCGATTCGAATTTAAATTATTGAAAATTTCGAAGTATTCGCAATGAACGAATAAATGTATATTAACTTGCATGTAACCACCTGTAAAGGTGGTTTTACTGCAAAATAGAAATGCTTAGCCATGAAAGTTTTTTCACAAAAAAAATCTGCCCTGCCAGAAAGCCCCCTTCAAATTTACAGGGGCCCCTGCAACACTTTTTGAGCATGGTCAGAAAACGCTGCCATCCCTCCCTGCTGAGCTTCCAGCACTTTTGTCGGGACGATATGAGAGAATGAAACTGCAGCGTGCAACAAATCTTTGCAACTCCACTTGTACTGGATGGATTCTAAAAATGTTTCAGGCAGTGAATTCGTGGGCCAATAAGCTTCTTTAGTGAATTCCTTTTATGGCTACTTGAAAAAGTGTTGCAGGGTCCCTTTAAATAAGCCTATTAACCCTAAAATCAATTCCTCATCTTATTAAGCTTAAAAGTTTGTTACGACGGCTTGTATGCTCTATGTATAATAAAGTTGAAAATGTTATGTAATTGAAAGTCCATCACTCGCATCCTACAGAAAGTCAAATCCTGCTACTACTCAACGTTTTTTCGACTTCCTTTGAATGAAAACAGAAGGCATTTGCATAGAGGCTCCAGTTCAAGTAAAAAAATATTGAGAAGCTTAGTAAGGTTATGATAAATATGCCCATTTTTATTTATATGTCACATACACTATTCGAATTTGATTCAAAATTATTTGGCCAAAATCAATATTCGCTTCAAATTCGCTTCGAACCGAAAATTCACTATTCGCACAAGCCTAGTAATGATGATGATAACAATAACTAAAGAAGAAAAGCTGAGTCACCTAGACAGTTTTGCCAGCCGAGGAAGATAACACACTGGAAGCTTGTGTGTGCTTTCAATCTTGGAGGCCACACAACTAGCCACTGTAAGCCAAACTCAACAATGCCAACGCAAAATTCAACATGGCCGATATCAAAATTAAGAGGCACGGCTCAAAACGAACGATTTAGTACAGTAAATCAAATTTTAGAGCATGATCTCGTCCAAAAAATGGGTCGTGAGAATGCTTTAGTGCTATGGGAATGTTGATAGTGCCTTTATAAAGTCCGAAATATGCAACAAGATTGAATTTTTGAAGCATGAGAAATCCGTCACAAACCATATTCTGGGTTGCACCACACAAATCTTTCAGAGCATTCTTATAAGCCGGAATAGAAGCTTTCCAGTAAGTTTATGATAAATTTACTCAGAGTTTACTTAATACAAATGACAAATGGTCGCTTTTAGAATGTGCTAAGTGGTTCTTATAAGTCAGAATAGAAGCTTTCCAGTAAGTTTAATACAAATGACAAATGGTCTCTTTTAGAACGTACTAAATGGTGCTTATCTGGATTAACTGGATTAAAGGGTAACTAACTAGATTCCTAGAGAAGGCAAGTGGGTTAGGGGGAGACAGAAGGTTAGGTGGGCAGATGAGATTAAGAAGCTTGCGGGTATAAACTGGCAGCAGCAAGCACAGGACCGAATTAACTGGTGGAACATGGGAGAGGCCTTTGTCCTGCAGTGGACGTAATCAGGCTGATGATGATGATGATGAAATGGTGCTTGTACGGATGTCAGCCAAAAGCATGGCCACTCATTCATTCATTAGGTCAAGTCATTAATGAAAAACACTGGCAGAAAGTGAACAGCAGCTTGGCACACAGCTTGCAGCTCATAGCCACGTTGCCCACGCAAGCTTTCTCCAAGGCCTGTGTTTTTCAACTAAGCCAGCACACTGTCACGAAGTATCAGAAACCAAAGTTATGGTTCGGTAACAAGCCAATGCACATGTACTCGCAGAGGATACATAACAACGAAAAATTAAAGAAAGAAGCTTCATCAACATAAGCAAGGGTACGACATGACCCCAAATGACCAAATTTACTCCGAGGCTGCAATTTCTTGCAGCAGCGCTCACCACATCTGAGCTATCTTGGGAAACACTGTAGCACCTATGATTTGGTTTACAATGTATATTGGTGCAAAGGGAAAACTAGCAGCGCATAAAGAAGACATCATAACTGAAAAAAATTCACACCACCTCCTACTATATGGAAGCATGAGTAGCATGCGAAGCGGCGCATAGGCCGACTTAATGTTTCGTTCATCATGAGCACCTTGCCCGATGGTAACGCGTCCTTGCCAGTGGAGCACACCATTAATTCATTGTAGTTTCTGTTGCTTTTACTCGTCCCTAACTCTAGTTGGAGGAGGCCACGCGGGTTCATTGCCAAGCGAAATGAGAGCACATGGGTTCATCGCGCGTCTGCAGAATCTCGTTCCCCAACGACATCAAGCGATTGCCGAGCGAGTGTAAGGGGGAGACCACAGCCACTTACGCAGGCCCAAACACCTTATCGCATGCCAGCACGTTCTGAGATAGAACGCGTTGATTCATCGCACATCTGCAGAATCTCATTCCCGATGCCATCACGTGATTGCTGAGAGAGTGTAAGAGGCAAAAGCCACAGTGTCTTACTCAGCCCTTCACACAGGCCAGAACGCGCGAGCATGTTCTGGCAGTGCTTGGGCCAGCTGTTGCGCATGCCCAGTAAGGGTGGTTACGCACAAAGGATTGAACTTCGCCATAAGCTGCTTTAGATCTGAAAGTGAGAATGGCCAGGCGACAGAAAAACCAGGTACTCCAAGAAAATCGGTCAGCAACTGTGCTTACTGCTGGACAGACAAACTCATGTTGAATTCCAATGGCCGAGTCAGAGCAAGTAGTTCTGCTCGTTTTGGAGCAAGTGTGTTACAATGGCCGATTGAGGAAGGGAGTCTAGCGTTCTAGTGACTGAGTCAAAATGAATTCAGAGTGGAAGTCACTCCGTGAATCAGAAGTAGCTCCACAAAAATCGCTGTAGTGGACCAGATCTCGGCATGACATACTTTCTTCCAACACATTTGCCTTCTTGGGGGTGCCGCCAGTGGTCGCTTGTTTTAGTGGTACGTATTAGCGGAACACACGAATGAGTTGTCAAATTGTGCAGCATTGTTTCTGCTGCTCCACAACAACAGCGCCGAGTCAGAAAGATATTTCTGCACGAGTGGTACATCGCATAGCAACAGTGCCGCTGAAACTTCCATGCACGAGTGATTTGACAGCAGGTTAAGTGACTATATAAGCAAGGTATCCTAGACAACTCCTCAATCGAAAGATAGACCTTCCGCTTTCACCTAGTTACAGTGACGTGTTGTGTTCCAATTGCATATCTGATGGGATTGTTCTACGCAGAGTCAAGTGCTCACTAGCAAAGTCGGTCGACTGCTCCAGCTCTGCCCTTGGAATTCAAAACTATTAGCGAGAAGCATGAATGCCCGACACAAACAGTCATTAAAGTTTCTTGCTTTTGCATGAGCGGCAAGCATGTTCTTTGCAAACAAAATGCAGATCAATACAGAATTAAAAAATACAAAAAAAAACAAGCAGAGTTATGTTAATCCCTATAAGCAACAGCATTGCAAATTCACGAGAATGCTGCTAGGAAGCGAAATATGAAAAATTGTCCTCTGTGAATCAATGAGACAACTTTCAAACAAAAATGTACTTCCACAAAGGCAGTGACAGCAGCTACTTGTGCTCTTTAAAACAAAAGCGATTCATTTCCGACGCTCTCATTGACACTCAGTTGCAATCTGGGACATCAGGTCACATCGCCAATGAGGGCAAAGCTTTTAACTGCCAAGCTGATGAAGAAACTTATTGTTGAAGCGGGGAGAGAAGGGGGGCCTCAGCACCGTTGGCAGCTGCTCCAGGCCTCTTGTGGCCACATCCACCATGACGCTCTCGCCCTTCTGTAAATGTGCACAGGGCCAATTTGAGTAGTGGGACTCGTGGCTTCGTGGCTGCCATTTTTGAAACATTGGGCACACGGGTCACGTCCAAAAGTTTAACAAGCACGTGCCAATTTTCAGCCAACTCGGCACATTTGTCCAATGTACACTTGTAAATTGACCAATGTATAATAGGAATAGCAACAGAGATGTCTCAATAATCAGATATGTACGAAATGTCGGCAGCCAATTTTAGTAACCAGAAGCTAAGTCACCTTACTCGAGCATTTGAACAAAAATACATGTCTGTGCGGATCATAGTGGTTGCACCAGCATTCTCTTAGGGCATGTGCACTCATAAGCTATGTACCCTTTATGAGCATGAGCCCATTTACATCAGCTCGGCGAGAATACCATGCAAAATTTCAAAAATGTCAGTCAGAAAGCATAAAGTCTCTGCATTCACCTAGTACTTGTGGGGCCTGGTACAAACCAGTCCCACAGTGCACGCAGTGTTATAAGATTGAACATTTAATTGCCATTATTGTAATTTCACCATTTTCACAGCTACCAAACCTCTATATAAAAGTTATGAACATAATGAAGTGAGAGCGATTTTCCCTAACATTTTCAAAAAGCAAGGCTATCAAGCACTGAAGATATCATTTTAATGTGTCAGAATGTTAGTTCGCCCTCTCCCCTTTCAGTGTCATCATAGCAAAAAGTTTTCATTATTGAGGTTTGACACAGCGAGGCAAACTGAACATCTGGCACATACATGCAGTTAAACTGTAAGTTGGCTGCCTAGTGCAAATAAGATTCAATAAGCATGGGAATGTGGAGATGCTTGGATATTGTGGTAAATGTTAAATATGGACAAGCAATCTCCACTGCAAAGAAAATTGCACTCTACTTACCATAGTCAAGAATGGAGTGACGAAAACAAAGAAGATGTCGTAGAAGAAAAGCAACACCAAGAGCACGCTGCAGATCTGCAAAAACGGGAAATATATTTCAGAAAGAGCACATGCACCCTGGCTAGTTTTAAAAGAGACCAAAAGACATGCCTTTTTTTTTTTGCAGCCGTCACAACATATCATGCAAAGCCCAGTTCAAGAAAACTTCCTTTTCAGTACATCCTGTCATTCTCTTGATGCATAGACACTTTTGTGCAAGTACCACTGGAGATCCCTAGTTATGCACTAGGATTTCACCTTAGGAAATTTTCCTGCAAAGGATCATTCAGGAAAAAAACCATTTTTCTCCTTTCTTTTTCGACCATGAGTTAAAAATTTGTCCTGCATGATGCAACAAAAGGCATACATTACCTGACAAAGCCATATGCTAACAGTAGTATCAGAGTACAGCAGATGCAAGCAAACAGTTACAAAAGACCTAAAAAATGTTCCTGATGCGCAAACACAAGACAAATGGGCAAACAAAAGAAAATTTATATTTATAGCACAAACGTAGTAGCATTTCAACGTTGCTCGCAGAAGGAACCCAGTAAGAGAGCCAGCTTTTGTGTGCGATTCCTGCTGATGGCGTTGCGCTTAATCTACAGACAACTGCCAATTTTTCTGACACCCGAATTTTTGGACATGCCCGATAATTCGGAAATCTTCGCGGCACCGCCACGAGCCCCGTAGAATCAATGTATAAGGAAGTCTGAAATTTCGGACGCTCGAACCCCCCGGAGTCCAATTTTCCGGACTTTTTGACATGACGGAAGGTCGGAAACCACCACTGACCTCCAGTGGAAACCACCACAACTGTCACACGCGATTACGATCGCATAAATGAGCACGCCGGTCTACTGTGGCGGCATCTGTTGCTTGGACTCGTTGATCGTTAGCGGAGAAACACACATGGCCTCCGAGATTCCTAACACTGGCCAAGTTTATAGTGCAAGGGTGCTTCGCTGATAATTGAAACTATCCACCCGGAAATTTTTTGGCGCCAATAAAGTTCCTTTCGCTTTAGCGCTTGTGCGTGCCACTCTGGCTTCCTGCGCAGCGCTTTCACGAAGCGTTTCAACACTTCAAACTAAAACTAACCGTCACACACACCGATTCGGTCTGGCCACGCTGGCTATCTTGAATGTTTACCAGCGCCACCTCCGGAGTACCCGAGGCACCGTCGCCTGCCATCAGACTGTTTTGTTTACGCAGTCCACATTTGTTTTGTTTACGCAGTCCCTCTTGATCCGAGAAATATCAATAAAATGGTGCGTTTTTTTCTTGCATTGACAAATATTAGCAAAATGGTGAGTTTTTTTGGCTTGCATTGAAAATTATCCGTAAAATAACGCATTTTTTTTTTCCTTGCATTCATTTTTTCGGACTGCCCGAATTTTTGGACGGTTTTTCGCTTTCTAGAGGGTCCGAAAAATCTGCACTTGACTAATTGTCCAGCTGGCTGAACCAAGGAAAAGTGGCCACTCTGTGCACATTAAGATGTGTCTACTTTGTGACGAACGGGTAAAAAAGTGCTTTCTGATAATTGATTGATATGTGGGGTTTAACATCCTAAAACCACCATATGATTATGAGAAACACCATAGTAGAGGGCTCTGAAAATTTTGACCAACTGGGGTTCCTTAACGTGCACCGAAATCTGAGCACATAAGCCTACAGCATTTTTGCCTTCACCGAAAATGCAGCTGCTGCAGCCAGGCTTCTATCCCGCGACCTGCGGGTCAGTAGCGGAGTGCATTAGCCACTAGACCACCATGGCAGGGCTAATTTAGGCCTTAAATACGCATATTTTGTCTTTCGAATTATCGATATATCAAACTATTTCACGATCCCCTTGGAGTTAGATATATATGGGATTGAGTTTATATATTTTTTCCGCTCTTTGTTTAAAGCTTGTTGTGTAACTCGGCCATCAATTCTCACAATATCTCCAAAATCGAATCAAGATCTACCGTATACTTTAATACTTGGCGACACCATCACCACCACTTGATGATGGATGCACTGTGACTGTATCATATTTATGCGCATAACCTGCAACAGAAAGACGAAATGTCAGTTACATGCGAATCTTGCCATGTAGTGTGGCTTTACTAAAGTGTGCCCTACACTGACACAGTGCCACACATCAAGACGAAATTTTCCATCAATAAAAGCTTCACGATATCTCGGGAACACATTCATGCAGAGGTGAGCAAAAGGCAAAAAATACGCTCAAACCTCGATACAGTTAAACCTGCTAATCATGAACCTCTATATAACAAATTCCTCGGTATAACAAAGTTTTCGTATTCCCGGCCGTTATTCCATAGAAGCATATATATATGAGACCTCTGTGTAACAAAGTAACAGCGGGAGACAACCTTGATATAACGAATTTTAACCACAAACAATCTAGAAATATCGCCCCGGATTTTGTAATTTTGGCACGAGCATGCATCTTACGTGGTAGCCCCGCCACCGACCGAGCGCGAAACCTCGGCGGCGTGCTTGTGGCCCCGGCGATTCCCAGGTGAGAGAGCGCTTGTTATTGCGCGCAAGGTGGGCAGGCAGGTCTCCGCCCCACGAGACGACATTGCCGCTGTTCTTGCCACTGCAGTCGCATGCGCGGATGTGCCCTCCCCCTCAAAAAAAAAAAAAATGGCAGTACCTTAGCTCAGCTATGCGAGGATATACATAGCTTTAGCAAAGGTTCAGCTCATTATTCTTAGCTTTCCAGATATCATGCTTACAACTGTTCCAATGACACACACACGGTGTACGTATTATGTGGCACATGTATATTTATTTTGCCGGGCAACTACTTTGGGATCTGACGAGTTAAGCTTCTCCGCTCTACTGCACCGTTGAGCAGCATTTGCACTCTCCTTCTCCATGTCTATACCACAGTGGCAAACGCCAGTCAGAGGCGCTATCAAGCGGCTCCAGCGCAGTGTCAGATGGCGACTGCACAGGGAAGGAGCACGCGTCGGCGTCCAAATGTCTACCAAGGCTATGACGGCACTCCCCTGGAAAGCGCACACCGGCGGCGGCGAGTCGGGCGCGGCGCGGCAGTGTGCGAGGGAGGTGCCGGCTCCGGTGCGCGACACCACTGATCGTCTGCGCAGCGCATCAAATTGCGCGCACACCGGCGGCGCGGCGGCGGCGGAGTATCATTGCACATGCGCAGACCAGTGCCACGGGAAATTGGCTCAGCGAGGCCAGTGTAGCTAACGCTACAAAACTACTTTTGCGAGTTAGCATCACATATGTGGGGCGGCGCTAGATATGGAGGGCGCTTTACCGAATAGTCTTCCACAGTATCTGCATCGTTAACTCTCGTTCTCGACGCCTTGAGTGGATGCATGGTTTCAATGCACGCGCATAATGTGGGCCCTGACAACGTACAGCTTTGCTTTTTTTTAATGCAGACGACCATGTCGCCACTACTGAGGGGATGTCAGATTAGACGCTGATGGAAACACTCCAAGACCATTGTGACTACGATGGATGTTCGGAGGTCGGCTCGTCATGCGTTTCCGTCTGCACCACGCGTTCGAGGAACCGTCGCCTTCAGGATTCAGATTACCTTTGGCAACAACACGAGGGCGTGTTGGATGCAACGCAATTAATGCGAGAGCAACAAATTGTAATGTTGTATGAGAAGTAAGGCCGGCAGCCAACTCTTTTCGGTCCGATATCGCGGTACTCCTACAAAACGCTGGTGTAAGCAAATATGGCCGCCCCAGGATGAAGTGCTCTTTTCACAGTATACGCGTTATAAGCACACGTATGCCTGCCGAGATAACAGGTGCCAGTGATGGCGACTGTGCCCTCAAAATCAAAGTTCTTTGTTGCTACTCGAGTGACCGCCCAGCCCTCTCTTCCACGCTTTCTCATTCTTGTTCAATACGGGTGGTCTTCTTTTCTCCGAGCCTTAGACGGCAGTTTCAACACGTGGGGGGATATTATCGTATGCGTTCTTCGGGCGATAGAGACGGGTCGGCTCATTTGATCTCTGCTTTTACTTGTTCGTAAAAGTTGCAACAAATGCACGGGAGCATGTCATCAATTTGGACTTGTTACGGTGCATAGCGGCGACGGCGAACACGGCGACGGTGTTTTGGGTTAGCTATGCTTTCAGTTCCCCTTTTGTTTAATGTGCGTTTATTTTCCAAATTTTCGTACTGAACCTCTTTATATCTTCTTTATAACAAGTTTTTCCGAGAATTAGTCAATTTCGTTATATCCAGGTTTAACAGTATAACAAATGTGGACATAACGAAAAATCAGTTATAATGAAGTCAACAAAAAATAGTCTTGCAATAGACAGTGTTAGGAATATTACTTTGTAACGAATTTTTGGATATAATAGACTTATTTTTGTGTGACAAGCAACTTTTTTATAATGAGATTTGAGTGCACTTGTCTGTGACAAACAAATATGGTGAGGTCTGTTTATATGGTTAATGATCATATATTATATGGTTATATGGTTAAATATGGTGAGGACACATACGATGTTGCTCTCGAGGTGAGAAAACTTGGAAGTACTACATATAAACAGCCCACCATATGAGAAATTTCACATGCTAGAGTGAGAAGCGACACAATAGAGATAGTAGCTATTGCTGAAGTCTGCTGCTTGTTGGTAAAATACGATGCAAGTGACAGCTGCAGGTGCAGGGACACAACGGAATGGCAACAAGATAAGTTTTGTCATTTGCTAAAGATGAGTGAAAAGCACTACTATGTTGGGAATGCAGTTTACAATGCAATCCTCTTGCGAGTTGATAAACAAATGCCGACAGTTATGCCACAGGTGCTATGCGCTTGATACTAATACTGTGCGATATCAGGTACTGAACGGCCATGTAAGTACAACCTGACACCTTGCACAGCTAACAATACAGAGCCTGGACAATTGGCGGAACTGAACTAAAAAGCTTGGTGTCTTTTCAACCATGTGCATAACTGTAAAAAAAAACACTAAAAATGTTTGTATTTTGTCTGCATATGCAGTGGTGATAGGCATGCGAAAGAGCTTGTTGTTTTGGTGTAACTTACAATCACATGCACCAAAACACACCAAGCTGTGTAAGGCTAAGAAGACATGCTCCACCACAGCATGTGGTAAAGGAGTGATGACAAAGTGGAATTACATAATCCGCCAATCAATTAGTGGCACCTTCTATGACATTCAAACCAAGCTATCCAGTGACATCAACAAGTGGTCGAGGCACGCAACGACCAATCTCCTCACTTCTCCGGGAAAATTCGCTCATATAGGGGGTTTCAGTTCTATGTGGCAAAAGCGCACCATGAGGTTTGGCAGGCGCAGGGTCTTGAGCATGTTGATGCTGAAGGCGACGCCCAGCAGGTCCTGTAGAATCCACGACTGCGGGTGGTGCCGCAGCACGACCCAGGTCACTGACACCGAGATGGCAAACACAATGAGTGCCAGCTGACGCACCTCCAGGGGGCCATGGAAACATGGGCACACATTGCGGGGGATCCTGCGCGCGACACAGAGGCATGGCATGAGAATTCAGGAGTGGGCTCCGCTGGTTGTCTAGTTTCCTGGAAAAACAACACAGCAGCCACACCGACGAAAGGTGCGGATACCACTGCAGCATTGCTTCACTGGACGATGAGGACTGCAAGAGCACTGAGCGTGACACCAACAGCAACATTGAAGATGATGCTGCCAACTATTAAGGACCGAGTTGCATTTTATGTACCCTCATGCTATGAAGCTTTTCAGGCCCCAAATAAGCCATTGAGTGCATTTAATATAAAAGAGTGTTGGAGTTAGAATAAAAGCTAAGGTTTTCTGATGCGATGTGCACAGCACAAATTAGTGCGGAGTTTTAGAGTGCTGCAGGCTGCCAACAAGCTTAACAAACACTGCACGAAATACAAGGAAGGAAATCAGGACCAGCCAGTGAAAGCAAATAATTTAATAGCAGATTACTTGCAGTTTGCTCCGTTGTGAAACGGCAAAAAGCAAAGTCAGAGTTTGTGACACACGAGCTACCTTGAAAAATGGCAGGCACATAGCACCACAACTGCTTTCACCGCTTGCTGCGATGGCAAACCAAGTTTGCAATTATTAGAGAAGCATGAACTGCTGGGAAAATTGGTAAACCGTCTTGACTCGGTTGTGCACAAAAAACGATAGCACAAATTAAAAGAAATAGCATTAAGTTTAGCTGAAGCTCTGTGGTGCGTTCATCATACCTAGAGTAACACTGGTCGATGCAAGGCTGGTGTGACTGAAAATTTTCACTAAGGCAAGCTTATATACTAACCTTGTTGTCCCAACTGGAATTTTGTAGATTAAAGGTTCGAGCACACCAATGACAGACACCACAGATGCCAAGGCGAACATGCCGATGATGAAGAACACTGGAAGGAAAGAAAACTTGACATTACACAACACACACCAAGAAAGCAAGATCAAGTTCTGTAGATTGCTTGGGCTTTTGTGGCTCTATATATCTGACAGAGACCGGAAATGTTTTGTGCAACTATTATAAAACCAGTAAAAAATAGACGCCTTAGCTGTTCAAGTTAAAGTTCCCACAAAGAAATACTAGATGCTTTTTGTTGTGCCATTAAGTCCAGTGGAAGGTGCATTTGTTTGTCTACTCAAACCTTTTGAAGTAACAAAAATGGCCTAACACAAGTTGCTCCCATGTTTTACAGGGGAAGCTCGTCAATTCGGATTTCAGGAGACCGGAAAAACATTTAATATAACTGAAATGCCGAGTTATCTAAACTATTAGGAAAACAAAAAAGAGTGCCTGATACAACAATGCACATTATTTTTTCAATGACTACATAAATAATGTTCTTGTTTTGCATAAGGAAAGTGCAAAAAGCAACCATTTTTGTCATTCTGCAACTTTGTTCACAATGCAACCTAGGTGAAAGGCCCCTTGTATAATAATAGATGGCAACTACACAGCTCTGAAGGCACACGGCAAAAAGTAAACTACTGCTTGTCAGAGCCACTGCGAACAATACTGCAGTCGCTATTGACATGATCACAGATAGCACTCACGTTGTTCAATTGCACCAAGTCTGCAGAAGCCGAAGCCTTGGTTGCCAACAACATGATCGTTGATGACGGCCAAGCTTTTCTACAGGCCTGCGGACGATGTGGTATCTATCACTCACGGTGGTAAATGCAAATAGGCATGAGGCGTCTGACCTTCCGGTCATTACTGTATGGTTTGCACTGATTATGATGGCAATATCGACTGTGCTGCCACATTATCGCTGTCAGTGAACGCAGTTTTTTTTTTCTTCCCGATTTGTGGCATTTCACAGTTGGCGTTCTCCAACAATTTTGATTCACTGTGTTGCAGGCAAATATGACCACACTTACAAGTGTGCCATTAAAAATGCACATGCTTGCTAGGACCAGAGAACATGTGTGAATTATTCAATCTTACTAATTAGTAAGCACCAAGTTAACGGGCTTTTATTACAGCGAAAGCTGTATATGACTAAGAGAAACAAAAATCTGCCCGGCAGCAGTGTCACAAGCAGTCTCTATTGGCTCTATTTTCAGTTATATTGTTCGCAGCATCGTACCCAAGCACGCACGCTGCATTGCGAGTGACGTCGTCCATCCCACCGCAGCCGAAGCATTGAGTGCACGCGCATCAGTTTCTCTTGAAACCTTCCACATTTGTATGCCAAGGACAACTTTAGAAAAGCGTCGACAGTGTAAACATGAGAGCTAGAGCCAACATTCGCCGGGCTTATGGTGCAGTTCGGCCACAAAAACAGGCCCGGGAAACAGAGTGCCAGCAGCAACTGTGTACCGATGATCCGGCAGCCTTCCAAGCCGCGCTAAATCGTGAGCAGGAATGCAAGCGCCAGTAGAGGGCGGATCCTGCAAACCATGCTGCCAAGTTCTCTCGCAATGTCAAACACTTGCAACGTCATTGCGGCGTCAACGTGATGATTGTGGGCTGCTTTGACGGGGCAAACGGCAGCTTTTGACGGGACTTTCTTCAGCGGCACATCAGCTTCGGCTGCGACGTAAGTGACCGCCTGTGGTTCGAGAACAATCACTATAATTATTGCATTGTGGAATGCATTTAACCGCTCATTATACTCCTCCATGATCGTGATCATGCGAGGCACAATGTGTGGCATGCGATAACTGTAGTAAACTCAAGCCAAATGTGTTTCTAACCTCATTAATGAGCATGAAAATGTAACGAATAATTGTGAAAGGCTTCAGTTCCACAACGCATTGAACCCACAGCTAAACACCGGGAGTGCACGTTTCAGTTATCGCTGGTTAACCATTTGTGCGGAGTTTTTGGGTGGCGTTTTTTTTTATTGTCACTGCTGGAACACCTGGTGTTTTATGTGCTCATTATAAAAAAGTGATCTGCAATAAGCACACAAAAAAGGATAAAGTGAATGATAGGGGAGTGAAGGAAGAAGTTAGAATAAAATGGCAGATGACACCCATCCGTTGCACATTATGTGTTTTTAATGTGCTAGTTCCTAGTTGGAACGCTACATATAAGAGTAAGGCTTAAGTCACATCGGTGATTGGGAGTGACTGCATATGAGATTGTGACCAGTGACCAAGAAGCGACATGACCAAGAAGCAACTCAAAGGAACCAATGATCACAATGGCTAGAACAAACTGCTCGTTGCCACATGAATATGAATCACTGTTGGTGCTGTTCACGCCTGTCACACAACCAGCTCCATGAACAACAAGCAGACCTTCCACTGCTGTGCATCTGACTGCTTCATGGGTTTCGTGTCATTACAAATGCAGCAAAAAGACTGAGCAGGGAGTGACTCACCTGTAACAGTCGCTTTTTGACCAAAGCAACCTGTTCAACCACTGGTATAAATTAGGACTTAAGTCCACTTTGCCAATGCTCTTATTATTGCCAATAAGGAGCAACTCACCCAGGTACTGGAAGAAGAAGTAGAGCAGAAGCAGCATGACGCCCATGCAGATGACAAAGAGCGTAACCAGCACGGGTGAGACATCCAGCGAGCTCTCTTCCTCGAGTACATTCTCAGACTTTGGCAATGAGCTCTCCTCGCCTTCAGCTCCGGCGTGGCTGGTATGCGAGCATTTGCCAATCTCGTGCTGGTAGCTGAAAAGGGGTGTTTTAACACGATAGCATTAAAGGGGAGCGACATCTACTTCGGAAGCATATCAATGAAAATGGATGTTAATTACAAGGGCCCTGCATCCTAAGATAAGTTGTCACAATAGGCTAGCTGCAATTAGGAAATACAGCAAGACACTGGCACATGGCATTTCGATGACTTTTTGATGTCTTGAAGAGCACATTTGCCAATGTTTCAAAGAGTGATCAAGTCTCGATGGCTCCGTTTGTCATAAGTCGTGCTCAATATTGTATATAGCAAAAAAAGTGAAAACTTCGAATAGTGAAGCAGTTGTCAAACTCATTCCACTTGCTTTCCAGAGCGGCTGTTTAAAACATGCCAGGCTTTTCACAAAATAACTATGCCATATATTACACGTAACTCCTGCAGTTTTTAGGTTAGGTAGAACTGAATATTATTTGTGCACATTTTCCCTTCTACTATGCAAAACACTGTCTTAGTCAAAAACACAAGCAGCAGGCTGCCAATGCTGTTTGCACAAACGTGTCATGCCTCTCATTTGCAGTAATGTGCTCAAATCTGGAAATGCCTCCTATGCAACAAATATGCCGTACCTGAATACATAAAAGTGTCATGCAATGCTACCAGGGGCTACTTTTGCACCAACATCCTTCTTTTTGTTTTTTGATGACCTGTCTTTCTTTCACTGCAAGCGTTAGCTCTAAGAGGAATCCAGATTTGATATCACTGTCCTTTATCTATAAAGCAGAGTAGGGTATAGTGTAGTCATATACAATACAGTTATGGCATCTCTGAACTAGAAATGTCACCCCTGCTTTCATAACGTAGCAAACACACTGCTTTAAATGATCACAAGCAGCCTTTGAGCTAATTATAGCATTAAGAGTACCTAAGCGATTAACTATGCACAGATAGAAAACAAGCTGCGCGTCCCTCGGGCTCTCTGATCTCTAAATCATCCGGTAACAGCCAGTGCCATGATGCATGAGCAGAAAACAATGCACTCACATCTCGTGTTTGACCAGTCCTGACCAATAGGAGCCAACGCCGAGGGTGAACACAGCTACCAGCCAGATTATGATCAGGCTATAATCGAATGCCAGGCTTTTTTTGGTAAACAGCTTCGTGAGCAAGGGTTCCTTGGGCTTCATTAGGCTCTGCAAAGAGGGGCCAGGCACTTCATGTGTCATGTTACTCTTGAGATTATTGAAATGTAAGTCAATCAAACTTGTTGCTGGGCATGTTGGTACACACTCAATGGAATACAAGGTGCCTAACCAGGATAGACGGACTCAAGACGGAACAGAGAATCAGATGAGGCCATCTTGAAATGCAATGCTCTGTAGACATCTCAGAAGAATTCTGGTCTTTTGCACTATCATCACTTTTAAATTGTACAATCCATAATAACTATGTGAACACTCTCTATTCATTACCATCAGTTTCAACTATTCGCAAAGAAATATCTCTTGCGTGACATCTTTTGTTTGTAAGAGGGAAAAACAGTCCAAAATTTAGACAGAAGATGAAAGAGGCATGACAACTTGTCATTTTGTGTATCAATTTTGTGCTGTTTTCCCCTCTTCCCTCTTATGAGAATAAACCAACTTGCCCAAGCCACAACCCTAGCAATCTTCAGTTTGTTCTTGCTGTAATCAAAAGCTGACCAGAACTGTTTTTCAAAGAAGTTTGTCTCAGCGACCAGGCTGCACTCTAAAGTAATGTTCCTCTCAATTGTGCCCCAAACAGAACCTAAGCAATTCATAATGCAGCTGTATGGGAGCGTCTACATTGGGTGTTATTGCCAATTTTCTAATGGAGGGCTCAAGTCTAGCGTTAGCACATGACAGCGACAAGCACTTTACAAAAGCCAACTCATCCAAAGTAAGGGCACAGGTTACTAATTTTCTGTCTTGCACAGGCAACTCAAAGAGCGCCAGGAATTCTGTGGGTCTTTTGACGAAATCCACTGAATTAACAACTCAGTTATTGCACGTGAGCACAACTGGCTCACAAGTTTGGGAGTGTGCAAGCAGGCAAGAGAGTCAAATTTTGTGCAGATTACAAATAAAAACCCACCAGCAAGCTGTTTCCAGTGATGTCTGTAACAAATCCCACAACAATATCCAGGTTGCGTGTGTCATTTCTGTTGATGATAATGTTGTCCTGGAATGCAGCCAAATGAGTAGGCAGATAAGTAACTGTCACAACACACGGCCCGTGACACTACATCAGTCACTAGTCTGTTTCTCAACACACACTCACCACTCTACTCTTCTGCGTCGAAATGACAATGCCATAGGCCTGTGCAGCCTTGTAGTGAAGAACAACCTTGTCTAGCGTGCAGTTGCCGCTGTCCTTTATTAGTGCAACTTTGCCGTGCAGATTAATAGACTGCAGTTTCTTGCAGCCATCCTGAGATGTTAGGTTGACCATTTGGATGTAGGGCTGCATAGCAAAATACAGGACATTTTAAAAGGCTGTCGTTTTACAGCTCTTTCAGAGCTCAGGCTTATGCACTCTACGGCTCATAGGCTGCACAAATACCATAACTAACCATTCTTTCTGGACTCTCTGGCAATTCCTTGAATTCCGAGAAATACACCATACAAAACTGATGCACTGAATTGTCCGCTTCAGCCATTATCACCGAGTATTCGCCGGCCGAGACCTGCGAGTGGCAATACATGAAGAACGCACCCGTTACACGTTAAGAACTTAAAATGCACATGCGCATTTTACACGAGTCTTTGTGACCGTGAGCCATTCGATTAGGGGAAACGCAGACATCTCTGCTCGGCAGCAAATGCAGACACGTAGAAAGACTGGCATGTAATCACGGTTACCTGCGATATGGTCAGCAGCAAGACTACGATCAGCCTCATCACGTAGCTGTGGGCGGTTGCGGGCAAACGGCGTTCACAAAGCAACGTCATGGTGGTGCAGGTTGACACGAACAACTGCTAGGAGTATTCGAAGACGGGAGGACAGCGGTGACAGTTGTTGAGCGGGAACATAACTGCGGTCCAGCTCCTATCGAAGGGACCCGAAAGGTCCGGCTTCGCTCATACAGCTCTGCAAGGAGACGCAACAGCCGGTGATGGCGGTGTGTCACGTTTCACACGCAAAACAAAGGAGCCCAAGAATGAAGAAACACCCAATTTCCGCGCTCCCTGAGCTTTCAAGAAGAAACGCTGGCTTGGCTCATCGGACTTGCCTTGTGGTTCTGTGGCTGGACTGTCGCTGCGGGAACGGACGCCAGCAGTTCGTCTCGTAGCGTCTCTCGAAAAGCAATTTTACGTAGTGTGATCCGAATCATCGCATAACCGAAAAGGGAAATAAGATCTTGCAGCGACCAACAAACATCAGATCTGCATATCTGAGCCACACACAGCCTTGGTGGCCCGGCTGGCGTTCGTTGCCCCGCCTAGAGTCAGCAGAAAAATGTGCTAAACTGATGACATTGGAATTGCCTTTCGTTTATTTACAACACAATTTACAAATAGGTTTTTGCGTTGCTCAAGCACACTAGGTTTTTTTAAGTAAAGATTACAAGATTTCTTGTAGTTTACTATTATTAGTAAAAAAAATAGTTTAGCATTGACGACAGTTATAAAAAAAAAAAGCGTGCGATACTTTTACCCAAGATGTTGAAAG
The DNA here is from genome assembly GCF_013339725.1 of Rhipicephalus microplus. Lineage (NCBI taxonomy): Eukaryota > Metazoa > Arthropoda > Arachnida > Ixodida > Ixodidae > Rhipicephalus > Rhipicephalus microplus. The sequence goes on from NC_051170.1 coordinate 84,235,669, forward strand.
ATGACATTTGAATTTAAAGCACGTAGGGTATGAACAGAAAGCCTCCGCGAGTTTTAAACGGTGCAGTGTTTTGAATAAATCTCGGAGGTCAATATGATGATCATGACCTACTACACTCCTGACCTGCCCAGAGAGCACCTCTTCCAGCGCCCACGTTCTAGTTCATACCTTCTGCCGCTAGGGCCGTCACCTACGAGCGGCGTGGCGCTAGGCAGCACCTGTTCGCTGTCGTCTGCTTCAGCCATCGCTGTGGCAGTGCAAATCGTTCTTATTGTGCATGAATTGTGTATGAATGTGTAAAATATGGCAAATAAAGCGATATGATTCCTCGTCAGAGTTGGCTGCATTCGTGTGGACGTTTGAAGCAGAAATAGAACCGTAAAAAAAGCACACAAAGGGTCACAGTGGCAAGCAGACGGGAACTTTTCTACAAATGAAGGAAAATTTATTATGAAAATATTTCTTGAATGAAAACGTAGTCCAACGAGATAAAAAAACTATTGTTAGGCATTCATTGTTCACACTGAATCACGATGGTTCCAGACGATACGCATACACAAATTGCAGAAGATACGCAGAAACACAGTAGGTCGTGTGCAGAAACTTGCAGACGGCAGATAGCTGCAGTAGTCAGCTCTAATAGTGGCCGCGTGCAGTTTTTTTTTTTTAGATGAGCTGACACCTCAAATGTAAGTATGGTGTATTGCTGCGTGCCATATTGCAAATCGGAACAAGGCAAACAAAGTAAAGTAAGTTTTCACGAGTTTCCTGCCACAGACATACGGGAAGAATGGATCGAGGCAATTGGAAGAAAAGGTGAGTCTTGTGTTTTTGAGAGTCGTTTCAATTCAGAACGAGTTGCAAGCTAGCAAGAAGCACCAGGGTGCTTTAGTAAACTTTATTTCCGTGTGTTATGCTAATTCACTGAGCTAAAAAACATGAAAGCTTTTTTAAAGTACCGCGGCTAATATGGCAGGCTCCACAAATAGTGCCAAGAAATTTAAATATAGCACACAAGAAAAAAGTAAATATACGAAATCTGTAAATTATGTAAAAATGCGTAGCGGTGGGTTGCGAGGGGTTCGAGCACCCTTCCCGAAGGCTGCCTCAACAAATGCCGCCGAAATCCATAAAAAAATTAATGATATGAAATATTTACGTGCTGCCTCCACAGTTTGTCTCTCTGTGTGTGTGTGTGTGTGTGTGTGTGTGTGTGTGTGTGTGTGTGTGTGTGTGTGTGTGTGTGTGTGTTTAGCGATGGACAACTCTTGAACACTGGGTGTCACTGAAGTTAGCGACCGAATTTGGTCAAATGTATTTCTCATCTCAAACCTCTATCTTCCCATACAGCTTTGTTCGTTTCTGTATAAGCTTACTTAAGGTAATTAGAAACGTTACGCCGGTAACGAAATGTGGCGATTAACTGTTCACTCTATATAGGGCTGGCAGGCGGTCGGGTATAATGACATAATTGAAGTCCTTCGTGCAATGAGCCCATCGGCTCTGTGAGGGTTAAGAGACCCAGCCGGTGAAACCGAAATGAGGAACCTGGAATAATCAGCGACAGATACTCTATTTATGTGCGTGCTGCATCTGAGATTACATCATGCATGACAAAGATTCGTTTTGGAGAATGCAAAAGAACAAAAACCACTGAAGTCATCGTCGTCAACGGCGGAGTCATTGTACAGGTTAGAGGTTTGCGCTCTAAACCAAGACCAAGGCGCTCAAGTGCGCCTCGGTTTCGGCTCTGTCGTATTGGGTCGCGCTTCGTTACTGAGCAGCCATTAGGAAATTCAGCTTTGTTATGAAACCTTGTATAGCCAATGAGCTCTTCGAATAAAGGGCTTCAAGTATGCCACTGGACTCGACCACGTACCATCACTAAACATCAATCGACGAATGTAGTCATCTAAAAAGACATTTACAAAGGCTGCGAGAAAATATGAAAATGCACTAAATGGGTATACAGGTACTTCCCCAGAATAAAATCGTGGCTATGCTTTTTCTTAACCTCCCCATTTGGCTTGTTACATTTTGGAAAAATTAATTACAAAAAAGGTGTTATGGACTGTTATTTTGCAATCTTGCTAGCCATGCGTATACGCCTTTACCTTTGATGAAGGTTCAGGAAAGCATCGCTGGGAGCCCAGCGACCGGTCGAAGGTATGCAGCCTGCATTTTACCGCTGAAGATTACAGAACAGTGACGAAAAGGAAGATGTTGAAGCCCACAGCCGTGCCTTCCTTATTTCCCGCTTCTCCTGATCCACGTGGGCAAGATCCAATGCCGCGGAAAAAGCGGCTAAAACGAACGCAGGGGGAAACAACGCTGGCACCCATACAAGTAAAAATACTGTAAGTAAAACTTGAAGTCTAACACAACAACGGATAAGAATAATGTTAGCAGTATTCCCTTATGCGTTTAGCGGGACAATATATCTGTCATGCTTCGCTATTTTTTCGGCTTAACAGGGGAACGTCCAACGCAGATTCTTCTCAAGAAGAGCGAGCATCAGCGGAGCCTGGGGAAGTATATAGTTCTGAAAACCCAATTGAAACTGCACAAGAGGCCGAGTGGTTGCATTTTCCATCAAGTCAGGACAACATGGAGGACTGTAGTTCAGTTATACAAGGGGAACACCAGAAGAGGCCAGTGCGGCGCTCCATGACGTCGCAAACGTCGATCGGTTTGAAGAAGATGCGCTCCCTGGTCGCGGCAACTAAGACGTTGCGGCGGAAGTGCAGCAGGCTGAAAGAAATGAACAGTAATTTGCATTCACAGCTAGAGAAGCTAAAGAAAGATTTTTTCGAGATGAAAGCCCTCGCCGAGGCGAATGGCGCTCTAACGCTGCAGGTACGCAGTTACGTCAGTGGACGAATGTTATATTAATCCTTTTATATTCGCACTTAATTTTAAATGACTCTGAACATAATAACAATTTAGGAGTAAGTCAATTCTATCAACATCACCCGTACTACGAGAGGACGTCCGGTGAGCGAAGGAATTCTCGAAACTATAAGAGATTGTAAAGGTGGCGATGCTACCCTTAAGTTCTCGCGCATCGGCTAGCAGTGACGTCATACTTTGACGGCCTCAGGTAATGTCTAAGACTGCTGTGTTAGTAGATGCAAGGTCTGAAGTAGCAAGTTTCAAAGAAATGTTCTCAGCCAATGCGGCCAAGTACACAAGGAGCGACGCAACATAAAGCGACGTGCACGTGTCGAAGATTGTTCGCCAAACTCAGAACATTAAACCTAGTCTTAATTTTTTCTGTTCTAATAGTCGTATGATCGGAACAGCAACGATAGAGAATTATCAGGTACTCATTTATCAGTCTATTAACTTAGTGTCCCTATACTTTTTTGTAAGAAACGTCAGAAAGGGGAGGATGGAAGCTTGCAGTAAAAAACCTGTGAACAGGGGTTGTTCCCATTCTTTAATCGCTGTTTACACACACACAAACACTGAAAATAATCATGAACCAACTCGCTTAATCAGTAGTTTTAGCAAAGTTGTTTCGAGGCGGCGTTTCGACAAGCAGGCTTGTTTTCTGAAAGACTGAAATACAATTATAGCCTTAAGGATGACAAGTCCGCTGTCATGATGTCTGCTCGAGAGAAACTCTGTTTATAGATTTTCTTCTTCATATAAATTTACGTGACATTTTAGTGTACGCCGATGCTGGCAATCTTTCTGGTCATACGAAGGTGTAGGCCTGACATAAGGACACGGAATAAAAGAAGGTTGGTGGGTAAGCGCGCACATGAGCAAGTGTTTAAGATACGAAGGTCGGTGTGTACCCCCTTGCGTGATTGGCGCACCCCGAGTTTATTCCTTTATCCTGCGAACAACGAGTTCAAATTTCTGTCGTCGCAAACAATTAGGGACATTGGACTGACAACTGGAAAGACAGTAATTTGCAAGCTGTGTTGTGTTGGTGCTATGGGCCGATCGGTTTATGCTCGTACAGGAAGCCACGCTTGACGCACATGTGATGTCTGCCTTATAAACTTGAGCGAGCAGCATTGCATTCAAAAAGGAAGGAATGGTTTGGAAAGTGTAAGTGAACAGTTTCCGCTAGTCCGTATGTGTGAGTCGGTGGCCGGTTACTGAACATGACGCAAGTCTGAAGTTGCGCAATTCATTAATGTAGCATAGCTGCAATTGAATGTCCACGTGGTGACATGAAACATCTATTATTGTCTTAAGAGTAAACGCATATCTTTTCTCGCGATTATGAATTGTTGAATAAGGAATGATGCCAAATGCAAGGTTTCGACAATCAGGTGCACTATTCTTTGTCAGGACAGCAACAGCCTCCTTTAGTAGCGTGTGTGTGAACGTTTGCTCACTCTCCCACAACATCTAAACTTGTCTTGACAAGGGCAAGTCCAGTACGTAAATGTCGAATTGTTGGATGCGCCGGCATTCCCTGCTCTACGATGTTTCAGCGGGTCAAGCTTCCATTCTCCCCTGCACTTCCGCTTTCTTCCAGTATGTTATCTTGCGCGTGATTTACGCATTTCAACTGCCCTTTCATCATCAGGAAATGCTGGACGAGAACGACAAGAAGGCTGAATTTTTGAAGGAGCAATTGCAATGCCTGCGTGAGAAAAATCACCGTTGGAAAGAGGTGACCATCAGGCAGGCCATAATGTGGCAAGCTAAATCACCCTGCGGGTACGAAATGTTGCGGAGGTCTGGGTGCCTCACCCTTCCAAGTCGCATGACACTGAAGCGTTACATTGGCTACTGTACTGGAGCAGTTGTTTCGTCGCTAATGAAGCAAAGGCTGCACACGGAAAGCACACACTTGTCCGAACGGGTACGTTACTTCGATCAGAATTATTTACAATATGCACGCGAATAACGAAGGAAGCAGCGCACGCGGCAGTGTTTGACTGATCAAAATACATGCTAGTATAGCCGAATGAAAAGTGATTTAAAGTGAATAAACAGGGACCAGACCTGTGGCAAGGATTACTCGAACGTAAGATGTATTGTTTAAGAGTATACGGCAGTGCGCTATGTTTGCTCTAAACCCTAATCATTTCTGTTAAATTATGGGTCATGTACGGAACAACAAAGAAGGTTATTTATATAATTAACTGTCTCCGCCGATATATAACGCATGTCTGTTAACAGTGAATTCCCCCCCCCCCCCATTTTTTTTGTTAGGAAAAAATGGGCTCTTTGATTGTGGATGAAATGTCTTTAAAGCAAGCACTGACGTACGAAAAAAAAGGAGACAAAGTCCATGGCCTAGTCGAAATGGGAGGCCTAGAAAAAGAAGTGGGCATTCAGAACGAGCTGGCCACACACCTTCTCGCCTTTGTATTTGTAGGCTTATCAACGCACTACACGTAAGTGAATCATCACTTTGTCTATCACTATACGTTTCGCTGTGACTGAAAGACTAACCCCACCTATAGATATAAAAAGAAAACGTTGTCTTTAATTAACCAATGATGTGCTATTCCGCGACCAGGGCTGAAAGTCTGGGGAGGGGCAGGGGGAGTCGTCTTCTATTTTTTAAGGAGGGCTCCCCCCCCCCTTTCCCCCGGCAAGTCAACTTTAGCATTGTGCACTTATTTGACAAGCACTCGAGATGAGCAATTGGCTCTCCTCCTCTCTCCAACGGAGTGAGATTTTAAGCCCAGCTGACACCGACGCTACAGAATACTGCTAATTTTTATCTTTTTCAGGCTACCCGTGGGATATTATTTCACGCAGTCAGTAAAAGGAGACCACCTGCATCAACTAACACTTGAAGTAATTAAGTCCATCGAAGAAGCAGGATTCCAAGTGGTCCGACTTGTAGCTGACAACCACGCTTCGAACAAAAAGATGTTCACCATGTTAGGGAATGGTCGTATGATGCCAGTTGTGCCGTAAGTTGCTAAGTATATATTTTTGCTCTCAGCTCGCATTAAGCTGTGCGCAATGCCTAGTGTAAATATTTTTTTATATGTATTCGCAGTGTGCCCTCAATGTATGCATGGATCGAATCCCAGCTGCGGCTGCTGCTTTTCCGATGGAGGCGGAAATGTTGTAGGCCCGCGTTCTCAGATTTGGGTGCACGTTAAAGAACCCCAGGTGGTCGAAATTTCCGGAGCCCTCCACTACGGCGTCTCTCAAAATCATATGGTGGTTTTGGGACGTTAAACCCCACATATCTATCAATCAATGTATGCACGCGCATGCATGCCGTGTTTGAGTGAAAAAAAAAAACAAAAGACTTGGTCGCACAAAAAAAAAAGCCTGTATCAGCATCAGAGCCCCCCCCCCCCCCCCCCTTCTTTTTTTTTAATCAGCGCTGCCATATAAGAAAGCCGTGTCCATAACAAGATTGCTATCAACAGTACAATCGCTGTAAATAGCCCGTCTTTACAAATCAATTGACGTTACGCGTTTGCGTAATGTATGCGCACCTGCATGCGACTGTATGAATGGGTGAGTATACTTAAAGTTTCGGAAGATTTAAGGTGTAGGTAATCTCAATAAAACACACACACAGACCTGCAGGATCATGGCATGAGTGGAGAAATTTTATAATAAGGTAATAATTAACAACGCACACGTCCTTCGAATGGCTAACATTTACATTACTTTGGTAAAAAACAGAAAACCGTATATGCAACTAATTATTCACACCGCAAACGCCGCCTTTCTCCAATTTATTTATTCATTTTTTTTTGTTGTTGTTGCAGACATCCAATGGATATGAATCGGAGGCTCTTCCTTTCTTTTGACCACTGCCACATCCTGAAAAATCTCCGCAACCAGATGTTGTCCACCAAACGCGTTCTGTTCAACAATGGGCATTACTACAGCCCCACGTATTTGAGAAAGTTGCTGGACATAACAGAAAAACAGTCGTCGTTCAAGCTTGTTCGGAACCTTACGCAGAAGCACGTTTACCCGACGAACTTCGAGAAATTAAGCGTGAAGAGGGCCGTTGAAGTGTTCTCTCCACAGGCATGTATAAGAAAAGGTGTAAACCCATTTAGCGTTAGTGTCACACACTCCCAGATTCTCTGTATTCCTTGTAGACATCACAATGCGTGACGCACACAGGTCATGCAGGAAATGCCTTTTCGTTAGCTGTAAATTATGTATGCTTCCTGCAACCTGTATTACACAAAAAAATACATCTAATTGAGCTAGAATCATGCTCGCAGTTTTCTATCAGTAGTGACGTTTATACTTCTCAAATTCTTTGGCGCGCTCGGGCAAACTTTTATGCGCTAATATTACGCCACAACTCATTTTACATCATATTACGTCAAGTGAATGTTCATGCAGAAGCAGAAAAAATTTTGCAGCTTTTCGTTCAAATGAAGCAGTACAAAAACTGCCTTTTAATAGTAATTCACCGCAAACGATACGTGAATATTCATGTTAGTTTCTGGTTTATTTGTTTGTAGAACCCAAACGGAAGCAAATGGTGAAAATGTAATTCAATACGTATATAACTGCTAACATATTTATCAGTATGGTCACATAAAAACATGCACATGAGCTGCTGCTACTGCTGCTGCTAACAGCGCATGGTTATCTGAACATACAATTTCCCTTTCTTAACGAATGTACCTGCGCGTATTGCTTACCACACAATAATTACGTATCATTAGAGCTTCTATAAATATATGTTCACTAACACAAACTCACTTAAAAGTGCACGTTATTGATGACTGCAGTGCCACTTGTAACTCGTCTCACTTGCTGTATACGAACGTCCAAGCTTAGAAACCTCTCTCTAAATAATTCCGATCATTTTTAATATGTCGCGTCTCCTTGGTTTCTAGGTGACATCGGCCTTACGATACCTCTTACAATACGGCCGCAGATTTGGCATTTTCGGGTTTGAAGACTGCCTGCCAACCATCGAGCTGATGGAAATGATATTTAAATGGTTCACCATACACAACATAAGAAATACAACCTTCCACGTAGTAAGCCGGGACCAAAACAGGATGCCGTTCAGTTCCCCAGATGATGACAGGTACATTCCATTTATCCCGCTAGGTTTCATATTTTCTACAATAAACTGCTTTATTTTCAGGTTGATATGGCTGGAGCAGGAATTTCTGCCCTTTTTCGCAGCATGGAAAGCCGCGGCACCACATAAGAGGGCATTCATATCTCTTGAAACATACGAAGCTCTCCAACTGACCACAATGTCCACAGTACAGTGCACACAATTTCTCATCCGTTCAGGTTTCCTATACGTGTTGACTGCCAAATTCTCCAGTGACCCTGTCGAAGCACTTTTTTCCACCATCAGACAGCTTCAAGGAAGCAACGATCAGACAGACGCCCGTGCTGCGCTTTCATCACTGCAGAAAGTCCTCGTGATGGGAATGATGCACTCATCACCAAGCGGCAGTACAGAGCAAACAACGTCTCCTCTTGGATCGCCCAGTGCAAGGCAGGCGTCGTGCTCCACAGCAGTAAAGCAAGCCGGACAACCTCTGGAAATGCACTCGCTAGTAAACCAGAATCAAGGGTCGTCAGGCGAGTGCGCGGCATCGACATCTGCTACTATAACCCAGACGATGCGGCCACATCTAGAAGCCCTGCAGACTTGCCGTGGTGCGCTTTTCATATCTCGTTGATTCCGTGTAATGGAATGATTTACATTATTTAAAAATTATTACACACCGTCCAACAATTCCCCACTATACGATATTATGCATATATTATAAACTCTGCGCTGCTTACTGTGTTACATGCAAGCCGCGTGAGGCAGCGTTTGCGTCAGTGCACGATGTAGATGAAAACATGCTTCTCAATCAGTTATACTGTGTATGTATGTAACGATAAGTCCATGGTACAAGCAGGTACTATGGCTTACATTTAAAAATATAACATGCTTTCACCAGGCGCCCACACAACTCGACTAACCGACGTCCCTTTCCCGCAATCGGGGAAGAAATTTTCGGCGGTTTTGAATCGCTGTCATAACTGGCACACAGATGATGGCATGGCTCGTTTGCGTTCGCCTTACTCTCTTGAGATGCTGTCCCTTCCTAATCCCGTCGTCTTTCTCTTGCTTCTTCTCCTAGATTTTTTTTTATTTTTAAACGTTTCTCCCTCAGTTTTTTTTATGTTGTTGTTTATACTATTCTCCGGACTTCTTCCCTCCTGTCGTGACAAGCTATAAATCGACGCGGAAAATGTGTAAATATTATTATACCTTGAAAAAGACGGGGCTCTCCCGACGCAAACGTCGGCTGAATGAACAGTTATCTTGATGATATGTGGGGTTTAACGTTCCAAAACCACCATATTATTATGAGAGACACCGTAGTGAAGGGCTCCAGAAATTTCGACCACCTGGGGTTCTTTAACGTGCGCCCAAATCTGAGAACGCGGGCCTACGGCATTTTCACCTCCATCGAAAGTGCAGCCGCCGAAGCCGGGATTCGGTCCCGCGACCTGCGGGTCAGCAGCCGAGTACCTTAGCCACTAGACCACCGCGGTGGGGCAACAGTTGTTATCTGAAAGCGCATTAACATCCATATATATATATATATATATATATATATATATATATATATATATATATATATATATATATATATATATATATATATATATATATATATATATATTTCTCATATTTTGTATACGGACACGTGTCGGTTTAATCATGCATGCTTATCTATATACTGATAAAATTCTTGCACACTTTTCATTTCTACCTTCCCACAGGTGCCCCACAGCCAGGCATAAGGGCCAGCACGCTTGGCCTTATAGCGGGCTTCCTGGTGAAAGCAGCTGAGGATTGCATTACTTGCGACGACTGCATCGGCAAAATCAAGGCTCCCAGCTCATCTGGACCAGCTACTGCTGTGATATTTAATTTAGACAGGGGAGGGCTTTCATACCCAACGATCTCATTTCTTTCCTTTGTGAGCACTCTAGAAAGGGCCGCGGAAGCATTTGCGCCATTGGCCATTTCCAAAAAGAGGCCGATGGCACTTTTTGTGCAAACTGTGCTACCTGCAGTGGCCTTGAACCCTCTTTTCAGCCATAAAGGCGCTACTAGCGAGCACCGAGAAGCCATGGCGCGGCTAGTGTTGCAAAAATTTAGCCGTCCTTTCTTCTCAAACTACGTGCGGGACAAAACAGCCAAAGAAGGAAAGAGAAAGAGAATAGCCGAAAAGCCAAAATCTCGCAAGATTTTAAAAGTTTAGTTGCATGCCTCCATTGTATCATGTACGCGCCCAGAACCTTGCTAGCACATTTTATTGAACTATGACCCAAATGCACGCAGCTCTGTACGCGTACATATGTTTTTCTTTATTGCAGACACAAGCCGTCACTGTGTGCCAGCAAGTAGGATATTCTTCGAAAGTGCAGAAACTTTGTTTGAAACATCAGCTTTAACTGGCATATTGTGGCACGCATAAGTAAAGCGACAAATGTGTTTTGTTTCATTTTGAAGTGCTGTAACATTGCTCGAATCACACGCATACACTCGCCAAATTCTTTTAGCAGAAACCTTGATATCACTTTGAGGGATCTGCTTTTCATTGACAAACGAGTATAATGGCACATTTTCAGCATGTGTACGCGCCCCAACTGCGGGTGTCGCCCTTGGGCGCTATCAATCAAACATAACCACTAGTACAACAAAGGCGGTACTATTCCGCCCTAAAAATAAGTCTGTTAATGAAAACATACATTTCAAGTATGGCGATACTATTATTGAGTTAGTAAATTGTATAAAAATTCTTGGAGTTACATTTTCGAGCAATATGCTTTGAAACGATCGCATTTACAGTGTGCTGGGTCAGTTATCTCGCGTAGAGGGCACGGTGTACAGTGGCAAAACTGTTCTACTATACAAGGTAAAATTCTTACTTTATAAATGACTGTTCTGTTGGCATCTTGCTTATTGTTTCTTGGTATGAAGGACTACGACTAACACGCGCTTACAAAAACTGTACCTGATGCAAAAGACGTATATTAGAATAATTTTTTACTGGTCGTATGATGCTCGCAGAAGTGAATTGTTTCAACAGGCTGGAATACCACCCCTACATCGTCTCTACGATTTTAAGTTAGCATTGGTGGTCAGGCGTCAATTTCAAGAAAGTCGACATTATTTGTACGACCTCTCGAAACTGCAGCCAAATAATTTGTTCGAAACATGACATAAAGAAACATGGAAAATAAAAACTTCGAGAACAAACTACTCCACAGATAGGTTGTTCTACACAGTTTCTACGTTAATTGATAAATATGTGAAAGCTGGCATAGATTTCTTACTCTGTACCCGAACTCAATTGCACGATATACACATGTATAGTTTTCAAGATTTCTTTGCAGTTGCTACATTGTTATCATGGTTGCTATTTTTATTTTTAGAATTTGAACTTGATATTTTTGTAATTGTTGCTTAGATAACATTGCTAACTGTTTGCCAGTGCTGTCGTGCTAAAGGCGTCTGTGGGCCTATGTCAAGCTGCCTCTTTCGAAGAGCAGCTTTTACCTGCCGCTGTCCTTCATCAAACTATTGATGAAAAATAAAACATTATTATTATTATTATTATTATTATTATTATTATTATTATTATTATTATTATTATTATTATTATTATTATTATTATTATTATTATTAACTATGCTCGACAAGATGATGATAATGATGACGATAAAAACTTTATTGGGGTCGCAATGTGTTGCCCTCGATAGGCACATCACTGCCTTTACCATATCGTCTCATCGCACGGACATATAAAATCATAGAAACGCGCATCGGCCAGCGCTCCCCGTTCCAGCAGACAAACTCCCGTAGCGAAATTTGACGCACAATTTTTGTTGTGTAGGTCACAGTAAGAGTTAAAGCTTCAATTCCTGTGTCTCTCCTTGATATGCGTCCGTGGGCGTATGTGCATTATTCTCTTCTATCAATTGACTACAAGTGTAACACCTGTCCAGGGCGAGTGTCCAAGGTAAGTGCTCAACAGGGGCACTGCGTTTCACCTGACGCGTCCTAAACAACCTAAAATCAGTTTGATATTCTATTACCAATGAGTACATTATTAGTCAAAAGCTTTATGAATACTAAATTGAAGTTTTTTTAGGCTGGAATGGCAAAAACAACCATGCAGCAAGACATTTCTACGCAAATATACAGCTTTAGAAGTCAATCAACCAGTATAGCCTAACTACTAAAATGTAACACATAGCACACGTTAGCCTTTTCAGCAAAAAACAATCACACGTATAGGCAGTTTGTCACAGAAGCAGACGCATGGTATCAGTCCGTCGCCCTCCTGCCGGCCGCACAGTAGCAGACGAACAGGTTATAGGTAGCGCCACCTACGGCGAGCGATTGAACGAGAGCGGGGACACGCGCTCCCATAGGAACCCCGCTATCTGAACAGGTCAGGAGTGTAGTAGGTCATGATGATGATTGTTGTGGTTTTGCATAGTACCGCCAAAATCGCTGCTGTCGCTAGTTTCGTGTTCATGTGGCGGCTATTTTAATTTCCTGAAGTGTGTCAAGTAACGAGGCGCCAACTGGCCCAGCATAACATACCGTTCCAAGACGTAAGGAGAATATTTCACATGGGTCTTCAGCTTTTCTAAGCAACAAGAGTGCATTTGAAAAAGAAAGAAAGAAAAGAAGATATCATTTGCACTACGGTTGTTGAGTTGCTTGAAAAGAGGGTGTCAATTAACATGCACATGATTTACGAACATTTACCTTCGATTAAGCACTTACCAGAAAGGCGTCCCCTCTGCTCTGCTGGTGCCCCCTCAATTTTTGCTCGTGTAATCTTGCGAAAACTTGTTGCTTATTTAATGTGTGTTCTTGTTGTCCATTTATTAGTTGATTAATGAATGAACAAAAAGAACACATATTAAACAAGCAACAGGCGGGTGCCTCTTTTTTCTGAAGATATTAAGAAATTCATATCGCACTCCTTTGTTCGTGGTTACATTTTCTAAAAAGGCTTGCATTTTATTTTCTGTATTTTTTTTTTTTTGCTTGAAGGCTTGCCACACTTGCTTGATTGGCTTTTTTTTCTTTTTTTTAATAGAAATGCTTTCATTTGTCTGTGAAAAGCCACAATTTACAACGACCAATGGTTTATCTAGTTATATGAATGGAAATGCGGCCGTGCAGGCAAAGCGATCAACTCCATTTAGTGTGCTTTCTCCCATAATATCAACGTACGTCACATCAGTTGTTACAAAAAAAAACAACAACAAAAGAAATTGGAGTGGGGTATGAGTAATAATCGAATGCTCTCACTTTCACCATTAGCACTGAAACAGAATTTTTTTTTATTAAGGTCGAGTTTTTTAGAAGTATAACACATCTATATACGAGATTACTACGAAACAAAGATACAGCTCTATGATTATTGCAAACTGTCTTTTTCTCTGCGCTTCACTTACAGCTTCAACCAATTCATCAGTCTCGAAAAAAAGCGTCCCGGAGATCAGTTTTTTTCGTAGATAAACGTTATTGGATTATCATGCAAAGGCACCAGCGTTCGCCCCTATGATGAATGTTCAATATATATAGCCGTACGGTGACGTAGGTCGTGGTGCATTACATTTAAAGGAAATGAGTACTTCGTAGACGTGAGCAGTGATGAAGGCAGAAATATTTTCCCGTCGAGTGCAGCCGGCTGAAAAAAAAAAAAAAAAAAAAGAAGTGTGCAGCTTGCATTTATGGCGCAAGGCTGAAACCTGCACTGACGGCTTCTCCGGAGTACAACCACTTGTTATTTCCCTGGCGCAGTGAACTGTCTAATTCAAGAATGATGGAAGTTGTCATCACAAAATTTCGTTGTCGCGTTACCTCCCTCAATTTTTACTTGCATAGATCAGGTATATTGAATTACCATATGTGCATTTACTGTAATCAAGAGGAAACGATTGCCCCGCCGCGGTGGTCTAGTGGCTAAGGTACTCGGCTGCTGACCCTCAGGGCGCGGGTTCGAATCCCGGCTACGGCGGCTGCATTTCCGATGGAGGCGGAAATGTTGTAGGCCCGTGTGCTCAGATTTGGGTGCACGTTAAAGAACCCCAGGTGGTCCAAATTTCCGGAGCCCTCCACTACGGCGTCTCTCATAATCATATAGTGGTTTTGGGACGTTAAACCCCACATATCAATCAATCATCAATCAGGAAACGATTAGTCATTCTTTATTACATTGTCGCCGTTTCGATTTATTCAGGCAAAGCATACTAGCACCACCTCTTCAAAGACTGGGCTTGCAATTATCACAACCTGATCTTCTTTCATTTGGACCCTCTACACTGGGTTTCAGCCACAGGCATGTTTTATTCGCCGTTCAGGAATGCATCACTGCGACTAAACGATTTTCTTGCTAAATTATGGTCTCACTACATTTCTTCATTTTTTTCTGCAAGCTTGCTATCGGCATTTCAAATCAAAATTAAATTACAAAATTTTTGTAGGAATGACGCATTGCTGAAAGTTTAGGGTAAATTCACTTTATAATCGGCCAATCCCCTCCTTTGGGTACGAGCCATTTGCACAGGGAAACAATAACAACAAACCAACGAACGTGAATGAGGACGAAGAATCATAACTATGGCGTGCCTTTTGCAGATGTCGTGCCTCCTTATATTTGCGAATAATGCGCTGGGACTCGAACAATTTTCGCTGAACGGACGCTGGAGAGCCAGCAACAGCAACGGCTGTAAGTGTGCGACATTTCCTGCATATGCCTACATGTGATAATGCATGCAACATTTCCCCTTAGCTAGAGCAAACGCTTTCCCTTTGCTCAGAAGGGGTGAACCAGACAGCGAATTCCGCCCCTCCGCGGGACAGGAGTGAAGGAAGCGGGGGTGTTGCAAGTAACTGACTTTCATGTCCCAAGCCTACTTGCGTTTGTGGTTCTTGCACCTAAATTACTCATTAGAAAAAAAACGGTTGTATTTGGTTCGCTGTTGGTTGCGGGATGGTGCCATGATGTCGCTAAGAAGGAAGCGCAGCAGCTTTATACTGCGTCAGGCAAATGTAGAGCTCCGCTAAAAAGTTAAATGGGGAGCACTCGCAAGCTTGTTCACATCTACTAATATACAATGAATATAATCGAATATCAAATTATTTTAGAATACAATAAAAATATATGCGGGAAAGCTGTGTAAACGCATCAAAACATATATACGGACATTCTGTAAACAAAGTGATCTTGTGCGAACTGCAGAAACGTATGATTGATCGTATTGTTTTAAGTTTTATCCAATACTGCTCTTCAATAGAATAGCAAATCAAAATACTGCGTTGAAGTAGGTCGCTTCCCACAACGCCAATGCAATGCCTACGGTAAAGATTGATTGATTGATAAAAACTTTATTTTGGTCCTGAGAAGACGCAGGGGAGACCCCGCGCCACCCGGCTAATCCCACGTTGGGACCGTCAAGCCGAGCTTGGCGGTCCGTTCACGGGCACTCTGGACGGCCAGGGTTTGATCGTTAAGTTCGGGGCCGAGCGCAGCCCACCTGTCCTCGCTGAGGGCGGAGCCAATGGCTTCACATTCCCACAACACATGGTTGAATGTTGCTAACAGTGCACAGGCGGGGCAATCCGCACTTGGATACTGTTCAGGGTAGATGGCATGAAGAACCGCAGGGTTAGGATAGGCACTGGCCTGCAGTAGTCTGAGGGTAATTGCCTGCGTCCTGCACAAGGCAGGGTGTGGGAGGGGGAATACCCTTCTTGACAGATAGAAGTGCTTTGTTATTTCGTTGAACATAAGCAAGGGTTGCCAGCGAGGCAGAAGACCTGCAGAGGTGGCGCTATACAGTCTTTTTTTTTTCGTCAATATGAAAGTGTTTATGCCGGGGTCCACTATATATAGCTGCAATGACTTATTTCCGTCACGGATATGACGTTGTAAAATATAAAGCAACACATAACAAAGAAAAGCTACAAGAAATGACGTAAAATATATACTAACGAATGGCGAAGAGAAAAAAAAACTAGAAAAAGTTCCGTCGCCGTATACGTCAAGCCTATGGGCGCGCGGCGCAAAATGACATGGCCGCAGAGTGTACATTCTTAATAATGCAAACGTAAAGCTATTGATACACCATTTACCGTTGACGATATTCCGATATCGGTGGCACTTCAGCGTGTTTTCGTTATCACTAGCGAAATGGCACGAAGGGTGCACTTTAAAGGGACCCTTAAACGATTTTACGATTTCGTACAAACACATTGGGCAGGTGGACTAAGTCGTAAGGGTCATTTACATACCAATTTGAGCTCTCTGCGCAAACTGATTAATTTATTACAGCGCTTTAAAGCTGCAAATTGCTGCAGATCGCTGCTTCTCAACCAAACGCGTTTTCAACCCCCTGTTCACAGAAATATGTATACGTGCCCTGGTAACGCTACGTCACCGAGGCTGCTAATCAGATTGGCTGTGTAATGAGCGAAAGTAAGATCGGATGGTAGGGTGACAATATCCTGTCGGAGCAGATATCAACGACTCCGCGATCTTCGTCTCTGCTGCTACATGGCTAGTGAGCTACCGGGTGCACTGTGTGATGGCCTCCGAGATTGCGCGCAACGTGTCAGCGTACAAACTCTGAAGTCTAGACTGGGCGATGCTCAAATCAATGCACCCCTGAGAGCTTTGTGATCGCCAGTGATGCCAGCGTGTCTTATCAGTTGAGGAGGTAAGGCAGAGCTGAGAAGGAGGGTATGATGTGATTGACCATGGCGGCCTTGTATATGGCGTGTAGCTAAATTTGTGGTGTCCCCCCCCCCCCCAAATAAAACAAGATAAAAAAAATTGGCCCCGTATCTGCATTTAATCTGCAAATGTCGTCGAAAGACGATAGTCTTGCGTGTGGAGAGAGTGAGCAAAACATTTATTTGATGTTCTGCTCAAGAAAATCGGTGAATGGTATTCTAGAGGCGCTGCGTTATAGAGTGCCTCGAGCGTGCAGCGGAGGCGAACGAGTGCATCAAGTCACGTCACCCGTGAGACTTGAGTGCCATCTGGTAGTTCTTTCCAAAAACAAAGCGCGTGGCTCTGAGACGGGTGTGCGCGCACGCGTCAGATGTGATAAGGTGTAGAACGCAAGGCGACGGGTACGTGCCACCACCGTCTCGTTTTAGCAAAGCGTTGGAAACACTCGCCTTTCCGTGCAAACGTTGGTTGGTCAGCGCAGCGTGATAAGCGCTACGGTCCTTAAAATTACTTATGTATGCCTTTTCTAGTAAAAGGCGCACATGCAGAATATATACGTGTTGTTATGGTGCCTCAGACACGCGCAATAATTCCCTTTTATTCGAAAATTGCACAAGTATGAACGCTGAAACTTGAGCAACATAGGTGGGCGCTGCGGATGGACGAGTAGGAAAAAACCTTTATTGATGCTGGCTGTGCCAGATAGCCCTTATCCCCACCGGGCTCGTTGACATCCCTAGTCCGGGACGTCATTAGTCGAGGCCGCAACCAGAGCCCGCTGGACTAGAGCTCGCTGTTCCTCTAGTGTGGAGCTATTGAGTAGGGTCGTCTCCCAGTCCTCTTTGGTGGGGTTGGGAAAGGGGGTTAATTTTGGGTTTATTTGGCAGGCCCAGACCATATGGTAAGTGTTGGCCACTTCCCCACAGTACTGGCACTGCCCACTTGTTTTTGGGTCGTAATATTTGAGTATGGCTGGACAGAGCAGCGTATTTGTCTGTAGGCGCCGCAGGATGCGCTCCTCCGTTTTCGAGAGTCCCTTCGCTGGTGCGGCATACAAGCGGCGTTGCTCAATGTAGTATTCTTTGATTTCTCGAAACCGTGTTAAAGGTGTGGGACGTTCAGGTCTATCAGGGGAACGGGGAGTTTCCCGGGAAGTAAGCACGCGGGCCGCTGCATGTGCAGCCTCGTTACCCTGTAGACCCTGATGTCCCAGAGTCTATATAAGACGTTTTGGGGTAGGATCGCGGTTCCTGATGCTGAATTTTAAAAGTCTATTAGCCAATGGAGAGATTTTTCCTGCAAGAGAGCTCTCGCAGGCTCTTCGAGAGTCTGTAATTATTTGTTTTGAGTTTGGATGGGATACTGCCAGTGCAATGGCCACCTCCTCCGCCTTACTTGAGCTTGTGGCTTTGAAAGTGAGGCCGTCCACCTGCGTTCCTTGATGTATTACCGCCGCCGTGTAGTATCCCCTAGGTGACGGCCCGGCCACATCGACGTAATAGACCCCATTACGGGAGCCAAGCCGTTGTTCAAGTGCCTCAGCGCGCGCTTGCCTTCTACCCTGGTGCGCCTCCCTGGTCATATTGCGGGGAAGCGGGGACACCCAGAGTTTTGTTCTCCAAAGTTCAGTAATACGCTCCGCGTTTTCGATTTCGCATTCGTGCCGGATCAAGAGGCGGTCCAGTAGGCGCCGCCCGGGGGGCGTCTGCGTAAGACGCGTATATTGATTTGTGAGGTGGGCTTCTTGGAGCTGTCGTATAGATTTAAAGCCTCCCAATGCAGATAGTTTCTGATTTGAAGGGCTGATGGGTAAATCAAGTGCGCGCTTAATTACTTTCCTAAGAATAGCATCGACTCTGTTCTCTTCGTGTTTAGTCATTCGTAAGTACGGTATTGAATATAGAATCCTGCTAGTTACAAAAGTATTGGCGAGCCGAATCGCGTCCCTTCCTCGTAGCCCCCCGCGCTTGTTTGACACTCGGCGGATCATGTGCCCTACCTGTTCTCCAATTTTCCGTAGCTTGTCTAGCGTGGTGCTGTTTTTTGTTCTATTCTGAATCAGAAGGCCAAGGATTCGTAGTTCTGAAACCTCTCGTATTGTTCTGCGGATGGGGTCGGCCGTTTCAAATACCCGATGCTGTTAAGAGTGGACAAACAGACAAATGTACAGACACAGACAAACCAAAATTTTTGCATCGAAGGTCCCCAAGAAAGACTATCGTCTTTAAAAAACAAACCGTTTCATAGTCTCTTCAAAGGTCGTCGCCCTGCGCGTTGCGATGCTCGCTCGTGCGCCTTTACAGAGGCGTGGTCGCTTGTGTACGCGCTTATATCGTGATGGCGGTTGTTTATACCTCTTTTGCTGTCAGCGCAAGTTTGCGTTGAAGTTACAGAAAGCACGAAGGTCACTTTGCTCACTGAAGCGGCCGTTTCTGCGAAAGGAGCGCGCTGCTCACATAGAAGAAATAACAGCTAGCTGTGACAGTTGTCAGTTCGCGCTCGTCATATACTTGTCCGTTCATTTCGTGCATCCTTGTATTACAGTAGCGTGCTTTAAGTTATGAGCTTCGTGCTATAGTCTTGTGTATGTATTATTCGTGCGTACTTTCTGCTTGAGCAACGCACTGTAAGTTTCGAGGTGCTTGCTGTTCTTCGCGTGACATCACAATTTGTTGCTCTAACATTCATTTCTTCGCCCATGTGGCGAAACAAAGGGCAATAAACGCTAAACTACCTCTGTGAAGACACGTTTCGCTTTCGTGTTATACCGATTGCTATGGCAGATGGATCTGCCATGTCTTTTGTGGACGAAGCACCTTAGGGTCTAGGCTTGCCCGTTGTGAATTCTAACGATTACGCTGATGACAGTTTAAGGTACCCACTATACATCATGACGATGACGTTGATAGCAATGCACGTTACCTACAATACACGTTACAATAAGCACGTTACCTCTGTGAAGACACGTTTCATTTTCGTGTTATACCGATTGCAATGGCAGAGGGATCTGCCATGTCTTTTATGGACGAAGCACCTTAGGGTCTAGGGTTGACCGTTGTGCATTGTGACAATGATGCTGATGAAAATTTAAGGTACCCACTATACATAATTACGATGACGCTGATGGCAATGAAGAATAAGCACGTTTTAGACCACACATTCTCTTTCTGCTACGAATGCAAGTGAACGTGAACGCGCCCTTGGCCTGGAAAGGTACGCCGACGCCGACAACACCAGAGGATGCTGCTGACGACGAAGAATGAGCGCGTTCGAGACCACAGATACCACAAATTTTCTTTCTGATATGGATTAAAATCAACGTGAACACACACTCGCCCGCAAAAGGCAACGCCGACGCAGAGGAGCTACCCCGAAAACGAGGGCTCGCGAAGAAGCGGCAAACCGGCAACGCCGACCACAAATTGCTACGGCATGCACACAGTGCACAGAGTGCATTTTGTGTATTGTATGCATGCCGTGAGGCCTTTGTTGTGTACGAATTGGAGCAATGCTTTGTAGTATTCGTTGCCATGCTCCGAATCATCGTGGCTGGTGGTGGCAATGCGGTAGATGCCAGCTTGAAGAAGGATATGGGCATGCCCACATCAGGTGGTTTGAATCATCCTCTGTCACTGCTAGCGAGTGGTATGGACAGTACAATCGCTTACATTTATGTTTACATTCACTTAGCTGAAAGAACGCGTAAGATAGTAAATATCGCTTAAGAAAACACGTTTCACTAATAGCGTACGTGAAGCATACATACATACATACATACATACATACATACATACATACATACATACATACATACATACATACATACATACATACATACATACATACATACATACATACATACATACATACATACATACATACATACATACATACATACATACATACATACATACATACATACATACATACATACATACATACATACACACATACACACTCGAACATACACGTAAACGCATAATCTGTTCGCTGATCACCATTCAATCATGAAAACAAAAAGAAAAAGAAATCGAATTGAATTACGTTGTTCTTTATATCGATGCGTTGGGAATATTTTGCAGGTCATAGGCATAGGCATAGAGCACTGGAATCAAAAACAACTAATAAATGTGTACTACCATCCCGTACTATTCTTCATAGATATGAAGATCTTCCCGTCTGTATCAATACGCAGCTATCACCGTACCCAGTACTGTGCCTGGCGGAATATACACGGACCTCAATATGGCCGGCATAATAGGCGAACCGTATTACGGCGATGGTGATGTCGAGTACGAATGGGTTGGCTGGGAGAGCTGGAAATTCTACAGAAGCTTTGTAGGTAAGTATCTATAACTGTCTCTCAATTTCTTTCTCTTTTTTTACGTTTTCAACAAGTTTTCATTGAAGGTAGTCTAAAGACTTGAAAAAGACGAAAAATAAAACATGTATGTCAATGAAAATACTGATCACAAAAGGGACGTTGACTGGTCGCGATCGTGTAAATAAATATTTGAGTTATTATTTAATAGCTAATTTTCTTTTGGCCTGTAAAAAGCTCTGCCAGTTGGTCAAGGTTAAAGACTTCCTGCTGTGGTTAGCTAATTAAGAGTTACGCCCAACGCTACACCCATGAATTACGTCGCGTTGGGAGTAACAACATCGGCGTTATTTCAAAATCCACAGATACTTGCCAGTTTAAAAATCGTAGTTAGTTTCGGTACTGAGCAATTATAAATTACGAAATCGTTTATGGTAGTAATACCAATACATGACAGCTTTTGGCATACTAGCCAGAGAATTTAAAATTTGAATACCAGTAAAAAAGTAAGACAAGGCACGACAGTAGACTCAATATCTTCCAGTCTAATCTAGAGCATACACCTTACAGGATTTCCCCCCCCCCCAAAAAAAAACCTAAGTAGTTTTAAAGCCCGATTTTCAAACGCCGATTCCTTAAAGGGACAATAAATGATACTGATAAATTATCGTAGACGTGTCAATTAGGACTATGTCAAACTTAAACAGTGGAACTTTCATGTGCTTGGGGGGCCTCATTAATCGGGAATGTAAAAATAACAAAAAGCGATGCACGCACTGTCTCTCAAACTCTCCTTGAAGTCAATAATTTTGCAGCCATTTAATTTAAGGTGAATCAGTGCCATCAAAGAGACAGTAATGCTGAACCTGGCACTTTTCGACAATTTTTTGGGGCGAAGCTCCTTACGCTGCGCGCCGAACGTCCCGTGTCGTAGTCGTAGTAGCCACCTCTCGTTTAGTCCTTGGAATGTCCGCTGGATGGCGCCACTTGTATATAATGAATATACAAGTACCGCCATCTAGCGGACATTCATGACCATCCAGTGTATATGATGAATGTGTAAACGGACGGATGGATGGACGCACAAATGGACGAACGGACGCATGGAAGCTTCGCCTTACTCGCGGATTCACTGCGTGGATATATACGTTGTGTTTTTTTTTTCTACGTAGTAGCGTTAAAAAGCTTGTTAAGCAGAAAATTCGGTGTTTGCGTCGTCGGTCATGAGCAGAAAATCTACGTTGCCCGTGAGTGAAAGATTGATAAAGATGCAAATAAAATAAGTAATAAAAATACTCGGTTTGACAAAGAGTATAATCCATGCGCGCCCTATGAACAGATGCTTCAAGTGTGAGACGTCTTTTGTACGAAACAGAAAATTGCTGTTCTGGGAATTGTGTTACTTACAACTGAGGGTGAGTTATCCTGTTACGTGCTCCAGTGCGTATAGCCAACGGCGCGAGACTGTCCCCCAGCAGTGACTTGAAATTCTATGACGCAAGTGTGCCGTAAAAGCGATCATGTTAACTCGAACATTAGTGGCGTATATAGTGTTATTTGCGAGCACATCTCTGAACTATACACAAAATACTATATGATCAGTACCTACTTCTTCAACCAACGAACACTTGTTAAGCACTTGTTTAGAGCGGTATTTATATATGTGCGCATACTTTTCTGGCCCTGAAAATGTATACTAACGTGGATTATCCGTCTCCCGATATCAGCCAGAATAACAAAGGAATGTTTGTTCGGAAAACTCAGCACTGCGGGAGCCTTCAATACTTGGCTTCTATATTGCAGCGCGTCTCAGTACTCAAATGTCTTACTTTTCGAAACATTGCAACATGTAAAGAAAAAAAAAGGAAAGCTATGCCGTGCCATACAAAGTATCACAACTGAACACAACTAAAAGGACACTAAAGTTAAACATTGTATTGATTTATATTGATGAAGTGTTTTCTGATAACTCTCATGTCGCTTATTTTACCATCTTGAATTCATTAGTATAGTAGAAAACCAGAAAACAACTTTTAAAATTCGCGCCGAAGTCTGCGTGCTTTCGTCACGAATTTCAAGGTGTACCTGTTGCACTTTGTCGAGACAGGGTTGACGAAATTTCCCGAAACTTCGTAAGTTAAGTCTCTGACCCCATCAGCAGGCATTTCGCTTCATTTTTACCCATTCGGAACTACGTAGGCCTTGGTAAGCACTGTCAAAATTCATGACGTCAAGGCGTTTGGTGCAGGAAATTCAAGGAGGCGTCGCCACCAGCATTTTCATTTTGCGCGTTTTCCTGTTTACATAAGCGTCTTTCCGTGGAGAGTGGCGGCGATTTGGAAGTTGTGAAAGAGATATTTGCTAATAACATAAAATCGTTTTCATCTATGTTATCTCTTTAAACTTTTTTGAGAACTGCTTACGCGGGAAACGCGGAACGCCCGAAGTTACATACTAGAACTAAGCTACTACGTAGTCACATGTTTTCTTTGGACCACTTTTGAAATGTACGACGCTAGCGATTGATTACTTTTCCGTGTTCGCAGCTCCTACGTACATAACAGATCACCGCCATGTAAAGCTCGTGGCTCACGGCATCGACACTGCCTGCACAGTGACGTTGAATGGTATCGACGCGCTCAACACGAGCAACATGTTCGTCCGCTACGAGGTCGACGTGACGAGCATGCTAAGGGTGAGCCTGCTGTTCTTTTATATACGCTGGTAGAGTAGTTGTGCTTACACTATTTACACCGGCACCACGTCTCCGTGCAAAGACGATGTTGAAGAGAGACGGGCGCCTCCTGATGTTCTCCGTATGCGAAGCTAAGCTGACGCCGCCGGCGTTTGACGCCGTGACTTCACGCTGAGCCTCGCAACTTCGTAGCTGCTAAGCCGACATGGCAGATCGTCCTATTATTATCGTTTTATTGCGACGGAGATTGCATAGACAAATACACTGTCGGAGGGGCTGCCCTTGCCATTGCTCTCGTGCTCCGTATAAAGTCCAGGTGAATAACACCACTTCGCACACCGTATACGCTCTGTCCGGATATCTCGACAACTTGGGGTTATTTAATGGTCATTTAAACTAAGTGTAACCTCCTCCACCGGGTTGGTTGGGTCAAAGAGACAACACGCTTGACAGTAGACGAAAAAAAAAAAAAAACGAACTTCCTTGAAGTGAAGACGAGCAGTAAACAGACCTTGAAATGTAACATTTGGGACCTTTGGCCGCCATTATTGTAAAAAACTTGCGTGGCAATCGTCATCGGGCCCTGCATTGGGCATTGTACATGGTGATCGGGGCGTGGCTAAATGTACATTGTCACATTCACAAAGGAATATCGCCGACAAAAAGGCATGCTGGCTCTGTACACTGCTAGCGAAACCAAAAATAAAAACAAGATTGATGCGCTCAACGTATGTTATGCGTTGACGTATGTTACGCGTTTCGCTTGTGTTTACAACATATTTGCATTGTGATTTCACAAGCGCGAAAAAAAAAGAAGAAAAAGTAAACCATGCTCTTCACGGTACGGGTCCGACTGAGTATTCACCTTTTCATAAACGCCTCCTTGGGCGCTGCCATAGCCCTCCTTGGGCTGTGCAAATTGGCGCGTCCCCTCGAAAAGGCACTGACAACGCTGCGCCCTTAGCCTTTCTATTCCCGCGCACAGCCCATCATGGAGGTGTTTTTTTCCTTCCTGTGAAAAGGTGTATAAAAGTATGGGGCAGATTTTCGCCCCTCCTCCTCCCCATGAAGGTGATTAGGGGAGGAGGGAGCGGCCACTCCTCCCCCCTCCCCTGTTCTGCTTCCTTTGTGCGCACGTCAATGTATGTACACGGGCCTCCAGAACTTCGCCTGCACCAAAATGCCACCAGCGAGGCTGGAATCGAACAGATGAACCTAAAACGCAGCGCTGGCGTTTGATGATATGTGTCCAGTTTTGGAATAGTTCTGGAAAAGCGTACGCAAAGACAGCATTCGTAACGGTCGCCCGTTATTTCCCTCACTTAACGGGGGCTCGCAAGATGATAGCGTACGACGCATGCGCAGTGGCCACAAGCGCTAACGCGAGGCGGAGTGCATGCCTTTCTAAAGCTTCCCATCATTAGGCTGATTTAGAATAGGGTGTAGAGGAATAACGTTCTTTGGGTACGCTACGCTATTTCCATCACTGACCAAGACGATAACGTATGACGCATGCGCAGTGATGACCACTGTCAACGCGAAGCTTTGCGTACGCTATTCTAAAACTTCCTATCACCACCTTTGAGGCTCTTATACGAGCGAAAGGTCGTGTGCAGTTTTCTAGAGTATATCAAAGATTGCCGTTTCATTCATTGTTTTTTTTTTGTCGACCCGCATACGCAGAGGAACAACAGCATCGTGGTGAGCTGCGAGTCGCCGCTGCGGTACGCCTTGCGCAAGCACGAGCTGCGCGTCAGCAGCAATACGACCCCCGTGTACCCGCTGTGCGCGCCACCGGAACAGAGGGGCCAGTGTCACATCAACTTGATTCGCAAGATGCCGTGCTCGTTCGGCTGGGACTGGGGTCCGTCGTTTCCCTCCACTGGAATATGGTCAGTGTATCTTGCACTACATAGCGGCCACGTTTAAGAGCGAGCGCACTTGCTTATAGATCTCCGTTGTCGGTCTTGCGTGCGGCCAGCATGGTGGTTGCGGGTTCGCTTACGTCACATCTGATGGATTAGGGAGCAATCATCGCAATCATACAAGTCTAAAAGACCTTTCTCAGCATAGAGAGGAGGTCCTTCTTTTGTGAACTGTATTACGGGTATACGCTGACTTCGCTGCCTCGGCAGTGTGTTTTTGGGAGGTCTGGCAAATTTACAACAGGCCAGAAGGAATTACGGTGACACCAGAGAGTCTTCATTGGAAGGGTACATATGAACCCTGCATTGCAGTTTTTGAGTACACAGCGTAGCAAGCAGTAGCAGCAATATTGTGCTCAGTGCAAAGAAATGAACGCGACTGGCTTGTATTTGAGAAGGTAAAAAGGGCGTCTTATCGGTTGCGAGAGGAAGCAGCTTCCTGAACTGAAGCAACTTGCGTAAGAGTACAAAGGCTAACGTCGCTGTCAGTCTTTGTACTATCTTATATAATGTGTTAAATTGCACATGCGAGCACCTAATGAAAGAGTGCCTACATTTACAAGTTTGAAGGCTGTCGGATTCTGGGTATCCAGAGTCACTTGTTGCACTTCCGTGGCTGACGTCATGCTCCAAAAAATAAAAAAAAGGACAATCAGACAAGCACGAAGACGACGAGAGGCACGCAACAGGACCGCGGAAGGAAAGCCGCAATTTCTTATTCTCCAAACCTAGTACAATCTCACGAAAACATGGAAACGAGCACGGGTGATAAGGTATAGTGTTTTTAGCGCCTGTAAAAATGTCCATGCTTTGTGAAAAGACAAATCCGCGTCAGAACCAGTTAAGAAAACAATGCAAGATTGACTACGTGAGAAAGTTTTTCACTTGTTATAAAAGCTTCATTTATCGTGTACCGTTATCTTGTGGCCACGAATGTACTGGGCAGGCAGGTAAATGTGCCTACAGCAAGTTAAGAGAGTATCACTGCGATGTTAATGGAAGCAAAACAGGGACACAAGCATGCATTACAGACAACGTTAAACTGCATCAGTCACGAGGCCAATCTGCGAGCCCTTGTTTGAATGGCGTGAAATTATCACTCGTCACACAGACAAGCATGGTAGGGAGATTATAGAGGCTATGAACATAACACGTGCGGAGAAGGGTTGTGCGTGCGTGGAATCTGGCACCATCAAGCAAAGAAGCTGCTCTTTTAAGTCATTGACAATCGGAACAAGGCTGAGTCGTTCAACGTATATCGCGGAATGTCCCTTCTTTTATGTTTCTTGCTGACGATTCATGTAGGTGCTCGTACGGCGCAGATAGAAGACATGAACAGTTGATAGTCAGCGCTCGTGTCTTCGTGTGTGCATGTTCACACTGCTCTTTCTGTCGCAGCGTCCGCAGTTTAAGGGGTGGTGGGAGGTCGCGCATATTGTCCCGCTAGTCATGACGTCAAAGAAGGCAGTTGTCGGCGTACTCAAGACGAAACTATTTATTCGAGTGAACTTATACAATGGAACTGAAAGTCAAAGTACAAGAAATGCACACTGTACACTGATAGTGTGAAGCAATGTCGTCGGTCGTCGGTAATCTTATCAGCAGTAGAGCGCGACAGTATTTATCAAATGCAGTATCGAAGGCTTGAGCTTTGTCGTTAGTGCCCGCGTTAGTTGCAGAATGAATTCTGTCCTTGTTGCACGCTCAAGCTTCTTTATATTCAACCAACCAATCAATCAATCAATCAATCAATCAATCAATCAATCAATCAATCAATCAATCAATCAATCAATCAATCAATCAACCAATCATCAATCAATCGATCGATCGATCGATCGATCGAATTATCAATCAATCGATCGATCGATCGATCAATCAATCAATCAATCTGCTTATTCAGTCAACTTGGTACAAAAAATTGTAACAAAGTATTTGTACCATTAGCCTATGCGGCTATAGTTACTGGTGCAATCTATGACATGACTATTTTATTACATGTCGGGAGCAAAGGTGCAGTAATCAATAACAGGGTATACCTTAAAAGGTGTATTACATCTAAATAGACAAGCAATAAAGAATAACTAGTGGCATACATTGCAGAAATACAGAAGATAGCAATACTAGAAAAAATATATACAGAGTTGGCGCACAAGACTGCGTTGGAGAATCAAAAGTCGAATTTACATCAAAAATAAGAGAAAGAAAAAGAAAACCAAGATAGAAGTGTATGCCAGGTGAGTCGTAAAAAAGTATGAACGTTGGCTTAACCTTCCAAGAAAATACTGACGGCAATTCCGTCATTACTAAGTGCACGGACCGTGCATGGTAGAGTAAAAACAGCTGTGGTCGATGACCTATTTGTGATCCGGACCAATCAGCTCATCAGAAGATTCGAAAATAATCTGGAAGGTTACCATATACCATGACGCAATTCTTGCGAGGCAGTGGTCATACATGCGGCGAATCGTTTACATTAAACTATGAAAAGAAGCACACGTGACAATACTCACAACGCCGTGAAGAGGTTACGGTTGCAACCCAGGAGCCTTCCTTAGAAACGTGTGAGCATCGCATTTCCTTCCCATCCTTGGTGGCCGATGCCGGCGATACTGAGGCATCACGGTAGTAAAGCCCATTGATGACGTGAGAGCTCCGTCGCGACCTCTGCTCCATTGCAGGGTGCCCATAGTAAATATTTGTCACGCTCGACCCACAGCCCTCAGTCAAAGATGGCGGCCCCCTATATGGACGATGCCAATTTTATTTTTATTTTTATTTTGATTGATTTGTGGGGTTTAACGTCCCAAAACCACCATATGATTATGAGAAACGCCGTAGTGTAGGGCTCCGGAAATTTCGACCACCTGGGGTTCTTTAATTTATGTTTATTTTGAATGAGGTGCATTTATATACAAGAACCTATGTTAACGTTTTGCAGTTGTACTTTGATTACGCCAGAAATGAATCAACACCAAATATCCAAACTTTCACCATTTCTGAAGTCTAAATGCCACATACG
The DNA here is from genome assembly GCF_013339725.1 of Rhipicephalus microplus. NCBI lineage: Eukaryota > Metazoa > Arthropoda > Arachnida > Ixodida > Ixodidae > Rhipicephalus > Rhipicephalus microplus. The sequence goes on from NC_051170.1 coordinate 84,264,338, forward strand.
TAAACATCCTTGATTTTTGGAGATTTTCCAGTGATAATTGTTGTAAGTTCCCCACCTTGTGATCGAATTCTCGATAGCAAATCATCCTCTGTTTCTCTGGCAGGAAACCGATCGAGCTGGTGGCCTACAACCAAGTTTTTATTCGAGATGTTACTGTGACGACGACACCAAAACGTGAGTCGTAAGCATGCGTCGAAGTAGAGTGACGTTGAGAAATTGGCGTACCGTAGCAGAAGCTGAGACAGATGAGTTCGTCACGTGATAACTGCTGGTGACAGCAACGGTAAATGTGTTCACGTCTGAAAGCACATACATATTTTTTTCCATTGCAGGGACAAAAACGAGGCAGTTTATATCTACAAGCAGTTAATATTTGTTACGTTTTGTTTCACTGATGCGCTAATCAGTCTGTATAAATATAGCCTTCATTGAAGTTCAAGGGTGCTGGTCACGTTAGAAAGACCGCAAACACGAAAAAAAGAAGCTGTCGCATAATGGCTGGCTGTTTTTAACGTTATATTATTCAGGAAAGCGTAAGTTATTTAGGGTTTTGAAGATGAAATTAAATTTTGATACAATTTTTTCTAAGGTCTGTACACGCTATACTTGTACGTCCTCAACTTTTTCACATTTTGAGCACAGTTCTTCCAGGCACAAAAATATACTCGACGTAGTAGTGTTGGTAATATTTTTATCTGTGCTGCAGTTCTGAATATTGTGAATTTACTTTTGCCTATTTGCTATACAGGAACGAAATACCAAGTGCATAAATGGGATCTAGAAGTCGGCGTGTTCTTCACGCTGTCTCGACGTGCGCCCAAACACGGCACCATATCGGTCAGCCTGGGCGCCACGTTTTTGTTCAGTTCAATGGTGCGATTCGCGAATATGGCAAATAGCAACAAGTCGCAGGAGGATTACAGCGGAAAAGTGACGGTGCCCATCAGCCTTACAGATGTGAGTACCTTATTTAGCACGTTATGTAATCATTAGTCGGACAGCATACTAGTGTGCGGAAGCATCGCAGTACAACAAAACTTAATTCAACCCCCCTCCAAAAAATTAATAAAAGGAAGCAGCAGAACAATTTTGTTCGTGCACAACAGCTCGCTCGCGTAGTCACAACGGCTCTTTGATATGCCCGACCTCTAAATTACGAAATCGCAACAGTTTTATTGTTTATAATTATTTATTTTTCCCCTCCGATGGAGCTTGAGAAATGACCGGTGCTAAGTGTGAAACAAATGAACAAAAAAAAAAGCCATCTGCTCATGCAAATAAAGCTCGTAATTGTGCAATGACGGTCAATGCATCACAAATCTTGAGGGTACATTAACAATTGACAGAAACAATCTATGGTTTAGCTACTCGGATGTGCGAGTCAAAATCGAGTCGCGCAAATTTTGCTTGATTTTCGAACCACTTTGTGATCGTCATCAATTCGGTAGCATGCGATGTCTTGATGAGTCAGTGCAATCGATCGCGTAAAAGACAATGTCGATACAAGTAGGGGAGCAGTGTTAGACGCAACAAATAAATATATAAATAGGTTATTAAATAAATAAATAAATAAATAAATCATAAATAAATACAATAGTAAAAAATGTTTCCAAGCAGTTTTTGTTGTGTTCACTGTCAGTATGGTGCAGCCACTGTGCGCCTTTAAACACTAACCAACTAACTAACTAACTAACCGACCCAGACCGACCGACCGACCGACCGACCGACCGACGACCGCCGACGACGACCGACCGACGACCGGACCGACCGACCGACGACCGAAACCGACCCGGAGCCGACCGACGACCGACAGCCGACTCGACCGACCGACCCGATCCGAACCGACCGACCGACCGACCGACCGACCGACCACCGACCGACCGACCGCCCGACCGACCGACCGACCGACCGACCGACCGACCGACCGACCGACCGACCGACCGACCGACCGACCGACCGACCGACCGACCGACCGACCGACCGACCGACCGCCGACCGACCGACCGACCGACCGACCGACCGAACCGACCGACCGACCGACCGACCGACGACCGACCGACCGCCGACCGACCGACCGACCGACCGACCGCCGACCGACCGACCGACCGACCGACCGACCGACCGACCGACCGACCGAACCGACCGACCGACCGACGACCGACCGACCGACCGACCGACCGACCGACCGACCGAGCCGACCGACCGACCGACCGACCGACCGACCGACCGACCGACCGACCGACCGCCCGACCGACCGACCGACCGACCGACCGACCGACCGACCGACCGACCGACCGACCGACCGACCGACCGACCGACCGACCGACCGACCGACCGACCGACCGACCGACCGACCGACCGACCGACCGACGACCGACCGACCGACCGCCGACCGACCGACCGACCGACCGACCGACCGACCGACCGACCGACCGACCGACCGACCGACCGACCGACCGCGACCGACCGACCGACCGACCGACCGACCGACCGACCGACCGACCGACCGACCGACCGACCGACCGACGCCGACCGACCGACCGACCGACCGCCGACCGACCGACCGCCGACCGACCGACCGACCGACCGACCGACCGACCGACCGACCGACCGACGACCGACCGACCGACCGACCGACCGACCGACCGACCGACCGACCGACCGACCGACCGACCGACCGACCGACCGACCGACCGACCGACCGACCGACCGACCGACCGACCGCCGACCGACCGACCGACCGACCGACCACCGACCGACCGACCGACCGACCGACGACGACCGACCGACCGACCGACCGACCGACCGACCGACCGACCGACCGACCGACCGACCGACCGCCCGACCGACCGACCGACCGCCGACCGACCGACCGCCGACCGACCGACCGACCGACCGACCGACGACCGACCGACCGCCCGACCGACCGACCGACCGCCGACCGACCGACCGCCGACCGACCGACCGACCGACCGCGACCGACCGACCGACCGACCGACCGACCGACGACCGACCGACCGCCCGACCGACCGACCGCCGACCGACCGACCGACCGACCGACCGACCGACCGACCGACCGACCGACCGACCGACCGACGACCGACCGACCGACCGCCCGACCGACCGACCGACCGCCCGACCGACCGACCGACCGACCGACCGACCGCCGACCGACCGACCGACCGACCGACCGACCGACCGACCGACCGACCGACCGACCGACCGACCGACCACCGACCGACCGACCGACCGACCGACCGACCGACCGACCGACCGACCGACCGACCGACCGACCGACCGCCGACCGACCGACCGCGACCGACCGACCGACCGACCGACCACCGACCGACCGACCGACCGACCGACCGAACCGACCGACCGACCGACGACCGACCGACCGACCGACCGCCCGACCGACCGACCGACCGACCGACCGACCGAACCGACCGACCGACCGACCGACCGACCGACCGCGACCGACCGACCGACCGCCCGACCGACCGACCGCCCGACCGACCGACCGACGACCGACCGACCGACCGACCGACCGCCGACCGACCGACCGACGACGACCGACCGACCGACCGACCGACCGACCGCGACCGACCGACCGACCGACCGACCGACCACCGACCGACAGACGACGATCCGACCGACCGACCGACTGTATAAACATATGGCAGGTAGTCTCTAAAGCCACCTGAACGTATAACATTGCGCATTGGAGCAGACTTGGTGTTAGCGTTGGCGAGTGCATGTTTTTTGGAATGTAAGTTTGACTGGAAGCATGAATTGTATGTAATTAGTTAATACTGTCAGTCAAACTTCGATCTCCTGCTTCCATAGGACATGGAAATAGAGCGATGGTGGCCATCTGGCTACGGGAGTCAGAAGCTGTACCACCTGAACGTGTCCATGTCTGTCGATGACGAACAGTGCGACAAGGTCATCAGATTTGGATTTCGCACCGTTGAGCTCGTGGAAGATGACATCTGTAAGTGTCCCTCCAATGCATTTCAATCGTCGCCCTCTTAGTAAAGGTATCAGAGTGCTTGAGTGCTTTCTGCCGCCCGTGACACAGGGACTTTGTATAGGAGTACGCTTAAGCGTGTGCATATCAGTTCATCAGTTCTTTTATATCTCATTCACTATAAAACTTGGGACACAGTACTGTGAAATGCTAGCTCCTCGAGCGATGATAGCCACCTACATAAGCTTGATCACGTTTTAACTTTCCGTGATTGTGCATCTAATAGCAAGTATGCTATATGCATCCTTAATATCCATGCAACTACGTGTGCGTGTGGCTATATACATGCAGCCGATAATCCTTCTTTGTTCATATCTGAAAATCGCATGGGGATGACTTGGTGCACGTTGGTAACGTATCATGAAAGTATGCACAAAAAATAGCGCTGATTCACAAGACGTCAGCGCTATGTCTTGTGCATACTTCCGTTGTCCCCGACTATTTGTGCGCAGTAGCATTTCATGATGATTCCAGCGAGGTTTTTAAGGCAGTTAAATACTACAATAATTGTGATAAACACTACGATAGTTTCGATAATTGAAGGACTATAAGGTACTGCTACCGCATGCTAAGTACACGGGCAACTGCTATCTATCTATCTATCTATCTATCTATCTATCTATCTATCTATCTATCTATCTATCTATCTATCTATCTATCTATCTATCTATCTATCTATCTATCTATCTATCTATCTATCTATCTATCTATCTATCTATTTATCTATTTATTTATCTATTTATCTATCTATCTATCTATCTATCTATCTATCTATCTATCTATCTATCTATCTATCTATCTATCTATCCATCTGTTTTTTTATCTCGATGCGCGCTTCCCAGCCAATGACACTCTAGGAACGGAGTTCTACTTCAAAATCAACGGTGTGCCAATATTCGCCAAAGGAAGCAACTGGATTCCAGCGGACATCTTTCCAGAGAGGGTTACGGAGGCATACGTCAGAGACCTGCTGCAGTCCGCCAAGGTGGGCTTATTCCTTAACACCACCCTACTTACCATGCATCCAGGTTGTATCCAAAATATATTACCTCAAGTTATAACCCACTTCCTGAGCAATTATGTCTGATATTTTACGTCCCAAAACCAGGATATGATTATGAAGAACGCTGTAGTGGAGGGCTGCAGAAATTTTGACCATCTGGTGTTCTTTAATGTGCACTAACAACGTACAGTATGCGGACCTCTATAGCATTTAGCTACTCCTAAAATGCGATGGGCGGGATCGAACTCGCGTTTTTCAGACCCCCAGCCTTGCACCGTAGCAACTAAACCACCGCAACGGGCACTTCGCAAGCAGTCTTGTCTGTACGAGTTACCCGTTATAACAGGCAATGTCCGATTCCTAAGGAAACACTATGACAAAAGATACTAACAAAGATGCTTATTGGACTGTTTGAAAATTTTAGAGCTCTCGAAAAGGCAAACATTAACATGAACGAGAGACACCATGGCAATGTGTGAGCACTAGTATGGTTTTTTTTCATCACTTTAGCATCAACCGTTAAAAGGCAGAGTCCTGCTACTGCTGACCGAATAGGGGTACGTTTGTCTGTACTATCCCTCTCCCTCCGTAGCTTTATGGTTTTACGCTGTAATTGTTTCTTGGCCGCGGCGGCTGTGTTCCTATGAGCACGATGTAAAAAAAAATCCCCCGGACATATGGGTTTATATAAATTCTAAGATACACTGTGTCATCAAGGTTATTACAGATATCGCTGCCCCTCTGCCAGGGGCGCAGCCAGGGGTGAACACCGGGCCAGTACCCCCCCCCCCCCCCCCGCCCCTGATATTACTTTTTGCCACGGCATAGAGTGCAAAAAATTACCATTTTAAGGGTGCCCTCCCTGAAAGCAAAGGGCTGCCCCCCCCCCCGACGAAAAAAAAAATCTGCATCTCCTAATCCCCGAGTAGGTTCTGATTGTAAAGCCAAAAACTTTCCGATAGCTTACGTAGCCGTACGGTACAAGATGCCACTCGATTAGTGCATGTCGATTTTGTTGACCGAAAGTAGTTCAGAGGCTTTTTGTTTTGGGGGCCACAATTTCATCCTGCACAGCGGGGTTTTTCGAACGTGGCCTAACTCTCCCCCCCACAAAAAAAATACAAAGAAAGAAGAGAGAAAAAATCACAGCATATCCATGAGGTGAATTATGATGAGTGGGGCAAAGCGGACGGACGGATGGATGCATGGACGGATGCACGAATGGATGGACGCGCGGATGTACGGATAGACGTCTGGACGTATGGATGGATGGACACGTGGACGAACGCAGGGACGGGCGCAGGGGCGAACGCACGGACAGATGGATGGACGAACGCATGGTAGAACGCAGGGACGGACGCAGAGACGGGTAGACGCATAGATGAACGCAGGGATAGGCACACGGACGGACGCACAGATGAGCGCACGGATCGACGCTAGAGAGGACGGACGGATGGATGCGTGGACGGACGCACAGAACGCACAGATGGATGGATGAACGCACAAATGAACGGATGGACGCATCGACGGTAGGAAGCGCGGAAGGACTGATGGACGCTTCGCCCCACTCATCATCATTCACTCCGTGCATATGCTGTGATTTTTATTATTTATCATACTACAAGTAACGTCCCCTTGTTTCGTGCCATTTGCATTTTTCAGCGTTTATGCATTTCGTTATATGTACAAGGACCACCCTATACAGTCGCTTCAAGAACTAAGGAGAGGTCGCTACATATATACGATTACGACGGCACGCTCAGTCCACGCCTTAATGAGCTTCGCCCCTAAAAAGTACACCATGTCCCGCTAAAGGGATCCATGCGTGGACGCGAAGCAGCGGGGAGATGATTCGCTTGAGCAGTAGGCAGTGCACTTCATTGAGAACGAGTGTTTGTGTGAACACTGAGATCGGCGGCGGCGTTGACGCTGGCGCTCATCGCGGCATAGCGCAGGAGAGAAACCTGGGGAGCCGCAAAGCACGCAGTGATGGACCATGCAGTGTTTCCTACTGAAGCATTCCAATCGCGGCTAATGGGCAATGGCAGACAGATGATGCCGGTGGGACACGGATACTAACTGTCCACTTTTAGTTAACGCGCATGCAGCGAATTTTCATTGTTCGACAACGCACAGGAAAGATGTCCCACCAGCACTACCTTGGAGGAACAAGATCCAGTGGCTATATATACGAGGATAGTTGTGCAGAGCGAAGGGTCGTTTTTTTTTTTTCAATCAAGGAACTCGCCATAGCAGACTGCCTGCTTCGGCGTTGCGAGGTGGGAGATGGGGGGAGCATACTAGAAGAGAGAGAAGGCAGGGAACGCGCATGCGCAATAGGGGTGTAGACGCCGCGGGAGGGATGCCTAGAGAAGAGAGAAGGGGGTGCAAGCGTAGGCTACCAGACGCTGCCTACGTCGGCGTTGCAAGGAGAGGAGCGTAGAAGAGGAGAGAGAGGGGAGGAGACGTGCATGCGCAGTGGAGTATAGACGCCGCATGAGTGAGGGACAAGAGAGAGAGCCCCCCGCATAGGATGCTTCGCACCTAAAAACTAGCACAGTGTAAATGCGCAAAACGGCAAAACACACAAGGCGAACACAAGCTATGCATTGTCATTTCGTTCGTCCAAATGTTGTTCACGCCTGACGTTTTATTATTTTTAGGGGCGAAGCTCCTTAGGGCGTGGGCTGTGCATCCCCTGTAGCCTGTATGTAGCCACCTCTAGTTTAGTTCTTGCAGTGTTCCCTAGATGGCGGTACCGTCCCCTGTATGTAGCCACCTCTAGTTTAGTTCTTGCAGTGTTCACTAGATGGCGGTACCGTCTCCTGTATGTAGCCACCTCTCGTTTAGTTCTTGTAGTGTTTACTAGATGGTGGTACTTGTAGCTGATGATGAAAAGATGCAAGATGTTATAAACTAGAAAGCGGTACTTGTAGTTGATGAAAGACGCGAGATCTTATAAAATAAGAATGATGTCACTTCACAGACCATAAAGCCGTCATAATGAAGGGACATCGCAAGCCATCCATCGTCTAAGAACAAATAAAAGTTGATTTGTGTATATACACACACAGCGTTTCTCACGTCTTTACATGATGATCGACTGGGCGAATTACACGGAAGATTCACAGTTTACCGATGAATCCCTCCGGAGCTTCGCCCATTCATCATCATTGACCCCGTGAATATGCCGTAATTTTTTTTGTTATTGTACCATTCAGTGTATTCCCAGAAGTACAACTTAGTATCGGTTCCTCGAATGAAGAAATCAGTACACAGAAGTGCCTTTTTTCAGCTAATAACTTTCATTGCGACCATTGCAACGAAAGAGCTCGTTTCGTAACAGCTGGTCTCATTGCTTAGTGGATTCAACTAGTCGTGATGTTCGTGGGTGTTTAAATGCGCTGATAGGCGGCGCAACAGAACTGAAAACAAATGATATTTCATGTGCTCGCAGGATGCCAACATGAACATGATTCGTGTTTGGGGCGGTGGTACTTACGAGACAGACCACTTCTACGACCTCGCCGATGAACTTGGAATTTTGATCTGGCAAGACCTGATGTTCTCCGTCAGCCAGTATCCCTCAGACAACAACTTCCTCCGCAGTGTTGCCGCTGAAGTGAGGCAGCAGGTTGGTGTGTGCCTTCGGAATTGTTTTACCGCGAAGCTGTTTCGTCGCCAGGAAGAAAAGGGGGATATGTATTATGGGTGGCTCGCGTCTGCATGTAGACCAAAACAGTGAAGGGGGCAAATGTAGTCATGAGATGTTTTTCGCAAGCTACGCAAACACGTTATGGAAACGTTGAAATACGGAACAGGCTGACGAGGGCGCATACGCGAGAATTGTACGCGCGTACGGAAAGGAACCGTGTCGTATTTCCGTAACGTGTGTCCGTAGCTTGTTAAAACCCTCTACTGTCACTCGACCGCAGCTGGCGGAGCACGCTCAGATTGCGCACGCGCAGGTGACGTAACATGCACACGCGGTGCTGGCTAGTGGCGCTACTGTGGTGCGAGAAACCGGAGAAGGCGAGGCACCGAGAGGGCGCAGCGCGGGCCTGTACACTAAAGCCCCTAGATCAACGGACTTTAGTGTACACGCGCTATCCGCACAGCCGCACCACCTGAGGCGGGACTCGTGCGGGACGCAAGCTGGGGCGAAAGAGCGTCGCCGCGATACGCTCCCCAAGTGGCTTTGAAAAGAGGAAAAGGGAAGAAAAAAGCGCAGTCCCGTTACTGCCTCTGTTACGCTCCTTCGTTCTCCTCTTGTGTGCGGCAGATGTTCCGGCACGTGCGGTGCGACTGTGCGGATAGCGCGTGTATGCGGGAGGAGAAAAGGCTGAAAATGCGAAGCAGCAACTCGAATGCACACATCCGAGTTGAGGCACTGCGCCGTGCTCCCGACCGGGTTGCAGAAATTAGGTGCCTTTTCTCATCTTCTAACGACTACCAACACCACCATTCGAGTTGGACCGTATATACAAAGGTGGTTCTCCCACCGAGTGCTTTACCCACTACGCCACGAGGTGAATGCGTTGAAAGATCATGAGTACGAACAAGAACGTCAATGTTTGCAGTTGCTTAAGCCGGAGAGACGAGCGACGATGCTTGTGCAGTAGAAGTGGGAATACAGCTACGCCGGTAATCCGTCCCCATATGAATGCTGAGAGAGAGAGACTTTATATGCGCATAACGCGGAGCCTACCAAATGGTCGGGCCCCTATTCCAGGGCTCCGCTGGCCCTGGCCATCATCTCTACCTGTTGGACCAGCCATCGCTGATCAGCAGTGGCCGAGATGGACAGCAGTGCCTCCCATTGTTCCTCTCTGTTGTTCATGTTGTGGGGTTCTTCATTGTGATGTGTACACTCCCACGTGATGTGAAACAGAGTTGATGTGGCCCCACACCACGGACATATATCTCTGTATGCTGTGGGGTAGAATACATGTTGAGGACCACCGACTTTTTCGTAGGGTTTGTGTGCGAACAAGACCGAAGCCGGAGGCTTGAAGGAATCGAAGGCGTCAAACGAGGTATGTGTCGTTGCAGACAAAGTTCCGGCAATAGGCGTCGTCCTCGTCAGGGAAGGGTCGGATACTTTATAACCTGTTTCGTGTATTAATCACGGAACTCAGAACCTATATACGTCACGAATCATACAGACGAAATCTAGTTAGCGCATGTGCAGCGGAGGCGAACTTAACACAAGTGGCGATCTTGATCTTCAGATCGAAGCGATTAATAACATTACACAGTGGCTTCTCACCAGGGGCAAAGCTTGCCACTCATTTTAGGGTAAGCGGCCGCTTGATATAAAACCGAAGAGGGGGTCCTAACTCATGCGTTTTAGTAGTTAATCACTGTTACCACAAGAACACCATCACAGCATGCACTTAATTTTTGCTCTCAGGGTTCCCACTCATCTGTTTAAGTGATTTTCTAATGGTAATAATGCAAACATCTGATGTTTTACGTCCCGAAACCGTGATATAATTATGAGAGACGCTGTAGTGGAGGGGTGCGGAAATTTTGACCACCTGGTGCTCTTTAGGATGCACTGACATCACGCGGTGCCATTTTGCCTGCATCTAAATGCGACCGTTGCGGCCGGTATCGAACCCGCGACCTTCAGGTTTGCAGCTTAGCACTGTAACCCGCCGAGGCGTACGGTTTTCTCATCGTAATAGATGAAAAGAATAAAAACAAATGATGAACTACCACACTTCAGGTATCGGCACAATTCACTGCGCGGCGCTTTTGTAAGCAATGGGTTGAACGGCTGGTGGCAACGCGGATCGGAAGCGTTGAAGGAAATAGGGGGGGCAAACCATGCCACATCACACAAGAATGCATGGATCACGCCGAAAAGCAAGAAGAGCATACCGCGAGGTTCGCTTGGGAAGCACAGCTGTCAAGTCCTGTCCTCGGGCTCCACCTAAGGCTGATCCGGAGGGCAGAAATGATGGCGAGGCAGCGCGGCCCTGAAATAGAAGCACGACCACACGGCGTTGCCATGTGTCGGAGGCAACGAAGTCTTTTGTTCCAAATAAGGTTCTTCTTCTCATATGACACACATTCAAGCTAGTACATGAATTTTGTGTGTTCATGCATATACCATAAGATATATATTATTTATTTCGAGACACATGGACTACCAGGGGCAAAAAAAGGGCACAAAAAGATTGAGATATCCTTGGAAGGGCACACTGTACAATCAATATGCGAAAGTGAAGATGTAACACGCAAGGCTTTTTTTTTTTGCGTATTCTTAGCGTTCAGTTCAGAAATTGGTGGTTGTATGAATAGTCACAAGCATTTATTCCCTTTTAACCTCGCGCAGGTTCGTCGTCTTCAACGTCATCCGTGTCTGATCGTGTGGGTTGGCAACAACGAGAACGAAAATAATTTATTCGTTAACTTCTGGTGAGTAACACACCGACGCTATGATGTCCCGTCACATTTGGGCTAAGCAATACATAAATTATGCAGCTTTACGCGTCAAAACTGCGATATCAGAATTTTTTGTGATGGGGAGTCTGCAGTGATGCTGAGCACCCAGTGTTTAACATGCGGTGAAGTGTAGGTACACTAGTGATCTTGCATTTCGCTCCCATCTAAGTGCAACCCCGGAGACCGGGAATCGAACCCGCGCCGTCGAGCTTAGATAAGCCTCCGTGACCAGACCTGCGGTGTTTCGTTGTGGTGGTCTCCGGAATCCTGGACAAAGTGCCAACCCCTGCAACACCTACAATGATAATATTTTTGTTCAGAAATTCGGAGGCAGTGCTGTACAATATTTGACTTATGTGTCTGGTAGGGACACTCGCTTGTGCATACTGCAGTACACCCTGGGTAAACTTTGCATTTTGTCGCGCAGCCAGCGCGGATCTCGGGGACCATGCAGAACAAAGTGTGTGTTTGAGATCTTCTCCTTCAGGTGCCGCAACGATCGCAGCTGTTCACGATTTTTCTATGTACTCAATCGCTTAATCTTTAATATTTATTCTCGCAGTTAATTGACTCTCACCTGAAGTAAAGTTACGCTCCGACGTCATGTGTACCCTGTACAATATAGCTCTTGACACTGCGTGAAGTTAATGTGCACGTTGTGCACATTAAATTTGTGCAGTGTTAACTTGAACCAGATTTATATTAAAAAAAAACCTTTCCTGAACACTCCGAAATCTGGAAGTAAGTGCTCGATCTCACTTGCTCAGAAGAAAACCAAAGTGTAATTCGGTGCTCGTGCCATAAAAAAAAAGTTGCTTCTCTCTCTCTGTTCAAAGCGAACGTACAGCGCACCGGAAGAGATGACAGCAACGACGTTAAACTCCGCGTTTTCTTAGTGTCAATTTGTCAGCGAGTGATCTTTTCTGTAATTCGCTATTGACTGTTTCCTTGTTCCTTTTGATAGGGGAAACGCCAAAAGTGGTTTGAATGACTATCGACGGCTGTACATTTACACCATAAAAAGAGTCATTGACAGAGAAGATAGGTCACGCCCTTTCCTGTCCTCGACTCCCAGCAACGGCAGGAACGGAAGCCCCGTCTTGCACAACACTTCGCTTCCTGTACGATTGCACTTGGATATGGACGACGTCTGGAAGTATGGTTCTCCGAACAGCGAAGAGCGTGGCGACTGTGAGTACTGCTGGAGTTAACCGCATTTTTAAAGGAGCCCGGCAACGCATTCTCAGCATGGTCTGGAAATGCTGCCACTTGACAGTCCTGAAAACACGCGAGCCAAACATTACAGCGCAGCACGCAGCTTGGAATTGCGGGCTTGCTTGGGAGATTCGTCGCTGAATGGTTGTGTCGTCCGCATTATACTAGGCGCCAGCGTAGCTCTCGCCGATCGGCCCACCGCCCGCTAACTACTGGTGCCGTGTAGCTCTGGCCAATCGGCACCCCGTCCTCCGGCTCCTTTGACCGTGTCCCAATCTTTCACTTTCTTCAATCTTTACTTTTACCTTTTTAAACCCTCTTTTTCCCATTCCCTCGTGAATTGCTGCTGAGGTGTCGCGCTTAGCTACAGACAGTTGCAGGGCTCACTTTTCTTTTCTATTCCAATTTTCCGCGCTTTTGGTAGAGGTGACAATGCTTGGGGTTCATGTGCGTAGATTTGGGTTCACATTAAAAAACTTCATGTGGTCGCAATTTCTGGAGCCCTCCTCTACGGCGTCTCTTATAATCATATGGTAGCTTTGGGACGTTAAATCGCAACAATTAATAATATTCACGTGCTGTTTGGGACGAGAGAAAAAAGAAATCAACTACACCATTCCCTCTATAGCTTCGCTCACAGTTGCCAGATGAATGAATGAATGAATAGACTTTATTTAAAGTCCGGCAGTTTTACCGGGTGAGGGGGGAAGAGGGGTACAAAAATTTTTTTCGATGGTTGATTCGTGTGGTAGTAAACTCTCTTAATGAAGGCATTCACTGGTTACCTGAAAATGTGTTGCAGGACCCCTTTAACCGAAGCATTAATGACACGGGCTCTGAATCGTGGATGCTTAGGGTGTCATTTGTGAACCCGTTGAAGTTATGAGGGACTCCTTGTAGTGAGAGAAAGCGGAAGTGGGAGGAGTTGAAGATGGGTCATATACAGACGTGGCATGCAGCATGAAATAGGAGCACCTTTTTTCTACACGACAATGAATGCTAAAACAAAAGTGCAGCGTGAATTCCATGTCAACAGGTTGTCAGTAAGCTTAGTGGTTTCAGCCATATTCAACCTGTTTTGTAGCTATATTGGCGTGTCAAATGCGCAAGCTTGGAAAAAGCGTGCGTGCACGCACATGACGTTGAAAAATTCAACGAAAGCTTTACAGCCATATCACGAAGGAGGAGGAGCGTAAGTCGGCTCCTCCGCAGTGCAAGCAAATTATGCGGCTAAGTTTAACAAAAAACGGAAGGGGCCGGCAAGAAGCAAAACGTGTTTTTGAAATTCCTGAGCTATTCTAAGTGGATGATTTGTGTCCGATGTTGTGGCGGTGCTGAACATGTGTCGTTTTATTGTCGCGAGAATGAGCCTCACTAGGAGGGAGAGGGAAGTGTGGGATGCCAGAAGTGAAGGTGGAGGATGTAGAGGGGTGAGCCTTTGAGGTACGCGACACAGAAGAATATGGTGATGCGCGCAGTGCTGTGTGAAGTAGCGTGTCAGTGTTCAGGAGTTCATGCTTTCAAGATGGCTAACCTTTCTCATTCTACCAACGAAGAAGCCACCCGTCGTCAGCGTCAGTGGTAGTCAATGCAAGAACGGACATGTCGTCGCCAAGCCAACCGCAGTGTTCGCGCAAGAGGGGCCGAGCGAAGCTAAGCGCCAACGAACGGAAGACGTGAAAAATGCAGAAGTACTATATAGCACGATGGAGGATGGACATAAGCTTCGCCGTTTCGAAAGGGTTCGCGAAGTGGAGTTCACTGGGTTTCCTTTTTTAGGAGCGAAGCTCGTCAGGTCCGCACCGCGCTAGTGTTGTGGAATGGACGCCTCCATTCCATTCCAATCCCATTACAGAGAATTATAACTTGTCGCAACGCAATTGCTTTTAATACATCGAAATGAAAAAAAAAAGCTTAGCCCATTTCCACTCCTGGAATGACCGGGCAGTTCCATTTCATTCCTGTAATTCTGCAACGTAGGAAAGGCATCTTGACAGTTTTATTGAGTTAAGAATAAACACACCATAAATCTGATGTGATCACATGCATAAAGAACTGCAAAAGTGTGCAAAACATGCTACCGAAACCGAGAGATTGTGCCTTGGTGCTCCTGCAGTACAATTGTATCTTCTGCAGTACAACTACCCTACTAATTCCCAAAGAGGCAATTATTTTGATACCTACAGTATATGCATGGCCAGTGTCTTTGAAAGAATGGTAATGTTTTAAGATTGTTTAGCAATAAATTTAATACTGCTAAAATGACGACCTAGCGTATTTTTTTGCCGACAAAAGTAGTGTGTAAGAAGACTGAGCAGGCTCGCCTCACATCTGGAGTGGTCATGAATAATGGGAAAACTAAGATTCGGGTAGTGGGGAACAAAGCCCATAGATCTGTTGGCATTAGTTACAGCAGTGCACCACTCCCTTACCCCGTGGCTTCTGCGTCGAATATGGTACACCGGGCCGCATTTTTCGTCAGCATTAATGCTTTTCGAGAGCGCCTAGCAAGGATGAATATGGTGAGAAAAACTTTCTGTGTTCGCGTGTGCGCAGGTATGCAATATCCTCCTTGTATTACAGGTTATTTACGTGAGTCCGGTACAAAACTGCTCAAGATATAAACATCAGGCTGTACGTAGAGTGTTCGACACTTTTGTGGGGGGCGTCGGTGGCGTATGCAAGGATGCGGGAAGATGTGTGTTGGGAGGTTAACGTTTACCCCCCCCCCCCCTTTTTTTTTTGAATTTTTTCAAATTTGCTCGCGTATACAGACGCGCCCACGTACAAACGCACGCTCAAGCATACATAAAGCGTGATTGACCCCCCCCCCCCCTCCTACCCTCCTGCGCCTTCGCCCCCGAAAAAAGTTCTTGCTATACCCTGGGCGTGTATAAAGAGGAACCAAAATGCAGGCCAAATTTGCTTCTCCCTTCAGTATCTGTTCTGATACTGCATTTGTTTGTACACTAACTTATGCCTTTTGATGTGGCGTCGTCAAGAGCAGTTTTTCAATGAAGGGGAACATAGCTGCACTCAGTGGTGAAGGCGGACGTTACCTTCGGCTGCCTTGTTAACCCTTTCTATATGGCTGCGTGTACTCACATTTGTGCTTTTTCCCTTTAGGCGCCGAACCAAATTGTATGAAACTCCGACTATGGCACGTATAGTTTCAGCGCAAAGCTTGCAGCGTGGAGCTTGTTTGTTTCCACTGTGCCATTTTGGCTGACTTAGGCGCAGGTACCATTGCCATCGTGAAAAAGAATAGGAAAAAAAGAAGGAAAGAGGGAAATAAAGAAAGAAAAGAAAGAAGGAAAGAGTGAAACAAAAAGAGAGAAAGGTAGTACGTCATTCATGCACTCGCCAGGGTTCTCTTTCCCCAAGTCTTCCCAATCGCGCCGGGGCTCTGGAAGTTTTCAAACTTCGTTTTTGGCGTTCCGCCTGCTTGTAGCCCTTTCGTGTGGGAAATAGCCTTGCTTATGTACACCCCCGTGTAATTGCCTTGGTGCATCCGCTAATGGCAACATTTCATGTGTTTTTCCACTTAAGTTGTCAACAGGTTGTCTTCACATCACATTAAGGAATAAACAGAAAGGTGTAATGAAGGATCTGTCCGATACTGCGTAAACATTATTTTTAGCTGAATCACTTGAGCAACATATATGGTAACACAAGCCAACGCTAGGCATGAAAAATGTCTGATACTGAACGAGGATGGAAAAAAATGGCAGTGGCTTAGCTCAGCTATGCCAGGATATACGTAGCGTTAGCAAAGGTTCAGCTGATTATTCTTCCTTCTCCATGGCTATACCACAGTTGCAAACGCCGGTCAGAGGCGCTATCAAGCGGCTCCAGCGCAGTGTCAGATGGCGACTGCACAGGGAAGGCGCGCGCGTCGGCGTCCACATGTCTACCAAGGCTATGACGGCACTCCTCTGGAAAGCGCACACCGGCGGCGGCGAGTCGCGCGCGGCGGCCGCGGCCGAGTGCGAGGGAGGTGCCGGCTCCGGTGCGTGACACCACTGATCGTCTGCGCAGCGCTTCAAATTGTGCGCACACCGGCGGTACAGTGAACCAAAAGAACTTAGCGCAATGAGCGGAGGGGGCGCCGCCTTGCTTCGCGTGTCACACTGAATGGAACCCGAAGTGGTGGCGCTGTTGTCGACCACTCTTGAAAGCTACCGGTGTGGGCGCGCACGGCTACTGCATTTCGTTCTGGCTTTTCGTTCTGCGTGGTTGCGTTTCGTGCCTGTACTTATGTGAACGTGGCCACTTGCGTCAATGAGTGCAAAGCAACGTCTCAATCACTGATATATGCTCCAGGCTGCATGCAGCACAGGATACGCGCGAACTAACAGCGCGAAGAAGCTGTCGATATTCAAGGCGCCTGCAGACCCGTAACGGAGATCCACGTGGGAAAGAAACCTACATAGAGCCTACAAGCCGCAAACCGCAGACTGCGCGGTATGTGAGCTGCATTTTGAGCAGCGCTTCGTTGTCAGGGACTACGTACACCGTATAAATGGTGAGGAAGTTCGCATTCCACGTGGGACGCCTACGCTCCCTCCGGACGCAGTCCCCACAATTTTGCCGAGTCTGCCAGGTTACCTGAGCAAACAGCCCACTCGCAAGAGGAATGAGCGAAAAAGTAAGCGCAATGAAGAAGTCCCGCAACGAAAAAAAGGCACGTGGGGAGGTTGCAGAGGTGACAGACGCTGACGAACCTACGAACAGCAATGAAGTCTGTGTGGCCGCGACTGTCGCTGCTATGATGGAACTCAAAACGCTTGGGAAGCGCTGGACGCTACATTAACTTCACGACGCAGACGGAGTATGTTTTACTCCATGTTCCCTCGACTCGCTGTGGTAAAATTGATGCGACCGAGAAGGTCTTGACGAGAATGAAGTCACTGATTGCTATGATGACAGTAAGGTACACAGCCGAGGCTCTCAGACCTGACTCGGCAGGTGAGAAAAACATCAAGAAAATCCTCAGTTTCCTGGACGCCTGGGAGCGCCATGCTGATAAAAAGAAGTTTCTCAGCGAGTCTAGTGTTGAGGGCTTAAGAGTCACTTTAACAAGTACTCTAGAGCTCGTTCGCTGTTTGCGTGAGCAAGTTGGGTTTCACTACTTGTTGACATCCAGGCTGAGCCAAGATAAAGTAGAAAACTTATCCGGAATGGTGAGACTTTTATCCGGCTGCAACTCTCACCTGACGTCACAGCAGTTTCTACTCATGCACTGTCTCTCTTTTTATAATTTTGAACACACAGTGTTGAAGGCGAGAATGCAGAAGGCGATATCATCAGTTCTCTTCTTGACATTGGGGACAGGGAAGAAACCACAAAGCAACAGCTGATCGACAAAATGAAGCTTTGCACGGAAAAGCAAGCGGGACCTTCATATTCATGTGACAGTGAATCTGTGGATGAGTGCCGCGTCCGGAGAAGCGACTCAAGACTGACTTATATGTAATGACAGCCTCCTCCTTCCAAAAGAAGGGCACCGCTTGCATGCTGCAGCATTTGTACGCCACAATGATCAAGTCGGTTTGCTCTACACGTCAGTCGAACTCTTTTGCTTTATCTCAAGGCTTGAAGATATTTTCACAAATTATTTTAGTGCACGAAAAGTTCACTGGGAGAGCCTGATGGACATCCTGCACATGATTCATTGTGCCGCTTCCTTGAATGTGGGATGCAGAGCTCACGCAGAGAGTCTGACTCCCCGCATAGTCAGCTTTTATGTTACCACACAACTTCCTTTTTAGATGCGGAGCATCTTATACTCGCACCTTGTAGTGCGCCGTCCGCACCGCTTCTCGAACATTCGACAGCTGACGCGCGCGCATGCGCCGTCGCGCCGTCGCCCACTCTTCCACCATCTGTGCATCCCTTCCTCCTCTACACACCGCGCGCGCTTCACTCCTCCACCATCTGTGCACCCTTCCTCCTCTACACACCGCGTTCGACATCTTCAATTCTCCTGATTCTCCAGTGGACGCGCATGTGGCGTCGCGCTTCGAGAACATTCAACAGCTGACAGTGCATGCGCCGTCGTGCTGTATATATACTCAAGGTCGGCGCTCGCTCGCTCAGTTGCCGCTCGTCGGTTGGTTTGTACGGCGCGTCGACGTCCAAGGTCGCGGTGAAATGAATTCCAACGAATCCACAAACACAATGATCGACGTCCCTTCGACCAGCGCCGCCCTTTCGCATACGTGTGTACGTGTTCACTCATTTAACACCCCCTCCTACAACCACGTTAACCAATTTAGCCATCGACCCAAGTAAGTCGCAATTTAACACCCCATTTCACAACCACGTTAACCAATTTAGCCATCGACCCAAGTAAGTCGCACTTTAACACCCCGTTAACCAACTATATGGTCCGCATCCTCCTCAGTGTTCCCCCGAGGGAAGCTGCGGGCAATTTTTTTTTTATCAAAGGCTTGAACAAAGCAAACGTGTTGTCAAAGAGAAAGGCAGCACACCACCTCAAGCTAAGCAGACTAACTTAGCTGTAATTCTACCCTGCTTGCTTTGTGCATTGAAGCTTCAAGAACAATTTTTGTGCAAATGAAAAACGCGTGCAATAAAATCGTGTGGGTCATTAAGAGCACTTTAGAGATTGTTTTTTTTCATGTCTGATTTTTGATAGTTTATAATGCATACGTTTCGCAAAATTTAGTACTCGCGAAATAGCCACATTGCCTGGAATGGTCCATTACGGGCGAAAAAAGAAAAAGTTGCAGCGCATCGACTGGCTTTCGTCTGCTACTAGGTTTTATTGCTGAGAGGCCCGAAATCATGCGAGCAGCTTAAACGCACCAATGCGGTTATAAAGTAACCGGAAAATACTTGTGAACACAGCATTAATTACGTTAAAACAGCGGCATTGCATAACCGAACACGCGTCACGTTCTCGTGTGCCACGTACACTGCAGAGGAGAGCCAGGGCGAACTTTCAAGGGTGGTCGATGGCAGCGCCGCCGCTGCAGCTGCCACCACGCGCGTCAGCCGGCGAGGCGCGGTCGTGTCACTGGAAAGTATTCTAGTACACTGTACCAGCCAAGTACCGGCGGCGAGCCGCGCGCGGCGGCGGCAGAGTATCATTGCGCATGCGCAGGCCAGTGCGTCGGGAAATTGGCTCAGCGAGGCCAGTGTAGCTAACGCTACAAAAAAAAAAAAAAAAAAACACTGTCGATGGTTTCAGTGAGTGAGTGATTGAGTGAGTGAGTGAGCGAGTGAGTCAAGTAGTTAGGCAGGTAGGGAACGAGTTCCAGGCATTCTTTTCTACGCGCCCTTTGTTATCACTGCCACTCCTTTATTTTGCTTACCTTTTTAGTGCACTACTACGAGTACTGGGACTATGCCTGGCTTCCGGCGATGTATCCGATTGCTCGATTCGTGAGCGAGTACGGTCTCCTGTCTTACCCATCTCCTGGCACCATGAGGAAGATAGCGCCGGAGTCGACGCTAGTATTCCCCTTCTCGCCGTTTCTCCAAGCTAGGCAGCATCACAGCGGAGGTACGTAGACTACTTTTGTTGGCGATATATAAACCCGGTAGCTCACGATGGAGTGGTCGCGGTTGTTTGAAAGTTCTGGCTGGTGCAATCTGCGAAGCAGAACATGAAAATGATCAATCTCTCCGTCAGACACCTGTAGCCTATCAACGAGAAGCGTTCTGACAAAATGAAACGCCACTGTGATCATCACCAGGGAACTTTATGCTTTGCATTATAGCGTAACGCAAACAACGCTATAGCTATAGCTCAGTGTCCCCAAGCCGTGCTTGCATTCTATTGCAAACGGGTTTGTGTTCTCTTGCGTACACCCGGTGCTTAGAGCGCACCAAGGTGGTGACGCTAAAGCTAAGTACGCACAGTACTTCCATGAGCTGAAAAGATAGATAGTCATAACTTAGGAATAAAGGAAATCTCGATCCACAAGTAGCGTTCATTTGTGCGTCACCCGCTCTGTAGTCCGTGTCTCGTCCCTGTCTCTTAATAAAGAGCGCAATAAGAAGTCAGGAACAACCAGCAACGAGCCCAATTCATCGCTCCACATTCATCACAATTCATCGCTCCAAACGGGGGAACATGCTGGGATGGCGCATTTGTGAAAAATGTCTGTTGGTTGAATATGAATGGTTGTCGGTAGTGCTAGTGTCTTTCCATGGGTTTTAGGTTGCAATAGACTGTTGTAAATTTTCCTAAAAAATGAAGGAGATTCATTGGAGACGCTACTTAAGTTCATATTCAGTTCACTATACCTAATAATTTGTTATATCAGCTTTTGTAATAGCTAGGTTTCATTGCATTTTAATGGGTAATAGGACGACGGTTAAGCGTTTTTTTTTTAATGCAGCGTGAATTTACGGAGCCGACACAGACGCGTAAGACAAAAGAATAAGAATCCTAGCAGATCACATGTTATGGGATTATGAAGATTCGATGCTTTGACGAGTTTTTAAATGCGTAGCATTTCTTAGCGAACTTCGGTGACTTTGAGCGTAGCTATCTATATATCAATATATTTAGCCGCTTACGTTTGGTTGTTCTCGTGGTCAACCCCTTAATTTGGCGTGAACCGAAATTAGCATGGGAGGGTAAGATGGTTTGACGAATATGACGCGCTGGTCCATACATAAATAATGTCACAATCCCGTCGCGTACGTAGTCGAACAATACTCGCTAGACAGTGGCACATACCCATGGGCGTGTATGGGCCGCTGGTATGCGGGTATGCGCCACAGATGATTGCCACTTAGTATATATACAGGATCGACGAGAACACACATGGACAATCTTAACGCACGAGCGTTAAGAAATACCCTACGAATGCAAAGAATAAATGTCAGAGTCCCAGCTGGAATCAAACCCAAGCATTCTGCGTGGCAATGAAGCATTTTACCACAGAGCTACATCAGGTCTCGGAACTACTTTTCAAATAGACGCTAATCTTCGTGAAACGCCAATAGTGGTTGCAGTGCTGCCTACCTAATTTTATAAACATTGCATATGTACTCCTTTGACATAGGCGTGACGTCAGCTTCACGTCAATTGGGGTTAGTTGCGCTGAAGTTGATTTATGTAGCAGTGACCAGGGCCAGCATCCTTGCGAGCATCAGCGCTTCATATCAGCTTCTGGTGTTGCTAATACACATGTTCCAGTTGGCATCGTTGCGCAAATGCAAACAACTGGTTATACAAACATCTACAGCTCTTCCACATATATATGTGCGTGCAACATTTGTACATATATTTAGCGTCATCTCATGACGTGTCGTTCAATAAAAAAAATTGCAACACGGTCGCCTTTCTACCGCATGCTTTGCATAACGTCTATTCCCAGGTACGTGGGATCAGCAGAATTTTTTTTTCTTGAGGTAGATAACGAATAAGTATTCATCTTGGTAGCAGCAATGTATGAGGCTTGTAGTCGCACTTTTTTAGTGGCCGTTCGCCTTGAGATACGCCAGTGAATAAGGACAACACTTCAACAACGGACTTACATGTTAGCACTTTTCCACAGAAAAGCTCATTCGGTAAGGTTTTTAAAGTCTCTCGAAAATTCTCTATTAACGCCTCCACTGTAAACATAATATAGTTTAATTGGGATGGACCTCATAGGAATGACCAAATTCTTCGGAAACCGATATCATTATTTCACTCGCCATGGTTAACCGTATGTAGATTTGCATATTGAGCTTTTTTGAATTTTCGGAGGGTAGTGTTGCAGAAAACAGTCACGCTTTATGAATTCGGCGACGCTTGAAAAAACGTCAGGTCACGAGAAGAATAGCATGTCAATGAGGTCTCAATTAATAACTGCTTAATTAGAGTGAGTAAAAGCGCGATTTCCTTAAATGCAGTGGAATAATTTACTTTACGCAGAGCCGAGTGTAAGCTCAGCCTGAGAGATCACACGGTGTAGGCATATTGCGAACGCCGTGTTCTTTTTAAAGACGACTAAGCTAACAATTTTTCAACGCTATGCCTGGTTTCTGCTACCTTGCAGGTACATCAGAATTGATACAATCACTGTACGTGTACTTCGGCATAGCCGCACACGACTCTAGTTTCAACAGGACGGAAGAAGGCTACGCCATGGTTTCGTATTTGAGCCAGGTAAGTTGCCCTTCAGAGGCTGCACTACTCTACTGATGAATAAATATAACTTTGACTAATATGAGGTTATCTAAAGGCTGGTCGATGTTGAAATGAATTAGACAAAGCTGTGTGCGAGCTATGTAGTTTTTTTTTCGTTATTTGAAATACTCATCTATGCCATTATGTACTGCGGGACGGATCCGAGTGGTGCAATTTTTATTGACCACATAGACGAGACAGAACTTCAGTGGTGGTCTGGCTTATGTTGACCTTAATGGCATCGGTCGGTTGTGGCTTGTGTGAGTAGAAAGGCGACTTAAGCAAGCACCAGAAGAATTCTAGCTGGGTCAAGTCGCATAATCTTGGGGGGCAATTCAGGTCACCTCGGCGAGAGCCTTTGTAAAGTGGTTCTTGCACAATATGCTGATCTAGGATTAAGCCATGAGCTGTAAGTTCTCGATTTCAAGGTGTCTCGACTGCAAGGTTGAGTACAGCGCACGTCAGCGCACGTGACACGGCGCGCTGATACATTATCCGATTCTTCAAAACACGCCGGCGACGTGGCATTGCAGCACCCCTTCGTAACATCAGCCTAAAAGGAATGCTTTTGTGTTCTGATTTCATAAGCATATGTTCAAGGATCTTATGCAGCTTTATCTCTTAATGTAGTCTAAGGTATCAGCTACACTCATCATTTTTCGTTACGTTCCAGTCTTTTTTTAGTTTTTTTTAAGTTTCAGTTTACTGAGCGTATTTGGGTGGGGGGTTACATATAAAGAGAGGTATACAGAAATACGTTCCTTAATGTAAACACTGCAATGGGACGTTGCGCGCTGGGTGATTATAAGATGGCTGTTTCTTGGACTAGTTACACCGACAGTCTGTGTGTCACTGTGCCGTCCTTCCTTCCAAGTATAGGAAGCCAAAGCAACGCATGGTGGCACTGCGACTCTGGGCAGGCAGCGCCATCTTTGACCGAGAAGTAGAAATCGCGTATGTATTTCGCACGTTTTCCCTTCCCGCCAACGCTTTTGCCGCTCTCTAACCTGCTCGTGCAGAACGGCAGAACGCACACGGTGCGTTTGAGTCGCCTCACAATGCACCGCTTGCATCGCAGCTTCAAAAAGATCTCTCAGGTAGAGAAGCACTTCCGAAAGCGAATTTAACGGAAGCATAAAAGCTCGTTAGTCACGCTTATGATGTGGAGCAGACGATGGTAGAAGAGGAGGCCTGATTCACTGCGAAATGCGTTTCTCAGCCGCGTCCTCAATCAATGTGCTGCGTTGACGTTTAAGCTAGATTCACACGCGAGGGCAAAATCGCACTGCTCCGCGGACCGAATAGTCACGTGATTAGTTTTATCCGGCGCAGCAGCAGACACGTCACATACACACAACCGGATCTATGCTCGCTGAATCCTCCTGCATACTCTCGACTCCTATTCTTATGCAGCGCGCTTCTACCGCCTTCATTTTCTACATGGAGTCATTTAAGACAGGACGCAGCTGACACCAATAAGATATTCGTATTTCTTTTAATTTATCTGTTGTTATTTCGCGTTTTTGAGCTCGTGAGAAATACCCGCCTTTTTACGTGCATCTCAAACGCCGAGTGGCGTCTGCGTCTACATGAAACGCTGATGGTGCACCCCCGCCACTTTCCACATCGTTACGAGACGCGCGCCAAAACGTACTACTTCGCGTAGGCTGCCTGCTTCCTAGCCACGCCAATCCGACCAATGTTGACAGATTTGACGCTGAATCTTCTCAATCGAGAGCAGACGATCGCCAAACAGAGGGATTGAAATAGCGGCGACACATTTCCATCCGTGCAGCGAGCGGAGGAGAGCGGATGAAGCGAGGCCGGCACCTTTCGATGACGTGCACGTCACGTGGTGCGCCATCCACTGCAAAAATTCCTCCTCTGTTCCCTCGTGTGAATCCACCTTTATGAAAATCATGTAGTTGTTTTGATTTGGTATCTAACAGTATAGCAGTCATTTACTGTCATGTGCAAACGTTTGCGGTGTGCTGAAAAAAATAATTAAAAAGTAAGCATGTGGTTATGACATTAAAATGTCCGAAAAGTTTTAGGACCGTATTCGCAAACCAACCTCATACTTTCCTCGAGTTTTCTTTATTGATTTTTAACCTTTATTGCGCATGATAAACAAATTGGATCAGTATACATTAAACAATCTTCTTCCCATCTTTCACCTTGTTACCATTTTCGTGTCTTTATAACGCATGTAAAGAGTACAGGAAGTTGAGGAAAACGTGAGGTAAGGCTGAGGTTGGTTTCTGAATACAAGCCTTAAAGTCAAGTTGAAAGGTTCGCCTCGTTTTTTTCGGCTCTCGTGTCATGCTTGCTCTATCCCTCGCGAACGCGGCTCAGTGTGAGTGGGGCCGAAGGACAGGCGAGGTGGGGTGTCGGTCACACGATGCGCAATTACCGCACATGTAAACCCGCACTCGAAGCACCTGTGCGGAGTGAGTGAGTGAGTGAGCAAACTTTATTTAACCAGCGGATTGAGGCGTGGGCCTAAGCCGCATCAGGGGCGGTGGAGAGACCCTGTCTCTCAGCCGCCTCCCGTGCCCGCTGGATGGCCCATATTTGATCTGTGCGATCTGAGCTGATCAGCGCGGCTCTCCACCGCGCCCCAAGCTGTTCTGGGGAGACTGCATTGGCGTCCTTTATCTGTGTGCATTCCCATAACATATGCACTAGGGAGGCGCGTCTCATGCTACATAGTTTACACGAGTCATCTGGGTATAGTTCGGGGTAGATGCGATTTAGGAGCTTCGGATTGGGAAATGTTCTAGTTTGAAGTCGCCTCCAGTCAACTTCCTGAGATCTGTCTAATGTGGAGCTAGGTGGTGGAAATCTGCGCCTCGACTTTTGGTAGGATTGGATAATGTCGCAGAACCGAAACATTCTGTCCCTCTCCCACCACTCATCTCCTCCCAGTACCTCATGTGAAGCTCCATTGCGAGTGCGGTAAGTGAGACCTCGCGCTACGCGGTGAGCCTCCTCGTTGAGGTTGGGAATGGGGGACGTACACGGGGTGTGGGCTGGGAACCATATAATATACCTTTCTTCGAATTCCTCGGATGATATGAGATTTGCCTTGCGGAGGAGTATGTTGGCTGCCTCGGGAGATATTCTTCCTCGTGCATAGTTACGGATTGCTGACTGCGAGTCGCTGATGACATACCTACACTTTGGGGAAATTATGGCCTGTGCAATAGCCACCTCTTCCGCGATTTCTGAATTATCCGAGCGTATGGAGCACGCGTTTACGCATTTGCGGTCGGTGTTTATTACTACCGCAACGTAGGATTTGTGACTAGGGTACTCCGCTGCGTCTACGAACAACGCTTCCTTGTCTCTGCCGTAGGCCTTAAGCAGAGTTCTAGCGCGGCTTTCTCTTCTGCCCTGATTAAATTCGGGGTGCATGTTTTTGGGCAGATTGGGGACCTGGATCTTTTCCCTGATCACCTTTAAAATCGACACTTTACTTCCTTGTTGCCTATGGTAATTTATCCCCAACTTGTCAAGGATACTCCGTCCTGTGCGCGTGCTGGCTAGCCTCTCCAACTGGGCAATCTGTTGCGCTTCTATCAGCTCCTCTAAAGTGTTATGTAAGCCCAGTTGAAACAGTTTCTCGTTGCTGGTGCTATCTGGAAGGCCCAAAGCTTGTTTGTACGCCTTTCGTATGAGTGCGTTGATTTTGAGTTTTTCGGCTGTATACCAGTTTAGATATGGCGCTACGTATATAATGTGACTTATGGCGAATGAATAAATAAGCCTGATGACGTTAGCCTCTTTCATGCCTTGGTGTTTGTTGGTGACTCTCTTGATTAGCCGTATTGCGTTGGTGACTTTGGTTACTAACCTCTTGACGGTATCACCGTTTGTACCCTTAGACTCTATGATGGGTCCAAGGACTCTGATTTGTTGCACTATAGGAATAGTCCTGCCGTTTTTGGTGTGAATTTGGATCTCTTCGTAAGCACGGTCCCGGTTGTATCCCTTGGGTGGTCTGCCTTTAAGTGTGGGGCGATAGAGGAGGAGTTCGGATTTATCTGGCGAGC
Organism: Rhipicephalus microplus; assembly: GCF_013339725.1. Classification (NCBI taxonomy): domain Eukaryota; kingdom Metazoa; phylum Arthropoda; class Arachnida; order Ixodida; family Ixodidae; genus Rhipicephalus; species Rhipicephalus microplus. The sequence goes on from NC_051170.1 coordinate 84,291,250, forward strand.
ACTCGAGGCCAGTACCATCAAGATACTCCTCAATAGTGGTGACGGCCTCTTGTAGTCTCTGCTCTATCTCTCCGTCACTACCTTCACATGCCCGGATGGTGATATCATCTGCATATATAGAATGATGTATTCCGTATATTGAGTTCAGCCGCGCCGGGAGTCCTATCATTATGAGATTAAACAGCATTGGCGATATGACCGAACCCTGCGGGGTACCAGCACTGCCCATAGGCCTTTCCTCAGATCTCAGTTCTCCCGTTACGATAGATGCCGTTCTGTCTGTTAGGAAGTCCTTGACATAGTTATACGCCCTTGATCCTAAGCTTAATTGGCAGATCTGATGTAAGATAGCCGTATGCGATGCTTTGTCGAAGGCTTTTTTAAGGTCTAACCCTAAGATCGCCCGGGTAGCTCTTGTTTTGTTGTCTAGAATCTGCTGCTTAATTTGCAGCATGGCGTCTTGCGTGGAAAGCCGTGTGCGGAACCCCAACATGGAATCTGGGAAGATTTTGTTCTCCTCAAGATAAGTGTTGATTCTGTCTAGAAAAGCGTGTTCCATCAGCTTCCCAGCACAAGACGTTAGTGATATGGGGCGTAAATTCGATAGATTGGGGGGTTTCCCAGGCTTGGGGATGAGGATTACTTTAGCTTTTTTCCACTGTTGTGGTATAGTGCCCTTGGTCCAGCACTCGTTAATATATTGCGTGATGTTCTCTATGGCTTGGTCGTCAAGGTTCCGTAGTGTTATGTTAGTGATCCCGTCTGGTCCCGGTGCAGATTTGCTGTTTAGCTTCTGTAGCGCGGCCCTGATTTCAGCCACAGTAAACTCCTCATCTAAGAGCTCGTTCGGGCCTCCGGAATATGGTCCGTGCTCTATGACAGGCATGGCGGGAATGTACGTGTCGCTAGCCTCAGCGATAAAGTCCTCCTCACTGCCGTTATACTGGTGCACCAGTTTACGCAAGGTTTGCTTGTGTGCTGATTTGGTGTTATCTGGGTCTAGCAGGTGCTGAGCATGCGCCATGTCTGACCAGCATTCATTTGGCCATCGAGACTATTGCAAACTTGGTCCCATTGCTGTTTGCTTAGCTGCTTACAATGTTCTTCGATCTGTTTGTTCAGCTTGGCTATGCGCTTGCGCAAGGGCCTGTTGTGCCTCTGTCCCCGCCATCTATTCTGCAGTGATTGTTTGGCCTCCCACATGTGTGCGAGACGGCTATCAATCTGCTCTAGGGGTGGACTTGAAGTGATACTCCGCGTTGCCTCGCTGACGTCGTTATTGACATCTTTGATCCAATCTTCTATATTGCTGATAGGGTCTTGTTTTTTCGCATTTCTGACTTTCCGAAACTTACCCAGTCAGTCCATCTAATCTGTCTCTGAATTTTTGCGGCAGCCATGGTTTCTATCCTAATTTCTAATATTCGATGATCACTCCCCAGATCATCGAATGTGTTTTTCCATTTAGCGGTCCCCGCGTTACGAACTAACGTTAAGTCTGGAGTGGTGTCTCTTGCAAGCCCAGTTCCCATACACGTAGGGGAGTCGGGGTCAGTGATGATAGTTAAGCCTGTTTCTTGAATATCCTGCCATAGCGTTTTTCCTTTGGCTCTTGTGTATCCGTATCCCCAAGCACTGTGTGGAGCGTTAAAGTCTCCACCTATGACGAGTGGATTGGGTCCCGCTATATCTACCGCCTTCCTAAAGAGAAGAAGGAAGCGTTGTCGTATGCGTGTGGGATTGCTGTACAAATTCAGAATAAATATGCTCGGAGATTTTTTTTCTTTTAGGGGCAAGTTGTACGAGTATATGTTCAATTTCTGTGATGTGGGTGTCGTGGCAGATTGCTACGAGTCCCTTCCTTACTAGAGTGGTTAGTGTTCTAATATCCCCTGTTGAGGGGCCGATCGCCTGATATCCCGGTAGCTTAGCTAAAGCATGGGTTTCCTGCAAAATTAGAACATCCAGTTTGGTTTTGTCTCTAAGGTGTTGTTGCAAGACTGCTCTCTTCCCCTCATAGCTCCTGCAATTCCACTGCCAAATAATTAAGTCTCTTTTTCTCGGCTTCCCTATTTTGAGTTGGCTATCGAAGAGGGAGGAGGGTGAAAGGAGGCAGGCCTCATGAAATTAGTTGATATAGCGACTGATGCGGTGCCCTGAGATAAGTGTGAATTTCCTTCAGTGCTTATCGGAAGGTTGGTAGCTGGAAGTACCGGAGCTGTCCTAGGGTTGAGATTGGCTACGTTAGCTTCGAGTTTATCTAGTCTATTCATGATCACAGATATTGCAAGCGAGAGGTTGTTGGTTGCCTCTGCCTGTTCCTTAACTGCTTTCTGTATTTCGGACAATGTTTGATTAATGTTCGAGCTTTGCGCCGTAGTTTTGTCATTAGACACCTGAGCTTTCCTTTTAAGAGGTGGCGGGGTACTGTCCTCGTCCATTCGGTTATCTGGCATTTCTTCGAGGCGCTCTTGGGCCGCGGAACGCATTTGACTAGAAGTTCTATTTGTGCAGTTTTTAAGACTTTGAATTTCCCGAGTAAGTTGTGATATCAATTCTCTAAGCTCAGCGTTTTCTTTTTTCAGCTCTGCTATATCACTGGCATTATGCGCAGTCTCCCCCGAAGGCTCAGGGCGCGTCCCTTTAGCCACGTCTGACCAGCTCACCATGAAAGCCGGGTTCCCTTGATGGCAATTGCCACCCTTTGGCTTAGACCGGGATCTGGAACGGGATGTAGTGCGCCTTCTCGGTCCCGGAAACTGCGTGGTGTGGCCGCGGGGCGTTGCGCAGGACCAGGACCTTGATCTGGACCCAGGCGTTGCCCTCGTCCGGAATTTGGACCTCCCGCGTTCGGTTGGCTTGGTGGTAGGGGAGTAGTTCTCCTCGAGCGTCTCTTGAAGTTGTCGGAACCACTGGCGTTGTTTTACGATGTAGGGTGTCTTGAACTTGGCATTGCAGAGTTTGTCAGCCGTGGGATGATCCTTGCCGCACAGCTGACATCGCGGCTGACAGTGGTGGTCCTCGCTCGGATCAGGCGTTCCACAACCCGCACATAGCTTGTCGTTTGGCCTCCAGCACACGTCACTCCTGTGCCCAAGTCTGTTGCATTGTTTGCAAAAGTCAACTTGTTTCCTGTATAGTGAACAGCGTGTGAGCTCTCCTCTGTACATAACGTGCATTGGGACTCTGCTGCCGTCAAAAAGGACTATCACTGTCGTGGTGTTGCCAAGACGTTTGGCTGTGATGGCCGTAGGATTTCGGGCTGCAATAATAGCTGCGGTGATGTCCCGTGGGGTTTCGTTCAAAGGAACTCCTTTGATTACACCTTTGGCAGTGAGTTCTGGGGCCGTCTCGTATGCTCCCACCTCATACAACTTGTCGTTGGCTTTGATGTGCTTGATGCCTTGGTACTTATCTGCATGGTCTTGGTTTGGGGTGCTAACGACCCAGATGTTCTGAAAATTATTCGGACAAATCGTGTCCGTCTCTCTTTCTTCATAAGGGATCTCGGCCGCTTCATACACAGCTTTGTCTAGCTCCGTTAAGCTGAGCTTGGATAGCTACAGTCCTCCTCTTGGCCTTATAACTATCTTGAAGTCACCTGTCGGCAGTCTTGGCATTTTGCTGGCTCTGGTTATCCAGGATATCAGGTTTGCACCGCGCGTTCTAGGTGTTCGGGTAGGGCTAGGGCTACCACGGCGTTCCTGGCTACCTTTTTTCGCACGTTTTCTGTATCGAACTTCTGCCCATCCGTTGCCTGTGTCATCTTCTTGTTGGGTGACGTCTTCGTCTTCTCGTCGGGTGGCGTCTTCATTCTGCTGCGATACCTCCATTATTGATGATTACGGCCTGTATGGCGCGAACGCCGAGTCCTGGCTATCGTGAGGCTGCCCCAGTCGACGCGGAGCGCCGGTCGTAGGAGTAGTAGACGCTACTTGGGGGGGGGGGGGGGGGGGCTGGTTTTCGGTCGTAAAATCTCAAAAAATGATCACCCACCTTAGAATATGGTCTCTTCGGATTCTCGGTGACGAGAAGAATCAGATGGTATATAAATCCGAGCAGTGCCTGGCTGTATTCGCTGTGAAATCATTCTATGAGAACGGAGCCGACGTGAAGAGCGTCCATTCACCTCGGTGACCGCAGCGCCTCCCTGTCTGCTGTGCGGAGTGTAATTTACTTTCAAGCATGTTTTGTCACCTAAATTTTTACTTTGTACGCACTCCTGAAGCTCTTTTGCAGAGATGCAAACTTGAGGTTAGCTTTGAAACGTGCGCCGTCATGTAACACGCTGCTAAGTATATATAGGCAGGCTTGAGAAGTCAGTTTCTTGTGAAAAACAGTGGCAACTGGCTATCCAATTCTTTTTTTCTCCTATAGTTGGCATGGTCATACCAGGAGAAGCAGGGTCCTTGTATTCGAGAAGGCACATGCAGCTGCAAAGCCGGCATTAAAGCACACTGAAAGCACGCAGCTGTGGTATGCATCCATAAAATAATGAAGAAGTGAATTTATGCACTAGTCAGCCCCAACAGTTGGGGCAAACCAGAAGGCAGTTGCATGTGAAAAACAGTGTCAACTGGCTGTCCAGTTTTTTCTCTCCCATAGTTGGCGTGGTCACGCCAGGAGATGCGGGTTCTTTGTATTTGAGAAGGCGCATCTGCAAAGCTTGCTATAAAGCACAGTGCAAGCACGCAGCCACGGTATGCATCCACAAAGTAATGAATAAGTCAATTCAAGCACCAGTGAGCCGCAGAGTTGGGGCAAACCGGTACAGCTTTACACGTGGAAAATGTCCCTTGGTGTTGTCTGCATTGTTGTGGCAGCCCACGACTCAACAGTACTTTGGACCTTGCCGACACTTCCATGGCGTCACCTCTGCAATCGCGAAAATGCAACTATGCACAGCGAGCATCTGGTTTTTGCGCGCCAAGCTGTCGGCACGGCGCTGAAGTCCACCGGCACCGACTGCAGAACGCGTTCTTGACGCGTAGCACGCGCCCCCGCTTAGGCGAAACCGTCGAATACAGTGAATTGCCTGCACCCCCCGCCACGCCTATCCTCAAGTTTTCCGGAGCTTGCCGCCAGGGCCAGGCGCGGCGTTGTCATTGCTCTGCAAACTTGAGCTTCGGTTCCCTATGGTCGATGGTCTTTCATGTTTCTGGGTCACTCTTCAGGTTTAGGCCCGTATGCTAGATAATAGCATTATCTCAGGTTTTACGCGCCAAAACCACGATGTGGTCACGAGACAGCCCGTATTGAAGGTCTCCGAAAATTTCTACCATTTTGTGTTCTGTAACGTGCACAGGCACTCCACAGTATACGGGCCTCTAGCATGTCGCCTCCAACGAGATACGATAGCCGTGGCAGGGATCCAACCCATGACCTTCGGGTCAGCTGCCGAGCACATTTCCACTGTTAAGCACTGTTCACCGAGGCGGACCGTATGTTAGAACTGGCTGAGTGCAATGGGCCTACTCTTTCCCCTTAAGTGACCGTAAAAAGTTGCCGGCCACGAGTTAAGGATGCCTGCGGCATATGCTGTGACTGCTATGTGATGGCAAACTTAGGCCAACCCTTGATTAACGCAGTCTAAGTTACTGCCTCAACTCCAGCACTGTCTTTATTCGAACTCAGTTTTTTTTCCTGAATCGTCTTGCGTCTTCTTTACCTTATTTTGTTGAAAAACAAAACACAACAACACAGGTTGTGCAAGCGGAAGCTGTTCGCACCGGCTGCGAGTCATTCCGGCGTTGGCGCAGCTACCTCGATGAGGGTGGTCATGGCCACACCATGGGCGTCCTCTACTGGCAGCTGAACGATATCTGGCAGGCACCGTCGTGGTCTTCCATAGGTGAGCCTTAAAACAAGGGAGTAGCCCCGAAAGTTATCGCGAACGTAGTTAGATCTCCCGAGCCCCCAAAGCTCGGATAACGCGCCGTATGTTCCACCGTCACTCACCGATATAGCGGCAGTGACTAACACTCCCAAGTTTGCATGCACACGATAATGGGGATGAGAGTACTACAGCTACCGTAGTTCAATAAGTATAGAGCATTGGGCTCGTTATGCGAAGATTGCAGATTCGGTCCTTGCCGGCTTCCGTTGCTCTTGTAGTCCATTTCACCGTCTTCACATATATATCACAATTATACTTGAAACCGTGCAGCTAACGACCTTTATGTCTTTTTGGACTTCGTTATTCGCTGGGCTTCGTTAACGTTCTGTCAAACAATGAAGCGAACCCTCGAAATTCCTTTCTCTGATTACCTCATACTCAGGGCCCCTGTACGTGACCTCTTTGAAATTTTGTTTTGTAGCTGTACCACGTTATCTCAAGCGCTTCTTACCCCATCTCTCTCTCTCTCTCCCCCTTTCTCTTTCAGAGTATGGAGGTCGTTGGAAAATGCTACACTACTTCGCCAAGAAGTTCTACAGTCCAGTGCTCGTGTCACCGTTCTCGAACAAAACACACCTCACTGTGTTCATCGTCAACGATGAACTTTCACCGTTGGAAAAAGTTTCGCTCAAAATTTTTTCTCAGAAGTGGACGTCTTTCGTTCCTGAAAACACCACGGCCTTTGAACTCGTGGTGGTGAGCCAGGCTTCTCATTTTTATGGCGACCCTCATGCAAAACGTCTGAATCTCTTTAGGCCGACAAGTTATTTTCGAAAATTGGAACCATCGGTTCCAACTTGTTGCGTGTGATATCGCAAGAAGTGCATCATGAAAGTAGACGTAGCTGTGCGCTCACCATTAGTTGCATAAGGTTAGACGGCTTAACCACAATGATTTGCATGTATCGGTTGGAACATCTGTATAAAGTTTACATAATTTTTTTTGAAGTGCGTAGAACTTTAGGGGCGTGGGTTGTCCGTCCACCGTCGCATGATTACGCAGTGGTTAATACAGGCTTGCAACAAGACTAACAATGTTCAAAACCCGCGAGAAGTAAACTAACAATGTCCAAAATAACATACAGAAATAACCAAAGATTGATCGAAATAAATCAACGAAAATTGCGAAATGCAGTTCTGAAACATACTCTTCATCAATTGGAAACCGATGGCGTATCATGTTTTGCAATCAGCCCTGCAGCGTACAACTCAGTATTCGTTTCCGCAAAGAGAACCATAAAACAAGCATCAAAACCGCGTAATGTTGTTAAAGGGTTAAAACGGCTGTGAACGATGGGAACGCCCTCCTAAGAGTTGCAGGTAAAGAATAGGTTGTAGAGTTGCTTTGCGTTTCACAGTTGCTTTGCGGGCTTTGAATATAACGTCAAACAGCCGTATACCGTTTCCTCGCGCGTTTCCCACTTTCATATCGTCATGGGTTCGTGAGTTTGACGAAAGAGCCACCCGGCTTGCTCAAACTTAAAGGGTCTGAGAGTGCCGAAAACTCTAGCTCGCTGTTATCTCCTGGCGTCTCCCGTCTTTGCGCCACAATTTGCGACGTCAAGAGAGATTTCTCAGGTGACGTCATGATGAAATATGCTCCCTGTTTGTCGATATGCAAGGGATATCTGTCGCGAATTGTCACCTGCCCGGCTTTGCCACGCAGTCGCATGCCCTTTCTTCCTTGTCTGGCAAGACTTTCTTTCGTGTGCGGTAAATCAATTTCACTTAATTTTTTTCTACATTTGTGACTGCGCAAGTGGAGATCACAGTGTATAGTCGAAAAGCGCGAAATATTGATTGTCTGAACGCTTATTGCTGATATTCCACGTGCTTTATGAAGAAATAAGTGGGGGGGGGGGGGAGTAGATAGCACTTGTAGGAAGGGTAATTGAGGTGAAAATTAAACTATTGTCTCGCCTTTGGTCGGTGCGGTTTAGGGGCTCTATAAAGGGCATCCAAACCATACCGCGTTAAAAGGTGAGACGTTATAGTTTCTCGCCTTCCCTTACTACTAGCGCTTATTTCTCCATGCAACGAATTACTTCGCAAGACAAGTTCTTAATTTATGTGTCACTTTGAATGCTGTAGCCCGCTGCCAGCTCTTTCGAGGCAGTCATCATACCGTTGGACAGCCTGTGGAACACCAGTTCGTGCTCGAGTACAGAATGTTTCTTGTGGTTCACGCTAGAGGATACTCTGACAGCGTTCCCGCTTGCGCCAGAGGCTTATGTCCTGCCCGCTCGACTTGCCAACGCAACCTTAGTGCAGGCAACTATAAAGGTGAGGTTTACAGAGGAATTTCGTTTGTACGAAATACCGTCACTAACATCGACATCGCCATATCAGTTCTGCAGAAGCCCCGAGGGCGGAGGAAGAAACGAAGTGCAGGAGGATAAAACCTGGTCGCTTCTTGGTTAGCTTACTTGGCCGAGCAACTGTCTCACGGGTGTCTTGGTCCAGGGTTTAAATCCTGAACTCAGACAAATAATATTTTGTCAATTAAGAAGTGTCAGGTTGTTCTTATAAATTTGTACTATTTATTGAACCTCCGTGCTACGAAATGGGCAGATGACATTTTTTTACCATTTTTAAGCGCTATATTTGCAATATTTCTATGACAAAAGGTTCTGAATTTAAATTACCTGAACAGCTAATGACTCCTGAAGCATCGCAGTGTATGACTAACCTTAGCAAATTGGTGGCCTATAACAATGTATTTTTAATGCCCCGAGCACTTCATTAGAAAATGTGTTTCACTGTGTTGCATTCGCTTCAGTTGACACAAAATATTTTCATTTTGCAGCATTATTACGCTTTCGTACGATGTGTCCTGAATGATTCCTTAAACAGCTTTGAAAACTCAAGATGCTTGTGTTGTTTGATAGTCCTGCATTTTTTTGGGGTCATTTTGGACCGATTATTACTGACGAGCATTGCTTAAAAGATATATTAATTTGGTTTTAAAGTAACGTTTTGTGCCCATCCGAGTATACAGGCCCAATCAACATTTTCCGTGGTTTGATGTAAACAGAAGCCCTCTTATGACATCGCAGAGGTAAATTAAGTGTTGTCATCTTGAGCGCATGCATCTCAGGCGCTGCCCCGCTGTATGGTGTTAGAGTT